>CM056578.1:88150722-88750722 GCA_029721435.1 Gymnothorax reevesii | reverse complement strand
GCTATATATTGTACACTGACATGGCATTGCTTTGCTAACAAAGAGTATTGGTTGCTCTGTTTACTGGAAGTCCGCACCCTGAAACAAAGAATATACCTCCTTTAACCTCCAGCTGCCCCACCCCTCTCTATAAGGTGGACTATTTAAGCTGTTTTTCTGCTCTGCCCCTGCAGCAAAATCAAGCCGCTACCTGCTGCTGCACTGCATCTCTCTCTGCTGCTGTAAGCAACATTATCTTTTGCCGCACAGCATCCCTCTCTGCTGCTCTAAGAACACTTCCTGTTGCTGCACTGCACTTCTCTCTGCTGCTGTAAGCAACATTATCTTTTGCCGCACTTCATCCCTCTCTGCTGCTCTAAGAACACTTCCTGTTTCTGCACTACATTTCTCTCTGCTGCTGTAAGCAACATTACCTGTTCCCGCACTTCATCCCTCTCTGCTGCTCTAAGAACATTGCCTGTTGCTGCACTGCATCACACTCTGCTGCTGTAAGTAACATTATCTGCTGCTGCACTGCATCACTCTCTGCTGCTATAAGTAACATTATCTGCTGCTGCACTGCATCACTCTCTGCTGCTGTAAGTAACATTATCTGCTGCTGCACTGCACCACTCTCTGCTGCTGTGAGTAACATTATCTGCTGCTGCACTCCATCACTCTCTGCTGCTGTAAGCAACATTATCTGCTGCTGCACTGCATCACTCTCTGCTGCTGTGAGTAACATTATCTGCTGCTGCACTGCATCACTCTCTGCTGCTGTAAGCAACATTATCTGCTGCTGCACTGCATCACTCTCTGCTGCTGTGAGTAACATTATCTGCTGCTGCACTGCATCACTCTCTGCTGCTGTAAGCAACATTATCTGCTGCTGCACTGCACCACTCTCTGCTGCTGTGAGTAACATTATCTGCTGCTGCACTGCATCACTCTCTGCTGCTGTAAGCAACATTATCTTTTGCCGCACAGCATCCCTCTCTGCTGCTGTAAGAACACTTCCTGTTGCTGCACTGCATCACTCTCTGCTGCTGTAAGCAACATTATCTGCTGCTGCACTGCACCACTCTCTGCTGCTGTGAGTAACATTATCTGCTGCTGCACTGCATCACTCTCTGCTGCTGTGAGTAACATTATCTGCTGCTGCACTGCATCACTCTCTGCTGCTGTAAGCAACATTATCTTTTGCCGCACAGCATCCCTCTCTGCTGCTGTGAGTAACATTATCTGCTGCTGCACTGCACCACTCTCTGCTGCTGTAACATTATCTGCTGCTGCACTGCATCACTCTCTGCTGCTCTAAGAACATTGCCTGTTGCTGCACTGCATCACACTCTGCTGCTGTAAGTAACATTATCTGCTGCTGCACTGCAGCACTCTCTGCTGCTGTAAGCAACATTATCTGCTGCTGCACTGCACCACTCTCTGCTGCTGTGAGTAACATTATCTGCTGCTGCACTCCATCACTCTCTGCTGCTGCAAGCAACATTATCTGCTGCTGCACTGCATCACTCTCTGCTGCTGTAAGCAACATTATCTGCTGCTGCACTGCATCACTCTCTGCTGCTGTGAGTAACATTATCTGCTGCTGCACTGCATCACTCTCTGCTGCTGTAAGCAACATTATCTGCTGCTGCACTGCATCACTCTCAGCTGCTGTAAGCAACATTATCTTTTGCCGCGCAGCATCCCTCTCTGCTGCTCTAAGAACACTTCCTGTTGCTGCACTGCATCACTCTCTGCTGCTGTAAGCAACATTATCTGCTGCTGCACTGCACCACTCTCTGCTGCTGTGAGTAACATTATCTGCTGCTGCACTGCATCACTCTCTGCTGCTGTAAGCAACATTATCTTTTGCCGCACAGCATCCCTTTCTGCTGCTGTGAGTAACATTATCTGCTGCTGCACTGCACCACTCTCTGCTGCTGTAACATTATCTGCTGCTGCACTGCATCACTCTCTGCTGCTGTAAGCAACATTATCTGCTGCTGCACTGCACCACTCTCTGCTGCTGTGAGTAACATTATCTGCTGCTGCACTGCATCACTCTCTGCTGCTGTAAGCAACATTATCTGCTGCTGCACTGCACCACTCTCTGCTGCTGTGAGTAACATTATCTGCTGCTGCACTCCATCACTCTCTGCTGCTGCAAGCAACATTATCTGCTGCTGCACTGCATCACTCTCTGCTGCTGTAAGCAACATTATCTGCTGCTGCACTGCATCACTCTCTGCTGCTGTGAGTAACATTATCTGCTGCTGCACTGCATCACTCTCTGCTGCTGTAAGCAACCTTATCTGCTGCTGCACTGCATCACTCTCAGCTGCTGTAAGCAACATTATCTTTTGCCGCACAGCATCCCTCTCTGCTGCTCTCAGAACACTTCCTGTTGCTGCACTGCATCACTCTCTGCTGCTGTAAGCAACATTTTCTGCTGCTGCACTGCACCACTCTCTGCTGCTGTGAGTAACATTATCTGCTGCTGCACTGCATCACTCTCTGCTGCTGTGAGTAACATTATCTGCTCTTGCACTGCATCACTCTCTGCTGCTGTAAGCAACATTATCTTTTGCTGCACAGCATCCCTCTCTGCTGCTGTGAGTGACATTATCTGCTGCTGCACTGCACCACTCTCTGCTGCTGTAACATTATCTGCTGCTGCACTGCATCACTCTGCTGCTGTAAGCAACATTATCTGCTGCTGCACTGCACCACTCTCTGCTGCTGTGAGTAACATTATCTGCTGCTGCACTGCATCACTCTCTGCTGCTGTGAGTAACATTATCTGCTGCTGCACTGCATCACTCTCTGCTGCTGTGAGTAACATTATCTGCTGCTGCACTGCATCACTCTCTGCTGCTGTAAGCAACATTATCTGCTGCTGCACTGCACCACTCTCTGCTGCTGTGAGTAACATTATCTGCTGCTGCACTGCATCACTCTCTGCTGCTGTGAGTAACATTATCTGCTGCTGCACTGCATCACTCTCTGCTGCTGTAAGCAACATTATCTTTTGCCGCACAGCATCCCTCTCTGCTGCTCTAAGAACACTTCCTGTTGCTGCACTGCATCACTCTCTGCTGCTGTAAGCAACATTATCTGCTGCTGCACTGCACCACTCTCTGCTGCTGTGAGTAACATTATCTGCTGCTGCACTGCATCACTCTCTGCTGCTGTGAGTAACATTATCTGCTGCTGCACTGCATCACTCTCTGCTGCTGTAAGCAACATTATCTTTTGCCGCACAGCATCCCTCTCTGCTGCTGTGAGTGACATTATCTGCTGCTGCACTGCACCACTCTCTGCTGCTGTAACATTATCTGCTGCTGCACTGCATCACTCTGCTGCTGTAAGCAACATTATCTGCTGCTGCACTGCACCACTCTCTGCTGCTGTGAGTAACATTATCTGCTGCTGCACTGCATCACTCTCTGCTGCTGTGAGTAACATTATCTGCTGCTGCACTGCATCACTCTCTGCTGCTGTGAGTAACATTATCTGCTGCTGCACTGCATCACTCTCTGCTGCTGTAAGCAACATTATCTGCTGCTGCACTGCACCACTCTCTGCTGCTGTAAGCAACATTATCTGTTGCTGCACTGCATCACTCTCTGCTGCTGTGAGTAACATTATCTGCTGCTGCACTGCACCACTCTCTGCTGCTGTGAGTAACATTATCTGCTGCTGCACTCCATCACTCTCTGCTGCTGTAAGTAACATTATCTTTTGCCGCGCAGCATCCCTCTCTGCTGCTCTAAGAACACTTCCTGTTGCTGCACTGCATCACTCTCTGCTGCTGTAAGCAACATTATCTGCTGCTGCACTGCACCACTCTCTGCTGCTGTGAGTAACATTATCTGCTGCTGCACTGCATCACTCTCTGCTGCTGTGAGTAACATTATCTGCTGCTGCACTGCATCACTCTCTGCTGCTGTAAGCAACATTATCTTTTGCCGCACAGCATCCCTCTCTGCTGCTGTGAGTAACATTATCTGCTGCTGCACTGCACCACTCTCTGCTGCTGTAACATTATCTGCTGCTGCACTGCATCATTCTCTGCTGCTGTAAGCAACATTATCTGCTGCTGCACTGCATCACTCTCTGCTGCTGTGAGTAACATTATCTGCTGCTGCACTGCATCACTCTCTGCTGCTGTAAGCAACATTACCTGCTGCTACCTGTGGCAGTTCTTGGCATGGGCAATGTGGGCAGCCACCCAGGGCAGCATTTTTGCGGTTGTGGCACAAGAAAAAAAACCAACCAACCAACACCACGCACACAGGGCCCGCCTATCGAATGATACTTTGAATAAAACAAGGGAACAAAAGTGCTATATTACTCCGTGAGGTAGCATTCAGGAACCAGAAGCGAGACCATAAATATCCAGAAAACTTGGTCTTTATTGGATCTGGGGTGGAAAACCCTGCAGGGCAATAAACAATGGTGCAAAGTCCACAATCCAAAATCAGAATCCAGTCGTCGTAATCATACACAGGGCAGCAAAACACTAAACTCAGCGTCGGGCAAAGCATACTTGGTACACAGGCACAGGAATATCAGAGATAAATCTAATGCCAAAATCCAGTAAACCTACTCCAGTTCGTAAACAGGGCAGCAAAGACAAAACTCAGGGTCGTGCAGAGCAGGTACGGTATACGGGCACAGGAATATCAAAGGTAAAGCCTAAATCAAAATCCAGGATGTTCCAGTCACAAGTATAACACTAAGAGTACAAGGCATAAATGATCGCAGCACAGGAAAAACATTCTGACAAGAGCTGGAAGTGAAATGACTGCTTAAATACACATACAGGAAGTCACATGCTATAATAGGGAACAGGTGAGCTGGATCAGACTAATTAACAAAGGAATGAACAAGAGGAAGTACCTAACCACATGAAATTGGCGAAAGCCAAAACGTGGACAGGGATTACACAGACAGCCTATGACAAACAGACGACTTCAGTTAGGGAGTTCTAAATTGCACAGACAGAGAGGCAGAACAGTGATTAACTTGGTGCGCTGAAACACATCAAAGTAAATTGAGTGAAGGCAAGGGGCGGAGACTAGAGCAGAGCGAGTACTGAGAGCTCGTTAGTCAATTAGTAATGTGCAGCTATACAATCCCTAGTGCTTGTTGGTAAGTTAGTATTATAAACAATGTTAGTTTCTGTTAGTAATTTATCTAAAATAATACACTGTTAGTATTTGTTAGTAAAGATAGAACAGCAAGGCGAAGGAAGCAAATGAGATTTGGAAGGAATGTTTGGAAACACAGAAACCATGAAATCACCTGAAACTGTGGCGCACAAGACTGGGGAATAAAACTGTCTCAGAACACATGACAAGACTGAGGAGACAATGTGCAATTCAGGGCATGAGAAATACAAAAACCAGAATGATAATCTAAACAGTGAATAAGGGAAATGGCAGTCAAGGACATTACAAAGAAAGACAGGCAAAATACAAAACATGGCAGCAGAATCATAATATCCAACTTAGCTACTCAAGCATTTTCAATCTTAACAAGCTTTAGTAGCCTACTAATGACTCTGCATGTGTGCATGTTGGAAAGAATGGCATAGCCCATCTTAGCTGTCAAATGATATAGGTAGGTTCGTAAAACTCCAATGTATGAGATATGCAATATCATGTACAGCCCATATCACTACTGTCCAAAAGCCCCATGGCAGGACTAACTTCCAGCTGACCTCGTCTGGCCCACATGAATGTGACGGATGCTAGAAGATGCAACCCAATCCAACATACAAATCAATTAGAAAATAAAGTTACATGGAGACAACCGTATAATATAACTTTCCGTCCTTTGAAATTTTACGAGATGCACAGCAGTTCAAGCCTCAATGATCCCGTTTGTACGAACACTTAACCCTTTAAATCTTTGTAGTTGGCTGCCACGGCAGTAACAACGCGTCATTTGATGATAAATGCGTGATTAAATAATTATGCTTAATTGAATTTAAAAAAAATACAGTGATTATGACAAAACCAAATGCATTTCTAAATAGAAAGACTTGGTTTCGGCGCTAGCGGGCTTTGGGAAATCCAAATGATGGCAAGTAGCCCAACTTCACAAAACGCACTCAAGTTGCCTTGCTGTCCGTTATCAGGAAGTGTGATAAAGGATTTGCCCCATTTATAATATTCATTTTACCTTTGATTTCTACATTATTTGTAATATTTTATTTATATTCATTATTATTATGACATTTTCTATATATCGGATTTTTAAAAAAACATTGTTCTTAAAACAAAACAATAGTTTGAGCAGAAAGTTGTGGTTAGTTTTATTTACTTTTGAGTTGGGAGGGGGGGTCCTTGCCCAGGGCGCCATTCAAGCTAGAACCGCCACTGGCTGCGCTGCATCACTCTCTGCTGCTCTAAGTAACATTATCTGCTGCTGCACTGCATCCCTCTCTGTTTCTGTAAGTAATATTACCTGCTGCTGCACAGCATCCCTTTCTGTTTCTGTAAGTAACATTACCTGCTGCTGCACTGCATCCCTTTCCATTTCTGTAAGTAACATTACCTGCTGCTGCACTGCATCACTCTCTGCTGCTGTAAGTAACATTACCTGCTACTGCACTGAATCACTCTCTGCTGCTGTAAGTAATATTACCTGCTACTGCACTGAATCACTCTCTGCAGCTGTAAGGAACTCTACCTGCTGCTGCACTACATAACTCTCTACTACTATAAGTAGTGTTACTCGCCGCTACACTGCATCACTCTCTGCTGCTGTAAATAACATTACCTGCTGCTCTAAGTAATGTTACCTACTACTGTACTGCACTGAAACTCTCTGCTTTCTTCTTCTCAAGCTCAGTGAGCTACTGTGTGAGTCAGGGTCAGAGCTTCAACACTATCATTATCTATGTTTCTTTATCCTGCAGTTTATTATTCACACATGTGAGTCGGCTGAATGAAATACTGTTATGATCTTTTTCATATTATTGCATAGTTGAAGACAATGGCCGTCCCACCTCACCCTGTTCCTGAATATCCACAATCCTACAGGTTTTCCCTCCAACCCTAACAAAGCACACCTTATTCAACAGCTACAGCAGAGCGGCCCATCCCTGATTCAGGAGGTCCACCATCATGTCAGTTGTCACTCCAACGCTAACAAAGTACACCTCATTCAACAGCTATAGCAGGACTGCCCAACCCAGTTCCTACAGATATACTGTCCTGTAGGTTTTCACAACAAACCTAATAAAGCGCAACGGATTCAACAAGTCAAGAGCTCAATCAGCAATGCATTTGCAAAAACAGGCATGACAAGCTTGAGCTGAACTGAAAAACAACTGGATATTACATGCTGTATGCTGTTGCTGGACAAACTGTGGTTTACGGTAGTCTAGACATGAATTAATGAACTGAACAAAAAGATAAACGCACCATGTCAAATTTTTTAGTTTTTATTAGCATTAGGGTTATGTAATATACACTCAACAAAAATATAAACGCAACACTTTTGTTTTTGCTCCCATTTGTCATGAGATGGACTCAAAGATCTAAAATTCATTCCAGATACACAATATTACCATTTCTCTCAAACATTGTTCACAAATCTGTCTAAATGTGTGATAGTGAGCACTTTTGCTTTGCTGAGACAATCCATCCCACCTCAGAGGTGTGCCACATCAAGATGCTCATCAGACACCATGATTAGTGCACAGGTGTACTTGACTGACCACAATGAATGGCCACCCTGAAATGTTTTTGCTTTATTGTGGGTCTGGGGACTCAGAACAAGTCAGTATCTGGTGTGACCACCATTTGCCTTATGCAGTGCAACACATCTTCTTCGTATAGAGTTTATCAGATTGTCAATTGTGGCCTGTGGAATGTTGGTCCACTCCTCTTCAATGGCTGTGCGAAGTTGCTGGATATTAGTGGGAACTGGTACGCGCTGTCGTATACGCCAGTCAAGCACATCCCAAACATGCTCAATGGGTGACATGTCCGGTGAGTATGCTGGCCATGCAAGAACTGGGACATTTTCTGCTTCCAAGAATTGTGTACAGATCCTTGCAACATGGGGCCGTGCATTATCTTGCTGAAACATGAGGTCATGTTCATGGATGTAAGGCACAACAATGGGCCTCAGGATCTCATCACGGTATCTCTGTGCATTCAAAATGCCATCAATAAAATGCACCTGTGTTCTTCGTCCATAACAGATGCCTGAGCATACCATAACCCCACCACCACCATGGGCCACTTGATCCACAACATTGACATCAGCAAAGCGCTCACCCACACGACGCCACACACGCAGTCTGCCATCTGCCCTGAACAATGTAAACCGAGATTCATCCGTGAAGAGAACACCTTTCCAACTTGCCAGACGCCATCGAATGTGAGCATTTGCCCACTCAAGTCTGTTACGGCGACGATCTGGAGTCAGTTTAAAACCCCGATGAGGACGACGAGCATGCAGTTGAGCTTCCCTGAGATGGTTTCTGACAGTTTGTGCAGAAATTCTTTGGTTATGCAAACCAATTGTTTCAGCAGCTGTCTGAGTAGCTGGTCTCAGACGATCTTGGAGGTGAACCTGCTGGTTGTGGAGGTCCTGGGCTGGTGTGGTTACACATGGTCTGCGGTTGTCAGGCCGGTTGGATGTACTGCCATATTCTCTGAAACGCCTTTGGAGACGGCTTATGGTGGAGAAATTAACATTCAATGCCCGAGCAACAGATCTGGTTGACATTCCTGCTGTCAGCATGCCACGCTCCCTCAATGCTTGCGCCATCTGTGGCATTTTGCTGTGAGACAAAACTGCACATTTCAGAGTGGCCTTTTATTGTGGGCAGTATAAGGTACACCTGTGCACTAATCATGGTGTTTGATGAGCATCTTGATGTGGCACACCCGTGAGGTGGGATTGGATTGTCTCAGCAAAGCAAAAGTGCTCACTGTCACACATTTAGACAGATTTGTGAACAATGTTTGAGAGAAATGGTAATATTGTGTATCTGGAATGAATTTTAGATCTTTAAGTCCATCTCATGACAAACGGGAGCAAAAACAAAAGTGTTGCGTTTATATTTTTGTTGAGTGTATGAAGCGAATCAAAATTCATTTTTGTTAATGACTAATCTTCAGATCACCGTCCATTACATCTTGATATAGGCATCTGCAAAGTAGTGACAATCCTTTGAACACGTTAGGGGTCAGGTTGAAGAAATTTCATGTTCAATATCTTGTGTGTCCACCATTTGCGTCTCTCAGAGCAACACATCTCCTTCGCATGGAGTTGATCAGGTTGTCTATCGTGGCCTGTGGAATGTTATTCCATTCTTCCCGGAGGGCCACACGGAGCTGGCGCACATTATCCAGAACTGGAACACTGTCGCGGACACGTCAATCCAGAGCATCTCAAAGATGCTGTTTTGGTGACATGTCCGGCAAATAAGCAGGCCAGTCCAGAACTGGAATGTGCTCTGCTTCAAGGAACTGCATGCAGACCACTCTGGTAGACATCTATGCCTTCAGCATGCCAATGGAACGTTTCCGCATGACCTGAAACATCTGAGGCATGATGACTTTTGACAAAATTTGACATTTTGGGGTGGCCTTTTATTGTCCCCATTATAAGGACTATCTGGGTACTGCTCGTTCTGTCTGTTCACCGTCTGGAAAAGCCACACCCATTCACTGAGTGAAATCACTGCATCTCTCAGCAAATCCTCACTGACAGAGAGATGGATTTAAAATGGTACACAAATCAAGAGAAATATCCCTTTTGTACAAGTAAAAGTCAGCTCATGCTCACTTAGAGTTATTAACTCCATGTGGCAGCAATATCTGACATGGGGCATTTATATTTTTGTTCACTGTAAATAAATGAATGAATAAAATCAAATCCAAAAACATTTAATTTCTTGGAGCCTGGCATTGAAACCATTTATTGAATTGATTTACCCAAATAAATTACAAAACAGTGATGTGTCCTACAGTTAATGACACATTTGGGATTTTGGTCATACAGATATAAGGAGACACTGGCAGGGTCAGAGCCGATTCTGATTGAAAGTTGGCTGGAACCTGTGCAGATCTGGCGTGGAGTAGCTTCCTATCTGGGCAGGTTTCAGAAATGTATTCCACACATTAAATTAAATTTCAGATTATATGACACAATATTTCATTTTATATTATGCCTTTCACAGCTACTAAAAATGCAATATTTTCCTTGAGGGGAAAATATTTGACGAGGAAATGTGTGCATCAGAAATATAGTCTCTCTTCCGCAGTTTCTGTCTATCTCTCTCTCACACGCACGCGCACACACTGATCCTTATACATCTATCCTTGTGAGGACATTACATAGACTTCCATTCATTCTTTGTGTGTCTCCACCATAGATATATCTATTTAGAACACTAGATTGCTGATGTCGTCATATTTACATTATCCAAAGTGAAGCACCCGGCCGCCATATTGATACACCCAACTTCTTCATAAAAATGGTTTCCTATGAGGCCAATTTCAAATAAGTCGACACAAGCGAGAAAATGCTGAGATGTGCGACTGCCTTTTGTAGCAATATTTATTTGAAGAGCTGTAATAAAACGTATCATGCGAAAGTTAAAGTATAAACCCAAAGTTGTCACTTTAATAGAAAAAAATCGCGTTTCGTGCTAGCTAGCTAATAAGCCGTCCCATTGACTTGAACAGACCGCTGACTGAAAGCGAACGCTAGCGATTGATAACGGTCACCAGCGAGCTACCTTGGCATCGCGGGGACTGCATTGACTCAGTGGTAAATAAAATTTAAAAGGTGGCTAGCATGCTAGCTAGCTACTTGTACTTTACATTCAACGACAATACTTCTTACCCGCATAATATTTAAAACAGTGGACAAGTCCCTTTGTGTTTTATACAGAGCTCCAAAAGACAAAGGAGGGGAGAAAGGCTTCACTAGAGCTTCCTTTTATCAACGTTAGCCATATGATTCAATATAAACTATTCGGTTGATGTCAAATAGTCAACCAGGGTACAATGAAGTGAGGAAACCAGAGTGTAATTTGATAACGTATACGGACATTCAACGACGTTTCTTATAACGGCGATAACTACCAAGCAATTATCTTATCAGAGGTAAAAGCCTGGGTCGCGTTAAAGTCACTTCTCTGCAGCACTTTAACGTTGACATCGAGTCACATTTCGATCTTCCCTTTAGTAAGTGTGCCGCTTTCCATCCTCCGAAAAGCAAATATTTAGGGAGACAAAATGTTGCTCTGCACAGCGATACCAAAATAACACCGACTCGCACGCAAGTGTTTTTGAAAATGTAATTTTAAAGTAGGCGAAAATTAATGGGAGTCTATGGGCGATTTTTACTTCCGGGTGTATAGGCTCGGAGAACAGATGCTTCACTTGAGCATACCCTGTCAGCAATCTAGTGTTCTATATATATCTATGGTCTCCACAGACTTTCCCTAATCTTAACAATGAGCAGCCCAAGCCTAACCCAAGCCCTTACCCTAACCTTTACCTATCCTTAATTCTAACCTTACTCCTAACCTTAAGTGATATGCCACAATGTGCCTTTGTCGTCATGAGGACATATGAAAATGACATCAATTCCCAAAAATGTCCTCACTCTAGTTCTGGTTCATTTTTTGGTTCTCACTTTGTAACAAGTACATGAACGCACACACACACACGCACCCACACACACACACACACACACACACACGCACGCAAGCACGCACACACACGCACACACACAAGCACACAGTACAGGCACTCATACACTGACCAGACGCAAATAGCTTGCATCTCTCCTGAAGAATAACGCACTGTGCGCAAGTATTTGGACAAGTGACACTGAATATAAAATACCACAGTTCGGACAACCCTGTTTGGTTGTATATGCCTGCAAATGAATGATGGCTGTCTCTCGGGTGCACTGTTACTGAATCAAGAAGCGCAGAGCCAATTACAAAGAGAGACACTGTCCAAATATTGACGGACACCATTGTTTCCTCCCAAGCCGTGCATGGAAAAAAGTGTTAATTGATTCATACTTTATTATAATTCCTGACTGCTCTCATCATGCTGACCACTGCACATTACACTTAATTTTTTTGCTACCCTTTGATAGAAAAACTCCCTCTATGGTGAAACACAATCAGCCCTCGCCAGCAAAACCCCTGCGGGTATCTTGGCTATTGATCGTATCTTTTATTTTAATGCAGATGCTACAATAGACCCAGACCCAGATATAAACAGTGATACAGTGCAAAATAAAAAACAGAGGATACTCAAAAAGGGCTTTTCAGGGGGAAATAGGTTTTGTAACACTACTTGCTCGCCAGCCTTATCGATTTGTGTTGTTGTTTGGATTGACTTTTTTGGAACTTTTTCCTTTGTCCATCTGTTCTTTTTTCTCCTCTTTCACACAGTCTTATTTTTGAAATCTATTGAGCATTTTGAAAAGCACTTGAAGTCTATGCATGAGTGTATCAGTGTGTGTGTGTGTGTGCGTGTGTGTGTGAGAGTGCATGTCTGTGTGGGTGTGTTTGTGTGTGTGAGAGAGAGAGAGAGAGAGAGAGAGTATGTGTGTGTGTGTGTGGGGGGGATGAGGGTGTGAGTGTGGGCGTGTGTGTGCGAGTGTGTGTTTGCATGCATATGTGCGTGTGTGTGTGTGTTGTATGTCTGTATGTACAGTAGATGTACGTTTAAATATATGTGTGTGCTTACTTGTGAGTGCATTTTGTGTATGTTCATGTAACACATACGTGACTTGTCTAATCTGCGAGATTCTGCAGACTGTGTTGGCGTACGCACGCATTTACATGCGTTAAGATAAGCCTTTTCCTGTCTTTCTCTCTCATCAGCACATCTAATTTCTATTCCTCCTGCCATCATTTCATCCCCTCTTCATCTCTCTCTTATCCCGCTGCTTTGATGTCTGACATCTTTGTCTCTGTGCACACATCGGTCGCGTAGCATCATTACCTGCCTCTGCTCGCCGTCCGTACCTCACACCCACTCACTGCTGACAGTTCAGGCAAACCAATCTCCTCCCTTATCCCGTCTACAAGTCTATCTTAGCGAGAAAATTAAACCAAATTCATCATCTGAATACTACCTGCAGTATGTGTTGGAAAAGACAGAGCTTTGAAGGAAAGCTAGAGCCAGTTAATATCACGTCTCTTACTGGCGCATATGCATATCTAAGAAGATTAATCCGTAAATAGAACAAATTCCGTGGTTAGTACGGCTTGTTTTTTTTTCAGCCGCCTACCTTTCTGATCCTGAGAAATCAGATTATCACTTTCTAAAGTCGTCCATACTTGCTGACCAGAATCTTTTTCTTTCTAGCTGTTTTAACAGCCATTTAGCAATAAAGTAAGAGGTGAATTTGGGTCATAATGAAGAAAGCATTTTGCTGCGCGTTAAGTATTCTCGCTCATTTTAACAGCATTCCAACCCTTTTTTTTTATAGAGCGCAGAGTCAGCTTGTCTGGGGCTGATGTAATGTTCTAAAATTTGGTCCATCAAGGTTGCTGACAGAACGACACAATTTTTGCTGAAGGAGGCTGAATGGCGAACAGTTTATTTATTTCTTTGTTATTTGTTAAAGAGGAGCGCTGGTGCTGTGATTTACATCGTCTCTGACTTCAGACCCTGAACTTGTGGCCCTCAGAACAAGGACGAGTGCGTTTCACACAGTATGTCTTCACTGAATTCTGTCAAAAATATTGCTGTCATGGGTGCATATATGCTTGCCCAAGTTTAATGTGTTTAATGCCTGCATTTATTCTTTTGATTGATAGCATGATTGTGAGAATATGAATGGAAGAAGCAAGAGTGACTGAGTGAGAGAGTGAGCAAGTGAATTATTTAATGAGCGAGAGAGCCAGAGAAGATTTAGTGAGTTAATTAGTGAGTGAGTGATTGATTAAGACAAAGAGTGAGCATGTGAGTCAGCGAATGAATAAGTGAGCGCGTGAGTGAGCAATTGAGTGAATGGGTGAGCGGGTGAGTGAGCAAGTGAATAAGTTATTGAGTGAGTGTGGAATGAGTGAGTAAGCAATTGAATGAGTTTGAGTGAGTGAATGAGGACTGAATGAGGAGCAAGTGAGTGAGCATGTGAATGAGTTATTGAGTGAGCATGTGAATGAGTTATTGAGTGAGCATGTGAATGAGTTATTAGTGAGTGTGGAATGAGTGAGCGAGTGAGCAATTGAATGAGTTTGTGAGTGTGTGTAGAGTGATTGAGCAAGTGAATGAGTTATTGAGTGAGCAAGTGAATGAGTTATTGTGTGAGTGTGGAATGAGTGAGCGAGTGAGCAAGTGAATGAGTTTGTGAGTGTGTGTAGAGTGATTGAGCAAGTGAATGAGTTATTGAGTGAGCAAGTGAATGAGTTATTGTGTGAGTGTGGAATGAATGAGCAAGGAATTGAATGCATTTGAGAGTGAGCGAAAGAGGACTGAATGAGGAGTGAGTGGGTGAGTGAGCAATTGAGTGAGTGAGCAAGTGAATGAGTTATTGAGTGAGTGTGGAATGAATGAATGAGGAATTGAATGCGTTTGTGAGTGAGTGAATGAGGAGTGAGTGAGTGAGTGAGTATGTGAATGAGTTATTGAGTGCATGTGGAATGAGTGAGTGAGTGAGCAATTGAATGAGTCTGTGAGTGTGTGTAGAGTGAGTGAGTGAGCAAGTGAATGAGATAGTGAGTGAATGAGTGTAGAGTGAGTGAATGAGTTAGCCAGTGAGGGTGAAAGGCAGTGACGGAACAAATGGATGACGAAAATAATTACAACCATGAATAAGTGACTGAATGAGGAGTGAGAGAGAGGGTGAGTTGGAGAGTGTGTTCTCTTTTATAGAATCTTTTTTTAACAGAACATTGAGGCTGAAAAATGCCCACGAATTAACATATTTTGAACTTCCTGAGGCACAGAAGGAGTACTGAAGTAAGGAACTTGCAGCAGGATAAAAGACTGAAACAGAAACGAAGTGGATCAGTTGCTTAAAATGCTAATTATGCTTAAAAAAAGAAAAAAATCAATGTCTCTAACCATTATAACTGAAAAACAATATTTTAAAACAGATTTTTAAACTGAAAAACGAAAAGCACTATTAAGAGCATACAGGCTCAACTGATGGTCTTATGAGAAAAGAGTGTAAGTGTGGAGTTGGTGCGTGATTGAGTGAATGAATGAGTCAGACAGTGAGTGAGTGACTGAGTGAGAGAGTCAGCTGGGAGGGAAGAGGTGGAGAGTAAGATATGAGGAGGGGATCGGACGCATTATTAAGCGCTGCCCTATAAGCGCAGGGAAATGGTGTAAATAACGGGCTGTCTGGTGCAGCTGTAAATCAGTCATTTTCAGCAACCCTCTCCTGTCCTGAGTGACAGCGCCCGCCTCTCTCTGACAGCCAACCATCCATCAGCCTGGGAGAGGGGCGGAGCCGACTTATCACCGGGCGGATTGCTGGGATGTAGAACAGGGAGATCACTATGTATCCTGATGAGGACTTCTGTGTGATTTGAACGACCAAGATGAATGCCCACATTCCTGTTCTGAGCATGTGCACGAGTTCCATAATGTTTTTTTTCCTTATCTGACCCCGTACTCCACAATCGATTTATTCTCAAACTATTGACATGTTCAAAGGGCAGAATATCGGCTTTTGTAAATTTTTTCTTCCTTTTTTCTTTAATACATTTTGGTTTCACCGTGCATGAACAATAGCCCTTTTATCTTGTGAAGTTTGGATCGCCGAGTGAAAACAAGGAAGAAAAACAATGTCTTTTTCCCAAAAAATGATGGAGCTCACTGTATAACAGTTTGTGCGCTTGCGTGTGTGCATGCAAATAAAAACATGTCTTTGGGGCTGTTTGCTTTGATAATTTTTGCACGGGGGTGATATATGAAAGTGTATAAAAGACAGAGTGGAAGGGGGGATGAGGAAGATAAAAGAAAGAGAGAGAAACACTTCTGATGGTGGCAGACAGGTGGGCGGCGTGGGGGGGTTAGGCTTGGGGGGGGGGGGGGGAGGGATGTTCGGTTTAAAATGAATTATTAAAATGAATAATGAAGCAGCAGAGATTTATTGCAGGCCTGCTGGGCTGAAAATCAACCTTTCCAACCCAATTATCCCAGCTGCCACGACTCCCAGATCTGATTCGTTCCCCTCCGGTCTGGAGCTGGGGAAACCAGGTGACACACAGGGAGGCCGATCTACCCTTTTTACAGACCTGAAATATCACTGCACACGCTTGATACGAGCCAAATTCCTCTCACAAACTGACTTTTTAAAGTAATAAACCTTAAAGTAAGCACTGAAAGGGGGTACATGGTGCTCCAATGGCTCAATTGAAATGAAATATATTTGTGTGTGTGTGTGTGTGTGTGTGCGTCTTTCATGAGGCTTGCAATGCCTGGCAAATATTTTCTAAGAAGGGACACATTTTTTGCAGGGATTTAAACCTTAGAGCCTGATTTAATAAGACCTTTAGCACATGCAAAATCTTTTTGCCCGTGCAAAACCAATAACATTGCCACTGATTGATGCAAGGCAAGTACTCTGGCCAATCATGGGCAATGTTATTGATTTTGCAAGGGCAAAAAAATTTTGCATGTGCTAAAGGTCTTAATAAATCAGGCCCTGAGAGCGGTACATTCAGCAACTGTTGTTCAATGATGTAAGATATCAAAACCAAAGCTGTTGAAAACCTATTATGTGGCCACCTGTCAACAAATCCCCCCACATGATGGGTTTAAATTTATACTTTCATAAAATTTATTTCAGAGCTCTAAGGGTTAACATTGCCACAAGTGATTGAATTTTTCCCATGTGGAAGTGATCACACTAATTCTTTCAGCCCATTTTAAAATGTAAACCGGAAGTTTGACCAGTAGGAATTCAAGATGTGCCTTAAAATGGTAGGGGTAACTCTTCATTTTGTCTGTGGGATTATTTCTGCTGTACGTATGTGCATGTTGGATTTTCAGAAATGATTTCTCAACATGAATTTTTTCATGTTGGGGAAAGATCTAACGGCAAGACTTCAAATGTTTCTTGTTTGTTACATATCATGAAACGTTCCATAAGCACAAGAGAGCAACAAATCACCCGCTTGAAATTAAAGAGGACCCATTCCATAATTAAGTTTTTGGCTCGTTAGCTCTGGGGGAAATGCAGTAAGGACAAGATGGGTCTGGCTCCATTTGAAAACAAAGTGGATATGAGTGTAGAGAAGGCATCGGGCTCTGGAGTTTCGAGGAGTTGTTTTCCTTGGAGTCTACGGGGTGGTTAAATTGAACGCATCCCCCACCGAAAAATGCACTGTAACACAGAAACTCCAAACATATTCCACATACGCAATAACAAGACAATACCTCCATATTTTTATGGTGACTTCTAAAACAGAATGCAACAGCTTTGGGAATACTGACAGCATTTAAACAAAATTAAACAAAGAGACAAAATATTGCCTGGAAAGAGTGGCATTTCACGAGATAACACAATAACACAAAGCAGTTAAGAAGATCAGGCGAATGTGGTGAGATATAAAGAATATTTGGTACTGTGAATATTATGTTTGCGTTAATAGACTGGTGTAGCGGATTTGCACCATACCATAATGTACAGGCCCTATTGCATTATGGCTGCATTAAATTTCAACATCACCTGTGATCGTTTAATGGTATCCCCAGTGCTGCCTATAGCGTTTTAATAGTCTCGGTGGCCTTGAATCGTCTATATTAACTTCCAACAGTACCTTACTGGCCTGACTGTAAAACCTACTCTTAGAAAAAGAGGAGTTAGATAGGGTTGGTGTATAGAGAGAGGGAGAGAGAAAGAAAGGGAGAGTGAAAGAGTCAGAGAGCAAGAGAGAATGAGAGAGAGACTGTACATCTGGGCTGGCATATGAGGGACAGCAGAGGAAAAAGGGAAGTAGGGAGGGAGAGATTGAGGGAGGGGGAGGGGTTGCACCACAAAAAAACACGGCTTTGAGGAGGGAAAATCATACGTTGTATAAAAACATAGAAGAAGCAACCGTGACATCGCCCATCGGCTTCAGCATATTATTTAGGCAGCCTTGATTTTGGAAATTTGAAAAGCGCCATTTTGTCATTTTGAAATCGGATGTGATTCCTATTGGACGACGGTGTGAATTGAAGATCCGGGGGGACTGTGGCTCTGTATCTGACGAGGAACAGAGGATAGCCACGCCTCTACAGCATATTCTGGCTTTATCCTTCGTTCTAGTCTATTTGGGACCAATTTCCTAAAATGAACATCACAAAATATCGAAGGAGACTTGAAACTTGCAATAGATACCTTAAAATGATGTGGAAAATCGAATTTAAATAATAAATCAGGCGGGAAAGTAGGGTCATATTCTCATAGACTTCAATAGCATTGAACTTCTTTCTGCAACCACCGACATCGCCATCTGCTGGCCATTGAATAGAATGCAATTTCTAGAGATTTCTGCATTGGCCTCACTTTTCCATCTTTTTATACAGACTATGGGGAAAACCTGAAGCGAGAGGGTGCAGAAGGCAGAGAGAAAACACAGGGAGAGAGGTAGCGATAGCGAGCGGGATGAAAAATAAGGTGGATGGAGAGGAGGAGTTTGAGAAGGTGGTGTGATGGGTGTAGCAGTGGTGTGTCAGCTCAGCAGATGCACGACCGTTTCGCAGTAGTGGCATTAAAATGTACTGTAGAGCAAACAGCGATATGAAAAATGGTGATGGCAGGCTCAGTTCCGGCCACTACAAGCAGAAATCAAAATTACATTATTAATTGGTTTTGTCAATTCTGATATCCAGGTCAAAATGTCTTCTAGCGTGCTTTTCATTAAAATAATAAAGCCGTAAAATTTGTTTTTTTTTCACAAATTGGATTTGTGTCCTTCCTTTGTTTACTGGAAAGCAATTATAGTTTAAAAATGACCTCATAGGGTACAAGCTGATACGGTGTAATTGTAATATATCACGTGTTATCAATGCAAGTTCACTTTAATTATCTTTGTCAGGTTATGTTTTCCATCTGTTAATTCCTGCCGAAATATCGGCAAGTATATCAGTCAATTGCGTCAGACGTCTGCTAGTCTGTCAGTTTGTTAGTTATGCACCTTTGGCCATTTATCCTGCACCGATCGTAACAAAACTCTGAGACATGCTAGCAAAGGTTACTCGCCACTTACCTATACTTTCTAAAGTTTCTATGTCAAAGGTCAAGGTCAAGGTGACACAAAAGGTCAACAACACATTTTGGTTGATAAATTTGTTGTACTGGGTGGAATTTCGGCAAGTAATCATTCTGTGAACGATGTTTCATTTGTTTGTTTTTTTGTTTGTCTGTCTGTTAACTGGATAAGTCAAACAGTTATTTGGCTGGATGATAAGTGATAGTCCAAGGATGAGTTGATTCAATTTTGGAAGTGATTTGGAACATAATCTGAATTCTGGATCTGGAAGAATTACAATATATCTGTCTAATGCTGGTCTGTGTGATATTTCTGAATGGATAACTCAAAAAGTTATGAACGGTTTGGCACAAAATTTGGCAGGATGTAGTCCAAGGAAGAGTTGATTTAATTTTGAAAGAGATAGAGCATATTCTGTTACCAAAAGAACGAATATATGGCGTAGCCTAGGCATGCGCTCAACCAACTGCCCTGTAGTTGTCAATCAATTCGACTCCCCAATTTTTTGAAACTTTGCCAAAGTACTTCCCCAGGAAACCTGTACCATTAGATGCTGGGTAGATCCTGGGTTCTGTGACAGCCCCACGGAGGAAGGGTGCCATTCTGTGGAGAACTGGACATGTGAAATATTTCTTTATCCTGGCAGAAAGATTCTGGAAAAACAGAGTTCATTTCACATTTTATCGTCAAGAGACCCTGGGTGATAGCTGCTCAAACATTGCCCTGGTTTCACTGTGCAACCTGCACTGCCATTACTGAGGAAGATAGGGTGTCGCTCCTTGGGTGTTTCCACAGGGTTTTTCCTGCATACAAAATTTGGTGGCCGCCACCACCTAATTTCTTACCGCCACCAGCTCCCAACGTGATTTTCTGTATCTTAATCTCATTTGCATGCGCAAAAAAAAAAAAAAGACAACACGGAACTTGCGCAATATTAGTGCCATGCTCCCGCGGTTAAAAAAAAAGAAAAAAAAAGCATATGCAGCCCTCTCTCCCACCAAACAAAATAAGACGTATGTAATCTCCCCCCCCTGCTAAACAATACTTTGAGTGTACGCAGAAGCCAATGACCGAATACCACCACCAGCTCATTCTGAGCCAGGAAAAACCCTGTTCCAACAAGACCTTTGGAGGAGTGAGTTTTCACAATGTGAAAAGGCCACACCAATTTCGAAAAGACTGTTTCATGACAGACACGGAGGAGTGGTGCCAAATAAATTTCCACATCAAAGGTTCCCTATGGCCAACTAATGGAAAAAAAAATCATGAAAAAAACCCAATGTCCTCGTCATGGTGAGTATGAATTCAGTTACGTAGCAAGCAAAACTAAAGGCACTCCTAGAGTTCAAACCTCCGCCAAGACAGCACTGTCCAAATCTTGCTGAGTGGGAGTAAAGTTCAGTTATCGCATGTCATTCGATTTCTAGATGGCTGCCATGGCGGCCATATTGTTTGAGTGATTGTGGTCAAAATCAGTAGGGTCCATCCCTGATGTAATAGCGACCCACTCACAAAATTTCAGAGATATCTGTTTATTACTTTTTGAGTTATCTTGTTCACAAACAAACAGACAAACAAACAGACAAATGGCACCGATCACATAACCTCCAGCCATACTGGGTTTGTGGAGGCGATAACGTTAAGAACCAATCTGCTAACAGCCGAATGAGTGAGTGAGTGAGTGAGGAGTGAGTGAGTGCGCGAGCAAGAGAGTGATTTGCATATCTGAGTCCCTACAGTAACTTGTTTTCACACTTCGCATATCCACTACTTAAAAATGAATGCACAACCCTTAATTGCTGCCATAAATTTTAATAACAAAAATAAATAAATAAAATGTTGCTGTCATATTAAATCACAGGTGCATTTGACAAGAGGGACAGTACTGCATAGCAGTTAAAAGGCTTACTTTTTCAGGAGAAAGAAATCTGCGTTAAAATGTGTTCTTGAAATAATGACAGACACTGATTCAATCTAGCGGCAATGTAACATTCCACTGGGGCAGACAAATAATGGCAAGCTGGGGTGAAAATCGTCGGGATAAATAAGATTTTGGCCATGTGTTAGCTCTGCAGAACAGTGGTTAATAAAATCTAATGTGATGTTTTAAAAGCACGCATATCAGACTAATTTTCTAAAATCTAAAGTATTTACGAGGGCAATGTTTGCCCGGATTTGATCTTGCCTAAGGTAATAATGGCAGAAATGAGTTCACACTAAGCTTCAGAGAGCTTTCGTACCACAAACAAACACCAATTCCAAAGAAGTTGGCACATTGTGTAAAACATGATAAAAAAACAGAATACAATGAATTGCAAATCCTTCTGAAGCTATAGTCAATTAAGTTCACTACAAAGACAAAATATTTAATGTTCAAATAGATAAACATCGTTTTTTTGGAAATATTCGCTCATTTTGAATTTGATGCGTGCAACTTGTTCCAAAAAGATGAAACAGGAGAAATAAAATACTGGGAAAGTTGAGGAATGCTCAAAAAACACCTGTTTGGAACATTCCACAGGTGGTCAGGTTAATTGGAAACAGGTGAGTGTCATGATTAGGTATAAAAGGCATCCCTGAAAGGCTCAGTCATTCACAAGCAAGGATGGGGCGAGGTTCACCACTTTGTGAAAAACTGTGTGAGAAAATTGTGATGATACGCTCAGGAAGCAGTCGCGAAAACCAAGAAGTGCAGTAGATGTGATTTTATTAAGCGAGGGGGGAAACCCCTGCTGGGCAGAAGGCAAAGGTACAAAGTACACAATCCAAAAATTCACAATCCAGTTGGGCAAAAACAGAGTCGAAAACCAGGGCAGCAATCACAGCACTCGTAGTCGGGTAAAAATAGGTTTGGTACACAGGCATAGGCATGTCAGAGAAGCTGAGGCCAAAATCCAGAGGGCGTAATGCAAACCGTTAACACAGCAAACACAAGACTCGCAGTCGAGCAAAAAAGGGTTCAAAAACACAGATGCAACAATAATCCAAAACACAAAGCCAAAAATCGTAAACAGGGATGGTCCAGTCAGAATAGAATTATTGAGAGTACAAGGCGAGGAAAAGCGTGGCACAAGCAAACTGAGAGAAACGTTCTGGCAAGGAAATACTGTGAGAAGACTCCTAATATACACATACGGGAAGTCACATGCTTAACAGAACACAGGTGCAGGAAGTCAGACTAATTACAAAGGAGCAAACATGAGGGAGAACCTAATCACACGAAATAGGCAAAAGCTAAAACGCGGATAGGGATCACAAGACAATCCTGCAGACAGAAATACGGCTCCGGTTAAGGAGTTCTAACGTGCACAGATAATGAGAAAAAGGACTGCAATGTATGGAATAATTTGTGAGTTGTTACATTCATGTAGTACCGTGACAAACTAAAGAAAATGCAGCTTCGATATTTCAAAGTTCGGGACATGGTGCGAACGTCTGACTGCTAAAATAACGAGACAGATAAATTTTTGAGGTATGAGGCAGTGGATAGCATAATCGGCCAAAAACGCTAGAGCAAAAGAATTCCGTATGCAACATCCATCAATTTGCTATCAAATGTAATCGGTACATGTTCGACTTACCTTGATGTTTGGGTACCCAGAGGTAGAGTACCTTCGGATTTTTCATGCTGCTATACGTTTTAATCCATGTTATGGATGACACACCGGGTTGCTAGGGCACGCGCAGCATACGCATTCACAATGTTAATATTCAATAATAATATTCCAAACCCCCCTCTCAATAATAAAACCCCGCAAAATATATTGGCGCCTCCTTTTAAAATTTAAAACCACCTAGGTGCATAATGCAACGCGCTGTACTGGAATTCTGACATGTAGGCAAGTGTACTCGGGTACGGTATGATATTACTAGAGTGAAAGTTGACCAGCGGGGGGGAGAGGGGAGGGGCGACCATCTGACTGTGGCACAGTACGGAACAATCGTACCAAGTGTGAAAGCGCCCTAGATTGCCAGGAGCAGTCAGCTCTTTGCACACGGCAGGCCACCTGCCCTAATATGGTGTTTAGTGGGTGGGTGTCATATTTGCTAATTTAAAACAACCAGCCACGGGCTTCCAATTTACGAACAAATGGGATTCAACATTCAGCACACCTGGGTAAGACCAGATTTGGACGGTAAGAGCGTTTAGTGCCCTTTAGCCCGAGTTTATTTCTCTTATTTTTTCTCTTTGCAAAAAAAATAAGAAAATATTAATAAGAAGAGAAATTTAAGAGAATGTTACTGCATGAGGCCCATTGTGAGTTTACATTTGTTCACTGAACACATTCTTTCACTCTCTTTCCGGTGTTCTGTCTTCACTCTCCATGACTCCTCCTGCTGAATTTTGGGAGTTGCAATTCAGAATGTTCTAGTTTGCTTGTTATACATGCACGAATAAATATAATCTGATAATTGGGGAAAAAAGTTACATTAATATCACAGATAAGATAGCACTTGCCTAAATTAAATTGCAGTGTAAGCCATCCATAGCCGAATTAATATTTAGCTTCACAAAAAGCACATCAAGCCAAGGATAGATGTGTCTGGCTTGACTCACATGGAACAAAGTGGAGATATGAGTGTACGGATGGCAATGGGGACAAGTGGGTTTTCAAGGAGCCACACTCTGTCCCTGTATCACTCAGTTGTTCCTAAATAATTTTGTAATTGACATTTATAGCTTGTATGGATAAATACTTATTAGCAGAGCTCTCTGACTGACTGTGATTATGTGACAGGCAGAAAATGTAATTCCAACTATTCTGGACAAGAATTGTTGGATAATATGTTATAAAGTGCAATATAAAAATGTAATAACAATATTATTATTAATAATAATTATAATAATAACCAACAACATCCACATTGACAATGCTGTCACCATCAAAGAACTGGAGCAAGAAGGGACCTACAAATACCTTAGAGTACATGAGGGAGATGGTATCCAGCACGCCAAAATGATAGAGAAGATACGGAAAGAGTACTATAGAAGGATCATCCCAAAGCGGATGTGGACAGGTTGTACCCACCTAGGGAAAAGGTGGACGAGGCCTTACCCAAGTAGAATTGACTTACAAGACCACCACCATTGGCCTGGCAGCATACCTGGCATCAACCAATGATCAACTTCTTCATTTTGTCAAACAACACGAAAGCAAGAAGAAACTTTATTCCATTCCAAAGGAAGCTGCAAAATTCGAAAAGGAACTTGACCTCAAAGAGATGCCACCTGAAGATGATGAGGCAGCAACACTGTACGCAAAGAGAGTGAAAACAGCCGCAAAACACCAGGCTCTTCAACAACAACTAACAAACTGGGAAGGAAAAGCATTGAATGGAAGGTACCCATCACGACTTAAAGAAGCTGACGTTGATATGAAGGCAACAAACTAATGGCTCAAATCCTCTGGCCTCAAGCTGAAACAGAGGGATTCATTGTAGCTGCACAAGATGAATCCCTCCCCACCAAAGCATACCATCACTACATCATTAAGGATGAGACAGACCCGCAATGTCATATTTGCAACAAATTCCCAGAAACCATTGACCATATTGTCTCAGGTTGCCCAGAACTAGCAAAAACAGAATACATACACTGACACAATGAAGTGGCAACCTATGTATGGAACATCTGTCAGGAGTATGAAATACAAACAGCAGACAAGTGGTATGAACATAATCCAAAACAGGTAGAAGAAAAGGACGATATCACCATCCTGTATGATATGCCCATCCATACAGACAGAGAAATCTCTGCAAATCGTCCTGATATTGTCATCAAGAACAACAGAGATAGGATATGCACTCTTATCGATATAGCCATCCCCTCTGACAAAAACATCTCTACCAAAGTTTCTGAGAAAGTATCAAAATACAAAGACCTAGAACTTGAAATTGCAAGAATGTGGCAGACGAAACTCCACACCGTTCATGTGGTAGTAGGCGCCTTAGGGCATGATCAAAAAAGGCGCAGACAAAGTATTCACCAGCATCCCGGGTAACCTCAGCCAGAGTGAAATCCAGAAAACCACACTACTTGGGACAGCTAACATCTTACGCAGAGTCCTTTCCTTACAGTCATAAGTGATGTGGCTTCCACACAGCAGCCTACGGGTGCCTTAGGTCCATGGTTTGGGCCCGGCCCCCATGGAGAACAACAGAACCAAGTATAGACAACACATAAAAATAATATATCCATCAATTTTCTATACTGCTTCTTACTCACTAGGGTCTCGGGGGAGCTGGAGCTTAGCTCCAGCTGGATCCCAGCTGACTATAAAGACAAGGGACCCACCCTGGACAGCTCGCCAATCCATCACAGGGCGCACACACTATTCGCTGTCACATTCATACCTACGGGCAATTTAGCATCTCCATTGTGCCTTACAATGCATGTCTTTGGACTGTGGGAGGAACTGGAGTACCTGGAGGAAACCCACACAAACACGGGGAGAACATAACTCCTCACAGAAAGGCCCCAGGCAGGATTCAAATCCACAGCCTTCATTCTGTGAGGCAGCAGTACGAACCATTGTGCCATCCCAATAATAATAATAATAATAATAATAATAATGAGAGCTGGACTCGCGAGAGCCCATACCTCCACCAGCGTAGCTGGATTTGAACTTTGACCCATAACTCAGCTGTACTTTGGCCTAGATATGCCTACATTTAATCACTTGTTCCTCTTGTGCTCCTTTAAAATCCTACAAAGTTTCGTTAAAATTTATGCAACCGTTTTTTGAGATATTCTGCTAACAAACAGACAAACAAATGACTCCCGACTAGCGGGACTGTTGTCGAAATCGTCCGGTGTCTGACTCGAGACTTCAAATCTCTGCCAGCATAGCTGGATTTGTACTTGGCCTATATCTCAGCTGTACTTTTGCCCAGATATGCCTACATTTAATCACTTGTTCCTCTTGTGCTACTGTAACATCCTGCAAAGTTTGGTTGAAATCTATGCAGCCATTTTTGAGATATCTGCTAACAGACAGACAAACAGACAGACAGACGAGTAACGGAACGTGACATAGATGTCGATTTCGACAACCAATAAATTAACAAACGGAAGCAAAAACATAACCTCCTTGGTGGAGGTAATAATACTACAACGACTAATAATAATAATAAAAATAATAATAATGCATACAGTTTGACAGCTGGCCTAATTGTTCATGCTCACACCTTGTAGCCTGTGAATGGTGTCTGAACACAACAACAGTGATCAATATGGCGTGTCAAATAAAACTCCAGGAAAGAAAGTGCGCTGAGCTTACAATAATGTGAAGTGAAGCGGCACAGCGCAGAAAATCACTGCACATAGGTTAGGAGCAGAGCGCATCAGAATGCCAAAAGAAAAAGAAGAACAAATGACTGCCTGGAACAGAAGAAAAGGTCACTGCATAATTTCTCCTCCCAACCCTGATGGTTTTCTCTGGACTTTTGCTTGAGTTATTCCAGGGAGGTGAGGGATGACTCCCTCTGAATTCAACGGGCAGCATCTGGACACTCCTGCATTCCAGCCATGGTCTTCCAGCTGTTCCCAGATTGGCACACAAGTGACGACCTAAAAATAATCAGTCACACTTTAGTTGAAGTGTTGCTCATAAAGGCTTTATACACATGTATAATGCCTTCGTAAATGTGACATAAGGTCTCAAAAATCATTCATAGGCAAGTATCATGCTTTGTAAAGGGTGAAATAACACATCCTTATTCAGCATGTGATGCCAGATGTGACAACGACAATGTCACTTAGCTGACAATGCTTTATAGCATTTAGCCACTAGCTAAGAGACACATCTGGCAACACATGCTGAATAAGGATGTGTTATTTCTCCCTTTACAATGCATGACGTTTGTTTATGCATGATTTATGAAGGTTTTGGGCTCTAATTTCTTGGCACAGCGCAGGGTGGCGCAGTGTGGCGTAGCCCACGCAGTGGTAATTTCGTCCAGTGCAGCCCGCGCAGTAGTAATTTCATGCGGTGCAACACCGTGCACAGCCAATTTGGTAGACGGACGAGATGGGTGTGGCGGCGTAGTAGGGGGAGGTGTCACTTCATCATAACAAAGTGACAATTTCGTGGATAAAGGCTCCGCTATAAGTGCGCAGAGAGCTCGCCAGCGCCAACCTGGTTTATTTTCTGTGCAGTGGTAATTTGGTGCAAAGTGCGCACCTGTTACCGAAACCTCTTAGGCAGGTTTCCAGAATGTCAGGCACATTTCAATGCAATAAATAATTACAGCGACCACTGTTTAATGTAACTATCTGAATCAGCACATAAATTATAGTATCTACAAAACCCAAAACCAGTGAAGTTGGCACGTTATGTAAATCGTAGATAAAAACAGAATACAATGATTTGCAAATACTTTTCAACTTCTATTCAATTGAATACACTGCAAAGACAAGATGTTTAATGTTCAAACTGAGAAACTTTATTATTTTTTTGCAAATAATCATTAACTTAGAATTTAAAGGCAGCAACACATTGCAAAAAAGTTGGCACTTTTTTACCACTGTGTTTCATCGCCTTTCCTTTTAACGACACTCAGTAAACGTTTGGGAACTGAGGAGACCAATTTTTGAAGCTTTTCAGGTGGAAATCTTTCCCATTCTTGCTTGATGTACAGCTTAAGTTGTTCAACAGTCCGGGGTCTCTGTTGTCGCATTTTACACTTCATAATGCGCCACACATTTTCAATGGGAGACAGGTGACAGGTCTGGACTACAGGCAGGCCAGTCTAGTACCCGCACTCTTTTACTACTGAGCCACGCTGTTGTAACACGTGCAGAATGTGGCTTGGCATTGTCTTGCTGAAATAAGCAGGGGCGTCCATGAAAAAGACGTGGCTTGGATAGCAACATATGTTGCTCCAAAAAATGAATGTACCTTTCAGCATTAATGGTGCCTTCACATATGTGTAAGCTGCCCGTGCCTTGGGCACTAATACACCCCCATACCATCACAGATGCTGGCTTTTGAACTTTACGCCCATAACAGTCCGGATGGTTCTTTTCCTCTTTGGTCCGGAGGACGCGACGTCCACAGTTTCCAAAAACAATTTGAAATGTGGACTCGTCAGACCACAGAACACTTTTCCACTTTGCATCAGTCCATCTTAGATGAGCTTGGGCCCAGCGAAGCCGGCGGCATTTCTGGGTGCTGTTGATAAATGGCTTTCGCTTTGCATCGTAGAGTTTTAACTTGCACTTGGAGATGTAGCGATGAACTGTAGTTACTGATAGTGGTTTTCTGAGCCCATGTGGTGATGTCCTTTACACACTGATGTCGGTTTTTGATGCAGTACCGCCTGAGGGATCGAAGGTCACGGGCATTCAATGTTGGTTTTTGGCCTTGTTGCTTACGTGCAGTGATTTCTCCAGATTCTCTGAACTTTTTGACTATATTACGGACCGTAGATGATGAAATCCCTAAATTTCTTGCAATAGCTCATTGAGGAATGTTGTTTTTAAACTGTTCGACAATCAGCTCACGCATTTGTTCGCTAAATGGTGACCCTCGCCCCATCCTTGTTTGTGAATGACTGAGCATTTCAGGGAAGCTGCTTTTAAACCCAATCATGGCACCCACCTGTTCCCAATGAGCCCGTTCACCTGTGAGATGTTCCAAATAAGTGCTTGATGAACATTCCTCAACTCTCTCAGTCTTTTTTGCCACTTGTGCCAGCTTTTTTGAAACATGTTGCTGGCATCAAATTCCAAATGAGCTAATATTTGCAAAAAATTACAAAGTTTACCTGTTCAAACATTAAGTAACTTATCTTTGCAGTGTATTCAATTGAATATAGGTTGAAAAGGATTTGCAAATCATTGTATTCTGTTTTTATTTACGATTTACACAATGTGCCAACTTCACTGGCTTTGGGTTTTGTATATCCATTGTCCTGATGTCAGATCAAAGACGGTTGGCACGCATAATGGAAACTCGACCTGACAGCCCTCAGAGTGTTAGTGCATTCTCTGTGGCATCAGCCCCGGCTCCAGACACATATTGTAAGGGGAGCATGTGATGATCACAGGGGGGCAGTGTTGATTTTCCCACAGTCCTGCGCATACAAACATGCATACATACTTAACTGCACTTAATCTATAGAGTCAATTCATTGGCTTGCGGTGACTTTCACAGCTAGGCAAGCAGTGCTGAGGATGCCCCCCTCCACCGGCCCCCACCCATAGACACGAAAGTTTGCAGCGGTGCCGGTGGACTGAAGCATTTCCTAATATCCATTGCCTACACATCTCCTTGGGCTCCTACACGGCAATGTGAAGGTAAACTACCAGTCAGCGCGACACTTGTAGCAGCACGTACGCGTCACGTGACACAAGCAGAGACGTATCTGCCGTAATGAATTTAATTATTTATATATTTGTTTTTTTTTGTATTTTAAATCGCAGTGGATATTTTGCCGTGAACCGGTTCTACTTCCAGCACATGAGCAGTCGTATTATTTTTGGACTCATAGAAATCAATTTTTAATAACGAACAGTTATAACTTCGCCATTTAGCTAGCTAGCTCGCATTTACATACATTAAATATTGCTAGCTAAGTCGGCATAAAGGCTCTCTTGCTAACTAGCTAACGTTATATTACATTTAATTAAAAATGTGTATAGCCATTATGCGAACTAACTTAGCTGGCGTTGAACCGCCAGCATTTCGCTCGCTAGCTGGCATTAATATGCACCGAATATAAAAGGTTGCCAGCTAACATTGACTAAGAAACTAACAAACTGATTAGCAAATTAGCTAATTATTTCATATTAGTTATGCATTGACGAGGCTGGGATGCGTTTCCCGAAATCACTGATGCTAACTTACGTAGTTGGGCTCATTGACTGTGAATGGACGAACTATATTAGTAAGTTGCTAACATAATTAGCAACCGTGCTTTAGGGAAACGCCCTGATTAGTTGATCACTAGCTACCGAGTTCTTAAACGAATTATTATCTATGCACGTTAGAAACTCCGTGACTGGAGCTGTATGTTTGTTTATAGGAATATCTTGTGTTCCCTGTCCACGTTTTGGCTTTGGCTAATTCCATGTGATTAGGTTCTCCCTCATGTGCCTTCCCCTTGTAATCAGTCTAACTTCCTGCACCTGTGATTCTCCCCATGTGATCTTCCCAGAAGTGTATATTAGGTGTCTTCTCACGGCCAGTCTCTGTCAGATCGTTTTCCTAGTCTTCTTGTGCCACGTTTCTTTGCCTCGATTACTCAGTGTTTATCTTTCTGACTGGATTGCCCGACCACTGATTTTTGGTTTGCCCTTTTTGGATTACTTGTTGCATCTGTGTGTTTTGACCTTTTTCTGCCTGACCTCGATTTTGTGGAGTGCTGCCCTGTTACCTATTCGGACTGTCTTTTGGCTTATGAGTTTGCTTCTCCCACAAACCTTTGCCTGTGTACCGCTGACTACGATTTCTGTGATTGCTGCCCTGTTACGAACTCTGCTCTGTCCCATTGGAATTTTATTTTTGGATTGCGGACTCTGTACTGTTGCTCACTGCTCTGCGGGGTTACCCCCCTTATTCAATAAAGCTCCTCATTTTTGCAATCCTGTGTCCTCGCATTTGGTTCCAGATCGCTACCTCACACCGTCGTATTTCATTCCAACTTCATAAGTTTGATCTGACGTAGTTTCGTTTTGAAATTCCATTCAGGTTCACTAATGGTAATGATTCAAGAATGCCCTAGCTAGCCAGCTAACTCATATTCATAATGTTTAATATAGACAGAAGCGGTGCAGAGCACATGCCTGAAGCAGCAAAGTAAAATGAAACATTAATGCATCATGCAGATATTGGACAGAGGCTTCTTTATTCCAACATCGAAAAGGAGAGGAGCTCATTTGATTGGTGAAGATTTGACTCGGCTGTGTTATAACCAAACATGCCTTCTCTCCTCCCTCTATGCCACTTGCGCCGGCAGGAGGGGCAGAGGCGGGACAAAGGAATACTTGCACCGGGCTGCGCCGAGCACGAAATGACAAAATACGCCTGGATACACCCCATTGGTGCAACGCTCCCCCATTCGCCACGCCTGCGCCTGGTCGACGAATTTAGAGCCCATTATGTTTCATTTATGAAGGTAATATACATCCCAGTTAGCAAGCACCTCCACTCCGGATCTGGCCCGGCTCTGGGCCGGATCAGCTGGAGTCGGCACAGAGCCAGGCCAGATCCGGAGCAGAGGTTCTTGGTATGGTAGGTATGGTAGGTATCTGGGATGTTGTCTAAAGCCTTTATGAGCAACACTTCATCTATAGTGTGACCAAAAAATCTTCAAAAGCATTAGCTAGAAAAGCTGGCCATTCAAAAAAAAAAAACCAAACAAAAAAAAAAATTTTAAATACAACCCCAATTCCGAAATAATTCGGACGAAGTGTAAGTTGAGAATAAGATCAAAATGCAATCACTTTCACATCACATGAGCCAATGTTATTTGAAATAGAACATAGATAACATTTCAAATGCTGAAACTGAGACATTTTAGTTTCAAATGTTCTGGCTGCAGCAGGTCTCAAAAAAGTTGGGACACAGGGAAAAAAGGGCTGAAAAAGTAATTGACATGTATGAGAATCAGCTGAAAGAACATTTAGCAAGTAATTAAGTTAACTGGCATCAGGTGTGTAACATGATTGGCTGCAAAAGGGATGTCTTTGAGAGGCTGAGTCACTCAGAAGTAAAGATAGCCAGAAGCTCTTCAACCTGTGAGGACCTGCATTAAAAATTGTGTAATACTTTAAAAACAATGTTCCTCAGCATCAAATTGCAAAGGCTTTTAAGGTGTCATCATCGACAGTGCATAACATCATTAAAATATTCAGGGAAACTGTGCGTAAGGGACCAGGCTGAAGACCTTTCCTGGATGTCTGTGGTCTTCGGGCCCTCAGATGCCACTGTATCACACACCGGCATGATTCTGTCATTGACATTACTAAATGCGCCCAGGAATACTTCAAGAAACCACTGTCTGTAAGCACAGTCCGCCGTGCCATCCACAGACGCACCTAAATCTCTATCATGCAAAAGGGAAGCCACTGTTGAGCATGATCCAGAAGCGCCGCCGTGTTCTGTGGGCCAAGGATCATTTAAAATGGACTGTAGCAAAGTGACAAAGTGCCCTGTGGTCAGACGAGTCCAAATTTGACATTCTTGTTGGAAATCATGGGCGTTGTGTCCGCCGGGCTAAAGAGGAGAAAGACCACCCCTCCTGTTATCAGCGTTTAGTTCAAAAGCCAGCATCTCTGATGGTATGGGGATGCATTACTGCATATGGTGTGGGACACTTGCATGTTTTAAGAAGCACCATGAAGGCTGAAAGGTACGTAAAGGTTTTAGAGCAACATATGCTCCCCTTTAAAAGACATCTATTCCAGGGAAGGCCTTGTGTATTTCAGCAGGACAATGCAAAACCACATACTGCAGCTATTACAACAGCATGGCTTCATAGTAGAAGAGTCCATGTGCTGAACTGGCAAATAGGAACGAATAGGAAGGATAGGAGAAAAGATTGCAATCTATTCGTTCGTGCTCGTCAATCGACTTATCGTGACTTTCAAGATGGAGGCCACTGGAAACTTCCTCAAGGTACTGTTTGCATAAATTGTCTTTTTTAACAAACTACCGGAGCATTTTCAAAGTTCTCAGTGCCTCATTTTAAGTGTCAGGGCCCTCGGAATTCTACCGATGAAGTGTGGAGCTACTTTGAGCCTTGTTAATGATGAAAAAAATAGCGATTTCTTTGCATGGCAATGCTATGCCTGACTCACTACCATTGAAAGCCTGTTGGGAGCTTCGGCTAAAAAGCCATTTATTTCGAAATGTTGCGTGCGTACGGAGGTGTGGTATTCAACAAAAGTTAGTACTTGTTATCATGTTTCAATACACCCCAAGTCAATTTCACACTGGAATTCTCCTTTAAGCAGGAAGTTGAATGGTGCAAATGGCAGATGTTGCAAATGCTTTGCAGAAAGGGCACTGAAATGAATGCTTGAAAAGGTTAAACAACAAAACAGCAACTGACATTACACACTGCCAAATTTCGCTGCTTCTTGGTATTGGTCAAACCCTTGAAATCTCATATTCAGACAGATTTCCCCTGAAGTTGTTTCAATGTTTGAAAACTTTTTTCCCCCATTATTCAAGATGATGTCACATTCATATTCTGTATTTAGTGGATACAAGCACCTCACTGAAGCTACATCCCGTTTAACCTGAGTAAAATATTCAAACCCAAGATGCCATGTTTTTATGGCCACAGCATAACCACAAACAGAAAATATCTAGATCTTGTGCATGATTTTATACACATTGCTCTATAATTCAGCAGGAAATACTTAAGATCTTGAATTCCACTGGTTTGAATACAGCAGGTGCATTTTATGTACCCTATGTATGATCACTGGTTTTTAGAAGGTTAAGGAAGTCCACAATGCACTGTTAAAGCAGTTAGGCTTATACATAGTACATAGTTTATATAAAGTAATCCTTTTTCTTGCGATTATTTCAGAACAGGCAACTTGGACAGGAAGAGGTTAAATTCTTTCCTCCACTCCTCGCCTAAAAGCCCTTAGGACGTTATCTCTAAAGTTAAGCTACTTACTGCGGAAATTTTATTTGCATCAACACTTACTGCTAAATATATAGATATATTCTTTTTAGCATTTTTATGCATTTTCAAATTAAATCTTCAAGTGTGTATGAAATCAGGGGATGAGCATAAATACACTCGCACACAGGCACACGCACACACACACATGCACGCGCACACACACACACACACACACACACACACACACTTTATTTGAGAATTTTAAGCATATATACTGTTTATACCCACTTCTTACCCTGAGACTGATCCAGTTTCTTTTTCTTTGTGTTCAGCTAACTGCAGAGCAGGAGGAAACATTCAAATGTTTTCTTGCAGATGCATCTTATAACCCGCTATTTTGTCTGCAACCTTATATTTGAACATCATGCATCATTGGACAATCAGACAGTATTGTTAATTTGAAAGCTGAAGCATCACGTTATATTGAGAGAACAATAAGGTTTGACTAGTTCCGCAATTATCCCCCCGCTGGGCCAAAAAAAAAAAAAAAATAAAGTAAAAAATAATGTACTTTTTTGTCTTTTTTGTCACTGTCTGTACCACAGATATCAAGCAAATTTGCAAGCAGCCTCAGTGTTGTCTGGCTCTTGTTCTGAGCTTCCTGAAGCTAAGGAAAAGACCAGTGAAAGTCTCATGTTGACTGCTTGGTGCTAAAAGTGTTAAGTACATTTTTTTTTTTTTTGCTGTGACTAGTAAGTTTGATGCAAATCGTATTTTTCACATTGCTTCAAAGTTTTACATTGCTTCTTCTCAAAACTTAAAAAAAAAATACACTTAACCTTTTTGTGCTCCAAGCAGTCGATGGATTGATGGTATGGATTAATGTCCTGACATTCTACTGTATGTATACTTTGGCAAAATATCCCTAATGGGTCATTTGTAAAATCCCATGGTATATACAGGGTGCTTTATAAGGACTGAAATCACATCAATATTTTCCAAATGATTGAATGTTGGGAGATTGTAGTTTGTGGTACACTGTGCAGGTAACAGTAGTGAAAATGGTTCACTGTTCAATTTAGTTCAGAAGACTAGTTTTGTGCACATCTCATACCAGGTAGGCCCGGTGCTGGATTCACAAATAAGTCAAGCAAAGAAAGTAAAAAAATCCGCACACTGGATTAAAGCTCCCAAACCTTTATTGAAGCGAAGCAACGTTTCGACCACTCACAGGGTCTTCATCAGGCAAATGACTGGCAGACAGACAGACAGACAAATATATAGGCAGGTATCTACCTAGTCATTGGCTGATAAGGTATCAGCTGACAACCAATAGGATACAGACACATTGGCACCAGGCACAATGAGTGCCTGCCCTTTAAAGGGACTCAGTAACTAAATGCACCCTAAACAAAGAGAGCAATGAGTTCATCATCAATACTTCAATTGCAATGCAGTCATAAAATGCATAAAGAAAAAACATTCTGATATTGTTGTTGGCAAGTAATTACCTAAATATAGGCCCAACAGTAATATTTCAATGATATAGAACAGAGAAAAACCCAGTAAGCAGCCGATAATATTAAGAGTAAAAACATAGAAAATGTTAATATGAAATAATTTCATAATAGAAATACTGTTATTAATAGAAAAGTGGAAAAATAGCCTACATAAAAAGGCTTAATATCAAATTCCTCATTTATACCCTTAGGGAACATGGTATTTAGGTAGTATATCCAAAAGGTTTCACATTGGAGAAGCCTCCTTTCTAAATCACCACCCCTACGAGGTTTCTCCACTTTTTCCACACCAACATAACATACTGTGTTCAAGTTGTGTCCGGCATTCTTAAAATGAACTGCTACAGGGTTGCGCTCATCGCCGGTTCTGATGTTAGACCTGTGTCCGCTAATTCTTGTATGTAACGCACGGGAAGTCTTGCCCGCATAGGCTAAGCCACAAGGACACCGAATCAGGTATATCACGTGTGGTGCTGCAAGTAATCGCACCACGTGTGGATATATCCCGACCAGTGTGTGGGTGACTGAAGCTTTTACATTTACGTGTGTATGTGCACTGAACACAGCTTCCACATCTGTTATTGTCATCTGGGACCACTGGGAATATTGACTCACCCTGAGCACATACAGTATATCAGACTTAGCCAAAATATCCCTTAAATTAGCGGGGCATTTAAACACCAACATAGGCTTTTCCTTGAAGGCATTCTTTAATTTTGGGTCTGATTCCACAATGTGCCAATGTTTCACGATAACATCTTTGAATTTTGAGCCAAGTTGTGAATATTTAATAATGCACCTAGGAGGATTATTTTGACTTTTTTTTTCATTATTATTTTTTGACTGAAGACATGCCTCCTGTGTTATCTGGTCAAAGCGCTCCCTAGCTGCCTCAACCCATTCTTTTCTATATCCTCTGTTAAGGAATCTATTGGAGAGATCTGAGGCCTGTACTAAGTAAGAGACGTCATCACTGCAGATCCTCCGAGCACGGTGGAATTGACTAATAGGTAGACTTTTAATCAGTGATTTAGGATGGAAACTGTCCCCTCTTTAAATAGTGTAACGGTCTGTGGTCTTTCGAAAAAGATCAGTTTGAATAGTGTTACCACTTTTACAGACCAGTACATCCAAGAAGCTAATACACTCCTTATCAAATTCAAGTGTAAACCTCAAGAGTTCAGATACTGATGAAATTCGGACAGCTCCTCCACAGTAGAATCCATAATGACAAAAATGTCATCAATAAAACGTCTATAAAATAAGATCCTAAAGAAAAAAGGGTTGACTGGATTGAGGACAAAATTCTTCTCAAAGAACCCCATATACTGTATAGACAGGCATAATTAGGCGCCATTTTAGATCCCATTGCTGTGCCCTTCAGTCAAATCATTCGTAAACTGCTACATTTACCACATATTAAGGACAAGGTTCATTGCGTTTAAAATATATACAGTAGGTAATTTTTTATATGAAACATTACATTATACTATTTTCATTTAGCTGGTATTTTAATCCAGAGCATCATCACAGCACAAAATGCGACTGAAGGAATGAAGAGTTCCATGAACCCAAGAGGGAAGTAATATTTCAAATACCAGAAGTGACAATATACTGAAAGGACTTAGCTCTGTAGAATACCAGTAAGATAATGCTTAAATGAGACAATCTGCATGGCCATTTACCCAGCTAAAAACATTATTGAATTTAATGCCATAACCAATACCAGTTACAACGATAGGAAGGTGGGAGAGGAAAAAGGAGGAGTCTTTGAAGGTGGTCAGAGCCTCTGCTGTTGTGACCTGCATGAAAAGGTCATTCCATCATGTCAAAGTCTGAACAGTCCTGAGACATCACCGGTCTGTGCTGGATCGAAAAGGGAGAAGAGCATTAGGTGACCAGGGGTGGCAGGAGAGATCTAGCTGGTGTGTAGGGTTCTGCTGAGCTTTTGAAGATAAGCCAGGGCTGTCCCCTTAGGAGGTTTGGGATGCTAGCTAAACTTGCAAGTCATAGCTGGCAACCAGTGGAGAACAGTATGGGGGAGTGTCTGGGGATGTTGTAGATGAAACGAGCTACAGCATTTCGGATCAGCTGCAGGGGACTGCAGGGGATGGTGAAGGATGGAGGGGCAGCTGAAAGTGAACCAGAATCTTGGCTGAATACATGGTGATAAACAGCTGGTTCATTCCATGCCAAACTGAACAAAGCTTCCCCCCGACCCCCTCCAATTTCCATGATACTTATTTTGCGAATAGCCCTTGGGACCAATAGTGATATACCAAAATTTCAGAAACAACAGTGGACTGTGGAAAGCTGTGGAAACAACAGCTTTCAAGACATGCATTATTGAAATTTGCTGACCCCGCCCATTTTGCTATTTTGCTTGCTCCGGGTCCAATGTTTAGAGGCCAGTATCTGCTTGCGCATCAGTGAGAATCTCAAGATTTTTTTTCTACATCATCTATGCCTTGCTTGCTTTTAGGCTTCACCATCAGAAGCACCGAGGATATTTCATACACATTTTAAAAATTGTTTAAAATGGGAGATAAATTTGCACTTAATTTTTATAAGGACTTTGCAATGCGCTCTTCTCATCTAACAGATACGGTATTCCAAAACAGCTGCTGCCTTTATATTGTATGGACACGTGGTACATACCAATATGCATTGCTACCCTTAGGTCAACTCAGTTTATCAAAAATTTCAAGCCTGAAATACGCCCTGCAAGAAAATATGCAAAATTAGCATATTTTTCAAATTCAAAAATGACAAAGTTGACAGTTGATGAATGAGACAACCATGCAATTTTAACCATGCAATCTTCATTGACATATAAACATTTGAACAAAGTCCTATCGACTAGCTCAGCCTCCTTCCATGGGAAATCCAAGGAACACTGATGTATGGTTTGATGAAATTAACAAACACATCAAATACGTTAAATCGACTTTCTTCTTTTGGATATTAGCGTAAAAGCGTAAGTTGTGCTATTCCAGAGCTAGACTGCAGTAAATCAGTTTGAACAGTTTTGGATCCAGGGTCGGGAGGTGATCTTACTCTTGGAGAAAGAAAAAAGAGAAATTGTGCATGAATAATTAATTTGACCATTTCAATCTTCATCCATTCTTTTATTGGTTTCCCCGGTCCCAGCTCTTTGGATTGGAACATTTCCGGAGGGAGAGGCGCTAACATTTTCTGTACACGTACTTTGAACTTTCTCATTATAGTGCCACGGTTCTTACCACTAACCCTCACAACATTTGACTGAACATCATCGGAGAGCCGTTTTATTTATTTTACTGATATATATTTACTGATTTACTGCAGTCTAGCTCAGGAACAGTATAACTTACGTTGTTACGCCAATATCCAAAAAAAGAAAGTCGATGTAACCTATTTGATGTATTTGTCAATTTCATCAAATCATGCATCAATGTCCATTGGATTTCACATGGAAGGAGGCTGAACTACTCAATAGGACTTCGCTCAAATGTTTATATGACAATGAAGATTACGTGGTAAGATACTAGAAAGGGTACATAAATCATCAATTTGCGCAAAACATGGCCTAATTTATTGCAAACCTATTCACCGCACTTATTATACTAAAGCTCGCTTAGCCAAAATCTATGAGAATGTATTCCCAATCTGTGATAGATGCCAACAGTCCTTAGCAGATCTCATCCACTCCTTGTGGCTTTGCCCCTCGCTTCGCAAATATTGAACTGACATTTTTATATCCCTATGCGAAGTTACTGGGGTAGAAATTGAACCTTATGCTCTTTGCGCTTTATTTGGCATAACTCTTTCTCCACCTTCTCCTCAAAAAACCTCAAAAGGATATTATAGCTTTTACGACCCTATTGGCTGGACGGCTAATATTGACTACTTGGAAATCAACTAAGCCTCCTACTCATACTCGTTGGATAAGGGATATTCTGTATTTTGTCAGACTAGAAAAAAATCAGTTTCTCTGTTACTGGCCTATCCAACAAATTTAATAACAATTGGCTCCATTTTTCCAATATATTAATAAGTTTAAGTTCCCTCATGATGAATTAGGACGGAAGCTTTTGTAACTGATGATGGAAGGGCGGGCGGGATGCTTCAACGTTTAACTCCCCTCTTTTATTGACCGGTGTTTCTCCCTCTATTTCTTTTTATTATGGATATTATTATTATTTATTTATTCATTCATTTATTTTTTACTCTTCTTTTTAATTTCTGTAATTCATTAATTTCATTTTTCAATTCTGTTTGCTTGTGTGTTCTAGTTTTCAGAGGCTTCCATCTTGAAAGTCAGGATAAGTGGATTGACGAGCATGAACGAATAGATTGCAATCTGTTCCCCTATCCTTCCTATTCGTTCGTGCTTGTCAATCGACTTATCGTGACTTTCAAGATGGAGGTGACTGGAAACTACCTCAAGGTACTGCTAAAAATGTCTTTTTTAATAAACTACCTGTGCATTTTCAAAGTTCTCAGTGCCTCGTTTTAAATGTCAGGGCCCTCAGAATTCTACCAATGAAGTGTGAAGCGATTTTGAGCCTTGTTAATGATGCAAAAATAGCGATTTCTTTGCATGGCATTGCTATTCCCCGTTCACTGCCATTGTAAGCCTGTTAAAAGCTTCAGCTAAAAAGCCATGTATTGCGAAATGTTGCCTGCGTATGGAGGTGGGGTATTCGACAAAAGTTACTACTCGTTATCATGTTTCAATGCACCCCAAGTCAATTTCACACTGGAATTCTCCTTTAAGTTAGTGTCATGTTAAAAACATTTGAAGATGTTCTGTGTGTCACCAATTTTCAGCCTGCCAGCCACCACTGGGACTATGGCAACATTGTTTTAGGCTGGAATTAATAAATAGACAAGGTTGCAAATACCCTTGCATTAAATTGCATGTCCGCAGTTTGATATGACCTAATTTGGTCCAGAAAACAAAAGGCAATACAGTGTAGAAAGTACAGATTGATAAGTACCACTCAGTTAAATTGTGTCTCTGTCATAATACTTATGCCCCACACCGTATAGACTGTTGAATACTAAGTACAATGCCGCTATCGTACAAACGTACACTCCAAGGTGTGGGATGATGGGGATTGGACAGGTGAAAACAGCTTGTCACTCGTACAGATGATCTGTAGAGACAGTGCTTGTTATTCAGCTCAATCACACAGTCGTCTCAGCCTTAAATCCTACTGCTCCCAGTACGTGAAGTTGATTATGACTGTCACCATCGCGCCTTACAGGGCTGATACTACTGACCAGCTGTCATATCTGCTAGCCTGATGCAGCATAATTACATAATGAAAATGCTAACAGCAATCAGTCACACCTTCTATATCACACATTGGCTGCATGATATAAAATTCATTTTACACTGAATGCTACAGTCTGCCTCAAATAAATAAAAAAATAGCCTCTGATTCAAAACAAAGACTCCCTGATTTATGCTCTGCTTGTGTTTGGGGTTATTTTAAAGCAAATGTCCTTGATGTTTAGGAGTATGTGCTCTAGTTCAGTTCAGGTAAACACACACGCAATCTGACTCAGGCCGTGTTCAGGCTACAGGATTTTTAAAATCCTATCCGATTTTGAAATCGGGTTGCATTACACACATAAGGAGAATCTTCATAGATAGTCTGCTGTCTAATCTTAAGCATGTACACACTACAGGATTTGAAAATTATGATGCATTTCACACTACAGGATATTATTAAGATTATCGTGCCCGAGGGAGCAGCGCTCCACCTGACGTGATCTCACGTGATCTCATGGGGAAGCCCGGAGAAGCACATATTTGCTATTATAATCACTAGCAGTGAGAAGAGAAAACAAAAAATGAATTGGGTCTGGATGAGAAAATGGTTGGGGAGACGCGGCCAGCACACATTGTCTGTGCGATTATGATATGTCTTGGAAGTCACTTTATACAAGCATTTGTGTTCCTGCCACATATCCACAAGCCTTTCCTTCATCTCAGCCGTCCAACGCAACCGTACAACAGGTTGCTGTTGTTGTCTCTTCGCCATCGCCATTTCAAACTACCCTCATTCAGCTCCGTCAGCTCGAGTCTTGTCTCTCATTAGCTACTGTGGTTCCGTTCGGAAACTAATGACGTAATCATCCAGATTTTCACTTTGAAATATCAAACATGTTTAAAAATTATCGGGGCGGCCCTCATCAGTCTGCGAGCCAATCGGGAGGGTTAAGATTGGATTGTTAAATCCCGCACATTACCAGATAATCTGCTCCCAACATGGGTACCAACCGAGGTCCCAGACAAGATTTCTCTGCCGATTATTGGGAGGGGTGAATCGGGGATAAATCGGCCCGAAAATTCTGTAGTCGAACCCGGCCTTAGGTATCTCCCATAGGTCTCAGGTGCAAGAGGAAACAATGAGTGGACAAGTTGTCAAGCTAATTAAGGCCCCCCCCCTCCTGAATCTTCTCGACTGCTGTCACCAACAGTCAGGAGGAAATTATGTCACAATGTATTGATGTCAAAGTTCCTTCCTTTACAACAAGAACCATCTTAATCCATTGACATGCAGGTTATTTGGAATTTCTTCCTCAAAATTCTGAGTCTGCGCTCCATTACGTTCTGTTGCCCATAGTCATGCGTTAAATCAACATTAAAATGTTCAATTAGGAGCATTCTGATGATTTTTTTTTTTTGTGACCTCAAATGTTCAAGGGTTTTGAAACTCTGAATTGTCTTTTGCGGTGCATCGCTGGTTGTCACATTAATGTTTGTGTGTACTGAATAAACACATGTATTATGTACATCCAAACAGGATGATTTTTTTATCTTTTTTTTTTTTTTTGCTGAAACTCTTATGTATGTACAGTATATCTACTACCTGGCGATAGAATGAGGAAAATGCTTCATTTTATTTTCTCTGTTTATTGTGTTCCATCTTTACCATTATTACCATTAACATTAAATACCATTACCTTTGGAGCTATCCCCTCTTTAAATTTTTTTAAAAGTCAACAAACTGCCCTGAAGGAAACATGTTACCGTTTTACATAATCTGTGACATGAGATGGAATGTGTCACAAATATCTTGGTTATGACCTGTATGTTTCTCCTTTAATTATTATCTCTGTGCTGCTTTTATGCATTGTATATACTGAAATGTGTTTTTCTTTTTTCATTTTTATGTTTATATGTTCATAATTATTTATGCTGCTGTCTTTACCAGGACTCCCTGGAAGAAGAGATCTTGTATCTCAATGGGACCTTCCTGGCTAAATAAAGGATAAATAAAAAAAGGTATAAATTTACTTGAGACCAAAATAAAAAAAATCATTATAATCGTGCTTAGGCTGTGAAAGACAGGATGACTTCTCATCATGAGGATCAAGAAAGAAGGGGAAAAAATATCTCATGAGTACTTTATGTCCCTTGTCTTTGCAGTTATTACTATTTAAGTGGCTGGTACTAATGTGGACATGAACAAAACCCCTGGATTAGGCATCCACTGTTCACCTTTCCCATTAACAGATTAAATGCACGCCAAATCTTTACTCACTTTATCTCTTTTGAGAAAGCCGGGGGAGAAGGGCGGAGCCCTTGGGAGGGACGGGAACAAACTCTCTGAGAGCTTAATCTCTGCCCGCAGAGGACTATGCAAGAGGCAGACAGAGGATGAACGGGCTTTTAGAGGAGAGAACGTCTCAGTGGTGGGGGGATTTGGTCTCAACAATGGCTGCTTCTTTTGAGCATCTTAGCGAAGTTCATTGGGACGCACATGAGTATATGCGTGATCCGCACAGGGAATGACTGAAAGATAACGTCGAGCTGCCCAAGTGTATGTAACATGACATACACTTGTAGCAGCCATACCATAACATAACATAACATAACAAGAATAGGCCATTCAGCCCAACTAGGCTTACCATTTTCCTACTACTATATTGAATCTAACACTTCAGATACTTGATGATTGAATGGTCTCTAGCACTAAATCAAGCCTGCTCTTGAATGTTCCTTAAGTTTCTCCTACACCAATATGGTCAGCCAAGCTATGCCACTTTGAGATTAGGCTCTGTGTTAAAAAAAAGACTACCTAATTTCAGTGCTAAATATACCCTGGGCTAACTTCCATTTGCGACTCCGAGCTCTTAATTACAGAACTTGGCCTAAGTAATCCTACATTGTTAACTTTGTTGAACCCCTTAATATATTCAGAGACCTCAATCAGATCACCGCAATGTCTCCTTTTCCTAAAATTGAAGATATTAAGGATCTCCATCCTCTTCTCATAGCTTTCATCTTTTGAACCAGGAATGAACTTTGTGGCTCTTCTCTGACCTTTTTCTAGAGCCTCTATATCTTTATAAAGTTTTTGAGTGTGGTGTTGTGCGCAGGTGTGCGTGTATAACACATTAAAACCAATTTAATAAAGTGCACATATACTTGCCAATAAATAAATAAATAAACGGAGTGAGCATATGACTAATTGGAGTGGTGTCAATCCGAGCGAAGCTCTAATGCTCAGCTGAGTTGCAGTTTGAGGTTGGACTGTATATTATGATCAGGTGCAGATGTACTTTGACTTTTTAGTCCAATAGATCACATTTGTATCAAATCAGTGAAATTTGACTGGTCTTGGGTGACACCATGAGTATAGTGCCAGGGCATGAGACTTGAGAGCCATCCTGTGTATATTTGAATTGGCCTCCACATATAAACATAGTAGGCCCTAGATACGTGCAAGTTTGTGTTCATCCACGACAGATTGGCCTAACTGTGAATCACCATTGATCAGTGTGATTGTGGAGTGTAAAATCAAAGTACATGTAAAAGAAATGTGTTGCAAATATTTATTATTATTATTATTTTGTTTTTCTCAAAGCAGAACTGGCGTGTATGCTTGACAGTGTATGGGTCCACATCAGGGGGGTGTGCGTTTTGGCCATGACAATGCTGATGTCGGACGGCATGAATTTAAGTAGTAATACATCTGCCAAGTAAAAAACATTAATGTTTAATTCAGGCATCTCAGGCTAATGGGAAAAGGAGGTCAATACAACAGACCTCGGACCGTTTCTGCCCTCTCACAATATCTGGCCGTTACATAAAAGCACCTTAAATCCTGTTTAATCTCTGCATCAAATCGCATGCTTCTTATTTACCATCCCAGCATTGCTATATATATATATATATATATATATATATATATATATATATAGCGATCAATAGCACTGACCCCATTGATTTTAGCATTAGCTCTTGGTACAGAGGAGTGGTATCTGCATAAAAACAGTATTTATTGGCTTTCTCGGAAGAAGAAGAACATGAACAGTGCAGCCTTTTTATACTGTAGGTCATTTGGAACATACAGTAATTTGAGTGTTGAGTGTAACTTGAGTGTAATTAAGTGTTTTGATGAAAATGTCCTTGCATCCTTGGCAGCGGACCTGGCCACATGAATATTACCTTGCAAATATGTTGAAAGTAAATTCACTCGCCATTGGCACACACAGGTTTTGCAGTTTTGCTGTGATATCACAATGCAACTTATGCAGAAGGTAAATGAACCTTTGTGGTGGAGGTCAGTGCTCTAGGTCAGTGGTTCTCAATGTCAGTGCTGGGGCTCCCAGTGTGTACTGGTTTTTGTTCCAACAGTCATTGCAATCCCAGAATTTTAACAAGGTGTTAATTTTTTCTTATTTGCACTATTCGTGTTGATAGAAATGATTAACACCTTTAGGCCACATTACATAATAAATATATGCATGCCCTGGGGAGTTTTGTATGTATATTGTACTATACTGCAAGTGTTTTTTTAATGCATAAAAAAGCTGGGAAAAATTGTTTCTGATGAAATTTAACCATCAATTGGTTTCTAATTTGTGAAAATGTGGACACATGGTCTCTAAAATATAACAATTTCGTGTTTATATCTTCATATTAGAGCAGTCTTTCCAAATCGAGCTGGACTATTTCTTAGGTTTTTGTTTCATCCATAATTTGCCATGCTTGTGTCCTTCAAGGTTTGCTGGGGTTTGGGAGAAAATCTCACAGAGCACTATGGGAGCAGCTACTGCTTATGAGGTTTAACTGGAATCATTTCAAGCAAAATCTCCTCCTTTATAGACTGAACTGAAATATCAAAATGTAAGCTTGAGAGATTAAGCCTCTGAGTTTTCTGAGTTTCACACCTTTGACGGCATTTGGCAGAGATTGAATAATCTTTTTTGCTCAGGAAATTTCCTCACACCTTAGAAATGATCCAGAATTATTCATATGGCAGCCATGATAAGTGCTGTTTGAATTCCTGAAATGTTTAGGAAAGGTGCTTCAGTGCTTCCTAACTTAGGGTGCACAGAACTATCCTTCACAAAGACAGGATGAAATGCTGTCCCACAATCCTTGCAGCAGCAATATTTTAAGCAATGCATAATCCGTCCAGCCGATCACAAAACCAAAGGAACATAATGGGCATTTGTAGCATGGCGATGTTGGCAAGAGTGTAAGTGCAGTTAGAGGCCTTAAGAATTATCCCAACATTTTTACTTAACCTCTTAAATTTGTCCATCAAGGTGGAAGAAAAAAGGTTAGGAATTGGACAATAAGATGTTATTTTTTTAACATTCAACCGCAGCTCTTGTTTGAGAACCAATCACCCAGAACCAAGCGTTCTTCGTGGAGGCAGAACATGGGTGACTTCACCTCAGTTTGGTCAGCTAATGAAAGTATGAGGCGCCAGGGTAGCCTTGGGGTATGCTGCTTGACCTTAAACCCAGGAGTTACTGGATTCTGACTTTATCTGGAGAGATAAAGCTGGGAAGAACTCTGCTGCTGTGCCCTTAAGTTGGGCTCTCAACCCCTGAATCGTTCCAACGACTCTATCCTTGTTTTTCTCCATCTCTCCTCATTTACAACTGGATTTTCAGCATTTCTCTCGAGGCATCCTTGAAAAAGAGAGACATTTTCTCAATGGAGATTCCCTGCTTTAATAAAGGTAAACAAAACCAGGCAGGAAGCAGCACAGGAATTTGAGGATTCAGGTTTTTTTATTTATGTAGCAGTTCAGCACACACATACATGTTGTTCTTTTACCCCTTTAACACGAGATATAAAACTGATCCGCAGGACCTTGAGTGACGATGCAGGGTTGAAGGCTGTTCGAAAGGCAAGACATCAAAGAAAATTACAGAGAAAGGGGCACATTACTCCCACAAGTTGAGTGTTGCATCTTTCAACTGGAAAGGTCTCAGTCAGGCAAAATGGTAAGAAAAATCACCCATCTCCTCCAGTGACAATGTGCGAATGAACATGACCTGGTAAATTCAGTACCATGAAAAGCCAAAAGTGTATCTCAGCTAGTATTTTAGTCATAAAATGAAATATAAATTCTCCATTACAATTATTAGTTTGTTTTTTTTTGGCTGAATATGGCTAAAACATGGTCCGTGAGGTGAAATACTCCTTAAATTTTTCATCTTTCAGGCAAATATTAACCGAAAACAAACTAATATTTTCCACTTGAGGTTAACCCCTTTGCGCAGGTATAGACGCCGGCGTCTGTAAATTCCGAAATTTAATTCATAACATTTCTGTAATTGAAGGGAGGGTGGAAAATGAGTGATTCTCCCAATGCCGACTAAATGGTGTCTTCCTCGGGTTTCTCTCAGACATGGCACAGTTTTTAAGATAATTCTGGTTGAGGTAGTGGACAACATTACTCCTGACTGTTCTGATCCCAACTTTTCATTGATGCGCATGCTGCCCTGACAAGCCAGATGGCAGTATCTGCAAATTACTCAAAATTGGGAAAACCCACCATTGACCCTCTACAGCACCAGCTCCATCTATTTTTAGTAGAGATTAGCCTGATCAAAACACATGCACAGAGTTATTACATGTGCCATTTAGCAGTATCTAGAAAAGTAGGGCAGGAGGTCAAGCCAAAGGGCAGTATCTGCAGTATCTCCTATCTGGGTCAATTCTCAAAAATATTTTAATTCTCCGAAAATTCTAATAGGAAATCAATGTCATTGATCGCATTGTGGTCCATGTAATTGCCTTCCAGTACCAGGAGTAAAACTTTAATGCCAATTCTCTCAGTTTCACTATGTTACAGATACTGCCATTCGCCTTGACAGGGCAGCACGGCCTTGTGGTTTCTGTTTGAGTGGGATGCAAGAGGTTGGTAGTTCAAGCCCAGCTTAATGTGAGTCACTTTTCGATTACTTTTTTTTTTTTTTAGCTCAATACTGGCAGCCGACTTCATTCAATAAGCCCAAAAGAGGTTTTCATTACCATAAGATGGAAACAGTTTTATTTTTTTCTCTCTCTCTCGCTTTGCAAACTCTCAGTTTACATGAAAAGCATTCTGAGCAGGATATGCCATGAGTATGACAGGATGTATTCCTGTGTTAAACTCAGACTGCATCCAAAGAGAGTGAACTGACAACTGTGTATGCGATGCCCTGAAGTATAATACTCCTGACTGCCACATTTTATGTTGTTAACAGACTTCTATCCTGAATATCAGGAATTTAATATAAGGAATTTAAACCTCCTGCTGAGGTTCATTTACCCAAATAAATCTCACAAATGCTCAACGTCCTACTCTGAATCTACACCAGGAGCCAATTAAACTGGCATGTATTTGTGATTAAGACGTTTAATTGCTTTTGTGCCATCATTTAATTCTGGAAATTGAAAATTGCCGCATGTCATTTCTAAATATTTGGTAATATGCTAATTTCACTATCAATATTGGGCTGGAGGGTGAATGCCCGCTATTAGTTTGGATATTAGTTGAACGAAATGTCACTAAAGTAGAATCTCCATCACTTTGAACTATATTGCGAGTCCCTGAAAGATCGCCTTTGTTTCCATGGAGACTGACCGGAAGAAAAGGGCAAGACAGATGCGGACAAACAATGCAGGTGGAAAGAGAAGAGAAAGACTGGCTGTTAGATCAAAAAATAAACATTACTCTTCTTATTATAACCAACAACAACATGACGTATGTCTGCTAATACCACTTGAGGATACATGTTTGCTGTTCGATGAAAAACTTCATGTATGTACAACAAGAAATAAAAACTTTAAATATGTTACCAGGATTTACAATGGTTTTTCTTTCCTTTTTTTTTTCTTACAATAAATTTTGAAGTTGACAGTTATTAGCTACAGAAATGCATGAAGAAAGCCACAACAGAGCCAATGACGCATGCCAGCAAGGACACACGAACGCGGTCAGTTCTGGACACTACAGTTCAGTGGAGGAGATGCTTGTCGCAGCCGCAGAATTGTTCTGTCACAGAACCGCAGAGTAAAACACAACTGAGGGAATCTGAGGCTAATGCTAACCCAGCTTGAGTCTTACATGACAGCACCTATCTAGGTGTATCTGAATTCACAAAAAATTATTTGAAGTCAGTTGGACTTTGCCCTGCTCGCTCCAGTTTTCCATAACCTCGCTGGAAAATGTCGCAAGGGTCAAGGGGAAGTTGCTGGGGGGGTTTTGTAAGAAACTTAAGACATGTTTCATAAAAATCAGGAGTCATTTCAACACATCACAAGCTCAACAGCAAAGATTGCATTCACAATTATTCACAAAGCTGTGGGACACTAATGAAGTATCCTGTCACTACAGCTGCGATGAACTGCGGTCCATAATTGATCTTTCCTTTCCTCCACAAGGTCGATCCTGTGTTTCCTCGCTGGAAGGAAGCAACAGTGGAGCTCCTTGCCTCCTATCATTCATGAAATAGACAAGTAAGACGCTCCCTGTCATGGCTACCAGCCAAACTATTTTCAGTTTGTGTCTGTTTGCGATGAAGGTTCCTCACTCAAGAGAATTCAGCTGCACCCTCTCTCTTCATTATCCGCAGCCTCTCTGGGCTAATTCTAATCATTCTTTCTTTTTCTTCCTTTGGTCTCCATCCATCAGGGAGGCAAAAAACGAGTGATACACGGAGATGAAGGTCAGAGAATCAAACAGACATGAACTAGTGAATAACACCACCTCGGTTCAAGGTGACTTTGATTTCAGGAGTAGCAGATAAGGAGATCCCCAGTTCACTGTTCAGTCAGCTGTGGGCCGACATAATGCATTCTCGAAAAAAATAAAAAAACTTCCACAAAAAATGAGCTTTCTTAGCTCTAGATATTGCTGGAGAACTCAAATTCTTATTTCCTGACTAATTAAAAAGACTTGAATTGCCTTAATGACTGTGACCTTTTGTCAAATTCTGTGACAAACCCATAAAAGAGAGCATGCAGAAAATAAATAATGCTCTTCCCCGATACGCCACATGACTCTTTAGCTTTCCTGTTTCTCTCTCTCACACTTATTTTTACACAAAATACAAGAAGTTGAGGGTCATGTCCTTAAAAAAGCTACCGCTTTGTATAAAGGCAGATCACAGAGAGTCATAAAGAGCTTAAGAAGAGAGGCGTTCGAGAAACACTGTCACATAGCCGCACAAGCAAACATTTGAAATACCGCTTTGCCTCGCCCACCCGCTATTTCCTCCTCTCTGACACAAAAGTTCACTGTAAGTTACTCGCTAAGCATTCTTATTTTAAAATAAGAACAATTTATGCCCCCCCGTCGTCCTTCGCACCACCGTCACACATTTCCATAGTCTGGCCGCGGAGGGATGTCATCTGGGTGACGAACGAGAACAATTAAAATAATATTTATGTCAGCGGTCGTAAACATGGGAGTGCCCATCGGACAGAGACATAAATCTATGACCCTGCCTTCTGGTTCCATAATTAACCCCCTGATTTAGCTCCTCACTCAAAAAATAAAAAGAAAAACGAAAAGACTGCCCTGTCCTCCATCAGCTAGGCTTGGGCGTTCGCAAAGACATCCAAATGAGTAATGTTTTCAGGGTTTCGAAAAGGACTAACAAACCGAGGCAAAGTCTTGTTTGAAGCCCTCATTAAAACAGTTACTGAAAATGAGCGAGAGGTAAATAAAAAAGTGCGAGAGAAAAGGAGGTGAGGGAAAAAGAGACCTAGCTGCCCATATTCATGAAACGCATCAGAACAAATGCTCTGATCTGGAATCAGTTCTGTCCATTGAGCTCATGGCGAATTAGGGAATTAGGGTAGGCCCTGCAGATCCTAGATCCTCTCTTCGCTGAGAGGTTTTAGGAATGTGGCTCAGCGAGTCTGTATCATAAATCCGGATCCAAATCTTTTTCTCTCTCTCTTTCAGCTCTGTCCGTCCCCTAGAGATGAAAGGTAATTTAAGTTCCTTGGAGAAAGGATAAAGGAAAGAACAGAAAATTGCTTTGGCAGAAAAAAGAGAAATGTGCCTCAGCAAAAAAAAAGGAAGAATATATATATAAACATAGTCGGAGAAAACCACGGCTTGTTGCCTGTACCCCATTTGCGGTAAAAGCACTCAAGCTCCCTCTCTTTCAAATTCTTTCTCAATTTTTCTACTTTTCAAAACTACAGAGAAACACTTCATGGCTCCGTGCTCGATGTTCTGGAAACATCGCCTGAGTAACATCGTCAGGCAAAACAACATCATCCGCACACTGGAGTAAATTGATTGCTCCCTCTCCTCCTACACCCTCCATCCCATCCGAACCCACACATCCCGGCACCCCCCCTCCCTTTCCTCGTCGCTAGCCCAGGCCAATCCCACGCCTCCAAAGCTGAGCAATCCCATCTCTCATTTTTATTACTCATGTTGTTGCTTCCTTCAGTGGCACGTTATTACTGGAGACCCATTTCGTTATTTGCGCCCGTGGTTAAATTCCACATTTCTCGGCAGGTAGGAAATTGAAGAGCACAACGTACGTAAGGGAATATCGACGGTTAATGGACCATTGTCCGAGTTTTCGTGTCGAGGCTGGGGCTGGAGGTGGAAACGAAGTTGGAATGATGGAGCATAATGGAGACCACTCAGCTGTACATGCGTTTTAAGTCTGCGTGTGTGAGTGTGTGTGTGTGTGTGTGTGTTTGCTTTGTTAATAACACAGTGTTCAACTACGGGCTAGTGTCTGTACATCCCATCAGTGTGTGTCTATGTTCCTGTGTGTGTGTGTGTGTGTATGTTTATTAGTGGTGAAGCAAATAGAACTGCCCTGCCTGTCAGAGTTTTTTTTTCTTTTTTAAATTCCAGCTGTCATATTTCAGGCAGTCATGCTGTTCTTCCTTACCCGCAAAAACATCTTGAGTTCGGCACAGACGAAGATGAACAAAAAAAAAGTCATTTCCAGAGGAAAACAATCAAAAAAACTAGCCTCTCGGGAAAACAGCCTAAAAATAAGAAAGAAGACAATTCTGCTGTTAAAAGTTACAGAGGATCCACCTGGGAAGTTCTCTGTGAGAATATTCCCATCCCCAGTCCCCAGAGGTACCAATACCGATGCCCGTGGTTCTGCGTTGTTACCAGATGACGAAAATAGCATTTGCCAGGGAGGGAGGACTTCGGTAGCCAGGGAGTTGAACATTAGCAGGTGCGGTATCAGTCTTTATAAAGAAAAGAGACAAACCACCTTCAGCATTTTGAATAAAGAAGTGCTTAACGCAAGAGATCACAACTGTTTGACGCATACCCTGTCCCTTCCCCCAAAGACCAGGCGTCTGCTTTATATAGCTGAATCAGGAATCATATTTAGCCAATCATGTCCTTGCTTTGACAAAAGCACACAGTTCAAATTCTTAACAGTTTCAACCCCCTAGGTTCTAACTGATTCGGTGGGTTTTGTTTAAGTTCTCAGTTGGGATGAGCCCATTGAGCGAATATCATTCGGGAGGGGGGGGAAAAGTCATCAAACTTTTAAGCAATTTTTAATGAGATTCGACAGAATATTCTACATCCCCAATTCCAAAATAGTTGGGACAAAGTGTAACTTGTGAATAAAAACAAAATGCAATGATTTTCAAATCACACCAGCGTGTATTTTATTCACAATAGAAGAGTGATAACATAGCAAATGTTGAAACTGAGAAATCGTACAGTTTTATCCACAAAATGAGCTCAATTCAAATTTGATGGCTGCTACAGGTCCCAAAAAGTTGGGACAGGGGCCTATTTATCATGGTGTAGCATCCCCTCTTCTTTTTAACAACGAGTGGAGGTGTCTGGGCAACTTTCTTGAGTTTAGCCATTGGAATTTAAACCCACTCTTGTTTAATACAGGCTTCCAGCTGCTGGAGAGTTTTGGGTCTCCTTTGACGGACTTTTTGTTTAATTATGTGCCAAATGTTCTCAATCAGTGAAAAATCAGGACTGCAGGCAGGCCAGTTCAGCACACTGACTCTTCTACTATGAGGCCATGCTGTTGTAATAGCTGCAGTATGTGGTTTTGCATTGTCCTGCTGAAATGCACAAGGCCTTCCCTGGTATAGATGTCGTCTTGAGGGGAGCATATGCTGCTCTAAAACCTTTACATACCTTTCATCATTCATGGTGCTTTTTAAAACATGCAAATGCCCCATGCCATGTGCATTAATGCATCCCAATTCCATCAGAAATGCTGGCTTTTGAACTGAATGCTGATAACAGGAGGGGTGGTCATTCTCTTCTTTAGCCTGGAGGACACGATGCCCCTGATTTCCAACAAGAATGTCAAATTTGGACTTGTCTGACTACAGAACACTTTGCCACTTTCCTACAAACCATTTTAAATGAGCCTTGGCCCACAGAACAAGGCGGCGCTTCTGGATGATGCTCAACAATGGCTTCCTTCTTGCATGATAGAGTTTTTGGTGGCATCTGTGGATGGCACGGTGGACTTTGTGTACAGACAGTGGTTTCTTGAAGTATTCCTGGGCCCATTTAGTAATGTCAAATACAGAATCATGTATATACACTGAGTGATGCAGCTTCGTCTGAGGGCCCGAAGATCACGGGCATCCTGTATAGGTCTTCAGCCTTGTCCCTGACGTACAGAGATTTTTCCAGTTTCTCTGAATTTTTGATGATGTTATGAACTTTCGATGATGAGACCCTCAAAGCCTTTGCAATTTAATGTTTAGGAATGTTGTTTTTAAAGTATTCCACAATTTTTTTCACACAAGCCTTCACAGGGTGGAGAGCCTTTGGCTATCTTTACTTCTGAGAGACTCAGCCACTCTAAGACATCCCTTTTATAGCCTATCATGTTACACACCTGATGCCAGTTAACTTAATTGCTTGCTAAATGTTCAGCTGATTTTCTTTTATATTAATTGCTTTTTCGGCCCTTTCTTGCCTGTGTCCCAACTTTTTTTGAGAACTGTTGCAGCCAGAAAATTTGAAATGAGCTCATTTATTGAATAAAAATGTAAAATGTCTCAGCTTCAACATTTGAAATGTTATCTCTATTCTATTGTAAGTAACATATTGGCTCATGCGATCTGAAAGTCATTGCATATTGATTTTATTCACAATTTACTTTGTCCCAGCTATTTCGGAATTGGGGTTATATACGTGCAGTTGTGGTGAGCAATGAACGTGAAGTTATGGCTCTCTCTTCATTCATTTAGATCAGAGGCTGGTCTTGTTATCCCGCAATAACTGACTGTAAGCATTGCCAAGATGGCCGCTGCGTGGCAAGACTCACCTACAAAAACTTTGAGGGCATTGGTACACAAAAATGGCCATGCAATTCAGCAGACAACAAGCCCTACCAGAATTAATTTCAATAAATGGAGTGATCCATCTGAAAACTGCTCAACATTACCGATTCAACTCTTCACTTTTTAAAAAAAAATCCTAATATCGTTCATCAATCCACACCAGAGTGATCCAAATGTCAAAACTACATGTAGGTTTCTGGTGGACATTTGCACAATATTTCAGATTGTAAACAGACAGATAGAGCTGGTCACTGATACAGGGACACTGCTGGTCATTGCGGGGAGAGGTGGAATAGCTGCTTCACGAAATACAAAGACAACACTCCCTCGACTGCACAGAGGACTGCAGGACTTCGAAGGGAAAATAATTAGCCGTCGGCTGCATGTATTTCAAAGACCTCCCATGCTCCAGTGAGCCCTGGAGATTTTACAGAGGACTCAACAGCGATAAGGCAGATATAATTTATGATTCTGGGCAACTCTGAAACTTTCGGTGGAGAAGGGGAAAAAAAAGTAGGAAATAATAAAAGAAAGAAGTTAGAATAATTTCAAAAGGGTGTAAAAGTGCGGGGGCTGAACAGTCGTGACGCAGCTAAGCTGGGGTGCTGCTACATTCCCACCCCCCTTTTACCGCCCCGCCCGTGCGAGGGCACGAATAGAAAAACAAAAAAAAAAAGAAAAAACCGAGAGAGCTTCAGGCCACAGGACGTCTCTTTCTGAGGTTTTCAGAGAGCAAGAGGAAGAGAGGGGTTAGGAGACAGGCGGAGGGGAAGGGAGAGAAATCAGGGAGCACCGCAGAAGCTACATCAAAAGAGGGGGAGAAAGAGGGAGAATATCTGAGCTTCTCTGTTCTTCCCGAGTCACAAGCGTTCGCATTAACTGTAAACTAAATCTGGGGGCATACTCAAAATATAACAATTTCAAGACTAAGATACTTCCACTCCCCATCCTTGTTTGCTGCATTTGGTGGTTTGGGAGGGCATGAGGGGAATCTATGCTAAGCCAGTACCAGTACACATCCACCAAATTAGCAATTAGTCGCTTGTTTTTTTGGCTTAGTAAGATCATTACTCCACAGCCTTGCGTATGAGAGCAGATGGCGGGTGGGTGTGTTCACCGATAGTTATTTACATACTTCGTAAACAAAAAAGCAGCGAAACGGGACCCCAGGTGAAGAATTTCCTGTTCCTGTTCCGAAGATCGCTCCTCTCCCACTGTAACCGTTTGAGGGTGTAAGTTTGTGATAATGTGAGTGAGGAGGTTTGCATCTCGGAGGGGGGGGGAGGGGCTCCACCACCCTCCACACGCCCCGCCTGCCTTCACCCCCACCTCAGGGAGGCAGCGAGCAGTGATAGCGGGACGAGCAGCGACGCGGCCCCGGCTGTCAGCTGCCAGCAGCCCCCCCGCGCTCCTGAGCGCAGGTTGGACTCCTTCTCCGAGTAGTTCGGGATGACGTTGAACTCCCTGCCCTCATCTTTCTCCTCTCTGCCTTCCACCTGGGAAAAAAAAAAGAGCTGAGAGCAGCCATTTTGTTTCTGTTTCTCACTGGCAGTTAAATGGAGGGCTAAAATGGAGGTGCTGGTGGTGCATCATCAACCACTTAGTGAGTGAGCCAATGAGTGAGTCCCGCTAAAGGGTTTGGTGTAAGAGTGAATGGACGAGGAAATGAGTGAATAAACTGGAATGAGGTGTAGAGAGAGAGTAAATGTGAGATTGGGTGAATGCGTGAGTGACTGAAACACTATGTGAGTGAGTTACTAGTTGAGTGAGTCATTTACTGAGTGAGTGAGTGAGTGAGTGAGAGAGTGATCAAGAATAAGTGAGTGAGTGACTGAGAGTGAGCGACAGAGAGTGAGTGACAGCGAAAGTGGGTGAGAGTGTGAGTCAAATATTAAGTAAGTGAGTGACGAGTTGAGTGAGTGACAGAGTGAGTAACTGAGAGAGTGATTGATTAAGCGAGTGAGTGAATAAGAATGAGTGAGCGAGTGAGTGACAGAGTGAGTGACAGAGAAAGAGTGATTGAGTGACACTGACAAAAGGAGTGAGTGAACAAGAATGAGTGAGTGAGTGAGTGAATGAGTAACTGAGAGAGTGATTGATTGAGCGAGTAAGCGAGTGAGTGAGTGAGCAAGAATGAGAGAGTGAGTGGTTGAGTAAGTAACTGAGAGAGTGATTCAGTGACCATGAGAAAGCGGGTGAGGGAGTGACTGAGAGTGAGTGAGTGATAGTGGGTGAGTGTGAGTTATTGAGCGAGTGAGTGAGTGAGTGAGTGATTGAGTGTGTGTGTGTGTGTGTGTGTGTGTGAGACAGTGAGTGAGTGATTAAGTGAGCGAGCATGAGAACAAGAATGAGTAAGTGAGAGGGTAAAAAAGTTCATAAGTGTATGGCTGAATAAATGAGAAAGTCATTGACTGAGGGAGTAGGCGAGAGAGTCAGTGACTGGTAGTGAGTGAACGATAACGAATAAGTGAAAAATGCTTTCAAAGCTGATGATTGAAGTCTGAGAGCAACATAAAACATCAAAGCTTTGAACAGGTTGAGCCAAGATGTCCACAAAAAACAGCTTGAGTACAGAGACAGAGGCTGTAGCAGTGATGCGGGAAAACGAATATAAAGTTAGAGAGCTGTAGGGGCGAGAGCTGAGTGAGAGATGTGGCGAGAGGAGGGATGAGTGAATGACACAGACTTATAGAAATAGGAGGCAGATGAGTATGAGTACATGTATATCAACACCAACAGTCCCACACACAGTCTTCTGTAATCATCTCTCACATAAAATCATCAGTGTCAAAAAAAAATCAGAGAGGGGAGACCAAATTCTGGCAGGAACAGCATTGAATGAGCATCTCTCATTCAGCAATGAAAGACTATGTGCTCTATGAGAGATAGAAAAATAGCGTTTGAGAGAAAGAAAAGGACATGAGGTGAGCCAGCCAAAATCTGTCTCGAGATCTTCCTTCCTGTCACTTTTCATTTTAACCCCAATTTGTAACACCTGACTTGACTCATTAACCCCTTAAACTCAAACTATTTACTTAAACTTTCCCTAAAGTATTGGTTAAAAATGAGTAAAAGCATTTTAAAAAAATCTTTTTGGACAATGTCACCCACATATACTGCATCTTGCAGTTTGCAGCACCTCACTGATGCCACATCACACTTATTGTGAGAAACATTCTAACCCAGGACGCCATATTTTTATGGCCACAGCATTACATCAAATGGAAAATATCTAGATCTTGCACATCATTTTATGCACATTTCCCTGTAATTCAACAGGACATATTTGGAATCTCCACTAGAATTTAAAATAGGCCCGAAATTCCACAAGCTTGACAAAGGCAGTTGCATTTGGTTTTATGGGGTTAGCTAATTACCTGCTCCACATGCTCGCTAGCTGTCGTACGAGGTGCAGTTTGTTTGGGTTTCGGTGGAAAACAACAGCAAGTTAGTTTTCCAGGGACATGCAGCTGCGGATTGAAGTGTGTTTTGTTGGGGTTGGAGCGAAAAGCGACAGGAAAGTAGTTTTGCTCAAACAGGGTTGGGCAGTCCTGCTGTTGCCATAGAATGCAGTGCGCTTTGTTTGAATTTGAATTGAAATGACAGCCAACAGCATGGTAACTTTCCAGCTACAAGGTTTGTCGGCCTTGAGGTTACGGGAAACCAAACTTCAGTGGAGTTGAAGAGATTTCACACTGGTCTGAAGACCAGTCTCTTCAAAGATGTTTACAAGCCTTAACAAACACGTCCGCTGCAGGGTTCTCCTCTGATTTTCCTTCAAAAGAACTCATATGATGAGGTCCGATTGAAGTTGCAAGCTGAATTCGGCTCTGAGCCTGACACCCACTATCCGACAGATGTTTCATTTACACTTTCTGGGATCTCTACGAAAGAAGTAAAAAAAAAAAAAACGAATAAAGGAAACATGTTGTGTCCCGGCCCTTACAATCCTCCAAACAATCTAACAATGTGCATGGTTTTCTTTTACCAATTTAAGTGTAGTCCATACATTTTGTCTTTCGGGTCAATTGAGATCCTTCAGTACTTCCCACGATGAATTACAGTGCAGAAGACAAGGGTGACAATGTTTCTATCAATGGGGCATAATCAGCACATTGAACTTAAGATTCATGGCTAATCACTGCTAATTAACTCCATTGATTTATGGAGGTTTAAGTGCAGTCCAACTCTGCTCAGCTGTAGGTCCCCTCGAGGCTAAAGGGTCAGAAAGGCTAAAGTCTTTACCGGCCGGGAAAGCGATGGTGGAATCGTTTTCGGCTGGTATATTTGTGCCTCACCTGGGCGAACTTTAAGAAGACCAGTTCAAGACTGCCATAAAAGCATATTTTTTCTGGTGCTTATTTCTCTGTCTGTTCTCCGGTTTTATTTGAGGACAATTCTTGCAAACATGATAGCATTGCAACCTTTTATAAGAAACCTCTGGAATTCAGATAAATCTTACCTAATATACTTGTCAGACTATAAATAAATGAGTACAATCCAAGTACACTAGGTTAGATTTATCTAAATTCCAGACTAGGTTTCTTTAATGATGCAGTCCCAAAACAATACAGATGAATAGTTTGGATAAAAAGGAAGGCTGAGTTTGAAGATGGGTCTGGTCTGAGTATGCACTCACTGAACAGGGTGTGGTCTGAGTATGCACTCACTGAACAGGCTGTGGTTTGGGAACGCACTCACAGAACAGGGTGTGGTCTGAGTACACACTCACAGAACAGGGTGTGGTCTGAGTACACACTCACTGAACAGAGTCTGGTCTGAGTACACACTCACGTAACAGGGTACGGTCTGAGTACGCACTCACTGAATAGGGTCTGGTCTGAGTACACACTCACTGAACCGGGTGTGGTCTGAGTACACACTCACTGATAAGGGTGTGGTCTGAGTACACACTCACTGAACAGGGTGTGGTCTGAGTACAAACTCACTGAACACGGTGTGATGTGAGTACGCACTCACTGAAGCGGGTGTGGTCTGAGTTCACACTCACTGAATGGAGTGTGGTCAGAGTATGCACTCACTGAGCACATTAATATGAGGACTGCTACACTGAAAACAATGCCAGCACTGCTGCTGCCATCCCAGGGGGTCTCTAGTTAAGGAACTTGAATCTGCTTCACAAAACAAGATTGTTACGCTAGCAGGGCAACTGCACCTAGCTCAAGTCTTGATTATGGACTGAAGTATAGTATTACATTATATTTCTTTCACTGGCACTTTTTCATCCAAAGTCACTTACAAATGTTCAGATTAAGCAGGGGCCAATCTCCCCAAGAGCAATGTGGGGTTATGGGTCTTGTTCATGAGCCCAAAGGCTGCACTGATCTTAATGTGTCCAAACTGGGGCTTCAACCACCAATCTGCTGAGTCCCAGGCAAAAACCCAGGTCCCAGACCAATGGTGCCTAATGATGTGTCATGGAGGCCAAGAGTCTTCATTTAAACCAATCGCTGCTGATACAAACCACGTGTCCAACAGTGCTATGGCCAGTGGCCATACCATGATTTAATCTGCTCCAGCCTTGTGGCTGAAGCTAAGCAGGAGTGGTCTTGGTTTGCACTTGGATGGGAGACCACCTGGGGAAAACAAAGTTGCTGCTGGAAAAGGTGTTGGTGGCCAGTAGGTTGCGATCTTTCCTCTGTTGGAATAATAATGACGGGGACACTGTACTGAAGGAGACGTCGTCTTTCGGATGAGACGTTAAACCGAGGTCCTGACTCACTGATCACAAAACATCCCATTACACTCATCGATAAGAGTAGGGGGTTCCCCGGTGTTATGGCTAACGTCCCAACCAGGCTCTTTCAACCTGCCACCTAATCATCCCCTGATCAAATTGGCTGTGCAATTTGTCCTCTCAACCCCCAGGACTCCCTTGAAAAAGAGATTTCGATCTCAACGGGACTTCCCTGGTTAAATAAAGGTTAGATAAAATAAAACATGCTGATTTTACTGCTGACCGCTCCTTCAAGCAGAGAGGGGGGAATTTATTGCTGTAATCACCAGGTGTTATGATTGGCTGGAATGAAAACCTTCACACTCTCGGACCTCCACAGCATATGACTGGGCACCATTGCTAGACTATAGTAAAGTATTGTACTGTGATTCACACAGTATATTTATGCAGCTAACTCAGTTATTTCCATCTGTGAAACAGTGATAAGTGACTACTGTGCAGCAGTGGAGACTCACCCAGTTCATGGAGATTGACCATCCATTTGGTTTTTGTTTCAACCTCAGTTCAGAGCTCATTAGCAGTTCAATAGGATTGGTAGCTTTATAATGAAGAGTGAAAATTCACAGCAGGGTAGATCCCCAGAAAAAGGGATGGACAGGTCTGCTCTAGCCTTTGAATGCGTTGTCCTTTGTTAAAGTTAGAATGAAAACTTTGAGGATGGTGGATCTCCATGAACAGGGTTGGGGAGCCCTGCTCTAACTGTTAAATGAAATGTTCTTTATTGTAGTTGGAGTGAAAACTTACAGGGTGGTAGACCTCCAGATACAGGACTGGTTACCACTGCTGTCCAGAGTGCAATGTGTGTGAGAGGTCCAGATTGCTGTTTAGATGTTTTCTGTTTGATGATGTTTACTAGATATGTTCTGTATGATGATGTTTAGATTTTTTGTCATTATGATAATGTTTAGATGTGTTCTGTGTGATGATGTTTAGATGTTTTCTGCATGATGTTTAGATGTGTTCTGTATGATGATGTTCAGATGTGTTCAGTATGATAGTGTTCAGATGTTTTCTGTGTGATGTTTAGATGTGATCTGTATGATGATGTTTGATTGTTCTGTATGATGATGTTTAGATGTTTTCTGTATGACGATGCATAGATTTTTTCTGTATGATGTTGTTTAGACATGTTCTGTAACTGAAGGATGAAACTATCAAAGGTCTTACCATCATAGACAAGACCTCCCTTCCTGGCAAGCAGAAACTGTGGTGTCTGCAGTTCGGACTACTCCCTTTTCTGATGTGGCCCCTAACAGTCTACGAGGTTCCAGTCACTAAGGTCAAAAAGCTGGAGAGGACGGGTAACTCCTTCATCAAGAAGTGGCTGGGACCTCCACAGAGCCTCAGAAATATTGCCTTTGATGGACGGGGTGCTCTGGAACTGCCTGTCTCCATCCTCACTGAAGAGTACAAGTGCACCAAAGTGAGGCTAGACATGACCCTGACTGAGTCTGAAGATGCAGCAAAACGAGCGGCTGCTCCCAGACTGGCAACTTGAAGGAAGTGGACTCCATCAGAAGCCGTGCAGCAAGCAAAATCTGCTCTCCAGCATGGAGATATAGTTGGACACGTTCAGCAGGGAATAGCAGGGTTCAGTTATGGTGCCTATCGACCAACATGGCACAAGGCTTCATCCACCCAAAGAAGAAAACCAGTGATTGAGCAGATTCGGCGCCAAGAGGAGACAGAAAGGAACACAAAGGCACACAATCCAAACAGGGCCAGTGGACTAATTGGGAAAACCTGGAACATCACAAGCTCACTTGGAGGGATCTTTGGGAAATGGAAAGAGGCAGACTCAGCTTCATGAGAGCCAGCTTTGACGTTCTTCCTACACCCAGAAACCTACATCAGTGGATAGGAGAAGATCCAGCATGTACTCTAAGCTGAACTCCAGCAACTCTAAGGCACATCCTTACTGGCTACAAAACCAGCTTGTTCCAATTTCGCTACATTTGGAGGCATAACCAGGTCTTGCAACAACTGGCGATCACCCTAGAAGGAAGACAAACTACCACTAATGCCCTCTCTACTCCAATGCCTGGACTACAAAGCACTATTCCCTTCGTGAGAGCAGGAGAACATCTAGTTAAACCATCAATAAGAATGAGCGCGACCCTCCTTGAACCGGCCTGTGACTGGAAGATGCAGGTTGACCTTGATCACAAACTGGTCTTTCCACAACTACTGTCATGGCAGATCTCATCTTGTGGTCATCATCGCAGAAGATACTATACATCCCGGAAATAACAGTGCTATAGGAAGCTGCAATTGGAGATGCATACGAATGGAAGAGCTTAAAGTACGCTGAAATTGCGGCCCAGGCAGAAAACCGCAGCTGGTGAACCCAGGTGTTCCCTGTGGAGGTTGGATGAAGACAAGATGTTGGCAAGACTGCGACCAGGCTCCACAGGAGAATGGGGGTGCGAGGACAGGCCTTCCAGCAAGCAGTGAAGGCACTCTCTGAGGCTGCTGAGCGAAGCAGCAACTGGTTGTGGATCAAGAGGAAGGACTGCAACTGGGCTGCGGGATGACCAGTGTGGGGTAATAGCAGAGGGGGGATGCCTGGGAGGCCAGATGTTGCTGTTGAGCCCTCTGGAGATGTCATGGGCCTAAATCAATGAAACACTGAGGAAAGAGGGTGCCCATCAGATGACCCCAATTAAGTATTAACCCCTCCCCCACTCAAAACACTAGACCAAGAACCAGTGCTGATTATTCAAGGGCTTGTACCATCAAGTCCTATAAGCTCTACTGTAGGATGATGTTTAGATTTTTTTGTATGATAATGTTAAGATGGGTTCTGTGTGATGCTGTTTAGATGTTTTGTGTATGATGATGTTTACTAGATATGTTCTGTATGATGAAGTTTAGATGTGTTCTGCATGATAATGTTTAGATGAGTTCTGTATTATGATGTTTGTATGTTTTCTGTATGATGATGTTTAGAAGTGTTCTGTATGAAAATGTTTAGATGTGATCTGTATGATGATGTTTAGAAGTGTTCTGTATGAGAATGTTTAGAAGTGTTCTGTATGAAAATGTTTAGATGTGATCTGTATGATGATGTTTAGACGTGTTGTACATGATGATGTTTAGATGTGTTCGGTGAGATGATGCTTAGATGCTTTCTGTATGATGATGTTTAGATGTGTTCTGTATTATGATGTTTGATTGTTCTGTATAACGATGTTTAGATTTTTTACTGCATGATAATGTTTAGATGAGTTCTGTAAGATGATGTTTAGACGTTTTCTGTATGATGATGTTTAGATGTGATTTGTGCGACACTTACAGTGTTCAGGTCAGGAAGTGCATCATCCTCCACGCTGCTGTGCTGAATTTTGGGGGAGGGGCGGGGTGATGCAGGTGGGGTGTTCTCCTCAGGGTGAAGCGTCAGACTCGCAAAAGCACTGATGGCATTCCCTGTCCAGCAAAGGAACGATGACAGCATCAAAATGGATGCATTTTTTAGCAGGATAAATCATTGTAACCACGCCTCATAATTCACTATACATGAGACAGCAAAAATCTTGTTGGTTTGTATGGACTGTGGTTGAAGAAGGCACTCTTCTCCTCCCCCTTTCCCATCATCCTGTCTGTACCTGCCTATTCAAACAATCCAGTTTTATTGCTTTCTTTTGAATGTCCCTCCACCCCACTCTGCTGATCATTCATTGGTTTTCTCTGCTATTTGTCCTTTTGTATCCAATCAGTTCAATCCATACGGTGAAGAACAGCCCACCTTGTTTCAGAATAAATCTCTGGGCCTCCTCCTTTAGAGCCTCTTGCTTGGTGGTACCAGACAGAGGCACAGATTTCAGCAGTTGGTTTTCATTGGTATGACTCACCATTTGTTCACAATTGTAACAGTACAATAAACTTGTTAAAAGACTATTTGTTGTATTCTCTCGGTTCTACGACAAGAAAATCTAGACATGAAGAAAATATGAAAATCCTTGTTATCAGAGTCTAAGTAGAGTGCATAATAAAGTTTTCAATTTATTTCCATTGATATTCTATTTTTTTCCCCAGCGGGTGACAGTCAAAGCACTCCTTTTCAAGCATTATTACATATAATTCACAGCACAACTATTAGCAATTAATAGTTGTTACCTGTCATCTGTTTGAGTACTACATCTATAATTAACCAATGACCAGTGTCTTAGGTAGCCATCTCTGCTGCCATTTATTATTGTCAGAGTTACGGCAAATGCAAGCAAATGCAAATGCTAGAGACTGAAATGTCCCAAATAACTGCTTCAGCTACCATAATTTCCATAAGTGTTGGAGCTAATGCTAACGAGAGACATCTCTAATAATCATCTCAGCTGGCATTCATTTCTATAAGTGTTGCAGCTAATAACCGTCTCTGCAAGCATTAATTGTCTGGAGTATTAAGGCTAATGCGAATGACTAACATGTCTGTAATTACCATCTCTGCTAGCATTGATTTCCATGAGCGTTGCAGCTAATGCTAATGACAAAAATGTTTCTAAAAACTGCCTCTGCTAGCATTAATTTTCAGGAGCGTAACGGCTAATGCTAACGACGGACATGTCTCTAATAACCGCCCCTGCTAGAATTCATTACCATGAGGGTTGCAGCTAATGCTCATGACAAACACGTTTCTAAAAACCGCCTCTGCTAGCATTAATTTTCAGGAGCATTACGGCTCATGCTAACGACAGACATCTCTCTAATAACCGTCTCTGCTTGCACTAGTTTTCATGAACGTTACAGCTAATGCTAGCGACTAATATGTCCGTAATAATGTGGGCGAGACTCACGCAGGCAGGTGTTTGCAGTGAAGGCCTCCTGGATGCGCACACACTCCCGCCACTGGTTCCCACTACCCTCGCAGCTGCACCACTGGGACACCTCCACACTGGCATTACTCACATAGTTAGGAGTCATGATGGTGCCTGGGAGGGAGGGGCGAAAAGAGAGAGAGAGAGAGAAAAGGGAATCTGAGCTCTGTTTTTCTTTACCTCTATCAATCTCTCTCTCCTCTCACATCATTTCCTCCTCTGCCTCCTCTCTCTAACACTCTTTAACTCTCATTCACCACACTTCTGGCTACTTTTTCTTACCCTGTCTCTCCTTCGTGCTGACATTTTCAATTACAATTTGCTTTACTGACAGGATAAACAGTCACTGCAAAATATAGAACTTGCAGTGATGTAAAATCCAGAAATAACCTGCTGCAAATTATCATGAATATGACGCGATAGTCTCAACAAACATTTTAAAAATACTTTGCAAGCTGTCACAGCGCAATAATTTACTTGCATCAATCCTGTCTGTCCTGTTGTCACCCGATCTATTCACCAGCGGCCCGTGGGACACCGCCCCTCCTTCAATAGACCCGCCCCCCATGTGATTCTCACCAATAAGGCCAGCGTAGGCCTTCAGACAGGCTGCTCCATTCTCACGCAGGCAGCCAGTAGGGGTGAGGGGAGATGGGTGGCAGTTATACTGGAAATCAGCCAGTCTGGACCTGAAAAACACAAACACAGAGAAATAAATACATGCACACACACACACACACACACACACACACAAAGAAATGTACGCACAGCCACGAAAATACACACAAAGGCTTCAGGATAGATTCAAGTTGAACAATTGGATATGCATGTATGTAAGTTTAGAGGCACACTCACATGTAAACATATGCACACACATAAACCCACACACATACACACAAGTTTACAGACACACGCCCCAGGATACCTCTATGGAGAACAGATGGACAAGAACCTCATTTGCATATATATATGCACACACACTCACACAAACAACCACACAAACACACACACACAGACACACACACACTGATATTTGTATAGCTTTTCTTGTTTGGACATTGTGTTAACATATAATCCTTCTTTACAGCCATTCCTGAACCCTAACCATACCCAAATTATGCCTAACCCCACTGGAACCTTCACCTTGGAACCTTAACTGTAACCATAACCCTAACTTTAACCAAACTGCCTTAATCTTCATTAATCCTTAATGAGGACAACCCAAAATGCCCTCGCAACCCCAAAATTTCCCCACAACATTTATGGTTTCTCAAGAGTTGGTCGTCGCAAATATGGTTATTCAAGCACATATGCACACACAGACACACACACGCATGCATGCACGCAGGCACATACAAACACAGACACACACACAAAATCACACTTCCAGCATAGAGAGATGTGAAGGTATCGATCGCCACATCTGCAGCCGTATTGGCAAGACAACACCCAAGAACACCTGGTCATAAAAAAGACAAACAGGTTGTGGCGTCAATATTAATATTTCTCCAATAAAATGAGAAATCTACTGACTCCCGCACGTTTCCGATTCCGTTGACTGTCTCGTCACTGCCAGACTAATAATGTCCAATTACAGCCGGCACAGACCTAAACTTTTACAGATTGCCCTGTGCTAACGCCGTATCAGTAATTTGCAGCACTGCCTATTCCTCTCGATCAGCGTTATTAGATTCATCTCGCCACATAACTAATGCAGCACGGCAGCTCACACGAAAGCTTCTTTAGATCTCTCTTTGCCCCCAGCCCTGAGCCGAGTGAATTACCACATTTCCAAATGATTTTCTCCCCCCTTTTATTTTTTGGCTCATCCTATTATCTCGCATAATGGGGAAATACAGAGAGAGTGCTTCGCAGAGCACAGCCATTTAAGAGAATGATTTTCCTTCAGCAAATACTGAACAGAGCCGTGATAAAAAACATAACTATCGTATCGCAAATGATTTCATATTCACTGCACCATTAAATTCAGAAGTTGCATGAAAGCAAGATACTTTACCAACTCCTTAATGCAGTTTTCTGTCACCACTGTTGGGAGAATTGGGGGACTTTGGTTTCTTTGCAATAATCATTATTATATCTTTAAATGTGCAACATACTTTTCCCCTGTATTGCAAGTATATATTAATTTAAGAAAAGTAATACATTAAACTGTAGATGAGATAAAACTAAAACTAAAATTCGACTAATTTTCAGAAACAATTATAGAACAGAAGAGGTACATCCAAGCTCAACTTGCAATTTCATCGTTAAAATATCACATTTTAACACATTAGAATAAGTGAAAATTAAAGATTGCAGTGATTTTTTTTTCTTTCAGCCTTTTAAATTTTATAAATAAATTCAATTTACAAGAAATAAATAACTTAAGAGCAGCATATTCATAGCAGCGTTTGAGATAAAAATAGAGCATTATTAACCCCTTAACTGGCACATTAAGAAATACATTACATTACATTTATTCAGCAGATCCTTAAATCCAAAGTGACTTACATTAAGTGCATAAAATTAGGTTATACTGTAACACAACAGACCAGACAAGGTACAATCCATATAGAGCATTAGTCACCTTAAAGCAATGAGCAAGTAGATCGTAAATTAAATGTTTGGTAATTAGCAAAAAAAAAAAAACACTACATCTGCACAGCTGTTACTGTTGATAACGGAGAAGGACCAACTGTGAAGTGAACTTACAGGACTGTGCAAAAGTCTTAGGCACATTTAAAGCAAGTTCTTCGGGCAAATTTGCTTTTTTTAAAATTAGCATTTAGAATTTCTAATTTACTTTTTATCTTCAGGGACTCTAATATGGAAACAATAAGTAAAGATCTAATAAAGATTTGAATTTTAAAAAGTGCAGAGTGTCTAAGACTTTTGCGCAGTACTGTATTTGGTAAAGGTGAAAGATGTCGAACCAGAAAATTTTTGTCCATTGGTCACAGATGCACCTGCATCTGGGAAACTCGACAAAATTAACCGAAGATCAAACACCTGAAAAATTGCCAAATTTTGAAAAATTCAGAAGCAAAGTACGAGGCGTGCACTTTTGCGTCCCTACAAAGCGCAGGTCTAAAGCCCCGTCTACACTATCCAACATCACTCAACTTTTGTTGAGTCCTGTTGAGGTAAGTTGAGTGATCCGTCAACACAATATAAAAATTACTCAACGTCCAACATTGTTGAACCACGTGGAACTGTGTGTTGTCATGAATTGGAGGGAAATTTCCCTCCTCCTCTTCCATTTTGTCCAAGTCACGTGCCTAGAGAAGACCGCATGATTTCTACATGCTCATTGATTGACTAATTTCACTCAACTTCCCTCAACTTATTGAGAAAGAATATGCACGCACATTCCTGATTCAACAATCTTGGACGCTGTTGAGCGCTGTTGACTGAAGTTGAATAGCCCATCCACACTATCCAACACCACTCACCACTTGTTGACTCAACTTGAAGTTGACTCTTGTTGACCCAACAAAAGTTGAGTGATGTTGGATAGTGTAGACGGGCTTAAGCTTCATGAATTATGTTGAACAGTTTTTGAGAAGAAGTGGATATACTACACCCCCTGTAACAGCAAAGGGAGAGGGAAAGTTCACAAAATTCACCAAAGTTCAAACACCCGTAAAATCCTCAAAATTTTAAAAATTCAGATTCAAGGTAAGAGATGCGCGCCTTTAGAGTCCCCACAGAGCACATTTTATAAGTTCAATGAATTCTGTCGCTTGGATTTTTTAAAAAGAAGTACATTGTAGACAAGCGATACCCCCAAATCATCATGATTAACTCCATACAGACGTACGGATGTACGGATAGACATGGGTGACCCCACATGCCCCCAGCGATACATGGCGGGGGCATAAACATAAATATGAACATATTTCTCTAGATTCTAATACCACACATGACAATAGTGCAATATTCATTTACTGGTTTATTCATTTCAAGAATGCCTTTTATCTGTTTTCGCAAATGAATAAAAACCAGGTTGATTGATATTCCCTGGAGTGTGCAATCCAAAGAAAAAAAAACCTGCATTCTTTGGGAAAATATATCAAAATAGAGATAAGTGCTTTGTAACTAAACCCTTCTTTTATTCATTAGTGTTCACATAAGTTCCTCTTATATGTATGGTAAGCATACGGTTGACCATTGTCTTTTTCCTAGATTCTGAGGCCTGAATTTTGTGTCGGGGCAATGCACTATCATAAGAGTAGAGCTGGACTTTTCCCGAAGGTCTTCAATATTAAATATTTCTCTTTACGGAGACTGATGAAGATTTGAATATTCAGAACAATGCACAGCAATATTCAGACAATAATTTAAAACCAGTGACTGTACATGCATTATTATATCTGAAATTCATACATTAATCATAATCCCATGTGTGAGCGGCACTCATGGTGATTTATGACCCCATTACACAATTAACGGTTTTATATTTTGTTCTGGAATACACGGTTTGGGACTCTGCAGGATGGCTGACGGTTACGTAAAATATTCAGAGGAGAGTGAGATGCCATGAATCAAGCGCGAGACCAAACATCAGCAGCCATTTACCTTTTGCAGGTTTGTATGAGTCTGAGAGTGTTCGTGAGTGCGCGTGTGTCTGTGTGTGTGTGCGTGTGTGTGTACACGTGTGTTCATATACAAACCCCAAAACCAGTGAAGTTGGCACGTTATGTAAATCATAGATAAAAACAGAATACAATCATTTGCAAATCCTTTTCAACTTATATTCAATTGAATACACTGCAAAGACAAGATGGAAGGGAGGGCATTTTAAAATGTCCTCACAACTACAAAAAGCAAATTGTCACTTCTTAGTTAAGGTTAGGGGTAATGTTAGAATTAGGGATAGGAAGGCTAGAGTAAGGGTTTGGGTTAGGTATATGCATGTTGCTTGTTGTTAAGGTTAGGGAAAGGCTGTAGAGACACACGGATAATGAATGGAAGTCAAATATAATGTCCTCACAAGAAAAAAAGTTTGAAAATATGAGTGTGTGTGTGTGTGTGTGTGTGTGTGTGTGCGTGTGCAAGTGTGTGTGTGTGTGTGTGTGTGTGTGTATCAGTACGTGCGATGCAGTGTGTGTATGTGTGTGTGTATCAGTATGTGCGATGTAGGGTGTGTGTGTGTGTGTGTGTGTGTGTGTGTGTATGTAAGACCACATCCAACCTGCACAGCTCCTCCTTCATGCAGTATCCCTCCAGACTCAAGCAGTTGGGCTTGCCCTCTCGTTCCTCGTAAGAGCAGGACGGCACAATGGTCTTCCTGCGTCTCTCTCCGCACAGTGCGTCGCTGCAGGGGCAGAAGAGCACACCCAGGCTGTACTCCGCCGGCACACGTTCCAGAAACCGCCGCAGCGCACGGTGGCACTTCTGTCGGTTGCAGTGGGCGGAGCCTGGCGCTCGCTTGGTGCACGCCACCACGTACTCGGACCGCAGCGATCCGCACTTCTCGAACAACCCGCAGTCCTGGGCTGCCTTCAGACACTGGTTCTGTCCGTCCAGCGAGAGGAAAGAGGCTGGGGGAGAGAGAGAGAGAGAGAGATGGAGGAGAGGAGAAGAGAGGAGAAACAGGTTGAGTCATTACTGCAGGGCTGTCCAACCTTCTTTCTGGAGATCTAACATCCTGTAGGTTTTCACTCAAACCTTAACAAAGCACATCTCAAACCACAGCTAGAGCGGGACTGCCCAACTCTGTTCCTGGAGATCTACCATCCTATAGATTTTCGCTCCAATCCTAACAAAGCATACTTCATTCAACAGCAAGAGCAGGGCTGACTAACCCTGTTCCTGGAGATCTACCATCCAGTACGTTTTCACTCAAACCCTGACAAAACACACCTCAAACAACAGCTTGAGCATCTGACCAACTCTGTCCCTGGATATCTACCATCCTTTAGATTTTCACTCTAAACCGAACAAATCACATCTCATTCAATAGCTAAAACAGGGCTGCTCAATCCTGTTCCTGGAGATCTACCATCCTATAGGTTTTCACTCAAACCCGAACAAAACACACCTCATACAACAGCCACAGCAGGGATGACCAACCCTGTTCCTGGAGATCTACCATCCTGTAGAAACATGACGTCAGAGGTAAGTTAGGTTGGGAAGAACCCTCACCTCTTATCACATGATTACTCTCAACCTGTCCGCATTCACTTTACTTGACGAGCAATCAATCGATTGACGCATTTACTATGATTAATCCACAGCACGACTGGCCAACTTACATTTCCAAAGTATTACTGGTAATTGCGTCTGAGATTGTAATGGTCACTGAAGAGCACAGATTTGCATATATTTGTCAGCCATAGGTTTGCAGTAGGCGAACGCAATGGGATTGCAAAGGAAACTTTTTTAATGTTGCATTCAATGCTTAATCAGTACATTGAAGAAGATGTTTTCCACATTAAAGACATAAATTTTCCTGCCATTTAAAAATAATGCGGTAGGTAGTTTCATTCATTTTGTATAATCTGAAGTACAAAGGACTATACACGATAGACGGAATTACTGAGAAAGAGTGTTTTTTTTAAATTAATTATTCACATTACCATCCTTGCAATCTCACATTGAAGCTGAACATTACTGAATCTCTTTGTCATTATCACACCTTAATCATAATAATACACATATTAGACTTCATTATTCGGTGAATAAAGTGCTTGATTGTTAATCAGGCTACGTGCGTAGGAGGAGGTTGAGAGTAATCCTGTGATAAAAAGCGAAGTCACTACCTACCCTGACACCATATCTCTGCCTGTTGGTGGGTTTTCACTCCAATTCTGACCCAAAAGCAAAATATTGCATTGAGCTACTGATTATTTGATTATAGAGTCACAAACTGAAATGAATATGTACAGGACAGTCGATCCTACTGTAAAGCACTGAGAAGCTCTGCTTAAGTGACTCGGAAAAATAGAGGAAGGACAGTGGGGGCTTGGAAATGGAAGATCAGACTGTAAAACTCCTGCCCTGTGTTATGGTGCAACCATCTGGATTTCCACATCAGCAAAAATCTGCATCCAGGAGACAGAATTCGTCAGTGAAATCAGCTGTCTAAGTTCATTTTGGGAAGAAACACAAGGCGAGTCTTTTGCTTCCTGACCCCTGGATTTTTATACAGCGCTTAACAAATTTATTAGACCACCTGTCATAAAAAATGAGAAAACACGAATATTGAAGAAACTTGTTGGGTCATTCCACATCGAATCATCCAGGGGGTGCCAGGTCACCTCCTCAAAATTTTTTGTAAAAATTCACAAGTAAATATTCACACAAAATGAAAAAATGCCAAATATTAGGCCAGTATCTCAAATAAGTTTTCAAGTTATAGCCCTTAGAAATTTGAAGGAATTTAAAAATTCATGACAAAAAAAGTAAGCTGGACATCATTCTGATTTTTTTGTCAGACACTGTTTACATTAATAAGATTACAAAATAAAAATTCCAGAGAGATGAATCACTGGTGATGTAGTCATTTTTTTTGCCCCAAAAAAGGACATTTTGGGGCAAAACCAGAAAAATTTACTTAGAAATGATTTCATTAAAAAACTTTGACTAGTTGTATTACTTGGATTACTGCATTTTTACAGACAGATATATCATAAAATCATAAAAAAATGAATTCTAGCCTTTTAACTTACTTACTTTGTAGTTCCTGAGTTACAGGTCATAAAATGTGGTTTTGTGTTTGGGTGTTTTGTGTATTCGGTTGATTTTGAGGCTTAAACATACAAAAGTGGATCAAGATACACCAAATCTAAGACCATTTTTGGATTCTATGTGATGAAAATGGTTAGTATACTCAATTTAAGCCTTGTATAAGCAACCACTTTGGAACAATAAGCTACCAAAGTTAGCTGTAAATGGGTTTGCCAAAAAACTTCTAATACTATTCAAATTTTGTAGAGCTATAACTTGAAATCTCTTCGAGATACCGACCTAATATTTGGAATTTTTTTTTATTTTGTGTGAATATTTTCTCACATGAATTTTTTCAAAAATTGATTTGACCCGGAAAATTTCTCAAAATCTGGATGATTTGACATGGAATGACCCTGTTTAAAACTAAAAATTATTTTGTTAGTTCTTTGGCAAATAAGGAACTGAAAGCAATAAATGGCTCTTATTCACACATTAAAACAACAACAAAAAAAATTATTTTGTAGGGTCTCCTTTCGCCTTGATAGCAGCTTTCATTTTTGCATTCAACCACTAAAACTAGTTTTTATTTTCAGAAATGCAAGAAATTTACTGTTATTTGGCATCTTAAACAAAAAAATAATAATGTGCTTAAATATATTTTTCTGCTTTTTTGTAAAACGGTACATCGGAAATTCATGGATAACAACAATAATTATATTTTAGCATGAAATAAATCATTTCAGTTAAAAAGCTTGCGCATACTGGTGGCTTAACCATTACAGAAACATTAAAAATGATTTTGGTAATTACCAACACTGTTAATTTAGGGCTGATGTGGCATAAACCTTACATTGGGTGGTGGCCCAATAAAATTGTGAAGCCCTGTACCTCTGTAGAGAGGGGTGGGGAAGTAGTTGATGGAGTTATTTGCAGGCGAGCATCTGCAGCTGTGTGGCTAATGTCGGCCATGCACCAAACAACTTCTGAAGCGATTTACTGCTGCAGACAAGTTCCCAGTGTTGGCAGAAAATTGTGTATGAGTGCGGTCCCATAATCTTGCCCGTTTGGTGCAAGGTGATCAAAAAAAACCATCCTTTTCTCATCTTGGCGTTTCAATAAAATCAAGCATGTTGAATATTTTTGGTCCGAGTCTTTATAATTGGCCCATGCAAATAGTAAATGACATGGACATTGTAAACAAGCAATGGGTACGAGATCCCCAGTCTTTGTAAAATCTTATGGTCAGTGAGTAAAAACTGTGACCTCTGGACTCCTTGCCTTTAGCTGTGAGATGGTGTCAAGACGTCAGTCTTTTGAAAACTTTTCACAGTGGTATAGTGTATGGTAGGCAGAAGGTGTAGGCTGAGAGTAATTCAACATAGCCCTCATGTAGCCACAATTAGATCAGTTCACAGCTGCTGGGTCATTGAGAAAGGCCATTAATGTGCATCTATTATGTGACTTTTCGCTGATCATTTTTGTATTCTTGAACTCTACGAAAAAAGCTTTAAATGCGTCATTGTTAAAAATACTTGAGTTTTCTCATGCTTGCCAATTCTGTAGTTCCTGTTGGTGAAACACTCCATTCAGGTTCTGGCCCCACCTTCCCGAAAACCCCAGTGTGCTGTGATTGGTCAGCTTAATCACTCACTTGTGATTGGTCCACAGTTTGTGCCCCTTTTCACGCCCTTTACTTAAAATGGATTTCAGCTTTAGAAACAAATAACAGTTAAAGTAACACTAGGTGCCTGTGGGTTTGAGGGCGGAACTTTCAAATCCTGCTGTTCAATTTGACTTCGCCCACCACCAATCCCACCATTGACTTGAATAGACCGTTGACTGAAAGCAAACGTGGGCGATTGATAACGATCGCCAGTGAGCTACCTTGGTATCCCTACCATCGCGGGGACTTCATTGACTTAGCAGTTAATAAAATTAACAAGGTGGCTAACTAGCTAGCTATTTGTAATTGACATTCAGCGACAGTTCTTCTTACCTGCATAATATTTAAAACAATGGACAAGTTGCTTTGTCTGTTTATACATAGTTCCAAAAGACAAAGATGGGAGAAAGGCTTGGCTGTTAGAAATCAGGAGAGAAAACCTTTCTCTATCCCCTCAATCCGTGCTGTGCAGTGATTATTTTTTGAGAACAGTGCTATAATGGGACAGGGGCAAAGATGATGCTTAGTAAAGGAGTAGCCAAAGTTAACTAGCACTTTTTTTAACAACGTTGGCATTAGCCATATGATTCAATATGAACAATTTGGTTGGCGGCAAATCTCAACCAGGATACAATGAAGTGAGGAAACCAGAGAGTAATACGGACATTAACCGATGTTTCTTATTACGGTGGGAACTTTCAAGCAATTATCTTATCAGTGGGTCATTAAAAGCCTCGGTCACGTTAACTTAACTTTTTTGCTCGCACTTTAACATTGATACCGAGTCACATTTCGATTTTCCCTTAAGCAAGTGTGCTGCTATCCATCCTCCAAAAGGCACATATTTAGGGACTAAATGTTGTGCTGCACTGTGATACCAAAATAATACCGACCCACACGCAAGTGTTTTCAAGTAGGCGAAAATGAATGGGAGTGTACGTGCGAATTTTACTTCCAGGTGTATAAACAGATGCTTCACTTGAGCGTACCCTATCAGCAATCTAGTGATCTATATATGATCACAGCGCACCATGATGCTTCCAAAGCCATGCCTGAAAACCTGTGCACGTGGGGTTTGATTGACAGCTGTATCATTCCAATCATTTGAGTTGGTCGTAGGTTTGATTGGCTGTTGTTTTTTAGCTCTAGCCCCTTACAGGATAGACATATTTTTTTCATTACAGTGTAAAACATCTTGTGTTTCATAGCTCTATCGATCACTGTAGAGGTAGAATAAATATTTTTAAAAATTGTAAGAAATCTGCGGGACCCTATTGTACCTTTAAGCTTTGTGGGCGAAACCCACTTGATTTAAGCGCAGGCCAAACTATCCGTTTGCCACAAAAATTCAACTGGTGACATCACCAATTGCTGAAAAAAATGGCCAGAAGCGATTGGGGTGTTTCAGTCAGCTCTGGAGCAGTGTGTTTTGCAGCAGAGAGAGCTAGTTTTAGAGGTGACTTTTTAAATGCGCATAAAAATGATATGATTCACGCTACGACATTAAAATAATAACAGGAGTTGTCAGAAAGTTGACAAAGCTCGCCGCGGCAAGGTTAAAGTTTTTCTGCACGCGGACGGACGCGGACGCGGACGCCTGGGGTACGACAATAGCTCTACGGACACATTCGTCCCGGCGAGCTAAAAATAGCGTGCTGTCGCGAGCGGGACCCCTCAGCCTTGCGCATGCCCTGCCGTGGCAGCCATATTGATTATCGCAGTGGGACAGAAATCAATCGGGAGCTTCCTCTAACCACCCCCAACATACCACCAGAAAATGAGAGCATTTGGCCAAGGCCTTTCTCAGCTATCGTCCGGAAACAAGAAGTTAACAGACAGACATAGAGACAGACGTATGCTGCTCGCCACTACAATACCCCTCCACGACTTTCATCGGCTGAGGGGTTAAAACCATAATAGGTGCACTTTAAATCTAGATTGCCCCATTGACCCTTGACCCCGGTTTAGTCAAATCGGCTATAGTCTATAATCTATAATCAGCTGCACTCAGGCCACTTTGGATAATGGCGTAAAGAACATGTAATTAAATAACTGTGGATCAGAGAATCCGCAACCAGGGTTCATATCCTCCACTCGGTACTTCTCGGCAGCTTTAGCTACTCTTCATCAAGCCTCAGATGTGTGACAGAAAGTTAATATGTTGCTCCGCCTGACATTTCTTTGCCGGAAGACTGATTTATGCAGTTGTTTAAATCCGCGCACTACATCTCCACCTAAATATGGAGGCTAAACTGACCTTCCCAAAAAATGTGTGGCGAGGCTTCTTCGTGACTTGACACAAGAGGCAACATGATTTATTTATTTTTTGCCATGTTTGTCCAGAAAAGAAAGTTCTCGCTCATGGCCTCCACAGTCACACATCCGCGGTATGACGAGGAACAAATTAGCTGAGTGCAATTCCTCCAGACCAACAGGAAGCGCACACTTCCCGGTTATTGAGGGGATAGGGGCAGGCTGGGATACTGGAGGAGTGGGATAAACAGTCATTACCTGACACTATGGAGGCCATTCGAGATGTGCCTATGTTCCTCACCAAGTCCAGCTGAATATCTTCATAAGGAGAAACATCATACTCTTCATATCCTGGGACAGGGAAGACAAAACAAAGAACAGAACAGCAAACTATAGACAGATCTAAATGAAAAGATACATTCAGACACACTAATGTTACTTCTACAAGCACACATTTACACACACAACATTCACAAGCACAAATGTACACACACAACATGCACAAGCACACATGTACACACACAAAGCATTCACAAGCACAAATGTGTACACACAAAATTCACAAGCACACATGTACACACACAACATTCACAAGCACATATGTACATACACAACATCCACAAGCTTGCAATCACACACAACATCTACAAGCTCACATTCACACACGCAACATCCACAAGTGTACACATACAGCCACAAGCACACAGACACAAAGAGGCCACACACACAAAAGCACAAACACACCCTACAAAAGATCACACAAACACTACAATGACCTACGACAAAATCAACTACTACACACACACAAGCACAGGCACAAACACACACACATTCTATTAAACTGCACGCACACACACACTGACTTGACACAGGCATGAACCCACAAACACAAACACACACTGACTATGCACAGGTGCACTCATACACACACACACACAAACACACACACGGTCTATACATGTACACGCACACACACACAGTGACTCAACACAGGCCCAAACATACACACTCACGCACGCACAAACACACCCACAGTCTATCCAACTGCACCCACACACACCCACACACACTCACAAGCACAGGGACAAACACACACAGACAGACACAAACTGAATCTACAAGGGCACAAACACACACACTGACTCCACATAGGCACAAAGATACACACACACACACAAACACACACACTGATCTCACAGAGGTGCAAACACACACACACACACACACACACAAACTCTACACGGGCACAAACACACACACACATACTTACACACACACGCACACAAGCATACGCACACGCACCCTGTGAGAAGCGTACGGTCCAGTACACCCTCAGACAGGCTGCCTCGCGCCTCGCCCCGCGCTGACACTTGCACTCCAGCAGGGGGCGGTAATCCTCCAGGGAGGTCTGTGCCTTCAAGCAGCGGTGCCGTGGCTCAGGCCCCAGCGGGGAGAGCGCTTCCTGGGCCGCGCAGTACTCCAGCTCCTGGTACAGGGCGCTGCATCGGGCATCCGCAGCACAGCTGTGCTCCGCATCCAGGCAGTCCAGAGAGCGGGAGGCCTGAATGCTTCCTGACAGGTAGAGGGCGACAGTGAGCAGCAGACTCTCAACACCATCAACACTCCACGCTAGGCCATTTTCTCGAAAGTACAGCCATTTTCTCTAAAGAGCAAGGAACACTCCGCACAAACAGGCATGAGCTAGAAATAGTTTGACTGGCAGCCGTGACAAGGAGCGCCAAATTGTCAATTGCATGAAGGAAGGGAGACAATTAGCTCATTCCCTGCTTCTTTCCATCAAGGAAACACATGACCAACCTCAGACAAAAAGAAAAAGTTAGGACTCTGTAATTTGCCGCATGTTTTGTGTTGTGTTTTATCTGTTTTTTTTTTTTTGCTTTGCTCTTGTTTACCTTTCTCTCCTGTCTGTCTTGTCAGCCATCTTTCTTAATTGCCTTATTACCTCGTTATCTTGTTCCACCCATCCTGCATTCCTCTCACCTCTTCCTCTCACCTGTTTGCTCATTAGTCTGTGTGTATTTATTCCCTTCTGCTTCTCTCATTCAGTGTTAGTTTGCCAGTGTTACTTGCTCTTTCGTGCCAACTGTATGAAGTCTGTTTCCCATTTGCTGATTTTTGGATTCTGAATCAGTACCATAACCAGTGTCTGCCTGGCCCGATTCCTGCTTCCTGTTTTGACAGGGTGGTCCGGATCCTGATTTTGTGCTGCAAGTTTGCCTGACCAGTTTTGACCCTGTCTGTCTGACCACTCCCTTTAATAAACAGCCTTGTTTATTTCTTATTTGTGTCCACGCTTGAGTTCTTTGAGTCCTGCCCGACTGAAAGATTACATACGGACCACAATCCATTGCAGGCCTGGCGATGGAATACATTATTTGCGTCCCAAAGTTTTTCCGAGTCATCAAGCTTGTGATGTAGTACTGAAAGAAAGGACATACAATTTTTCTCAAACATGTCCCGTATCTGTGCTTGGTTTTCACATCAACTTCTGGCCTTAAATTTGTTTGTCTAAATTAGCCAAACTATTTATGAAATCTGACATGATCATGAATGATCATTTAAATGACGATGATGATGATCATTTAAATGATCATGAATGACCACCAAAGACTGTTCTAGTCTCCCTTCATAAAACATTTTCTTTGATCAAATCATTGGACAAATCTATGTTTCTATATGTAACTAATTAAGTCAATTAGTCAGGGTAGTTGATAAAAATAAAAACCTGCATACACACCGGCCCTACAGGACCAGAATCGCCCACCCCTGGCTTAGAAAGACAACCGCACTGCAAAGAGAATCCGAATGCACTTACACTAGGTAAAGTCATACTTTGTCCTCCGCCTGTCATATACAGTACATTTCTTTTGGCGATTGGCTGGATGAATGGTCATCGCTTTAAATATGGCTGCGTTAGCTTGTCGAAGAGGATGGTTCTGTGTACTCCATGCTAAAGGATGTAAATTAGGAAGCACCTAAACACCTTTCCTTGACATTTAAAGAATTCACATGCACTTATCATGGCTATCGCATTTTTTTTTTTTAGGAGCTAGGAACTTTCCTAGGAAAAAAAAAAAGACTATTTGGACGCAGCCTCAGTGTAATCATTTATTTTCACCTCCTTACTTTATATCCTTATTTCCTTCTCCTAGCTCCACCTATCAGGAAGATGAGGAACAGAATTAAGACAGTGATGTGGTTTTCATTCAGACTTATTTTCAGATTTTGAGGTTCCACCATCCCCAAGCAATTGGAGAGAGACAGATTCTTCAGACAATTAGGCTTTATTGTGGCAGGTTGATGAATATAAAGCAGAGGTTTTTTTTTTGGTTTTTTTTTGCACAAGAATGCTTATCACACCCTGTGTCTACACCTTTATCACAAGAAATATCGTCCAAACATGGTCTTTCCACCTTCTCATTCTCACACTACAAGGACAGGCAAACCAAAACACTGCCAACTTCCCTATGGAACTTCAACCAAAAGATAAGCATGGACATCACTAAAAAGGACTGGAAAATTTTACAGTTGAGAGAGGAAAAATACAGTCAGATGAACAGGCTACAAGTAGATACATAAATGATTCAATTGATTATGTTCTCGGTAACCACTTAAAATTTTACTGAACAAATATTGATTAAAGCTAAAGAAATCAAATGCACCAGCTGATTATGTTTTTGAAACAACAGAAGGCTGCTTACTAATCAAAGCTACAGAAGCCCGCTGCTTGCGTGTGTGAGCTGCTCATGCATGTGTCAATTGAATTGCTTGCATGTGTGTGTGAACTGCTTGTATGTGTGTGTGTGTGTGTGTGTGTGTGTGTGTGTGTGTGTGTACGAGTGCTGCATGCGTATGTGTGTGTGCATGTGTCTGTGTGCACTTCTCATGTGTGTGTGAACTACTTGTATGTGTGTGTGTGTGTGTGTGTGTTACTGCTGCATTCATAACATGGATACTGATTATGATTATTGATTATGGTTATTCAACATGTCAACTGATCTACTGATGCACATGATGATAAATATTGAAATATATTCCTCAACAATATGGCAAATCAAAGACTTATAAATTAGCAAAATGGGACAGCACTTGCACCCATAAATACCAGTAGGAAGTGACACATTTTTGGTTGTTAAGACACTCCTTGTCTTGAGAAAATAACTACTTTGGTTCAGTATGTACCACCCAACAAGAGCAAACATTTGAGGGCATCTGAAATATAGTGTAAAATAACGCACATCTGATCATCTACATCTGAGAAAAATATATGAATAAATAAATTGCACTTGTTGCATTCACAAGCACAAATTCAGCCCTGACAAAACTCTATTTCCAATTGAGGTTGCCCCTGTGATTCATGTCAGTGAAATCAGCTCAAGTCTAAGTTTCCGTATGTCTCGAAAATGAAGAGCATCATGCAACAGCACCTCCACTAGTTTATCAAGCATTTGCCGGCCAGCAATGCTGTCAGTTAAACCCTCTGATGTCCAACCTGGCAGCTGAGTCCACGAGTGACAAACCGACTCGCCGCGTCAGCTCAGCTGCATTTCCTGCTGGCACTGCAGGATCAAAATGAAAAGCTTACGATTACAAAGGGGAATTCGCACTTGGAGAAGGCAGGAAAAACAGAGAACAATCGGAGAGGGAGACAGACTGCGGGGTGCGATGTCAGACACAACTGGGATTAATCGCTCGACTTTTCCAGAGATAATTCTGCGAGCGTCAATGGAGGAGTGCTCTTACTTTCTAAGGTGGAGTTTCTCTCTTCACTCGGTCAAACGAGCTGAACGGCAGAAGTACAGATTGAGTTTTGTCGTCACCGTCGTATCGGAAATCACTTTGCCCCGCAGTCGGAGGAAGCCGTGATTAAAAATCAACACCACAGAATTAAACGCGCGCTGAGGTCAAAGTCAAAGACAGCAGTTTTAATCGCATAGCCCTCTGTGTGAGACGAGGCCATTTCAAACTGATAAGCGCATACGCACAAACACCCCGGTGAAAGATAGACTGACTGAACTGAGGTTTAACGGAAGGATGAACAGGTACACCAACAGACAGACGCACAGACACATAGTTCAGAGCTAAATCTGGCAGAACAGGCAGACAGACACAGACAGACAGGCAGACAAAGAGATGAGTGTTTACACATTTCAGAGATCACAATCATTTAGCACAATGACTCCGACACCCACACTTCTGTCTGTGAGATTAAAGTTAAATATGGGAACAGGGTAAAGGACACTCATAAAATGGGAGAAATTACGACATCTGCAGTTAGCCATCCGAGATACCAACCCCTCCTCCCCATACACACACACACACACACACACGGACGAACAAGCACACACAAATTCCCATCAAACATCTAAGCTTTGATGTTTGGAAGGTTACTCCACCACTGTGAAGGGTGGTGAGGCAAAAGTGAGCTCCATAATTCTGATGTTCTGGACAGTGACTCAGTTTTTTTGTTGTTGTTATTTTGGTCATGTTGGCCGCGTCGTTTCCCAGTCTAAATGCAACTGAACATGCATTTTACATGCTGAAGAGGGGTCTGAGTGCAAAACGTCTCCAGACCAAGCAGGAACTGAAGATGGCTGCAGTACAGGCCTGGCAGAGCATCACCAGCATTAATTCTACATCATAAACTTCAAGCAGTCATTGCATGGAAAGGAAGCAAATATTTAAAAAAAAAGATTGCTTTATTTTACATCATGTTAAACTGTCCAGTGCTTTTTATGTGCCTGAAAATGGGGGGTGGGGGATCAGTTTTTTAAAAGGTGCTGTCATTTCTAACGGTTCATCCGATATGGATGAAAACACCGTCAAATTACAGCCGACGCACTCTGCACTTCAACCTCATTTTCACTGAATCCTTTCAAACTTTAAGTGCTGGAGTGCAGAACTAAAATAATTGTCTTGCTGTCCAATGAATTACGGTGCTCACGGTTTGCGGCAAGGGCCAGCAGGAATCCATGGACAGGAGTAAGGGCCTGATTTATAAAGACCTTTAGCATGTAGGAAAGCTTTCAGCACACGTGAAACCACGAACGGAAACAACGATTGGTGTGAAAGAGATAATCTGACCAATCGCCGGTCATGTTATTGGTTTAGCCTGCGCAAAAAGGCTGTGCATATGGTAAATGCTTTTTAAAATCAGGCCCCAACTTATTCTGCTATCACAGAGAGGAGTTTTACGCTAATTTGACATTGGAAGAAGCTTGCATCTCCATTTAAAACCCTCCACGCCCTCTCCTGACACAACCAACACACTCTTTCCATATTACCTCCATCCATCTCCCCCCCCCCCCCTCGGAGCACGATTGTTCCTCTGCCCTGTGTAACGTTAGCCAGGGTCTCCAGCTCGTCTAATATATCATGTGGAGCGGCACAGCAGGACATGAAGCACAATTTGTAAGAGCTGTCAGCGGATGTCAAGATCACTCCACAACATTCGCTCCTCAGATGCCAACCCCTGAAGCATCGCTTAACCTGACAACACCGCAAGGATGTCTGTCTCAACAAGTGTGCCAGTTTTATCACCTCCACGAAGGAGGCTGTGTTTTACCCTTGGTTTGTGGGTGTGGTTATTTGCATGTTTTTGTTGTAGCAGCATTATGGAAAAAGTTGTATTGTATTGAAATTTCGACTAGAGGTGCGCATTGGCCAATCCTGGAGGTGATTCCGTTTTGGGAGTAATCCGCATCAAATTCTGGATCCAGGAATTTTTTTAAAAGATTCGTCACCATTGTGGGATCAGAAGACTGGAATAATTAATGCCACCCATCTTAAAATCCATGAGATGGTTGTAAATTTCAAAAGGCCTTGGCAGACGTATGTGCTCTGTGAGAGCTCTTTTAAAGAGTCTTAAAATTTTACTTTTTTTTTTAAATATAAGCTTGTTGAAAGTTGACTTCCTGTCCTGTCTGTGTTTTCCACAAATTCAGCAGACTGCGACAGCCCTCCTGAGGATCAAAGTCACACACGCACCCATTCCCAGCCACCTCCCCTTGCTTACCCCAGCCACCCCCACACACACACACTCACATCCATACCCTCCTACAGCGAGGGGCACCTGGCACCTGCTCACACTTGGTAATTGCTGTATTGTGCTCAGAAAGAAGGTATTTGATCAAAGGTAATATCAACATCCTGTAAGTTTGGCTGGGAGGTGTTACATCCACCATTTGCTCTACCACTGATCTTGTACTTAAACCCCGAGATGTGAACAGTGAGTTAAGATTCTCTGCGAATGCAATGTCGGACGCAAGAATCCTCCCTTGCGCATTGTAATAAAAGCCTTTTCAATTGGAAATTAGTCATTGGCGTGTCACGTCATCGGTCCCAACTTGACTCCACGACAGAAAACAGTCTTAATAACTTGAAGCCATAATCTCAGAATGATAACCATGTTTAGCCAGTTGAAGATCCCGTAGTGTAACAAATAGTCCGCGTTGATAAATTCTTGAATGTAATTCAGCGGAAACTAACGCTAGTTAATCTGCAGGGAGCTGTGATTGGACCCCTCCCAGTGGTTCACGGTCCCCTGCCACAGCCTGGGGAAATACATTATATGACATATTTTTTCACTATTGGTGAACTGGGAAATTAATTTCATTTGTTTTCTTGAATTAAGCTAAACTGTCCCTCCATACTGGCAATCTTTCATCTAATTAAGCAAAAAAAAAAAAAAGTAGTGTACATTTTAGTCTGAATTTAAAACATCAGGCATCTTAAAATTTAACGGTCACGCGGCAGCCTCGGTATTGGCGTTCGCATTTACTGTGATCTTCTGCCAAACCACAGAAAGGATCTATGTGAAATTCGGTGGGGAGGTACATATGGAAATACAGATTAAAACTTGTCAGAGGCGTCGAAACTTGACATGGAACATACAGCGCCCTCCATAATTATTGGCACCCCTGGTTAAGATGTGTTCTTTAGTTTCTAATAAATTCAGTTTTTTTCTAAATAATATAGGACCACAATGAAAAAAAGAGGAAAATCTAACGTTTAATTCAAGTGCATTTATTCAGTGGGAAAAAAAAATCCCACATTTAGAAATAATGCTTTAACATCAAATCATGTGTGCCACAATTATTAGCACCCCTGATGTTAATACTTTGTACAACCCCCTTTTGCCAACAAAACAGCACCTAATCTTCTCCTATAATGTTTCACAAGATGGAAGAATACAGAAAGAGGGATCTTTGACCATTCCTCTTTGCACAATCTCTCTAAATCATCCAGCAACCTGGGTCCTCTCCTCTGCAATCTCCTCTTCAGCTCACTCCACAGGTTTTCAATGGGGTTGAGGTCTGGGGACTGTGATGGCCATGGGAGGAGCTTGATTCTGCGAACCATTTTTGTGTAGATTTGGCCACATGTGTAGGGTCATTATCTTGCTGAAAGACCCAGTGACGACCCATCTTCAGCTTTCGGGCAGAGGCCACCAGATTTTGATTTAAAATGTCCTGGTATTTCAAAGCGTTCATGATGCCATGCATCCTAACAAGGTTCCCAGGGCCTCTGGAAGAGAAACAGGCTCACAGCATCACCGATCCTCCCCCATACTTCACAGTGGGCATGAGGTGCTTTTCTGCATACTCATCTTTTGTGTTCCGCCAGACCCACTTAGAGTGTTGGTTGCCAAAAAGCTCTATCTTGGTCTCATCTGACCAAAGCACACGGTCCCAGTTGAAGTCCCAGTACCACTTAGTGAACTCCAGACGTTTGCGTTTATGATTGTGAGTGAGAAAAGGTTCTTTTCTGTGCATGCCTCCAAAATAGCTTGTTGGCATGTAGATAGCGCCTGATGGTTGTTTTGCAGACTTTGTGACCCCAAGATGCTAACTGTTGCAATTCTTTAACATTGAGGTTTGGAGAACTTTTTATTTCTCTTATCATCCTCCTCACTGTGCGTGGTGGTAAAAAAACCTTGCGTCCTCATCCAGGCTTGTTTACCTCTATTCCAGTTGTTTTAAACTTCTTAAGGATTCCTCTGACAGTAGATATGGGCTGGTGCAGGTGAGTGGCTATTTTCTTGTAGCCATTGCCTGACTTGTGAAGGTCGACATACTCCTGGTTTACTTGAATGGTTTGTTCCTTTGTCTTTCCCATGTTGAAGATAAGATAAGAGAGATGGCCTCTGTGTCACGTCATATTTAGACCCCAGGGAAACAGGAAGTGATGAATTAATAATTAAATGTTCCTAGATACTCTGATCAACTTTGTAAACTACTTTAGAAATGACAGAAATACTTACAATTACATAAAATACTAAACAATTACATTTAATTCCTAGGAATTGTTAGGGGTGTCAATAATTGTGGAACAGGTGATTTCATGAAAAACAATTATTTCTTAGTCAGGGATTTTTTTTTCCCCTTAAAATTCACTTGAGTTGAAGGTTACATTTTTCTACAATTTTCAGTGTGAGAGTATGCTTCTGCAAAAAAAATTGAATTTGTTTAAAAGCTTTTAACACATCTTAACCAGTGGTGCCAATAATTATGGAGGGCACTGTAGCTGCCAGTTGGCCGTATCTAAAATTGCACTATTTTGAGCGTTTGAAAGCAGCTTGAATGCTGCTACTTTGTACACACACATACTTTTGAGGACATAAAAATAAAATGTTTGGCTCTTTGATTTGCTACAGCACTACTCCCTTGAGCAAAACACTTAAGCTCAATAGCCAACTGGTAAACTCTTCGGTATATAGTGCTGGGTGCAATAATCTGGTGTCCGGGGATTGATATTTCAATGGAGCTGCTCTATGAAAAGAGCACTGAGCTCCAAAAAAAAATGACATGAAACATCAAACCACAAGGCTGAATTTTGCTTGATTTTTTTTTAACACAAATTACAAAAGGTGTCTTCATTGTCCCAGTGCATAAAAAATACTTCCTCTTATGAGCTTACATAACACTAAAGCCTGAAATAAACCAACTGCACTTTAGTGCCTATGGCACAATTTTTCAGTCTCTGCAGTCACTCGCTCACCCTCCTCTCTCTGGTTTACACCTCTAGCTTGTCTGTTTTCTCCTGTGTTTATGGTGGACAAGCTATGCAAAAAGACCCCTTTAAGCCAGAGACCCAGCACACCAACGATGGCTAAACAGTGTAGAATGGTGATTGGAGCATCTCAGTTTGCTGCATCTTTATTCTGACATCTTTGTGCGCTAAAAAAAACATACATCACGCTTTCTTTGGAATATGGTACCATCATGTCACTTATTATTGACAGAGATGAATAGATCCCCCAGATAAATAGAGGAAAGGTTGGGTTGATAAAGCATTTCATTTGGCAACTTCTTAATTCACATTGGTCTTGAAAGTGGATTTCGGTAAGAGCAGAAAAACAACTTTACAAGCAATGCCAGCTTAACATTCCCAGACCTTTAGATGGGACACAGTATACTTTATTGAACCCTGTGGTTTAATTTTTCCTCTGCATTTGTCCCAACCTAGTTACTTAGGAGGGTGGCACGGTGGCATAGATTATAGCCCTGCTGCCTCAGAGCAAGAATGTCTTTGAATTCGGCCTGAGGCTCTGTGTGGAGTTTGCATGTTCTCCTCGAATTCACGTAGGTTTCCTCTGGTTTCCTCCAAATTTAAACATGTCAGGCTAACTGGAGACTCTAAATTGCCTGTCGGTGTGAGCGAGTGCATGAATGGTTTGCGCCCTGCGATGGATTGGCGAGCCGTCCAGGGTGTGTCCCTGCTTTTCACCCATAGTCAGCGGGGACAGGCTCCAGCTCCCCTGCAACCCGAAGGAGGAAGAAGCAGAAAAGATGATGGATGGATAGTTATTGAAGAGCAGCGGGCAGTCAGAGTGCAGCACCTGGGAACCAACTCCAGTTCTAAAGCCAGAGCCTTGGTCAAGGACACTGGTAGGACTGTTCCTACACAGCATGTCTTTCTAAAGCCAGAGCCTTAGTCAGGGACACTGGTAGGAGTGTTCCTATAGAGCAAGTCTTTCTAAAGCCAGAGCCTTGGTCAGGGACACTGGCAGGAGTGCTCCTATAGAGCAAGTCTTTCTAAAGCCAGAGCCTTGGTCAGGGACACTGGTAGGAGTGCTCCTATAGAGCATGTCTTTCTAAAGCCAGAGGCTTGGTCAGGGACACAGAGCATGTCTGTCTAAAGCCAGAGGCTTGGTTAGGGACACTGGTAGGAGTGTTCCTATAAAGCATGTCTTTCTAAACCCAGTCGCTTGGTCGGGGACACTGGTAGGAGTGCTCCTATACAGCATGTCTTTCTAAAGCCAGAGACTTAGTCAGGGACACTGGCAGGAGTATTCCTATAGAGCAAGTCTTTCTAAAGCCAGAGGCTTGGTGAGGGACACAGAGCATGTCTTTCTAAAGCCAGAGGCTTGGTTAGGGACACTGGTAGGAGTGTTCCTATAAAGCATGTCTTTCTAAAGCCAGAGGCTTGGTCGGGGACACTGGTAGGAGTGCTCCTATACAGCATGTCTTTCTAAAGCCAGAGGTTTGGTCAGGGACACTGGTAGGTGTGCTCCAATAGAGCAAGTCTTTCTAAAGCCAGAGCCTTGGTCAGGGACACTGGTAGGAGTGCTCCTATAGAGCATGTCTTTCTAAAGCCAGAGGCTTGGTCAGGGACACAGAGCATGTCTTTCTAAAGCCAGAGGCTTGGTTAGGGACACTGGTAGGAGTGTTCCGATAAAACATGTCTTTCTAAAGCCAGAGGCTTGGTCAGGGACACTGGTAGGTGTGTTTGTACATAGAGCATGTCTTTCTAAAGCCAGAGCCTTGGTCAGGGACACTGGTGGGAGTGTTTTTACAGAGTATGTCTTTAAGGGTAGGGGACGCCACAGTAACCAGAGAAAACCTATGTGAACCCAGGGAAAGAATCCAAGGAAAGTCCTGGCCAACCAGGGCTAGAATGTGGAGCCTCCCCATTACGGGGCACCAGCGCAGACCCTGCTGCCCAGTATCACCAGCATATCCTGTAGCAGGCTCAGAATACACACCCACCCCAATAACAATTCTGTGGAGTAAAATGTTATTTACGTATTCATGGAAGACTTTCACACCAGCCAACACTTCCCTCACACTTGGGCAGGTACCCCTAAACTGATCCCAGGACAGAAAAACTTCTCACAGGAACTGTGAGCCAAAACCGTGGAATTGAACTAAAATTTAATCATTGCCTGCCCACATACTGTGACGCGGTGGTTCAAATAAATTGCCTACAAAATAAATAAATAAATCGGTAAGCAGAGGAATAATTCTTTTAATAGGGTGTTATCTTTACCTGGAGCCAATTTATAAGAAAATACACCACTTAAAAATACAATTTGAACAGAAAATATAAATGCCTCTCCAAAAACAGTTCTCCAGGACAACCACGCTCATTTGGTAAATCGACCATGACTGGCTCGTCGGCCGCGCATTTTATACCTCTGGAGATTTTTAATTATCAGAGCATTTACTCCGAACATTATAAAACCATTATTCATGGAGGCTGTGAATAGCAAGAGTGCTGATCTCAGGTCAGCATTCACCACCCACCTCCTCTCCGCATCCATTACAATCTTAAGAGACCCCACCAGGGATGTGAAGTCTGGGTTCAGAAAGTAAAAATCCTCCCCAGAACTTTGTTCCAACCGCCTGGATTTACTTTGGACAGGAGATAGAGCCAATAAGAGTGATCAGCTCATTCTGTGGGAGGGAGAAAAACTTGGCAGGACTTTTACTTTCTGACCCCTGGATTTTACACCTGTGGACCCCACTGATCCTAGATCAGAACTATTACTCTGAGAACTCGAAGAACTCAGGGGCCTAAGTCAGTGTTCCGGAACAATCCAGCAGTTATTTTTACATCAGTTTAAAGTGTTCAGGTAAGGGAAATTTAACCACATAATTTGAGGCCTCAAACCTTTTAAGGGTTTAAACTCTTTTTATTATTATTATTTTTTTGTTTTAAACTTGTCATGTGGCTGGTCTGGGTCCATCATCCAAGCCTTGAGGAACAGGGGAACCTCGAACCACACATGGGAGACCAGCTGGGCAATGATAGGTCTGTGCCCTGTGTAGCCTAATTAAAGACTGCCTATTGGTCTGTGAAATGGGTTCAGGAGATCAGGCAAACTGGCCAATGAACAATATTTACAGAAGAGAAATGAGAAAGATGGAGGGAGGAATTGACATTAGAGAGAGAGAAAGCTCAAAATGAGATTCCCTCCATCGTATATATATCAGCTAATGCAACATATTGATCCTGGCATCGCTGACAATTTTAATCCGCAGTCCTACAAAGCTGAGGGCTTCATGCACAGAGGAACGACGGAGATCACGGTCTCAATATCTGCCCAAAACTGCGTGCTGTGAGGCGTGCTGGGAAAACATTCCTAATCCCACAAACACACAGACATGCGTGCAAACACATACACACACATTCTTGCGCTTATTTCTTTGCGATGACATTACATTGACTTCCATTCATACTTCCTGTGTCTCTACAGCCTTTCCCTAATCTGAACAATAAGCAATGTATGCCTAACCCTAACCCTTACCCTAACCTTAACCTATCCCAAATTCTAACCTTACCCAAAACCCTTACCCTAACCTTAACCTATCCCTAATTCCAACCTAACCTAAACTAATGAGTCACAACTTGCTTTTGTAGTTGTGAGGACAGATGAAAATGTCCTCACTTCCCAATAATGTCCCAACCCTGCTGGAAAAATAGCATCTTCTGGTTTTTCACTTCGTTGCATGTACAAGAAGACACACACACACACACACACACCGACAGACATACATTGTTTTCACAAATATTTAAACAGGTACAGTTTTTCTTTAATTCCTGGGAATTTTTAGGGGTGCCAATAATTGTTGAACAGGTGATTTTATGAAAAATAATAATTTCATAGTCAGGGAATTCTTTTCCCTTAAAATTCATTTGAGTTGAAGGTTACATTTTTCTACAATTTTCAGTGTGAGAATATGCTTCTGCAATAAAAATTGAATTTATTTTAAGGCTTTTAACACATCTTAACCAGGGGTGCCAATAATTATGGAGGGCGCTGTAAATTGTTGGAGGATCCATCCATGATCTAACCTCTCTCTAAGTCAGGGTGAAGGGGTCGGCAAGAGCCCAGGCCAGCAGACAAATCTAATGGGCAAAAGGCACAAGGCAGGAACACACCCCAGACAGTTCTTCAGTCCATAACAGGGGTCTCCACTTAGCCTGACATGCATGTCTTTGGACTGTGGTAAACACAACCCACATGATTGCTGGTTACCTCAAACCCCACGCATAAAGATCCCAGTTGGACTAAACCGACTACCACCATGCACTGACATAACTGCGCTACCCACAGCAACACCATGCCACCCAACACAGAACCGACGAAAACAACAGACAGGAATACAAATCTCCGTTTGTCTTCACAAACGTCTGTTTGTGAAGAAGAAACTTAATCAGTCCCGTAAAACCAAAACTACATGAATAAGCTCAATTCATGGGAGGGATCTGCCAATCTTTCAGGTGCGCTTAAACTGCAGGCTGTCACAAACAACACAATACAGCACAACAAGCTCGACAGGAAACGGGAAATCTCTGGTCAAACAGCGAGGAGCGTATCACGATAATAAAGAGCGTCGGAGACGACAGTCGCCAGCCGCCGGTCACTGCACCTCTTATCCAGCTCCAACACATTTCAAAACGAAACGCAGGAAAGGGCAAGAGCACCGTATCGCTATAGCACCACCGGCAATAAACGATATTTATACTGAGGAGCTCTGAGGACAGAGATACGAAACAACAGGAGAGCATTTCAATAAAACTCCACCTGCTTACTGGAAAACTCTCTCTGGGGCCGAAGAGGAGGTGACCCTAGTTTGTGTCATTTCCTCTCTGAACACATGTAGGAACAGACAAGTACCATACAGACAAACACGTACTGTACAGACACACATGCTTACTCACGTCTCACGCACACACACACGCACACACATGCTCAGTCTTGGCTCTCTCTGTCTCTCTCGCATGCACACAATCTCTCTCTCCACACAAACACCACACACATACACTCTCCAAACACACACACATGCTCTCAATCCACACACGCAGAGGGGAAATTAGCACCAACCAGTTGCTGGTAAAATACGAAAATAGATTTCAGTCACAGAATAATGATTTGCCATTGAGTGTCCAGTGAATCTGAACATTTATCTGCCAGTGGCGGGTAGATGTTCATATTTCTCATCCTCCACACACACACACTGTCTCCACACATATGTATACAAACACTCGTACACACAAACTCTCGCTCCATTCACACACACACACACACACACACGCACACACACACACACACACACACACACACACACACACACACACACAGGCAACCACACGCTGTCTCCACACATATGCGCGCAAACACTCGTGCACACACACACAACATACTCACTGACGTCCCCACGCGCGCTCCTTAGATACACGCATACTCTCTTTCCAAACACACACATATGCTATCACACCACACACACATACACACACAAACACACACACACAGGGAAACACACACATATACTATCTCACCACAAACACACACACACACACACACACATATGCACACACGCACGCACACACACACACAAACACACACACACACACAGGGAAACACACACATATGCTCTCTCACCACACACGCGCACACACACGCACACACACATGCACACGCATACACGCAAATACACACACACACACACACACACGCAAATACACACACACACACACACACACACACACAGTGCAGCAAGCCCTCCTGTATAGCTAGATCACAGACAGACTGTGTTAGCAGCTGAGCTTATGTATTCACTCCTCTAGTCTTCACCTCCTCTGACATCACACCACCCGCGGCCTCCGTCACCGCGACCTGTCCCAGCTCCGCCCACCACACCGAAGAGCCTGTGATTGAGACGAACTCCGCAGAGAAGGACCCCATTCACAGCAAACTCCTAACAGAATTATACGCAGAGCTTTCTTTCTGTGGCTTGAATCTCGTCCTGATTGCTCTCTTCTGCAGTATTAATCAAGGCCAGAACATCGAGAACAACTGCAATTACAGCCTCACATTTTCATACAAGATGTTCTTCCCCCAAACATCGAGGGTTATATAACCCAAAAAACATTCAGAAATTAATCATCCCCCACCCATCCCTCAAGAGGAAGACACGTGTCTCTGGTCATAATCTCGAGAACCATTTATTTGCCAACCTGAATTTACACCGCAAGATACTGCCAAAACTACTAAATTTACATGATTTAATTATTTAATTATTTAAGACACGCTGTCTTGGGAGGCAGTGACTTCACCTTTTATCGCTGGATTTTGTCAACCTGTTTCCTCATACAATGCCTGATTAACGATCAATCAATTTTTAGTTTTTTTTCCAAACAATTGGAAGATCTGGCCTATACTGTATATAGCCTGCAATGATTAATAAGTGATAATTACAAAAGAATTGATTTACGTATATGCTTTGATTCAGGACTGTGGCATAAGAAAGGTTTTAATATTTCTTAATGGAATTGCGTTAGCTTCCTGTGAGCAAATATGGAAACTGAAATTAGCCTGTCATTCTGCCTATTAGTCTTAGAAAATTAGTTAAATCAATCCACTGATTGCTAATCAAGCAAAATAAAAGGGAGTTATTGTTTGCTTAACAGTGAGGATTCTTCCTTACTTAACTTACCTCCGACGGCACATCACTGGTTTAAATACATGAACATTGTAATATAAACAAAACATACTGAAGGATTTTAGTTCTGCATATATTCTTTGCAGAGTGATTTCTGACCTAACAGTAGTGCACTTTGGCACTTCAATCATAACAAAATAATTGATCATGTTTAGCTAACACTTGTTATCGAATGTGCAATAAAACCAACTTAAATCAATTAAGTTTGTTCTTAAACTATCAGTGGGTCAGAAATCACACCATAAATATGCAGAACTGAAGTCCTTCAGTGTATACACTGTAAAACTGTGGAACATGTGACATGTTTATACTCTGAACACCAGTGTGTAAAAGCTAAATTCCCGGTGATTATTTTTGTAAATAGGCGCTCTCATTCACAACACTGATGTTTATTGGATGTTGTGATCTAGGTTTTTCAGATTTGTTGAAAACACAGTAAAACTGTATCTAAACACTGTGACATGTTTAAAAAGTGTAACAGAAAAGTGTACTGAACTTAAACAGGCCTTAAACTTAAACAGAAAACGTACTCTCAGCACACAAAAACTTTGAAATGCACACATTAATCACGGAAATAGCAACAGAAAAATTAAACTCTGCTACCGAAACTGGAAAAACAGCAACATAAACTGTTGACTCGGTAGCATAAGACTATGAAACTGCAACATATTCTATCGCATCTGTCTTTGCCATTTATTGCGCTTGCGCGTACAGGACCAGGCTTCTTTCAGAGTGCCGAAATCAGGCGTGTCTCCTTCGGTTGGTAAGTAAAACTTCCAAATATGACTTTATAGTTAATGCAAATGTACAAAACCCAAAACCAGTGAAGTTGGCACGTTGTGTAAATCGTAAATAAAAACAGAATACAATGATTTGCAAATCCTTTTCAACCTATATTCAATTGAATACACTGCAAAGACAAGTTACTTAATGTTCGAACAGGTAAACCTTGTAATTTTGGGCAAATATTAGCTCATTTGGAATTTGATGCCTGCAACATGTTTCAAAAAAGCTGGCACAAGTGGCAAAAAAGACTGCGAGAGTTGAGGAATGCTCATCAAACACTTATTTGGAACATCCCACAGGTGAACGGGCTAATTGGGAACAGGTGGGTGCCATGATTGGGTATGAAAGCAGCTTCCCTGAAATGCTCAGTCATTCACAAACAAGGATGGGGCAAGGGTCACCACTTAGTGAACAAATGCGTGAGCTGATTGTCGAACAGTTTAAAAACAACATTCGTCAATGAGCTATTGCAAGAAATTTAGGGATTTCATCATCTACGGTCCGTAATATCGTCAAAAGGTTCAGAGAATCTGGAGAAATCACTGCACGTAAGCGACAAGGCCGAAAACCAGCATTGAATGCCCGTGACCTTCGATCCCTCAGGCGGTACTGCATCAAAAACCGACATCAGTGTGTAAAGGACATCACCACATGGGCTCAGGAACACTTCAGAAAACCACTGTCAGTAACTACAGTTCATCGCTACATCTGCAAGTGCAAGTTAAAACTCTACAATGCAAAGCGAAAGCCATTTATCAACAGCACCCAGAAACGCCGCGGGCTTCGCTGGGCCCAAGCTCATCTAAGATGGACTGATGCAAAGTGGAAAAGTGTTCTGTGGTCTGACGAGTCCACATTTCAAATTGTTTCTGGAAACTGTGCACGTCGTGTCCTCCGGACCAAAGAGGAAAAGAACCATCCGGACTGTTATAGGCGCAAAGTTCAAAAGCCAGCATCTGTGATGGTATGGGGGTGTATTAGTGCCCGAGGCATGGGCAACTTACACATATGTGAAGGCACCATTAATGCTGAAAGGTACATAAAGGTTTTGGAGCAACATATGTTGCCATCCAAGCAACGTCTTTTCCATGGACGCCCCTGCTTATTTCAGCAAGACAATGCCAAGCCACATTCTGCACGTGTTACAACAGCATGGCTCCGTAGTAAAAGAGTGCGGGTACTAGACTGGCCTGCCTGTAGTCCAGACCTGTCTCCCATTGAAAATGTGTGGCGCATTATGAAGCGTAAAATACGACAACGGAGACCCCGGACTGTTGAACAACTTAAGCTGTACATCAAGCAAGAATGGGAAAGAGTTCCACCTGAAAAGCTTCAAAAATTGGTCTCCTCAGTTCCCAAACGTTTACTGAGTGTCGTTAAAAGGAAAGGTGATGTAACACAGTGGTAAAAATGCCCCTGTGCCAACTTTTTTGCAATGTGTTGCTGCCTTTAAATTCTAAGTTAATGATTATTTGCAAAAAAAATATAAAGTTTCTCAGTTTGAACATTAAACATCTTGGGCTCTAATTTCGTAGACCAGGCGCAGGCGTGGCGCAGGCGCGGCGCATGGGGGGTGCGCCGCGCCAACGGGGTGTGTCCAGGCATATGTGGCAATTTCGTGCCCGGCGTAGCCTGGCGCAAGTACTCCTCTGTCCCGCCTCTGCCCCTCCTTCCAGCGCAAGTTGGCAAAGAAGGCGTGTTTGGGTATAACACAGCCGAGTCAAATCTTCACCAGTCAAATGAGCTCCTCACCTCACCTTACCTTTAATGTGTTAGAATATAGAAGGCGACACAGCCCAGTAAAATCTTGCTCACTGGCTAGAGAAACGATGGATAGCGTGTTCCCATTAGTTACAAACTGTTGCTGCTTTAAATTTTGGGATTAACATGCATGGACAACAATGCAAGATACGTGACACATTTATTTCCAATATGTGATCTTAACTCAGTACGAGATCATAGCAATCAGGCTGCATTCCTTTCCCCCACTAAAGACGATAAAACCTAAGTGACAATAATAGTAGCCTAGTATTAAGCCGCTTGCACACTGGACGCGAAACGAATTTTTCGTTCGACAGATTGGTTCTTGTGTCCAAAGGTCTGACAGGGTTTTAATAAATCGTCGTGTCCGACAGTCTATTATTGTTTTTAATTTCTTCAAATCTGCTGACTCTTTTAGATATTAAACGTGAATGTTTTGATAAGAGGGCTCAGTTCTTTAAGATGAGTACCGAGAATTTCAATCAATGTTTCTGTTTAAGCTGCTCAATAAAGCGAGTAGACATTGCCGCGAGACAATGTACAATGCCTCTGTGTCTGACAGCCAAAAAAAAAAAAAAAAGGGGGGGGGGGATTAGAATAGATTGAAAACGAAATAAAGAATAAAAAGAAACATTTTAACAACAGAGCATCCAATGAACACAGCGATTTATTTATTGGCGGGTCATCTTTGTTTGATATCACGTTTGTTGCTGATATATTTTTATTCTTTATTTCGTTATAAATCTGTTCTCATATCAATACTTTTACTTTTTGCTGGCTGCTGGACATGGAGTAATTTGCATTTCGTGTCGGACAGTCTTGATCGTGCATGCGATGATTTCTTCACTCTGTCAGTGGTCATGGAATTGATTTGCTCACGCACTATTTTATCTCTGCTGTGGAAATAAAGCGTGAATCTGTTCGGTCCATCTGACTGATTTTCAAAAGAAAGACCGAATAAATACTGATGTCTATCCTCAACGGAAGAAAACAGATGAATAGACTAAAAAGAAAAGTCGATAGCTATCAATTTGCATTTTGTGAAGGCCGAACACAAACATAGCCAAGTTTGCACGTCTAATAATTCCTGGAATACTCGGAGAAATTAGAACTTTTATGACTCTTGGACACGGAGTTATATTAAACCCCTGTCCGACAATCGCGTCTTTGCATTGACTTTGTCTGTAATCAGTCGTGCGAAAAGTTCGTTTTGCGTCCAGTGTGCAAGCGGCTTTACTGAGCATAGAACGCAAGCATTCGATATATATATATATATATATAGATAAATATATATATATAAATATATATATTATACAGTTTGTGGTTGGCTGAGAAAGATGTGAAGTCGTTAGTTTGCATCACAGATTCAGTTGCGTTGATTAAGCCAGGTCAAGTTTCCATTACGCGTGGCAACCGCCTGACATCAGGACAATCGATATAGATACTATAATTTATGTCCTTATTCAGATAGTTACAATAAATAGTGCTTCCTGTAATTATTTCTTGCATTGAAATGTTCCTGACATTCTGTAAACCTGCTGTGAGATTTCGGTGACGTGTGTGCACTCTGCGCCGGTCAGCCAAATTACCACTGCACGGAAATTAAACCAGGTTGGAGCTGGCGAGTTTTCTGCGCAACTCCAGCGGAGACTTTTTCTACGAAATTGTCACTGCGTCTTGATGAATATGTGACACCTCCCCCTACTACGCCGCCACACCCATCTCGGCGCACCTTCGTCTACCGAAGGCTGCGCACCTCACGAAATTACCACTACGCGGGCTGCGCCGTACGAAATTACCACTGCGCGGGCTGCGCCTGGCTACGCCACCTGCGCTGCGCCAGGAAATTAGAGCCCCTTGTCTTTGCAGTGTATTCAATTGAATATAAGTTGAAAAGGATTTGCAAATCATTGTATTCTGTTTTTATCTACGATTTACATAACGTGCCAACTTTTTTTGGGTTTTGGGTAACAATGAATTGTAAGACGTAGCTGTTACATCCACATTCTCGTAAATTCACTTATTTTAGCATGTCACCAGAAAGTCGCCAAGTTGGCAACACTAAGATTATAGCGAAATCGACAGTGCACGTTTCATCGTTCATTTTCGATGGTGACATGCTAAATTAAGTGAATTTACGAGAATGTGGATGTAACAGCTACGTCTTGCAATTCATTGCTACACATTTGCATTAACAATAATGTCATATTTGGAAGTTTTACTTACCAACCGAAGGAGACACGCCTGATTCCGCCATCTCTGAAAGAAGCCTGGGCCTGCACGCGCAAGCGCAGTAAATGGCAAAGGCGATAGAAAATGTTTCAGTTTCATAGTCTGATGCTACCGAGTCTACCAGTTTATGTTGCTGTTCTTACAGTTTCGGTAGCAGGGTTTAATTTTTCTGTTGCTATTTCCGCAATTAATGTGTGCATTTCAAAGTTTTTCTGTGCTGAGACTACGTTTTCTTCGGTAGGCCTGTTAAACATTTGTTTTTATAGTGAATATACAGACTGCAGGAGAATAAAAACGTGCTTTTACAGGTCTCCAGAGGATAATCGTGGGGAACATTGGGGGCAACAGGGTAACCCGGGGGTTAGTCTGTTTGACAGGTGAACCGTAGAGGCTTGATAATCAGTATCTGGAGAGATGAAGTTTGGAAGTGCTCATCTGTTGGGCCCTTGAGCAAGGACCTTAATCTCAAAACCGCTCCAGGGGCCTGACTCCTGTTTCTCTCGCTCAGTCTTCCAACTTGCAAGGGTGCTCTTCCATTTTTATCTCAGCATATCCTTGGATAAGAGAATCGTTCTCAGAGGAACTTCCTCGGTTTAATAAAGGCCAAAAAAAAACAAAAAAACATTCCGATTTGGCTGCCAGGAGTTGCAGGGTTAAACGACGGGACACGTAAATCACTGGAGCATAAATCATCCTCTCTGTTTCTCTGCGTTCGGGTTAAACAACGTACCTACACATTAATGCCCAGCAACTTTGGTGCTTTAAACTCTCATGTGGTCTGAAAACTCATCACTTGTTTAATTAATATTTTCTTGCTCTGCACTAAGGAGGGAGTTGGCCCCATAAACGCGGAAGTCTCTGACTGAGTGACTGAGGGATGAAGTTGTACCATTGGTCATCAGGTCCTGGAGTTTGCCCATTAGACGTTGCTCTTTCAAAATGAATAGCTACAAACAGTCAACAATTATGCTATCAGACAGCTTTTACAGCAAGGTGCAGAAAGTCCTGAAAGACGTCCTCTGGCAGCATTTACAATGGTTTCACTCATTAACTGCTGCACATTCCGCATCTGTTGCACAGTAAAAACAGTTACCTCTGACTAACCGTGCAACAATTGGGCCACAGACTGTCACACTGGCCATACATGGTCAGCCATATACTAAGCTTTATCTGAGTCCTGCTGTGGTTAACAGTAATTGAATCATAATTTAATGATTCTGGCGAAAACCTCCATAGCCAACAAACTTATAAAGTGACTGTTTTCTAGGTGAATGAGGTGTATCCAGGCTGCTTTTGGGCAAATGTGGAATTACGTTTGGCGTCGTCCGTTTTTGGCATACTGTTTCTCAGTCTGTAGATTTTCACCCGCTTAGGCTATGATTCCAATGTTTTCCTATAGGAGAACTTAAAAGACAATTGAGAGGCTCAGATATGCCCCACCTAACACTTTCAGATCTGGAGAGGGCACACACACATACACACACTCTTACACACAGTCACCCAAGCACACTGACCACAAATTGGCTGTGTGGGAGTGGGAGGGATTTATTTAGCTAATGACACAGTAGGATGATTCCTTGGTCGGATTGAAAGCACTAGGTATAAAATTTGCTTCCCACTCACCGAGACTTTGATGACGTTTAATGATTGAAGAGAACTGGAAACTGAGTTAAGCTTATAATCTTGGAGACGTACAGAAAACAGAGATGGATAAGGCCAAATACTGGCATAAACATGGTCCACACATTTACGCGAACACCCATAATGACATCCGGCCCAGCTAGTTAACATAATGTACGCCCTCATGCAGTGGCGGATGTAACAAACATCCTGAGGGGGGCGATATAGGGCAAATTTTGATTGTTTCCATGACCACAACAGTAAAAAAAAAATAAAAAATGGTGTTTGGGGAGCAACCATTGTCCATGGGAGAAATGTGTACTGCTGTACCTACTGAACTGAAGGATGAAAAAATATTATTGCATCCACTAGCTGTAACAGACTGTAGCTCATGCTTTCATGTGCTACATTGCGATTATCAGATAATGCAATGCAAAATGCAATGATGAAAAACTGAACACAGCTAGAGGTACATGGATAATGTAGTTGCGTGGAATATGGTTCTGCCCGTATACTAACAAAGCCAAACTCCATCGGTTACTTTTAGGGAACATGTGCTCCAGAGTTGAATAGGTTAGGCACACTAACATATCCTAATTAGGAAATGGCCTGCAGTACATTTCTCCCAAAATTTCATTAAAAACTTCTAGTATCAAGTTTTTTATAACACAATAGGCCAGTTTTAGACATTGGGCCCTATTTAAACAATCTAAGTACACAGTCTGAAGCACGTGGCGCAAGAGCATTTAGGGCGACTCCAAATCCATTTTTGCTAGTTAAATGGTGGGTTATTAGGGCGCAATGGAAGGTGCAAGGTTCAAAGGGGTCGTACTTAATGTCTTAATTAATCATAGGCGTGTTTTGGGTGTAACACGATATAAGCCAATCACACGTGTTCTTTTAAAACCAGATGCCCTTGCATCTTGGCGAATGGCTATTATAAGGGTGCACTTGTCAAGTAGCGGGGGGTGGGGGGTAGTGTTAACTGCAGATGAAAGGGTCTGTGAAGTGTACAAGTAAACCATTACTTAAAGTATGGAAAACAGAACATCTCCAAAAATGTAATAAAACATTTTTTAAATATTGTTCAAAATTGTTTTATTCATACCCTTGCATGTGTGTTTGGAATCATTGTCCTGCTACAAAACTGCGTTTGGGTTTTGGGTCACAAACTGATGACCGGATATTCTCGTTCAGGATTTTCCGATATAAAGAGAAATTCACGGTTTCATACTGGCAAGTTGCCCCGGTCCTGAAGTAGCAAATCAGCCCATGACCATCATACTACCACTGTTGTGTTTGGCTCTTCATAGGTTGTTCTTCCTGAGGAACATTTTGTTAGTGTTAAGCCAGATGTACATCGACTCATAGCTCCAAAATGACTCATCAGTGACCTATGACCCAATGATGGTTGACCTATCATTCCACAGAATATTATCCTACAAGTCTTGAGGTGATCAAGTTGTTTTTTTTTGTGCCAAATATGAGAGGAACTTTTGTGCTCTTTCTATTCAGCAGTGGTTTGGATGCCAGTTTTGCTCAGTCTCTTTCTTATTGTGGAATCATGGATACTGACCTTAACTGAGGCAAGTGAGACCTGCAATTCTTTAGATATTTGTCGGGGTTTTTTGTGACCTCCTGGATGAGTCCTCGATGTGCTCTTGGATGACTTTTGGTAGGCCAGCCAAATTTAGATTCAACAGGGCTGGCAGTAATCATGCCTAGCTGTGTCTAGTGAAATTCAACCCAATTATCAATTAAATTTGTTTGATTGGTCGGCGCAATTACTTTTTCACATTGGGTCTTGTACCGTTGGAGGGCTTTTTTCTTTTAATAAAAGAAATAATAATTTAAAAACTGTAAATTTGTGTTTACTTGGATTAACTTAAGTTTTATGGTCTGAAACATGTGTGACAAATATGCAAAAATGAAGAAATCAGGAAGGGGAAAATACTTTTTTTGTAGCTGCGTAATTGTGCTAAGTTCAGTTAGGATTTGCTATAGTTCAGAATTCCAAATGGATTTTACAGGGTTGAGTTCTGTATTTCTGACAACTACAAATATTTATGTAAAATTTAACCAGGCAGTTCTGAAAGGATGTTATAGGGGGAAAAAATCAGTATGCATCCTATAGGGCAGTGGTTCTCAACTGGTGGGTCGTTGAACCGTTCGCGGACGGGTCGCGGACAGCTGGTTAAAAAATAAATAAACAAGAGCACCCAGAGAGTGCAGCACCTCCGCCACGCCAAGGCAACTCTGTGCGTGAGTTATTTTTGCTGGCTGATGTAGGGTATTGTTGCATAGCACCGCCGGGTGGCAGCAAAACCCAAAAGCACAGCGATGGGAAATCCGACCCATTGGAAAGACTTGAAATCTTGAATTCTGACGTATATCCCAGCTGTACTTTGGCCATTCAATCACTAGTTCCTTTTGTGCTACTCAAACATCCTGCAAAGTTTGGTTAAAATATATGTGGCCGTTTTTCAGATATCCTACTAACAGACAAACAAACAGACCAACCAACGCGGGTGAACATGCACCTCCTTGGCAGAGGTGAATAATGTTTAATGTGCGTCTCACCCCGGTTACCATCATTTTATTGACGTTTACTTTAAGTGTTGTTGTGAGGTTCGGAAGAGTTGAGGGGGAGGTGAGCGGAAGAGGAAGAAGCGAGGAGAGATGAGCTCACTAGTGATGATAGGAGTTTGAACTTGAAGTGCGAGTTTGTGTGAAATGGAGGTTTTTTTTTTTCCTTTTCGAGATGTATCATAATACATCTGACCAGTGGTGGGCAGTAATACGCTGAGCATATAATGCAAAGCGATTAATCAATGCAAAATATTTAGTTTTTTGGTCTTATTTATGTTGTGCAGTTTTGATAATTTTTTATTCACTTTTATACACGCGGTTGTCATGTTCCTCCTCGTTTTGTGCTCTGAATGCCGAAATATTCATAGAAGTTAAATATTAGTTTTGTGGCCTTATTTATTTTGGGCAGTTTCGGTATTTCATTGCAATTTATTCACTAATACAGTTGTCATGTTACTTATTTTCTTAATAATGTGGTCTGAAATGCACTTTGCACATATAAATAAATATGTATGTATGTTTAAAAAGATGACGTGTTTTCAAAGGCAGTTTTTGAATAATCTATTTGCTTGGATTTGAGTCTATAAAAGTGGGTCGCGACGTAATAACTATGGGAAAATGTGGGTCCCAATGTGAGACCAGTTGAGAACCCCTGCTACAGGGCAGAGGAAATGGGATTGTTGCAGGGCAGTGCAATGTTCTTCAAGGATTTTACAGAGAAGAGGTTTCAAAGGTAGAAACACTAAAGTTCACCCTACTCTCATAGAGTCCTACTTTCCAGACACAGTGAGCTGCCACCCAGGGTAGACAGAGAGTGTGTGTGAGTGTGTGTGTATGTATGTGTGTGGGTTTAATTCTCGGTCATGGAGATGTGGTTAAATTGATTCCCTTGAGGCACGAGAGATTCTAAACTCTAATCTCAGACCCGCTGTGGTGACCTTGAACAAGGTTCTTCACCTGCAGACTCGGCGCAGAGCGTGAAAAAAAGCACACGGGCAAATGAATGAGCGAGTGACATCATCACACAGAATCAGCCGGGCCATAAATCATATGAAGTGCTGCAATATATCCAGCTGACAATAGAAAAATAACACTTGGTCTTTCTTGTGTACACAAACACACACAGACAAATAAACACATGTGCATGTGCCCTCACTCACGCACACAGACACAAACAGTGGTGCTTGAAAGTTTGTGAACCCTTTTGAATTTTCTCTATTTCTGCATAAATATGACTTAAAACATCTTCAGATTTTCACAAAAGCCCCGAACGTAGATAAAGAGAGCCCAGTTCATCAAATGAGACAAAAATATTATATTTGGTAATTTATTTATTGAGGAGAATGATCCAATATTCCATATCTGTGAGTGGCAAAAGTGTGTGAACCTTTGCTTTCAGTATCTGGTGTGACGCCCTTGCGCAGCTATAACTGCAACTCAACATTTCCTGTAACTGTTGATCAGTCCTGCACATTGGCTTGGAGGAATTTTAGCCCATTCCTCCATACAGAACAGCTTCAACTCTGGGATGTTGGTGGGTTTCCTCACATGATCTGCTTGCTTCAGGTCCTTCCACAACATTTTGATTGGATTAAGAGTCAGGACTTTGACTTGGCCATTCCAAAACATTAACTTTATTCTTCTTTAACCATTCTTTGGTCGAACGACGCGTGTGCTTAGGGTCATTGTCTTGCTGCTTGACCCACCCTCTCTTGAGATTCAGTTCATGGACAGATGCTCTCGCATCTTCCTTTGGAATTCGCTGGTATAATTCAGCATTCATTGTTCCACCAATGTTGGCAAGCCGCCCTGGCCCAGACGCAGCAAAACAGGCCCAAACCAGGATGAAACACCACCACGTTTCACAGATGGGATAAGGTTCTTCTGCTGGGAAGCAGTGTTTTCCTTTCTCTAAACATAACGCTTTTCATTTAAGCCAAAAAGTTCTATTTTGGTCTCATCTGCCCACAACACATTTTTCCAATAGCTTTCTGGCTTGTCCATGTGACCTTTAGCAAACTGCAGATGAGCAGCAATGTTCTTTTAGAAGAGCAGTGGCTTGCAACCCTGCCGTGCATACCATTGTTGTTCAGTGTTCTCCTGAAGGTGGACGCATGAACATTAACATTAGCCAGCATGAGAGAGGCCTTCAGTTGCTTAGGAATTACCCTGGGGTCCTTTGTGACCTCGCTGATTATTACACGCCTTGCTCTTGGAGTGATTTTTGTTGGTCGACCACTCCTGGGGAGGGTAACAATGGTCTTGAATTGCCATCATTTTTACAAAATCTGTCTGACTGTGGACTGGTGGAGTCCAAACTCTTTAGAGATGGTTTTGTAACCTTTTCCATACTGATGAGCATCAACAACCCTTTTTCTGAGGTCCTCAGAAATCTCCTTTGTTCGTGCCATGATGCACTTCCACAAACATGTGTTGCAAAGATCGGACTTTTAAATAAAACAGGGTGCCCGCTCACACCCGATTGTCATCCCATTGATTGAAAACACGTGACTCTAGCTTCACCTTCAAATTAACTGCTAATCCCAGAGGTTCACATGCTTTTTACACTCACAGATATGTAATATTGGATCATTTTTCTCAATAAATAAATGACCAAGTATAATATTTTGGTCTCATTTGTTTAACTGGTTCTCTTTATCTACTTTTAGGTTTCGTGAAAATCTGATGATGTTTTAGGTCATATTTATGCAAAAATATAGAAAATTCTAAAGGGTTCACAAACTTTCAAGCACCACTGTATGTGAACGTGCCCTCGCACACATACACACACACGCACGCATTTACCCTCACACAGACAAACACACTCAAGACACACGAACGCACGCACACACACGCACATATGCGCACGTGCCCTCACACACATACAAACACAAACACACACAAACACCCAGGCACGCACACACACAGAAACATACGCGCACATGCCCTCTCTCTCACACACACACACACACACGCGCGCAAGCATGTGCCCTCACACAAATATAAACACGTAATCAAAGTTTTTGCACTTCAATTTACCCTTCTCCGTGAGACCATCTGTCCCTTAGTGAGCCCTGTTGCTCTGCCATTGGCTCTCAGAGGTGACATCACCACAGATTACCTCTTTGGGTCTATTTCTCTGACATCCAGGTATACAGGATAGCACTTCATATTCAATTAGTGGTATGCGGTGATATTTCACCTCTGTGGAACACCTATGCCCCCACACTGAAAGCTTTATGTGTGGATATCTCAAGGGCAATTGAGTTTCCTTTAAATTTAGGGAAAACTGCGACTATCACTGATGCATTGAATATAATAGGGAGCTGAAACACACTTGAAAAAGAGAGAACAAATGTATCTTTGTTCTTAACCAAGGCATTTCAGTAATAGCAAAAAAAAAGCTTCTGCCACAACCAGCGTATTTGGGCCCTGGTGGCCTGGCCAGAATTGAAGCACTGATTACTAAAACCCCACAAGTCAAGTCAAGTCAAGTCAAGTGTGACTTATGGGGTTTTAGTAATAGGTGCTTCAACTGAAAACAGGGTAGCCACAGAACATCCCTTTAAAACAATTATTAGTCCTAAATCATTCTCAATCATTTTTCCTCATTATCAATACATTCATTCCAAAAACACTCCATGCTATCAGGTATTGCTAGTGTTCATCGTTAAGGCAAGATGAGAATCATTAATTTGGATGCACAATTTAGTGCATTTCAATCAGTCTCATTCAAAATTGTGTGAATGTATTTCAAATCTTTGTCTTAGATTTAAATCAGACAAATAAGACAGTCATAATGTGATGGTACGCTCAGGAACCAGTCACGAGAACCAAGAGATGCAGTAGAACTCATTTTATTGATCAAGGGGGGAATCCCCCGCAGGGCAGAAGGAAAAGGAACAAAGTCCACTATCCAAAAATCACAATCCAGTTGGGCAAAAATAGAGACGAAAACCAGGGCAGCAATCACAGTACTCGTGGTTGGACAGAAATAGGTTTGGTACACAGGCACAGGTATGTCAGTGAAGCAAAGCCAAAATCCAGTGGGCGTAATCCAGACCATAACCAGGGCAGCAATCACAGAATTCGTAGTGGGGCAGAAATGGGTCAAAAAACACAGATGCAACAATAATCCAAAAACACAAAGCCAAAAATCGAAAACAGGGACGGTCCAGTCAGAAGAGAATCACTGAGAGTACAAGGCGAGAAGAAGCGTGGCACAAGTGCTGTGAAAAGACTCCTAATATACACTCCAGGGTAATCACATGCTACACAGAACACAGGTGCAGGAAATTATACTAATCACAAAGGGAGGAACAAGAGGGAGAACCTAATCACATAAAATAGGCAAAAGCCAAAACGCGGACAGGGATCACGAGACAATCCTATAGAAAGACATACGGCTTCGGTCAAGGAGTTTGATGTGCATAGATAATGAGAGAAAGGACAGCGTGAGCAGGTGTGGAGGATCCACTGAAACGCAGCAGAGAAGATTAGGTAAAGACAAGAGGTGGAGACTAGACCAGGGCGAGTGCTGAGAGCTTGTTAATCAATTAGTAAGTGCAGCTATACAATCCCTAGTGCTCGTTAGTAAGTTAGTATTATATACAATGTTAGTTGGATCAGTAACTCTAGCGAAAACAACAAACTGTTAGTATTGGTTAGTAAAATAGAAAAGTAAGGCGAAGGAAGTAAACGAGACTGGAAGGAATGGTTGAAATCCAGAAACCATTAAATCACCCGAAAGAGTGGCACGCAATACCGGGGCTGTAAGCAGAAACAAGACAAGTGACCAGACAGGGGAAGACAAAGTGCAATGCATGGTTAAAACAAAAACATGGACCGGAATTTAACTATGGAAAAAAGTTAAATATGGAAAAACAAAACTAAGACAGTACATGAACACTAGGTAACCAAATCACAATACATAATCCAAGGCACAGTCAGACATAGCAAAGCTCAAAATACAAATATGGCAAACAGATCAGGAACATGGCAAAGCAGATCATGGACATGGCAAGGCAGAATCATAAGACATAAAGTGCAGATCAGAATCAGAACACCTGATGTGCCAAAAATGTAGCGTGGAAGTTCCAGAGCAGTTTATCTTTCATATAATGCAGAAAGCATCAGCCAACTTCTGAGTAACTTATTTTTTTCTGAACTGAATTCAGCCTATTATTTAGTCACTTTTAGACTGCATTAAGAAAGAAGGCTTGTTTGTAATTACCATTTAATTATTATTATCATTGGAAAATGTGTTCGTAAAGGAAAATGACTGAGAAAAAGTCAGGATTGATAATTGTTTTTAAGGGATGTTCGGATGCTACGCCACTGGTGGGCTCTTCACTCAGACTATCCTTGGATACTTCAGTGTCATTCTGCACCTGCAATTCGGGTCTAGTTTTCAAACAGAAATGCATCCACCTCATCTTCCAAACTCCTGAAGAAGTCTTGAAACCCTACAGCCAGCAAAGATCCCATGGTGCTCATAGAAAAACACAGGATTCCCTGATGTTCTTGCTAATTCACAATCCGTATCTGGATAGGATTTCTCAACCCAATATTACATAAAATAGACATTGTATGAAGGCTCACTCGTATTATTAATTTATTTGCTTACTTATTGATGAACTGACTTCCTTATTCATTCATCTATTCTTAGTCCATCTATACTCTTAGTGAAATTTTGGGTTAATTATATTTTAATTCCTGTTCATAAAAACCATCGTTTTTATTTGGTTTTCACTTTGTCTTTGTCAATATATTTCACTGTGGGACATATGCGCTTTACTGGTGAGGGATGAAAAATAAAAAAATAAAAAAATAATCAAACCCATTACGCAGCCCGTAATATTTCATGGAAATGTCAAACACAATTCTAGTGCTTCGAACGTCATTACAACAGATTTCCATAACGCAAAAAAAGCGCTGAAAGGTTACTCGTTATGATGGAAAAGCGCACCTCGGTCTTCCATGTTTACCGAACTCACCACCTGTTCAAAGGAGCGCAGCGTCAATATTGTGGGAAGTAAATGCGTGACGCATTTTTGTCCTTTTCTTTTCCTCTGCTAATGAACACCTGCGCGCGCATCTGGCATACGCGCAAATAGACGCTGATTACAGTGTGACCTGAAAGGTAGAGTTACAGCGGCACCAATGACATGACATAACTCCCTCCCGTGGTGAAAAGCTGTAACTACATTCTACCGGCAGTGAAGCGACTCGAATGGAGGGAGCAACGTAATATGTCCTTGAAAACGTGTTTCCGAGGACTTTCAGTTTTCCACAGAGTCGGGTATAGTATAATTTTGCTCTTATTGGCATCAGTTAATGACGTGTTTTCAGTTGTGCGGCCCAACCAATGCATCAAAAAGTGAAAGCGGACACAGACCTTTCAAAAACTTCTCATATTTGTGACTTTCAGAAGCATTACATTTTTCTCATTGTCTCATATTGCTCTGTCGAGGGTGGCTGCAATTCAACATAGAATTAAAATAATAAAAATAAAAATAATTGCTGAAATGGTGAAAGGATACGCATACAATTATAAAAACATGCATGACAACTACATTTGGTTAAAAGGCTCCAGACAACTATTGTGTCAAAAAATGTCCACGCAATTCAAATACTTCCCAGGAAATTAAGCAGTGTTTTCAAACTTGCCACTGGAACAAGCAACCACATTGTCCATCAGCTGAACACAACACTCGTCACTGTGCACACCACAGGACAGATAGCACTGCACCCAGCATTAATTTGGGCCTGCATATGATCTAAATGAAATAAATTCTCGGTCGCTTTCCCTCTACCACATTCGACAGTATCTTTCTGAAGTCCACGCTAATAGGATCAACAGACAGTCCCACACAAGTCAGAGTGGTCTTCTTACCAGTGATCACTGGGCTGTGTTCGCTAACCAGGTGCTGTCATTTGGCTATAGTGTGTTGTTTGTGGCCTCTGTTTTGTGCCCGGTAATACTATACTGCACTACACCAAATAAATAAATAAATAAATAACATTTAATTAATCAAAGACATGTCATTCCTCATGCTATAATACACATCTTAACAGAATCTATAGACTACAATACAACATTCTACAAGTTCCTGCTAACACTCGCCGCTCGTCGCCTTTGCCATATTTAAAGCTTAGGAAATGAATTACACCTTACACAAGTATTACCGACATGCTGTCAGCTCTACGAATTATGAGCACAGTAGATGCGTAAAGTCATCACAGCACGGATTGATTTCCTGAAGACTTGCTTGCGAGTGGACATATCCTAGATGCAGCTGCAAGGCTATAAATTATACTGTCCAGTCGGGTTTGGTCTGAGCATTTCTTACAGAGTATGCTGGTTGGATAGTGGTAAAACAATGTTTACACATTAAAGTGCCGATAACACGGAAGTTATATTATGCAACAATGTCATGCAGGATGGGCTAAATTATGGGGGGCAAATGGGCCCACGTCAAGCACAAAACGGCAAAATTCCCTATGAAGCTTTTACTGTCTTCACAACAAAACAGGAAATTGCAAGAATTATAGATAAGTAACTTAGTATGGGATAGGTATTCCCTATGATTTTTTTTTTTCATGTTTAAGCCTTTCTGGGTAAATTTGCAGACAGCTTCTTACATAAAGTAGCGTTAAACCCTTTTAGGGCACAAAAAAATACCCTAAGAAGCTGACTATAAAAAAAGTACTGTGCGTTGGGCGTATGTCCATAAATAGTCTAACCATCACTTGCTCTTGGCTTAGTTGAAAAGGGCATATGATCAAATATGGCCTCGCTACCAATTTTTATGTTTTTCATCCAAAAACTCTCTAATTTCTAGAAATCCTACACAAACAGCACCTGTCTTAACTTCAAGCAAACCTTTTCCGCTATTTAATGCGTGATTTTTCATCAGTATTCTTTAGCGAGTTATGATGTTCGGTCCTTGTGAGTGGGACTGGGTAAGGGCACACAACCGTACTGGGAGAGGTCTGGAGAAGAAAACAAGTTTGAGACGAACACCCTGATGTCACTGCCTGTGATATAGCCTGGGTTTCTCTGATTGGCTGGGAGAAATCGCCGCGGGTCAACTGCTTCACGGATTGGCATGGCGGCGCCACTTTGCATGCCGACTGAAGTTATCAAATATGGTTCCTTGCCCGATAAAGGGTTAAGATTGACATCTGACCGTTCCTCTGTTGACAACAAGCATTCAATTGACGGAAGCGAGCTTTACTGCCAACGTCTCCTGGACTTAAAAGGATAAACCGTCATGACTTCTCGCGGTGATGCAGCTCGGCATCACAGTGAAGCGATTTTTAGCTTTTCCCTCGAACATTTCACTGCATCATAAGTTAACGAGAAAATGGTGGCATAGAGGGTCTCAGGAGTCAATTAGTTTAATTTTTGCCAATTTCCTGACCTATGATTGTTGTTAAAACCTCTAAAAGTTTCGAGTATTGTCATTTGAGCTTGGGCCCCCTTTCTACCCAGAAGTGCCTGCATTGTATTTTTTGGGTACCACGCGGGATGTGTGGAATAAATAAGTAAGTAAGTAAGTAAGTAAATAAATTTGCCGAAACACTTGAGCTGAATAATTAATCTTGAGCAGGGTAGATAGTTGCTTGCTGTCCAAGCGTGATAGGAGGAGGAAATTCTCATTCGCCAGCGCAAAAGGCTCCAAAGAGCGCGCTTAGATAAAAACACGGCCATAAAATTACGGCGCACGCTGCTTGTCCCCGCCATGCTGGCAAGGATGAAAGCATTCAAGACCTTCAGAAATGATGCGATCTATACACATGGTCATAACGCCACCAATAACAGTAGATCACTAGTTTTCGCTGACCAACTTTAAAAAAAGCTGATATAAGCACTGCAGTTTCAGACATAGCACCTCGGCATAACTGATTACTCCTCACCGGGATAGCGAGAACGCATGCAAGTTTTCACCTTAAATCGGCAGACAAAATGGATAAGATGGGGTCGCATGAGAAGGCAGGGAATCAATTTGTCCAAAATTCCTTTATTAGTAAATATTATATTAGTAAATATGTAATGTTTATGTAATCATTTAGCCAATCGTATGTGCTGAAAAGGATGAGACTCGGAGGTGTTTTGTTTAGGAATCGAATGGTCAATGACATTGAAGCAGCGCTCCGCGTTTGCGTTTATCCAACCGGGAGAGGAGAGAAATTATTACGATTTTCCGGAGCCATTCAATCATTATTTACCTCAATTCGCCGTAATGGTTTAATTTCGGGCTGCGTCCAGATGTCTTGAAATTCGTTGCATTGAGAAATTTTAACAGAAATTCACTCTTTGGGTAGTTATTTCAGGCATAATTTCCCACAGATTATTCCGTAGTTTCGGACAAATTTCATGGACAGAGCTAACTGATAAGGCTACTAGACCTAGGCTATTCCAAGCTAGTCCATCTGCGTTATCTAATGTAGTTTCAAAGCTGCAACGCAAAGTTACCGGGTAGCCAACATTGAAAAGCGCAATGTACAGGTGCAGCACCAATTCACGGCATGTTAATTAGTATTAAGCTATAATGTCCTTACTTGTGGAACAGTTTATAGCGACGTTTAATCCAGTTACCTCAGTGTGTGAATTCTGAACTTGTTTCCCTGGCTATCCACAAAGTACGCTATTCTACAGTCTGAGGATGCCGAAACAAGATGTAGATCAAGAGGAGGATCTCTAGTTCAGCGAGAAAGAAGCCTCATTTGAACTCGCGCAAAAAAAACAGGTTTTGTACGTCTGCATGTATATCATTTCTGGCAGCCTGAAGGCGACTTTCAAAGTATTCCCCGAGCCGTGAGCCTGCACCTCATTGAGATCCGTCCAACACCCTCATGATGCTCAGATTCAGTAAAAAACAATTAATCGAAATGAATGCCAGACCTATGGAATAGTAAATTCAGCGACCAAATTACAGGAGCTACAATTTCAGGTGGAGACACAGTCAGATTACAGCGTGCCAAGGTAATTGTCAGGCGCACCGCAACAGCAAGCAATTATGAACTCGAATACCTTGAAAGAAAGGTAGCTGTGCATCGGATTCGTCAGAGCTTAACGCTTACCTCGTATGAAGACATTCAGAAGTATTCCCAGGAAAATCATTTTGTCCGCCGAGCGAAACATTTGGGGAAGCGGGAAGCTTGCGATTCGGAGCGGCGCTGGTGCCCCGCTACACGGTACGGACCCTCACACACCTGTCACCTCGCCGCATCCACTGTACCGCCGCGCTTGTCCCGTACAGCGACTGGGAGTGGCTACGGTAGCCTATTCGCAGGTGAGCAGAACAGCCAAACTGAATCCGAGAACCGTGCTCAGCAAAAGCCAAAACCACTGCAACGACTTGTGACCGGAGTTTTAATTTAACGGCACTGTTAAGTAACTTGGAGTACTGATAATAAAAAAATAACAAAATAAAGACGTCGGTAACTCAAACGCATCACATCTTGACTTAGCAGAAAATAATCGAGTCAAGAAAACCCGAAATTATCCACCCACAATTTCCTCTCCCTCTCATCCGGCTTTTTTTCCCCCACTTTAGGAAATATGCAACGGTTTCAGGTACAGCAAAGAAACTGCTTCATTAATGCTTCTTACATGCGGGGACTGTCAACACTTGCGGTCCTATACAAGTCGGCGCTGGACTGATACTCAGACAGTGCACGATGCGTCTCTCAACAAGAGGCTGCGCCGTGATTGGCCAGAGAAAACGCGCACACGCGACTGACTGACTCAAAACACGGAGCACAGCAGAGTGTTCCCTACCTGAACACTTCAGTCCTTGTGGAAATGTGTGCGCGCACTTGTGACTGCAGAGACAGTGCAGAATCAGGATTATAGAATTGATTTTCAAGTTTATTGTTGGCCGGCGGGAAACGGTCCTGTTTAGATACTTTCTTTCAATCGAACCATTTCAAAGTCGCTTGCCCTTGCACGCGTTCTGAGGCAAAGTCTCATCGTCCTCAAATTTAGGCTGCTAAACCCCACCAGTTTTAAGTTTTCAGGCGTCAATAAAGTACATTCCTGCATTTCTGTGCTCAGGGTCACATCAGCGATTAAAACACCGGCCAATTTTCAGAGATTTTCAGTGCAATCAAGTGATGAAGGATACACAAGACGAACGCACAATAGTACTATGAGGTGGAGAAGAACTCTGGCGTTTGCATCGTCTCCGTTTTCGGCACGTTGTGTAGGATAATTCTATTTAAGAAGCTGAAGCAGTCCGCATTCAGAAATAGCTTAGAACTTCATACTCAGCTGTTTTAAGACCAAGTGCTTAATCCTTTCTGCTTCAGACAGCGTGGGCCCTCGGTTCATACATGAAACTCAAAGACATACATCTGTCTAGTGGTTAACACAGGAAGTAACAGGGTATCAATAGCTGCAACTGGTCAGAAATTCTTGCATGTTCCTTTAGACCAGGAAATTACTGTAGATCTAAAATTTGGTCTTAAGGCTCCCAGTAATTCCCGATCCAAGCCCAAGTCCAGGTTCCCCAAGTAGGAAGAGGGCACATCCTATTTGTTTTTCAACTCCAGGGTTGTACTTAATATGCGGCAATGTCTCACTGATATGAATGAACAAATAAAAAATGAACAATCATAATAGGGGAAAAAATACACATCCTTATCATGTAGTTGTAATGCGCTGAGGTCTCTGACATTTCATGGTGCTGTATTTTTCTTGCCCTGCTCCTGTCCCTGCATGTGCTTGAACTCCGTTTGTGCCTGTGCAAAGAAAGTCATTTCTTTCCAACATCACTGAGCATCATTAGAGGTACAATATTGTATGCTGCAGTACTGTCAACCCTATTTTTTAAGGCTGTATATTTTAACAGTCTTGTAAAAATTAATTGGATAAAGCAGGCTGGAGTGAGAAAACCAAACAAAAGTTTTCAAGCTTTTTTTATTACTTTAGAAGCATCTACATTCAGCACTCAGTACGAGATGCGTTCTCCACGGTTCTTGATAAGCTGTTCCCCCCATTTTGACATGGAGCTGACCAGGTTTTTGCAGGTTGCCTTGATTTCTTCATCATGATGCCACACCTGGACAACTGCATCAGCGACTTTGGCTTTTGTGCTGCAGTCCTTTTGCTGCAGCCTTGACTTGATGATGGACCAGAGATTCTCAAAAGAATTGAGGTCAGGTGAATCAACCAGGCCAGTCCAACACTGTTAAAGTACTGTGTTGATGATGCAATCACATTATTTGCATGATACAAGTCAAGTAAATTAATGAAACGTGGCTAAACGCTTCTATGCAGAGATCTTTGAGGTGATTATGTAAAACATCCATGACATGGCACCGCTATTTGCACTCCATTCAGCTCATTCAACCAACAAACACCTTTCTGCAATTAATTTGCACGAGACTGTATGTTTGTCTAGTTTGATCGGTCAGATGCCCTGAGTTTCCGCCCCTGTCATGCCAACTTTTCATTGTTATTCCTTGCTCACTCCTTTCCTCAGGCCCAAAATTGCCTTTATTCTTCTTCTTCTACTTCTTCTTCTTATTATTATTATTATTATTATTATTATTATTATCATCAGTTTAGCAAGGGAACACTGTCCATACTTTTTGTCTGGTCTGACTTGAAGAATCCCTAAAAAGCATATTAGCATTAAAAGTCAGCACACTGTGCTACAGTCAAGGGAAGCCAACAAGCTGAGTGACAATTTCACAACAAAATTGGGCAACTTAGAGGTTATGGTAGTTGGCTGCGATGTGGAAAGTTTGCGGTTCAAAACCCGATGTAAATGCATTAATATCTGTCCAGCTGTTAGGCCTTTGAGAAAGACCTGGACCCCACATTACTCTGGGGGGCCAAGTCAATACATGTCTTTTATTTCCACACAGTATTCAATGCGCTTTCTCAACTACACAGGTTTTGGACATGTAAAAGGGATGAAAAAGGAAAGGATTTGAGAAGGGAGAAAAAAGGGAAATAGGAGAGTGCAAGTACAACAAAAATTAATCATACTGTCAAACAAACAATGTGACAAACAAAATGTGCTGCTTTCAGAGTTTGGGGAAACAGTGGGGCTAATGTCCTTTTGTAGGGCCTGAGGGCTTTTGGAGGGAGAAGGAGGTTATTTCCAGGGTGTTTCCGTTATTTCTGCTAGTTCAAATCTCAATAAATTCATACTTCACTTGAGATATGCATATATATATATATATATATATATATATATATATATATGTAAAACCCCAAAAGAGCAATAACCAAAAGGCGGATATTGCCTGGGTGAAGGCCTCACGTGTTCTCTTAGTCTAACTTTAATTAGAGCATTCTTCTGGCTGGTGTGAATCACAATATAATGGATATTTTTTCACCGTCCGAGGACGGGGCATGAAAGCGCAATGGTTACGATTTATCTCTCGCTTTAAATCTGACTCCATAATAAATTTAGAATACAAAATTTAGCTATAATCCTCGTTAAAAATCTGACTCCAAATTAGAATTAGAATTGATAATTTTGAAACAGCATGCGTGAATCTCAGGGCAGTTACGCACCCAAACTCTGTCTGCGAAAACCATTGTCACTAAGCAGAACACCCCCTAGGGTTAAAATAGGCGTCTCTGCCTGGTCTAATTCGACGATAAATCCATTGGATAGAGGAGACTGGCACGGTAGCAACATCAGGCAAATAGCTCTGAGTATGAACGTACCACGAACCTAGGTTTATGTATATCAAAGGGCCCCTTAGAAAGATTAACCAATAGCTAAATCTTAAGAGCCGGTAATTTCATAACCCCTTAATAGGTAGAACCCAATCTCAATCTAACTTAGAAGTATCGCTACCTACACATGTCTTGGTAGGAGTCTCCCCTTAAGTCCCAATCGCAACAAGGCCAGAAAGAATTTACAATGAGGACACGCAGGCTGGAAAAGGAATAACAATAATTTAATTCACCAGGTAGGCACAACTTGAATCAAACAAATCAATGATAAGCCAATTACCGTTACATATAATTTAGAAGGATTTAGAGTATTTTCATACCTGGAAAAGATGAATGACCACGCGGAGCTAAAGTCGCTCCACGTGGTCGGGGAGAACTCAAATGTTCTCCCGCTCCGGAACAAGGCAACATGTGACCCCTCCCCAACTCACCTAAGCGCGTCAGATGGTGACAGAAAAGAGACAGGACAGGATAAGAGCGAAGAAAGAAGAGAAGAGAAGAGAAGCCAAGAAAGAAGAGCCCACCCCCCTCAGGATCTCATACCTTTAAAGGCTCCAAACCACACCTCCGAACAAGGTAGAGGGAAGGTTGGCCGAATCAGAGTTTTACTGGCCTAGGTGATAAGATAATTTGCACAGGGAGACTAGGGTAGTTGCTTGAATGAATCTTACAAACGAACCATAATTCCAAGGGAAATGAAACATGTTCCATTCAACTCCTTGGACTCCCCCGAGAATAAAGAGACTAAACATGATAGGAATGTGAGCTAAAATGATGCAGTTGTCATGGAAAGCCTTAAAATGGAATATTATAGCCCAATTGCGTTATCAATATATAAGAGGTTCCTTCCTAGGATATTGAACAGAAATATATTATGAATTTGGTAGAAGTTTAAGTTGTTTTAAGCCAATTGAAGTAGCTGCGCTTTAACTTCAATGAAACCAGTGAATTTGAGTTCCAGAGATGCTGGGCCTGCTAGACTTGATGGCTCTCACCCCCCGCCGTGGGGAACAAAGGATGCCACTCTCACCGGCAGGCTGTAAGATTGTAAAAGTTAACTGCTCGCTCTTAGGATTTTTGACCCATGTTTTGAGCAAAATCAAATATTCAGGTTCTACATATATATATATATATATATATATATATATACATATATATGTGTGTGTGTGTGTGTGTGTTTGTGTGTGTGTGTGTGTGTGTGTGTGTGTGTGAGATAGAGAGAGGGAGAGTAAGAGATATTAGGAAAAAAAATGTAAACGTCTTTCATTTTTAGCTGAACTAGGTGACAGGAATGCATGGACAATGTATAGGGGTTTGTTCTCATGCTGATATGGACAAAGATCCCCGTCTCCACATGCACACACAGCCTCTCTCTCTCTCTTTCTCTTTCTTTCACACACCCACACACACATGAAGACACACACACAGACTCTCATACATCTCACGCCCACATATACACACATGCACACACTTACGTACACACACACACACACACGCACATACACACACAAAATCACATACACACTCACATGCTCACACATGCACTCACTCACACACGGACACACACGCACCGCATGGAGCCGCACACACTTATAAACACGTTCACTCTGCTCTTTGATTCTGAATTAAGATCAGTCTGACTTTAAGGAATAAGTAGCATTACGCATGAAAACTCTGACAGCACCGGGTCCCCGGCAATGTGGATAACAGCATAGCAATTACCGCGGATCACACCGCGAGACCACCGGGGCTCTACAGACTCCCAGTGCAGCAGAATACAGGCTCACACTTAAGCACTACTTAATCAGAATACATCCACCCATTTAGACTTTGCTTACTCCAGGACACCGGGAGAGCGATCTGTTTAACAGGCAGTGGCGCAAGTTCGTCACGACGGGTCCCAGTGCACGTGATTATGACGGGCCCTAATGTATCCTATGAAGCCCTGCTTTGAATAAATTTTTCAGTAGTTCCAGTAATTTGTTCAAGGTCGCTTTCCTAAACATGCAATAATAGGAGGAGAGAGAGTTAGAGAGAGAGAGGGGAGCTGTCTATTTCACTGTGGTGGTGAAATGACGACTGACTTTAACAAATGAATTTTTCTGTAATTACCTCACTAGTGGATTCTTACTTGAAATAGAGGCAGGACATCATAGTAACTTGGAAAAAGCACAAGACGGACGAAGGCAGCGATATTTAACAATATTCAAATATATTTTAAAAAATGCCTCCATGTCCCCGAAATTGCCCAGCAAAACACCGTTTGGATAAACCCCATAAAATGATCAATTTAATTCATATACAAACAACCTTATTTCTGCTAAAAATTGACTCTGGACTCAAAGAAAAGTCACTGGAAAGCCTACTCACCTACTTGAGTGGCATTTGGCGAGCTTTGCGTTGCGCGACATCCACAACAATGTCCTTAATATTCATCAGTGACCCTAATGAGGGCAAAGTGGCTTAGATAATAGATGGATGGACTAGCAGGACTACATGCAGGGCCATCCGGCCCTGTTCCCAGAGATCTTTCGTCTTTGCAGCTGCAGGTATGAATTCCAGCCCAAACGAGGCTCATCTTATTCATTATGGAGATCTCATTGAGCACAGAGTTAGGAGAGCCTATTGTACCCAATAATGTGTTAAATGAAACCCTACAGGTCAATAGCTCAGATCCTCACTAATACAGCCGGGCAGCATTTCCATCCTGCATCATGGGGTGGTCACACATATGTTAGCCTTCGTAGCTATCCGTATGGGGAGATTACCATACCCCAGACTATGTAGAAGTACTTTAAGTTACTTTACCGTACTTTAAAGGTGCATTATGCAAGTTTGTTTTAAGTTTAAAGTGCACCTTTATTGTACTTTAATGATATACAGGCTATCCTAGTACACAGTAGTTAGACATAGAGAGACATACTGACAGCCATAGTGAAACATAGTAGCCTGTAGTTGTGCGTAAATTCACATTGTTGATTACGAAATATCCTAAATTTGGCTACGTTTGGCTACGGTTGTTGACTGTACGGTTGACTGCGGTAAACTACATGTAGCTACATAAAAATAAGTTCCTGCTACGTTACTAAAAAACGCCCACTGCAGTGGCTATCTTTTGAACATGCCCAACAGATAAACCTCCACGCACGGTTTTCTCACGTTAATGGCCAAGTTATTTCTACAGATAGCCATGAATCGCAACGGTGAGCCGCATTAGGCTACGTTAGGCTTCCACTACAACGTTATTTAACATATGTGTGACCACGCCATAACAGAGCTGGTCAGCACTTCCATCCTTTATCAAAGAATATCCTCATCAATCAGTTGTACTCAAAACCTGAGTGCGAAGACCATGGCAGAATATATGACACCAAATTAATACAAAACACACGCGCTGATTGCTAAGGGGCAGTAAAGCATAAATGTCGACATTTTTGGCCTCACAATTGGAAGGTTTGGAGCCAAAGACTGCAACTCCCATCTCCCCCTGCTGCCAGTTTTAACGACAATATTTCAAAACTCTCCCTTCCATAAATCTTGCACCTATTTATGCCAGGTGGCATCATGGTAGTTTTCCCAATTCAAGCTAGGACAGTTTCCGACACTACATGCTGGCCGGCTATTGAAACTTGATGCACCATGGGTGTCAAATCTTATCCACACAGGTCCAGTGTGGTGGCTGGTTTTTGTGACAGCTCGACACTAAACAACTGCTTCTAATCATCAAGGTCTTGACTGAACCCCCTGATCACTTAATTAGTTGAATGAAGTGCTGTGGCCCTCAGCTGTAACAAAGACCTGCACCACAGAGCTAAAGAGAACTAGAGTGGACATTGTCATTGGCCGAACCAACCAGAAAACGTGAGACGTGTCTGCCATCTTGTGCTGGGGAATTGCGCAATCAAGTGCTGTAATGTGCATATGCGACTAGATAAAATGAAATGATAAACATTGAATTTCTTTCTCAGTAAGAATGTTATGAATGATGAGTGATAAATCTGTTAACTGGAGGGTCATTCCACGCCAAACTGAACAGAACTCCCTGCCTTACCCCTCCCATTTATGTGAAACCTATTTTAAGAATTGCCCTTTGGACCAATAATGAGTTGCCCAAATTTCAGTGCCAACGGTGCAATAGTTATTGAGATATACGCCTTTGAAATTTGCCGACTGCACCCATAGTGCCATTTGGTAGCATTTGGTAAATGCTAATGTCGACAGTTAAAATGTGCTGAAAAAGTTTCATAAAAGTAATCTCATCCTTTATGTCCATGTATAGCAAGTTCCATCGACTAGCCAAAACTCCTTCAGGTAAAAACTGATAGGAAAACAATCCTTGATCACAATAAAATTGCTAAATAATCCAAAGTGGTGGCTTTTGATAGTTTTCTATTTAAAGCCTCAAAATATCATGGATCGTAAACAGATACATAGTATATCGACTTTGTAAGTATCAAAACGCATTTGGCCCCTTGACTTCGGTTTGGCTCGAATAAAACATAAGTCTGAAATACACCAAATGACCAAAAACCCAAAATGTAAATTAAACATCAAATGCTACTGAAGTTTACTTCAAACGATCTGGTTGTACTCCTGAAAAACATATTTAGCAAGTGAAACCCAATTGTTCTATCTCCTTTACTAGGAAATTTATAATCTCTCTATATTACAAATTGTCCAGCGTTATCAATAAAGCATCTTAAAATTGCTCATCTTGAAGTCTTGATATTTTTTTTATTAGAAATATTAATGGACCAATTTATTTTAAATACTAAGAAACGTGGCTTTAATTGTTGTATAGTGTAACCTGCTACCAGTATCTGTTTAACTTTTATGGTTTTTTTAAAGATAAAAAACACTCCTTGGATTAATTAGCATTTTCATTGTGATCAAGGATTGTTGTCCTATCAATTTTTACCTGAAGGAGTTTCGGCTAGTCTATGGAACTTACTATACATGGACATAAAGGATAAGAGATTACTTGTATGAAACTTTTTCAGCAAATTTTAACTGTTGACATTACCATTTACCAAACGGTACCAAATGGCGCTATGAGCGTGGTCGGCAAATTTCAAAGGCATGTATCTCAAAAACTATTGCACCGTTGGTGCTGAAATTTGGGCAACTCATTATTGGTCTTAAAGGCTATTCTTAAAATAAGTTTTACGGAAATCAAGGCCGGGATCCCTGTTCAGTTTGGCATGGAATGACCCTGTGGTATCATCAGCATCAAGTTCACTTTTGGGTCTATTTTTCACATATGCTCATATACAAATTTTACCAAGGGTAATATACCCTTAGAAACCTACTTCATGTAAAAATCATCAACATAGTCCCTGTATTCCACCTCAAAATGAAGGTTTCTCACAGTTCCAAATGGGACGCTATCCTTTAGTAAGATGGCGGACACGAATCTCGTCAAAACTGGTCTTGTGTTCTCTCTAGTATTTTCTATAGCTCTGTGACCTGCACCCTCATTGGCCCTTCAGGGATAAGATTGGACACCCCCGTGATATGCCATGTATGTGATGTCAGTGAATTTTCAACAGCGTGGGGTGATAAAGGGTTTAGTCCCATCAGCACTTGCAGTGGTGTATATTTGTTAAGCTGCTGAGAATGCATAACAATCACTGTCCTTCAACAAATCATACTCATCTCTTCCTCTTTCGGCTACATTCAGATGCCCCCCCCACCCCCCCTCCAGTGGCGGCTGGTGAACTGGCGACAGGGGAAGCTCAAACCATCCCTTAAAAAATAATGATTGGTCATGAGCAGTTTTCATTCATTTAAATTACCATTGCAGAAACTTAGAGAACTCTCTACATTATCATATGCGGTCCGTCTTCATTAATAACTCATACCAGTCAACTCTCACGCATTCGGCGTGAGTTTGAGCGGTATGCTTACCTTCCCCTATTGAAGTCGCAATTATTCAATCAATGCGTATGTCAGAGATTAATTTTAACAATTTGAGCTTCTCCAATCGCCAGTTCACCAGCCACCATTGCCCCCCCCGCCCCCCCTTTCCTTCTTTTCACATGGGTCTCCTTCTCTATATCATTGACTTTCAGCACCTCTACCACAATCACATCCACTCAATCTGCCATTCTTGTTATCCACCACCTCAAAGTGCGACGGGGGGTAGTGAATTGGGGACCGTCCGTGCGTGCGTCTCTGTGTGCGTCCGTCTGTCCCGGCCACAATGGGGACAATATTTCTCTTAAACTATTGTACCTAGATACATAAAATTTTGTATTCCTGATAAGCGAATCATGATCTATGTTGAGTTCGGAAATTGATGTCGAAGCATATTTTTTGACTGAGTTATGGACCTGAGTTATGGGGGTTAATGAAAACACTGTTGTCTTGTTTATTCTGCACTTCGCTCAGTACGAGTGGAAGTACTTCCATCGAAGTGACTTTAAACGAAAAATCCATAAAGACCAAGGGGGCGCGTGATATTTGTGGAGGGGAGAATTGTTGGCCTCCCTTGTTTTGGCAATAGAATTTGAGCCATTTCTTTAATTGTCTTTCCTAAAAAAAATATGTGCTCTCAGAAAGCTTTTGGCTGTGGTCTGTTTGGAAATAATGAGTCAAACAGCGATGAAACAGCTTCTTTGAAAGACCATCATCAAAACTATTCACTGAAATCAGATGCGTATCTACCAGCTGGGCCCTCATCAGACCAGAGTCCCTTTTTTTTTTAAAGGAAGCGCCATTATTCCTACTCTCACAGCACTTCCTGTTTCCTCCTATCATGCAGAAATCTGGGAGATAGCCGGGACTGCTGCCCTGGGGCCATTCCAAACTCCGCTCCCTGCCAATCTATCAGGAAGTAGTTACCCCCAGCAGGACCCGAGATCTGTGGGGACATTTGCTACTTGACTCCAGTCAAATGAGCTCAGATCTTTGGAAAGCATCAGAGCTGCGTTTGGCTGACAGGACCTGTTCTCATCATGAATGTTCTTACATACTGTTGGCAGACAGGACCTGTTCTCATCATGAATGTTCTTACATACTGTATAGCAATTCTGCCAACTTGTACAACAGCATTAGATTTTACTTCACGAGAGTTCCAAGCTCCTTTGGTTAACTGCGGCTGGGGAAATCTCCGCTGCTTCTCTCCCACTCTTATTATCCCACTCTTCTGGCATTTCCCCTAAAACTGGACCAAGGAAATGCCCCGAAATCCCAGCTGAGCAGTCTCAAGCATCCTGGCATAAAAACAATCACTGTTTGGGGCATTAAGGTGGAAATAAACTTACTGTTCAACCATGCGTTCCCGTAGTCAACCGGCAAACATTGTGAGCATATCTTTTCACATACTCGCTAGTATAATACATGTGTCAATGGAGGATTCCTGCAGGGGGCACACCTGAGAATTCCATCAGACAGAATTACGCGAAGTAAACAATCATGGCGACATTCAGCGAGTTTAGTTTATGAATAATGCTGCTACACTGCCCCTACCGTTTAGATGCATATTGCACCTTGCGTACACGTTGCGTTAATTTTTGTGGATGTGCACAAGCTCCGCGCCAAGCGAACACAGGATATGCATGGCAGCCATCCAGCACATGCGCAGGAGTACTTAAAAGCAAGTATATTTCCAGCCTTTACTGGTGATTTGATTGGACAGAGATGTTTATCCCATTGTGAAATGCTTTTAAATCATTTAGACAGAGCCGTCACTGGTATTAGTGGTTCTCAGTATCAGTACTGGTGTTAGTATCAGTGGTTCTCAGCCATGATCCTATCAGATTGTAGTAGCAGCTGGCTAACTGTTTTCATTTTACAATTATAGCAACGAAGTGAGAAAGTGTAATCTGATGCTTTATTTGACGAACTGGGAGTTGGAGAGTGACAAGAACAGTCGACCACGTGGAATTAATAAAAACGATTGATTCTTAATGATTAAGCCCATTGTTTGCACATTAGTGTAATGAATGTTAAAAAAATGGAAAGGAATCTGGTACAATTATTTCAGTTTGTTTGAAGCAAGGAAATTACAGAGTTCATCATTGGCTGGGCGCTACTCTTGTGACCACAAATGGTTAATAGACCTGAACCTCATTACTGTAAATATTCGACAGTGTAAGCACAGCAAATTAAAATGACATATTTGCTGTTTTAAAAGGCAACCAAAACATAGCATTTTCCGGTTAATTGTATTTATTTTGTTAGTTTATATTTTGGTGCAAATAGGCAATAAACCTGAGCATGAAATAATTAGTGTCAAATTAACTGAGCTGAGTCAAATGAACGGTCCCTGTTGGACTCTAATACACTGTATGGGTTGAATTAACATCTGACATCGACCTCCCAAAAAACAACTCCACAGACTAAAATGAACACAAGCCCATTATTTAATTTATGTCCTTAAAGGCAGCCGAAAGACAAAGAGTTTCTAATTAAAATGGCTCCCTTTTCACTTCAGTTTGTATTTTGCTGCAAGCAGACAGATGGCACCCGAAAAATGAGTATTGAATGGGTAGACATATTAAGAAAGAAAGAAGACACAATGTAGAGATGGATGGACAGGCAGAAATATAGAGAAAGACAAAGATGGAGGGAGAGATGCTTGGATGGAGTGAAATGTGTTTGTCAGGAGCTGTAATGAAACAGAAAGGAGGGGGTGAGAAGGGGTTCTTGAGCAAACAATCCTTTTTAGAGAAACGCCAGGCTAATATTTACCTGCATGCTCGGCTACACACGGCCGTATAAATTAGTCACTGTATGAGACCGGTACAAAGAGTCAATGAAAGGTTTTATCACCTGTTTGAATTAGTCCTGTCCGCTCGCGGATTACCTGTGTTTACTGTGCAGAACCACTGCCGTACGCAGACATAGACGCACTTGCGCGCATATGCTCTCCGACATAAACGTGCACTTATACAGATGCACAAATACATGGTCATGCGTAAACACAGATACGCACATACGAAGAGACGCGGATGACTTGTCCATTAATGCGCATGCAGTTCTTACGCACGCATCGGCGATCAGTAGTCTAGATACGTACAACACCGTTATCCTTAAATACACAGGAGTCCTGCACCTCACTGCAAGCAACATAATGAACAGTCATAAAAACAAAAAGGTGATTGGTTCACTCCCTACGTGAACAGAATACACACTCTCAGAAGGTTTTTCCTGAGCAAGTTAAATGCTCCATCATACATTTTTAGAAGCGTTCCAAAAGGTTGGAGTGCGTTACAAATAGATGGACAACTTGCTTGGGACAATGTTGAATGGTTATTGAACAGTCCAGTCAAAGGTACAGTCACAAACGTGTATGTTTGTGCGTGTAAGAACGTGTACGCACAAGAGCGCGTGTCCGTGTGTCTAAGTGCTTATGTCTGCAATCAATTTGTGTGCGTTATTGAGGAATTAATACTTCCTGACAGCAGACAGATTGTGGACTACCCCGGCGGCCCCCGGAGCGAGATGGGAGAGCACAGCTGTGCGTTTACCGCGGCCAGCGCACGCTCATGGCCCTTCACCTTCTCTATTCCGCGTTTATAAATAGCGCTCAAACCTCATTTCCAAACATCAATAAAACCCATACCTGTGGCTACTGCGGTGAAATGTTTAACGTCGAACGTCACGTCGTGAATTATGTCAGTTTGTCGGCAGGTCCTTCGCGGAGTGCAAGAACAGACAACCATACCTATTGATTCCTGGGGTTTGTACTATGGCGCAGGCTATGTGATTAAGCCTGTCTTCAGCACTTACTAAAACCAGGAACCTCTCCAAATCAGGAACATGGACTACAGTAAAAGGAGCTACTCCAGCCTTTACTTAAGCCTAAACTCAGGCTTAGTCACAAAGCCAGCTTTGTCGTATACCACCCTGGTCAGGAGGGTATCGAAAGCACTGGAGGCTATCCCAGCATGCATTGGTCCTGAGGTAAGCACAGACCTTGGGTAAGTGAACAGCAGCATGCCCACAAGTAAGTAAGTAAGTAAGTAAATAAATAAATACATTGTCATAGCCTTCAGAATTCAAGACCCAAGCCACTGAACAATTTGATTCACAGTTCTTGCCAGCATCCTAATTTTAGAATATTTTGAGTTGATGACTTGTTGACAGCTGTGCATTGTTGTGTTTAACTTTCTCAAGGTGAGGATGAAGCTATAGGGCTTGTATCTAAAGTCTTAGTGGTTTGTGGAGGCAAAAATCTGTACTGGCAAGATTAAACCAAGAAAATGGCTGGCAAACGGCTCTCTCTCTCTCTCTCTCTCTGTTTTGCAGCTGTTCCTCTCCACTCTTACCGGTAATCTCCTCAGGAAGCACTCTTAATCCTTCCTAAGATAGAAGGGTGAGAGAACGCTCATCACAGTAATACTGAGTCCCGTTATCATAACTCCCTCGCAACTCTCTCTACTTTCCGACACTTTTGTTTTCCGGTGTTTTTTTTTTCCAAGAAGAGAGAGGGACAGCCTTGATTGCCGTGCTTAAAACTTCCACAGCATGCGGGCAGCACAAGCAGTGGCCTGGTGAATGGGGGTAATATTCTCGATGGCAAGAAAAATAAATAAGATGTTTGCCTAATTTTGCTTGCTGTTATTTTAGCTTTGTAGCTTTAGAGCAGACTGCGGTCAATGCTCTCTCTCTCTCTATCTCTCTCTCTCCTTCCCTCACTCGCTCACTAACATCTGCGCACCGTCTAAAAGCGCATTGACAGACACGCCGGCAAATTCTGCCACTCTGTCACTGCTCTGTCAACGGAGCCACTTTAGGGGAAACAAGGGGGTCATTAATCCCAGCCTGTTTGCCTCTTTTCTCCCTCGCCTGTATTGTTTGGGCTCCGTTAGGCATCTCTGCTGTCAGAAATGAGTGCCTCTTGTTTACACGACCGAGGCTCGTTCACTACTCCCATGCCCCGACCACCACTGCCAATATAACACTGCACTCCAGGCTACCCAACTTTTCGTGTATGAATTATGTGTATGAATTCCAGAATTAATCCATCGCCCTGCCAATTTTATATGACTTATGTTCATGAATTCTACCATTTATCTGGTTTGCAGTCGGTGACAGGATAAAGCGCATTATTAGCCACCACTTACGCCTTTGGTGGTGCGGATGGCCTTGTGAGACTTGGGACTGCTTCTGGGTGACGAAGAGATTTTGGACACCTCCCCTCTTCTGCCAATTTCAGCACTGATCGGAGTGGGCATACCTCAAGCCTGAAGATGTCATTGGAAAGACTATTTTGGTGGATTTGGGGAAAGAGTCACTCTAACAGAGGCTCAGAATACAGCTTGATTAAAACCTTATTCAACTAGAATGTGTTTTTACTCATAAAAATGGATGTCTACCCCCCCACCTCCGGGGAGAGGACATTATTATGGACCCCCCTTTCCATCCACTACAAGGCAACAGGTCTTATATGCGCTAGGCTAACACTATGATGTGCTATTTCCAGAATTCCCTCAGGTTTGAGCCGTCCCCGAAACACTGCTAGGATTGCTGTGCAAACATACTTGATTATGTCTCGTTAATAACTACTGTGATAGTTCTTCGCATCGCATGGTTTATCATTTGCTGAATTTAATAGTCCAGCCTCCTCCAGGGTTAAGGGTGGTTTATTTTGGTTTTGAAAATAGAAATATGAATGTCAAAATTTAAGATTACATTTTTTGGGAGCGATGAGCAATTTATGAAGAAAATTTGTGTTTTTTACATGAAAATTTAACTTTCCATATTTTTCTTCTCACTGCCAGAGACTGGCCTGTCAGCTTAAGCCAGTAAGAAGCTGTGCAACCAACAGAAGGTGTAGCCAATCAGAAAGAACTACACACACCGGGTGATAATGTTGAGTATGTAAGAACAGATATTCTGTAGTTACTTCAAAGACAGCCCTAAAGGAGACTAATTACCTTGTTTTTATTACAAGTTATAATATTCTTGGATGTCCAAAAGAGAACAGTGAAAATCTTTAAAAAACAGAAGAATTCTGTGATTTATTGGCAATTTTGTTCCTGCCATTCCTAATCCTCTGAAAACCAGACTGCTATGCATGGGCATCCTCTTTATGAGATGAACTCTGTTATAATTGGCCAGGGAACAGAGCCACCATGTCAGTGAAGAGCAACAATGTTGTAATCCCCAAAAGTCTCAAAATATAGATGACTGAATGAGTAGCCAGTTAGCAAGATAGCCATTAAACAACACAAAGAGTATGGAATTGGCATGTTTATAGGCTAAGCAAGCACTGACTTCATATTCACAAAGAATTGTGACATGCACTCACCATGAAAGTATAACCACACTTGAATTTCAGTCTCTAATGTTAAGAATAATCCATAGCTACCATCCGTATAGTGGCAACCATTAGCTAACATTCCATTTGATGCACTACTTTGTTAAAAAAAGACTGAATTCCATCGAAAACCAGCAACCCCTTTAATTTGTTCTGATTAAAGTGCCTCCCTCATTGCCTCTGTCTGTACTCAAAACTGTTTCTCAATTCACAGTCAATTAGTACCTAGCAAGCTAACTAATAAACTACACCATAATTACTGAAAGGTAATTCATGCATGCTAGCTAGTTAAGTAACTTTGAGATTGGCTCTTACTTAACAAGCTAGCTACATCAACAACCAAGACATACACAATTAACTGAGGTTACACTTGGAATCTAGTTCAAATATTAACAGTAATTGGAAATACCTATCAGATTTTTACAGAATTTCCCTTAAAATCAATCAAAGCCACTTCTTCTTGATATCTTTCGATAAGCGTAATCGGTCCTCTTTAGTATCAATTTTGTTGCCAATCCTGCATTTTACTGATCCAGGTTAGGGGTAAAAAGCTGTCAGACAAAAAGCGGATAGCACACATATATAGGCTTTTGCTGTTTGAAGCAGGGATATTGCCATAAAAATGAAGCCGTGGGCGGAGATATTCAGATGAGGGGCGGAATAATTATCACGAGCCTGTTTGTGACACAGGAGAGGGAGCCAAATCTAGATGCCATGCCGGATTCCGTGTTATTAGGAAGAGGCAGACCACAAAAAATGTCTGGGTAGTCTAATTTCAGTTTGTGGGATGGCAAGCACTCGAGATACTGCAGTGTATGTGCACAAGTACTGAAAAAGTGAGTTTTTCATAATATAGCCCCTCAAAGTTAATTTCGGCAGCTTCACCGCTGGCTATATCCTTACAGGACTCTACTCGTGCATCCAAATCTCATTTCCGCGCGTGAAATTATTCCTTAGTCGCATTCAGAATGTTGATGATGCCGATGTATTTTTAAAAAAAAAAAAGATGTTTGATCCCCAGATGATTAAATTTCAGGCTGCCATAATCTACAGTTCCCATCAGCATCTAGGCCAAAGCCACGTCTCCAGGTCTGAGGGTTTCGTCGGGATTGTGGCAGGCTGTGATCTCGGCTGTGAGCTCTAGCTGCAGTGGCTGAATTGAGGGTGTGGCGCGCGGAAGCTCAGATATGCTCCACAGGCAATGCTGAAGATGCTAATGCTAAGGCTAATGAAAGGGAAGGAAAGGAGTCTTTCTCCTCATTCCCACTTGGCTTCTCCACCGGGAAGGGAGGGGGAGGCGCAGAGGGGTGGCTTTCCTGCCACTTATCTGTCAGCACTCACAAATACCCCCTCTTAACAAATGCACATACAATGCACACACAGTCCACAGCACTATAATCTCTTCTCTGAGACAAAGAGATGAAGGATCAAAGGGACCGTTGGAGTATTTATTTGACATGTGACTTTATTACAGACACTAGAAAGTTATGATCTATTGTGTGTCTGGGTTCTGTATTTGTACACCTGTCTGTCTGCATGTGCACGTGTGTTCGTGTGTCGCGTGCATTTGAGTCTGCATGTATGTCTATGATTGTGATTGAGTGTATTAGTGTATGTGTATGTGTGTGTGCGCGTATGTGTGTGTGTGTGCTTGTCAGGGTGCATTTCAGTCCGTATGCATGTGTAAATCTGTGATTGAGTGCATGACTGCATGTGTGTGTGAGTGTGTGTGTGTGTGTGTGTGTTTGCATGCGCATATGTGTTTGAGTGAATGTGTGTGTTTGTGCATGCATATGTGAGTGTTTCAGTGAGTGAGTGAGTGTATGTGTGTGTGTATGTGTGCGTGCCTGTGCAGAAGAGAGTGTGTGCGTGTGTATTTACATATGCGAGTGTTTGAGTATGTGTGTGTGTATGTTTACATGTGCATATGGAAGTGTGTGAGCGAGTATGTGTGTGTATGTGTTTGCATGTACATATGTGAGTGTATGAGTGAGTGTGTGTGTGTGTGCGCGCATGTGCGAGTGTGTGAGTGATTGTATGTTGATGTGTCTCATTCAGTAGGTTGTATTAACTGGAGGGTTTGGGGTCACAGTTTGACTGGCCGACACGTTGCTGTGGTCAGTGGTTCAGTCCATTATGGGAAGCCGTTTTGGAAATAATTCATACAACTGCGTGAACATGCATTGCTTCATTGACAATGTATTGGTTTCCGGGTAAATATGTTGGTTTCTCAGCATGTGTATCGGTTTAATATATTGGTTTCAGTACTTATGCATTGGTTTGACCACATACATACCGGTTTAATACATTGGTTTGTTGGCAAGCACATTGGTTTAAGTACATATTCATTGATTTGCTGGTATATGCATTGGTTTGAGTCCATGTGTATTGGTTTGTTAATAAATATATTGGTTTGAGTTGAAATGTTGATATGTATTAGTTTGATGGTAAATACATTGGTTTGAGTTCATGTATACTGATTTCATACATTGGTTTGAGTTCATGCACATTAGTTTGCTGGGAAATAAATTGGTTTGCCTACATATACACTGGTTTGCCAGTAAACACAATGGTTTGAGTTCATATCTATTAGGTGGATGGTAAATATTTAGGTTTTAGTTTATATGTATTGGTTGACCACTACATATTGTGGTTTAAGTACACACACATATTGGTATTCCTACATATATACTGCTTGAATACATTTGTTTGCTGGTGAAAACATTGGTTTGTACTGGTTTGCTAGCAAATGCATTGGTTTTGTTTAATATGTATTGGTTTTCATGCGTATATAACGGTTATTTTAGACACATTTGGATTTTATGGATCCTATATTGATTTGCTGATGAATGCATATTACATGTTTGAATACAAGTTTTTGCTGCACGTATAGAGGTTTATATACATTGATCTTCCCATTAGTATACTTTTCTAATGAATATATACTGGTTTGAATATGTAACGGTTTGCTGGCGCGTTTGTTTCGGTGGAAGCTATATTGGTTGTCGTCGTGCAATTCTGAATTTGTCCACAGGATGTCCTTGTTCTTATTATCTCTCACGCCACATTGAGAAGGTTTCACAGATGAGTTTAATGAACCTATTCCACACAACCGTTCAAGCTACCGTTCTCAGCCGTTCTATGCCGCCATCAGGACGGCTGCCTCTGCCGATCAGACGAGAGAAGAACGGCTGTTTTTGGCATTCATGCGTTCCAGTAGCGAACTGTTAACGAGCATAACAATTCTGTTGGGTTCTAATAGAGTTCATGTACCGACCATGTGAGGTCCGTACAGCGTGTCCATAACGATCTTTACCGTTTAGTAACAATCACTAGCGTTCCAGCAATGTTCCATTGAGATCTCACATCGTTGCTGTACCGAGTGTACTGTCCTCTACCGTTCATTACCGATTTCTCAGCGACCGTAGCATGCTGTCTGCAATCCATAAACGATCGGGTAGTGCTATATTGCCGTAACTATCTACAGAGGTTATAAAAGCGAGACACATATCAAACATGTGTTCAGTTGCTAAAAAGTAAAATTCAATGTATTGGACAACATTTCACATGGCCTAACAAAATACAAGAACAAATAAAATAATAATGAACTTGGAAGGAAATCTATAAAGGGAATAGGCCTACAGTAGGCTATATGACCATTTAGTAGCCCGGGCGTTTATTTCGCAAAAATCAACTTGGACCCCAAGTGTTTATAAGAACCAGGTGGGTATTTGCCATTATTAATTTTTGCACCGACCTGCACCAAGCCAGTGCGGCTTTCCTACACAGTTATAAACTGAATTTAACCGTTAAATTAACGTATTGTCTCCTTGTCATTTTAACTGTAAGTGGAGACCTGCACGACTTTTACCATGGTTTACACGGAACATGCACTGAACTCCGTGATAAACTAATTGTAAAATTTAATTTAAAATAACTAGCTAAACGGTGCCAGTTAAATTAGCTACCTGGCAAAAATGGCTTGTTTATTCGTTTATTATTAACAGTGTATTCGCGGAAACTGAAACTGGCGCGGTTTCATTTACAGTAATTACATAGGCCTACTTTAGTTTTGAGACTTCTACATTGATCCCAGTTGGGGCAACACGCAATATCATCCTGTTATCCATAGGATGACAGATTTAGCCTATAACGAAAGAAAGAATAAATATATATCACCAACAAACAGGACATCCAAAAAAGATGGCCCACAAATAAATAAATCGCACTGTTCATTGGATGTTCTGTTTGTTGTTAAAATGTGTTTTTATTATTATTATTATTATTATTATTATTTTGTTATCAATCTGTAATGTGGGGGGGGGGGAGCCACTAGATGGCAGTATTGACATTTTTTTGTTAAGCCCAGTCTGGAGCTAGGTTTTTGGGCATGTTCTGGGCATGCCTCAGAGAGGAAAGTCCCAGAGAATTGAGAAAAAAGTCTCGAAGGTGGGAGGGGGCTGGAAAAGAGTATATAAGGAGAAAAATTGAGAGAGTAAAGTTGGAGGAGAAATTTCAAGGAGAAATAGTGGAAGGATACATTTGACAAGACCTGTCACCTTTTACAAGACCTGTGAAGCTCGTTTTGAGGATTTTTGCCTGTGTTGGAGTATATTCCTATCCCAGGACATCACAACAAAGCAACCCCATCTCAAGGGACTGTAAATATCTCATTTTCTTTATTATTTCAATCTGGGTCAGCCTTTGTTTTATTAAATCTGTAAAATTTTTAAAATTTTGTCTGTCATCCCTTGCTGTCCTATATGTCATAACAAATTGGGGCCATAACAAATATGTTCTAATTGTCCTGTTTTTTTGGCTGTCGGACACGGACTTGTACGGACATTGTACGGACTTCATTGTATTTATAAAAATGGCCCAAATAAATTGATTGCAGTGCACATTGGATGTTCTGATTATTGGTGATATATTTTTATTCTTTATTTCGTAATAAATCTGCTCTCATATCAATACTTTTACTTTCTGCTGGCTTCCGAACATGGAGTATTTTGCATTTCGCGTCTGACAGTCTTGATCGTGCATGCAATATGTAATTCACAGTGTCAATGGTCATGGAATTGATTTGCACACTGACTACAAGCACTATTTTATCTCTGGTGTGGAAATAAAGCGTGATTCTGTTCGCTCCATCTGACTAATTTTCAAAAGAGAGACCGAATAAAGACTTTTCTATTTTCAACGAAAGAAAACACGAATAAAAAGACCAAGAAAAGTCGATAGCTATCAATTTGCATTTTGTGAAGGTCGAACACAAACATGGCCAAGTTTGTACATCTAATAATTGCTGGAATACGTGAAAAATTAAAACTTATATGACTTTCGGACACGTAGCCTATTTTATGATAGGCAGTCCTCTGCCTGGCAGTCGCTAACTTCGTCATAAATGCGCGAATTCCCACGCCGTTGTATATCACTTGATTGAGCAGAGCTTAAATAGATACATTAATTGAAATTCTTGGTACTCATCTTAAAGAACTGAGCCCTCTGATCAAAATATTCACGTTTAATATCTAAAAGATTCAGTAGGCCTAGATTTTACGAAATTAAAAACAATATCGACTTTCAGACACGGAGTTATATTAAAACTTTGTCCGACTTTCAGACACGTAGGCACTGCATTTTCCGCAAGGTAAGGAAATCGTAGAGCTTATTCTTAAGCTTTGCCAAATAATGAGCATAAATATTGTTGTTCAAATCACAATTCCTTCTTCGTGTCCTTTTTAAAGTACAAAAAGATAAAATAGAACACGGAAAACAAGTCCATCACCCAAAAAAATGATAATTGTCGACACCCATGTTTACTGTTCTGTGACCGTGGGCGCTTGAGCTCGTGTGAAAATAAACTGATTGGTATTGGAGCGTGATACCTATATACACATCAGCTGGCACGGTGCGGCAACGCTAATGCATCGGTATTGGAATGGTTGGGACGGTATCGGAATGTTATTGGAACCTTAATGCAATGCTAGGGGAACGTAAGACAATGTGGTTAAACAGTGAGGTAGAGATTGGGTCGGATCAGAACGTTACCAGATCAGTATAAGAATGGTAGGGAACGGTAGCAACGGTATGAGAACGTTACGGGTGCGGGGCAAATATTGGCGACCGTTCACTCCCGATGCATTAGCGTTGCCTTGGCTTACGTTTCATTAACGACTCATCAGTTCTCATAACGATGTGCTAAGGATCCATTACCATTCATTCAGAACGGGAGGGGAACGGCCAAAATTTTGAACATGCAGCCCAACCTCAGCCGTCCCAATCGTTCCTACCATTCGAAGGAGTTCAGTTAACTTCCAGGGCCATTCCAATAAGGCTCCATTAAGGTTACCTCCCAATCTCTCCTGTTCCGGTACCACTCCTTCATCGGTATGGGAACGGTTGCTAGAACAGTTGCGTGGAATGGGGGTATAAGGGTGCAATGTTTCCACCATGGCAGAATGACGAAGTATTAGGGCCAGGGATAGGGAAGATTATTATGATTATTTATTTATTTATTTATTTATTAACATTAAAATAAAGTGGAAATGTCCAGAATAAAGTGGAAATACTGAGAATAATTTGTAAATGTCATGACTAAAGTCAGTGTCAAGAATAATGCTTATATTGCAACATTAAAGTGAAACATCAAACTACAATATGACAAAATGCAGATGATTAAGTTGAATTTTACTTCAGAATTGGTTTTTGTAACACGGAAATTCTCTCTTTTAGCACATAAACATGGTATGGTAATAAGTAGCTATTATGACTTCGAAGAGATTGTGCCAAAAATTGCAATTGTTCAGGGGGAGAAAGCACAAAAACCTAGACGAGGTGGCCGCATTCGTGCAGGATTAAATAGCTAGTAACTGACAGATTAAATGAAACCAATGCATTTGCTAGCAAACCAGTGCCTATGGATGCCAGCCAATTTATTTACCAGCCAACCAGTATGCATGAACTCAAACCAATGTATTTACCATTAAACTAATTTATACAAACTCAAACCAATGTATTAAATGAATATACATGAACTCAAAACAATGTATTTTTCAGCAAACCAATACATACCGACTTAAACCAGTGCATTTACCAGCAAACCAATACACATGAACTTACAACCCCAATTCCGAAATAGTTGGGACAAAGTATAAATTGTGTAAAATCAAAACGTAATGACTTTCAAATCACACCAGCCAGTATTTTATTCACAATAGAATAGAGATAAATTAGCAAATGTTGAAACTGAGAAATTTCACATTTTTTTCCACAAAATGAGCTCATTTCAAATATGATGGCTGCTACAGGTCTCAAAAAAGTTGGGACAGGGGCCTGTTTACCATGGTGTAAAATCCCTTCTTTTTAACACAGAGTGGAGGCGTCTGAGTATTGGAGTGACAAGTTTCTTGAGTTTAGCCATTAGAATTTGATTCCACTCTTGTTTAATACAGGCTTCCAGCTGCTGGAGAGTTTTGGGTGTCCATTGACATACTTTACGTTTAATTATGCGCCAAATGTTCTCAATGGTGAAAGATCAGGACTGCAGGCAGGCCAATTTAGCACACGGACCCTTCAATTACGAAGCCAAGCTGTTGTAATAGCTGCAGGATGTGGTTTTCCATTGTCCTGCTGAAATACACAAGGCCTTCCCTGGAATAGATGCCATCTGAAGTGGAGCATATGTTGCTCTAAAACTTTATCTATCTTTCAGCATTCATGGTGCTTTTTAAAACATGCAAGTGTCCCACTCCATATGCACTGATACATCCCCACAGCATCAGAGATGCTGGATTTTGAACTGAACGCTGATAACATGAGGGGTGGTCTTTCTCCTCTTTAGCCAGGAGGACACGACACCCATGATTTCCAACAAGAATGTCAAATTTGGACTCGTCTGACCACAAGACACTTTACCACTTTGCTACAGTCCATTTTAAATGAGCCTAGGCCCACAGAACACGGCAGCGCTTCTGGATGATGCTCAACAATGGCTTCCTTTTTACATGATAGAGTTTTGGTTTCTTGAAATATTCCTGGGCCTATTTAGTAATGTCAATGACAGAATCATGCCGGTGAGTGATGCAGTGTCATCTGAGGGCCCGAAGATCACAGGCATCCAGCAAAGGTCTTCAGCCTTGTCCCTTAAGCAAAGAGATTTTTCCAGTTTCTCTGAATCTTTTGATGGTGTTATGCACTTTCGATGATGAGACCTTCAAAGCCTTTGCAATTTAACGTTTAGGAACATTGTTTTTAAAGTATTCCACAATTTTTTTACGGAAGCCTTCACAGGTTGGAGAGCCTCTAGCCATCTTCTGAGAGACTCAGCCTCTCTAAGACATCCCTTTTATAGCCAATCATGTTACACACCTGACGCCAGTTAACTTAATTACTTGCTAAATGTTCTTTAAGCTGATTCTCGTATATATTAATAGCTTTTTCAGCCGTTTTTTCATGTGTCCCAACCTTCTTGAGACCTGTTGCAGCCAAAAAATTTGAAATGAGCTCATTTTGTGGATAAAAATGTAAAATGTCTCAGTTTCCACATTTGAAATATTACCTATGTCCTATTGTAAAGAACAAATTGGCTCATGTGATCTGAAAGTCATTGCAATTTGATTTTATTCACAATGTACACTTTGTCCCAACTATTTCAGAATTGGGGTTGTAAACCAATCTATTAAACCAATTTATATAAATTCAAACCAATATATTTACCAGCAAACCAATATAAATTAACTTTAACCAATGTATTTACTAGCCAGTGACGTGCTGTCGGAGGTTAGTTTGGTGAAACAGAAACCACCTCTTTGCTTGATTAGCAATCAGACAATTAACTAGTTTAGTAAGACTATTCAGCAGAATGACGGGCCATTTTAAGTTTCCACAGCGTAATTACTCAGTACATCGAACCTGAAATCCTCACTAGACAGCAGATTTGCACGTACTTGCTCACAGGAAGCTGAAGCAATCTCATCAACAAATATTAAAACAGTTTGACTTATGCAGAGTTCAATGCTTGATCAACATACAATGTATTCTCCTTTAAATACACACTTTTACACCCCCCCAAAAAAAAACAAAACAACAGTGCGCGTTTACTTTCAGTCTTCTTTCATAATCCGATTAACAAAATGTTTGAACGATATACAGAATCACCAGACTTTTTCCTAATTGATTATCCAGATTTCCATCTTTGCAGTCTCGAATTGAAGCGTATACGTGAATGAATCTTTGTCATTATTTCCTCTATCAGTATACCGGCTTCCTATAGGTTTGGTCTTAATTGTTTTGATTGTCAATCAGGAATAGTATGTGGGAAAAGGTTCACAAAATCCTGTGATAAAAGTTTGGGCCACTGCCTCACCTCACCGCACGTCTCTGTTACCAGCAAAGCAATACATATCAACTCAAACCAATAAATTTATGAACTAACAAGCAAGAACGCAAACCAATGCATATATCAGTAAATCAATGTATATGTACATAAACCAATGCACTTGCCAGCAAACCAACCAGTACACATGTGCTCAAACCAATGCATAAGTACTGAAACCAATATATTAAACCAATATATATGTAGGGAAACCAATGAATTCACCCAGAAACCAATACATTGTCAATGAACCAATACACATTCACGCAGTTGGTAAGAATTATTTCCTAAACGGCTTCCCATAGTCCTTCGACACCACCTGTGAAATGTCCTGCTCTTTCGCCTCAGTCAGTCGTTTTAACATGACCGACCTCTGACCTCTTACCAACCTCTTACCTCTTACTAACCTCTCTCCTGGCTTTGTAGAACAAATCTATCCCTGTGGGACTTATCACAAGATGAATACTGTGTATGTGTGTGTCTCTGTGTATGCATTAAGTAAGTGTGTGTGTGTGTGCGTGTGTGCGTGTGAGAAGAGTGACTGTGCGGGTGATTGTGTGTGTGTGTGTGTGTGTGCGTGTCTGTTTGTGTATGTATGCATGCAGTAAGTGAGAGTGTGTGTGGGTGCGTCTGTGCGTGTGTGGGTGTGAGAGCGACTGTATGGGCACTTGTGTGTGTGTGTGTGTGTGTGTGTGCGTGCGTGCGTGCGTGCGTATATGTGTACAGTACAGTCGCCGTTAAAACCAAAGAAAAGATCATTAATCCGGCAGTAGGAGGGCATTGGGCTGTCGGTAAGACCGGGAAATCTCGTCGTGAGCTGTGCGGTAGGAGCGGCGTCTTGATGCGCACGAAGACAAAAGAAGACCTCCCGGCGCCTACTGCGCTGGCGGTACCTGGGCGATAGCCTGTTAGCTGGGTGTTTGTTTAATCATAACTGAGCCACGAGGGCGGTCGTATTGACAGTTGTCTGTACATGTGGATAATGGCACAGCTTTTTGACGATTTATTTCCATATATGAAGTCAATAGTAATGTTGGCCTACATAAAATATTGATTTGCTTTGGTGGGGGTGATGTTGCCAGAAATAATTTCTGCAAACCTTTTTATTTTAGACTATACGGTTTGCTCAACCTGTGCTACTATTTGAAACTTTAGTGCGGTATAATACGTAATTGGATCATTAAATAGGCAGTGGCTATATCTACAACACCTTCAACGGTGATTCGGGACTATATTTACGGTAAGTCGGAGTGGGCATGTGCGAAGGCGGTGTCCCCGGGCAAACCCAAGATGACGGACTCGTGTTTAACAGTTGTGGGGAGCAGTTTTGATGATTTAGCCACTGAAAGTCAGTCAAGAAAATTTTGAGTTTATTTTCTTGAGCAGCTATACGTGGTAATCCATGTTACTGAGTGATGACACACCGGGTTGCTAGGGCACGCGCAGCATGCAGTCGTGTTATGAATATTCTAAAACTCCTCAAAAATAAAATCTCCCAAAACATATTACCCAATTACACTGTGGCATGGTACCGAACAATTGTACCTTGTGCGAAAGCGGTCTGAGAGATTGTATTAAAAACAAACACGCCGCCGTAGACCGCAGATAAGCGTGCTGAGCTTGGAAGCTGCCAACGAAAGTGAACAAACGTCAATGTGCACGTGCGCTGAAAAAATATAGCCCCGAATCACTGTGTACGGAGCCGTAGATATGGCCACTTTCTATTAAATATCATGCTATTTTTGGTGAGGATTTTGTTTTTCAGGTATCATTTCTGCGCGCATTTTATGTGCGGACATAATATATTGTAATGAAATTGTCTAGTGGAGGGATAAGCAGGTGGAAGCAATCGTCGGCGAATTGTAGGATGATCACGTGGGGAAGGAGGTTTGAAAAGGGGGAAGGGGGAGAAGGAGGGTGGCTGGCTGTTGGCGAGCAGAGTGATTTCTGGAGTGCTGGGGAACAGAAGGAGGCTGGGGCAGCGTACCTGAATTTGGGGGGCTCAACGTGGGACGTCGCGGGATTGCTGCCGTTTTGGGATCCCTTTCTGAGACGGAGCTGTCGGTATTTTTTTACACGGACTGGTTTTGTGTTTTGGGCAGTCAGCACGCCGATGCCCATGAACTGAAAGACTCGGGGAGGGGTGTTAAAATGGTTACTGGATGTAGCAAAGTGGGAGTTTGTGTTTTTAGTTTATGAATTAGGTGTGCGTGTGCGAGTGTGTGTGTGGGGGAAGGGGGAGTTGAGGGAGAGTATTGTGTGATTAGGTTGAGTGTGTTGGGTGGGGGGTTTAATGAATTGTAGTATGATGCTCAAAATGAGTATAGCTGAGTCGTTTGTGCTGGCATTTTAATGAATTTAACGCGTGATCAAATAATAAAGAATGTCGTATTGAGCTGTGTTCTGGGTTTGTGTTGAAGTTGGGGACGACTGCCGGACCTTACCGGCTAAAAAAGGTGGTGGTAGCCCTTAATTAAATTATTCGGATTGGTCTTATTACACTGGTGGCAGCAGAGGGATCTATGCTAACATTATGTCGTCACCCAGCTCCACACCGGTTTCTTGTGAATCTAGCTCAAGCCAATTAAATTCGGCGGCGAGTCAACAGGTTGGGCAACAGTTGCCACAAATTGTACAACGGCCTGTGTTTATGCCAGAAACTTTTACGGGAATGGGGAGGGATTGGTCTGATTGGTCTGAACAGTTTGAATTAGCATCCGAAGTTAATAATTGGAGTGAGGAATTGAAATTGAAATTTATGTCTCTCTTGCTGTCGGGGCAAGCTGGAGATATTTATGTGGGGTTGAGTCCGGATGATAAAAGTAGTTATGCCGAATTAAAAGTGGTCATGGGAAAGTATTTGGAGCCGTTTGGGGAGGAGTGGCATCGAGTGAGTTTTTCCTCTCGGAAAAGATTACCTTCGGAAACAGCCAGAGAATTCGGTAATGCATTGAGACGGTTAGTGTCTAAAGCATATTCTTCGGTTGATGCATTTACTCAAGATTTATTAGCACGTGACCATTTTATGGCTAATGTGGGTAGTGGGGAGTTACGAATTCAGTTGCGGAGTGCTAAGCCATTGACTTTGGAGGAGGCTATTAGTGTGGCAACAGAATTGGAGTTAATTCGTGATTTGGAACGGAATGAGGTTAAGGCTGAATTTAACGTAATGGGGGTGAGTGGTGGGTCCAGTGGGGATGAAACTCAATTGGGAGTTTTATTGGGAGTGGTGGAGAATTTAAGGCAGGAAGTGAAAGTTTTGCAAAGTACGGTGACTAAGATGGAAAATATCCGGGGTGGCGCTGATCGAGCTTTAGGTCAAGGGGTGCGGGCAGCTGTACCATCGGGCCCAGCAACTTCCTCTGGGATAGGCTCTACAGTTGGTAGGGGTATTAGAGAACGGGGAGAGGGGTGTTGGGAGTGTGGTTGTAATAGACATTTTAGGAAGGATTGTCCCTATTTAAACTAGAAGGGGCTGGCACAGAAGGCCAAATGCCCGCCCCTCTGAAATGTTATTCTGGCCTGGGAATGGGGGCCCTAGGTAATGGATGTGGGGCTGGGGTTTATTTATTGGCCAAGGTGGGTGGAGTGAGTTGTCCCCTTCTGGTAGATACTGGTGCACAAGTTTCTATTATATCTCATAGGTTTTGGCAAGAAAATTGTCAAGGGAAGTGTCAGCTTGTGGGGTATAATGGTGCAGTATCTGTGGCAAATGGGGGACATATGGAGGTGTTTGGAAGGTGGCTAACTGTGTGTGAATTTGATCATTTGGTTTTGCCGGTAGAATTTTTAGTGGCGGATATAGCACCGGAGGGAGGACTCCTGGGGACTGATTTTTTATGTAAATTTGGAGTAATGGTTGATTTAAAGGCAGAGAATTGTAAATTAATGGGGAAAGAATTGCCTCTGCAATTTGTGCGTTCTTTAAAAGAAAGTAGATCAGTGACTATTCAAGATGATTTTGTTGTTCCTCCCCGAAGTGAGGTGATCATCCCAGGGACCATTAATGGGGTATACTTGGAAGGTATAGAGGGAATGTTGGAACCCTCTGAGACCCTTTTGAAGCAGTTTGATGTTCTTGTTGCACGGGTAGTGGGCAAGGTGGAAAATGGGTCGATACCGGTACGGATGATAAATGTGGCAGAAAATGCACATACCCTTAAGCGAGGGATGTCATTAGGTACTTTTTTTCCAGATGTTTTTGTGGAAGACGGGTTATTGGAGTCAGATGAGGGCTGTGAAGGAGAGGATGTTGAGGGGTCTACGGAGTTGTTGGTGCGTGAGTTAGGGTTGCATAACAGGGGCTTTAATGGTGCTGATATGCAGGCGATTTATGGATTTGTCTGTTTTTAGTAGAGGGAAATTTGATTTGGGAAGGACCCATTTGACTCCTCATCAAATTGACACAGGTCAGGCGCAGCCAATTAAAATGGCACCCTGGCGCCACCCTTGCATTTACAGCAAGAAGTGGCTGAGCATGTTAAGGAGATGCATGAGCGTGGCATTATTCGTCCTTCCGTAAGCCCTTGGGCTGCACCTGTTGTTCCAGTTCGGAAAAAAGATGGTGGGTTACGATTCTGTGTCGATTATCGTAAGCTTAACAATATTACTCGTAAGGATGCATATCCTCTCCCACGCATTGATGATGCGTTGGATAGTTTGACGCATGCAAGATGGTTCTCCACCCTTGACCTGGCCAGCGGTTACTGGCAAGTTGAGGTTGATCCCGAGGACCGGCCTAAAACTGCCTCTGCCACCAAGGGGGGCTTATGGGAATTTAATGTTCTCCCGTTTGGCCTTACGAATGCCCCGAGTACGTTTCAAAGGCTGATGGACCTTGTACTAGCTGACCTTCAGTGGACCACTTGTTTAGTATACTTGGATGACATTATTGTTTTTGGTCGTAGCTTTCAGGAACATTTGAGTCGCCTGAGTGCGGTTTTGATTAAGTTGCAGGCAGCCCATTTAAAAGTTAAGCCATCCAAATGTAATTTGTTTGCAATGGAGGTACAGTACTTGGGGCATGTAATTTCGGCGGAGGGTGTAAAGGCAGATCCGGCTAAGTTGAAAGTTGTACGAGCATGGCCTGAACCCACTAATCAGACAGAAGTGAGGAGTTTTTTCTTATTATCGGCGGTTTGTGAGAAATTTTGCTCAGATTGCTCGGCCTCTGCATATGTTGACAGAAAAAGGTAAGAGATTTAAATGGGATGAAAATTGTCGGGGGGCTTTTGTTACATTGAAGACCCATTTAATTTCAGCACCAATCCTGGCATACCCTGACCCTCAGAGAATATTTATTCTGGATACAGATGCAAGTGATTCGGGGATTGGAGCCGTTTTGTCCCAGGAAAGTGATGGGTTGGAGCAGGTTATTGCCTATGGTAGTAGGGCATTAACAAAGTCAGAACGGAGATATGCAGCCACAAAGAAGGAGTTGTTGGCTATGGTGACGTTCACAAAGTTTTTTAAACATTATCTCTTGGGGCGAGAATTTATTTTGAGGACTGACCACAACTTGTTGCGTTGGTTGCATAATTTTCAAGGGTTAGTGGGTCAGTTGGCTCGTTGGGTGGAACAGCTAGCCAGTTTTCAGTACCGCATTGTACATCGGCCAGGTAAACAGCATGGAAATGCGGATGCTTTATCCCGGGTGCCCTTCCCCACATTTGGTGATGGGGGCAGTTCTGGGCATATAGGGTTGGAGTCCATTGTAGCAGTGGTTGAAGGGGAAGGAGATGGCACTGGGGAAGGATCTGGGGAGTCCTTGACGCCTCAAATGTTCCCTACCTTGGTACGAGTGTTGCAGGAAGCTTCAGAAGGAGGGACCCCTCAGGAGGTCTCTATGGGAGAGAGGGGTGGGTTATCGTTGGAGTTGGAAGAGGGAGTTTCATTGGAGACAGAGTTGGAAGGATTGAGAGTGGCCCAACAGGGTGATGTAGTTATTAAGCGCTTGATTCAATGGAAGATTGAGGGGGGAAATGGGCATTGTCCCGCAGAGTTGCGGAAATTTGCGGGAGTTTGGGATCAGCTTCAGGTGCAAGATGGTTTGTTAGTGTGGCATTCTTTGTGTGGGGAAAATGTGGTGAGTCAGGTGGTCCTTCCCAAACATTTGGTGCCTTTTGTTTTGACTCAGTTGCACAATACGGTCACTAGGGGGCATTTAGGCACACAAAAGTTACAGGGTAAGGTAAAAGATCGTTTTTACTGGCCGGGGTGGGCAAGGGATGTTAGGAAGTGGTGTGTAGAGTGCAGGGAATGTGCCTCGCGAAAAATGGTGGGCCAGTCACTTTGTGCTCCTTTACAGCCCTCTATTACATCACGCCCCCATGAACGGATTGCCTTAGATATTTTGGGACCGTTGCCAGAGACTTCGTTGGGGAATAAATATATACTTGTGATTGGAGATTATTTTTCAAAATGGACAGAGGCTTTTTCGATGAAAAATCAAGAGGCGCGTACAGTTGCAAAGATTTTGACTGAAGAATAGATATGTAAGTTTGGGACCCCACGTACGATTCATTCTGATCAGGGTAGAACATTTGAATCGCATTTGTTTAAAGAATTGTGCCACCTTTTGGATATACATAAGACTAGGACCAGCCCATATTCACCGCAATCTGATGGGATGGTTGAAAGGTTCAATCGCACATTGTTATCCATGCTTTCCCTTTTTGTGGATGCAAATCAGTTGAATTGGGATACTTTATTGCCTTATGTCATGATGGCGTATCGGAGCAGTGTGCATGCAAGTACGGGGTTTTCTCCTTTCCGGGTGCTTTTTGGTCATGAGATAGTTTTGCCAGTAGATGTAGTGCTGAATCTTGATAATCAAAGCAGATTTACGTCTGTTACTGAGTATGTTGCTAGACTGAAAGATATTTTGTCCACAGTTGTGGAAGCCGTAAAGAGGCATCGAAGGAGGGCATCGGGTAATAAAAAGAGGAATTTTGATTTTAAAGTGAATTTTCAGTATTATTCTGTAGGGGAGTTGGTGTGGCTGAAAAATGAAGCAAGGAAACGGGGTTTATGTCCTAAGTTACAGAGGAAGTTCCGTGGGCCATATGTGATTGTGGATCGGGTCTCAGAAGTGTTGTGTAGAATTCAGCCGGAGGGGGGTGGTACAGACGTGACGGTGCATTTTAATAGGCTTAAACCGTTTGCACCATCTTCTTTTTCTGAGGGTCAGATCCCTTTGCCGAGTGGAAATGAGAGCTCCTCTGTAACAGTGGATAGATCCCTCTCTCTAGCCCCACGGCCACAAAGGACTACTGGAAGGAGGTATGGAGCCAGTTGGGTTTTTAGGAAATCGCGTCCAGCTGAAGTGACCCCAGCCCCTGACTCTGCGCGGGCCTCAGCCCCTGACTCTGCGCGGGCCCCAGCCCCTGACTCTGCGCGGGCCCCAGCCCCTGACTCTCCGCTGGCCCCGGCCCCTGACTCTGCGCGGGCCCCGGCCCCTGACTCTGCGCCGGCCCCAGCCCCAGCACCGGCCCCGGCCCCTGACTCTGCGCCGGCCCCAGCCCCGGACTCTGCGCCGGCCCCGGCCCCGGGCCCAGCCCCTGACTCTCCGCTGGCCCCGGCCCTTGATTCTATGCGGGCCCCGGCCCCTGACTCTGCGCCGGCCCCGGCCCCGGACTCTGCGCCGGCCCCGGCCCCGGCCACTGACTCTGCGCCGGCCCCGGCCCTTGACGCTGCGCCGGCCCCGGCCCCGGCCCCGGCCCTTGACGCTGCGCCGGCCCTAGCCCCTGACGCTGAGGGGGCTTCTACTCTGCATTCTGCGGTGGTCCCTGACCGTGAAGAGGTTTCTGTTCCTGGTTTTGACTGGAATTGGAATGGGAGTTCGAGGAGGGTAGTGAGACCGGGAAGAAAAAGGAATCTCCCTGTGTGGATGAAGGACTATGTACTGGGGTGACTTGGACTCGGGGACTCGTCCTTCAATATAAGGGGGGGGGTAGTGTAATGAAATTGTCTGGTGGAGGGATATGCAGGTGGAAGCAATCGTCGGCGAATTGTAGGATGATCACGTGGGGAAGGAGGTTTGAAAAGGGGGGAGGGGGAGAAGGAGGGAGGCTGGCTGTTGGCGAGGAGAGTGATTTCTGGAGTGCTGGGGAACAGAAGGAGGCTGGGGCAGCGTACCTGAATTTGGGGGGCTCAACGTGGGACGTCGCGGGATTGCTGCCATTTTGGGATCCCTTTCGGACACGGAGCTGTTGGTATTTTTTTACACGGACTGGTTTTGTGTTTTGGGCAGTCGGGACGCCGATGCCCATGAACTGAAAGACTCGGGGAGGGGTGTTAAAATGGTTACTGGATGTAGCAAAGTGGGAGTTTGTGTTTTTTGTTTATGAGTGAGGTGTGGGTGTGGGTGTGTGTGTGTGGGGGAGGGGGGAGTTGAGGTAGAGTATTGTGTGATTAGGTTGGGTGTGTTGGGTGGGGGGGTTAATGAATTGTAGTATGATGCTCAAAATGAGTATAGCTGAGTCGTTTGTGCTGGCATTTTAATGAATTTAACGCGTGATCGAATAATAAAGAATGTCGTATTGAGCTGTGTGTTCTGGGTTTGTGTGGAAGTTGGGGACGACTGCCGGACCTTACCGGCTAAAAAAGGTGGTGGTAGCCCTTAATTAAATTATTCGGATTGGTCTTATTACAATATGTTTTTATGTACTATTAGGCCTATTTTACACTCAAGTGCCGAAATATATAATTTTTCCTGTTGCAAACCTGTAATTTAGTAGCTTATATCCATTCCAATATCGAAGATTAGGCTACTCGCACTCCGTCTCAGTAAAATTCTTTTCCGGAAAGAAATTTAATGTTTTTCGATTTAAATGCCGTTTTGTTTTAAAATGCTAATAGGCAATTTTTAACCAATTTTTCCTGAAAAAATGTTTTCCATCGTCTGTATTTGCTTTAATGATTTGTCATAACCATTCAGTTGTTCAAATATAATGTTTGCAAAGTTTCCAACTAAAGAATTGTGTACAATATGAATTTAGCTCGACCACGATTCGTGATTGCACAAAAAAAACAAGAGTTGTCAGAAAGACAACAAAGCTCGCCAGGGCAAGGTTAAAGTTTTTCTGCACGCGGACGGACGCGACTCGGACGCCGGGGGTAGGCTACGACAATAGCTCTCCGGACATTTGTCCCGGCGAGCTAAAAACAAGCAAAATAAACTATTTGCGGAACCTTATACAGGTTATTTTTAGTAAGCTTATTATGTATCAATCAATAAGGAAAACGAAATTTAACAAAAAGATCTGCTCAATATCTTAGCTTTAAAGGACAATAACTAAATGTCACTTAAAACTGAATAGCTCTTTCGTACACTGAATTCAGGGAATTAAAAGCGGATACACCTGGCACTGATTCAATGCAGCTCAGTTCGTGTCATCTCTTTTTATTTCTCATTGTCACCCTAATAATCCCTTTAAGCTCATTGTAGCCTATTAAAGAATTAATGAGCTGCTCAGCGCGTGGCAGAAATTTTCAATAAAATGCCCAACCATAAACTGACATCACATTCACCACTATGGAACCTTGCACGATACGACGCATTTCCCCACAGTTTAGGATGAAGATTGACTCCTTGGCGAGAGACAACCTCACACCTCTGCAGATCTGAAAACGCATAATTTCGGAGGATAACGTGAGCATAAGCTCACAGGCTGTTAAATTGTATATTACCAATTTGGTTATTTATATCGCGGTTGGCTTCTCAAAACCAATAAATCAATTCTTGTTCATGCTTAGCTTTTAAAACAGAGGAAATGATCTGCCACACGCTTTCCAGAGGTTGCATAAGCTCTCACTTCCACTTTGACTGCAAGAGAAAATAAAAAGATGTTAAAATACATATCGGCAAACGCAAACGTTATTCTAACATTCAAAATGCCCTCTATTCTATAACTTACACGCAGTACTACATTCAGTTCCGCTGAGCCACATGTGGTTATTCCTGGCGGTAAATTGTCCTGTTATACGGCTCATTGGTCAGCAGTGAGAAGTACTGCGTCACCGCGCGTTAGATCGTGGTTAGAAATGGGTTAGAAGGGCGAAATGTCCGAGGTAACCGGGCATTGACTAACGCCGTCTCTTCGGTTTTAACGGCGATTGTACTGCATGTGTGTTCTTGTATGAGTGCATCTCTACGTGTTTGTGTTTGAGTCTGTGATTGTGTGTGTGTGTGTGAGTGTGTGTGTGGGCGCATGCATGTAGGCCTACATGTGTTCTAGGAAGAGTGCAGCTCTCTGCATGTGCGCGTGTGTGAGTGTGTGTATGTTTGTTTTAGTCATACATAATAGAAATAGCTGCACTCATTTACATGTATCAGAACAGAAGTGTGAGTGAGTGACAAGTTGTCATGGGAACAATGGGACAGGTAAGCTGAGAACGTCACAGCGAGGTGCGTCATTCGCTATGCGCTCGTTTGACGTGCTGGTGCCCAAATCCCCCAAAGAGGATTTCCTGATGTTTGCCTCCTCCGCCATCGTGTGGGCCTGTCGCACACCCCCCACACTTTAAACGCAGCGAAGCTCACAGTCCCTGTCTTTCAAACCCCCACCCACCAAGTGCGTATCTCACTCTGCCTTCTCTCTTCCCTGCAATATGTTCCCTCACGGACCTGATAACGTTACACACTGCTTTATGATACTCCTGCTTGTGTACGTCCTTCGTCTTTGATTGAGCGTGTGTGCGTGACATAGAGTGTGTCCGGCGTGTGTGTGTGCGAGACATAGAGTGTGTCCGGTGTGTGTGTGTGTGTGTGTGTGTGAGACAGAGAGTATGTCTGGCATGTCTGCGTGTGCATGATGGATTATGTCCGGCATGTCTGTGTGCGTGTGTGTGTGTGTGAGACAGAGGGTATGTCCGGCATGTCTGCATGTGTGTGCATTTGTATGCGCAAGGGAGAGAGAAAGAGGATTTGTGTGTGTCTGTGTATGTCTGAGAAAGAGTAACCATTTGCGTAAATTAAGTAACAGTGCCTGTGTGTGAAAGAGTGTGCTCTTGTGTGTAAGAGAGTGCATGTATTTGTGCGAGTGTGAATGTGCATGTTTCTGTGAGAGCATGTTGCAATGTTAGAGAGAAAAAGTGTGTGTGAGAGCAGATGTGCATAGTAGAGTGGCTGTTCGTGACCATGTGTGTATGTGAGTGTGTGTGTGTGTGTGTGAGAGAGAGAGAGAGAGAGAGAGAGAGGAAGAGATAGTCAGAGTATGTGCAATCATATCATCTCTATATTTAATCCTTGCAGAATTCTAAACTGCCTGCAGCACCCATTCTGCTGTTTTGTGAAAGACATTAATGAGAAATATTCCGAAGGCTTGAACTTTATTGGGAAGCTGAATAAACATTCGGTGGATATGAAAATTAAGTTCAAACATTTACGACATAAATTAAACAAAACTCCCTCGTCTGAATACTTTCATTATCATGTCCAGAAGTTTGCCAAACCACAAATATACAAAAATGCAAATGTGCAGCAATTCGTCCAGATTAATTTTACTTGGTGTGTGTGCGAGCGAGCATGTGTGTGTCTGTGCGTGTGCGTGTGTGTTTGTGTGTGTCCTTATACTTGCTAAACAGTAATGTTTTTTTCCAACAAAGTGGGGACATTATTGGGTAGTGAGGATGTTTTCGGCCACCTTCTCAACTACAATGGCAATTGTAACTGATTATTTAAGGTTTGGATGAAGGTTAGAATTAGGGATAGGCTAAGGTTAGGGGTAAGGCTTTGGAATAAGATTAGAATTAGGGATAGGTTAAGGTTACGGTAAGGGTTTGGATTAAGGTTGGAATTAGGGATAGGTTAAGGTGACGGTAGGGGTTTGGATTAAGGTCAGAATTATGGATAGATAATGGTAAGGGGTAAGGGTTTGGATTAAGGTCAGAATTAGGAATAGGTTCTGGTTACGGTAAGGGTTTGTGTCAGGCATGTGCTGCTGATTAAGATTCTGTAAAGGTTGTAGAGACACAAAAAAATTAATGGAAGTCAATGTAGTGTTCTCACAAGGATAGAAGTACACCGATGTGTGTGTGTGTGTGTGTGTGCATGGTCCTTGTTTACCTACCCTCATGGGGACAAAATGTCCCCAAAAGTAATGCAATACTTGATTTCTTCATCCTTATGGGGAATTTTTTAGGTCCCCATAAGGAAATTGAGCTATTTTAGGGTTAGGGATTAAGTTTAAGTTTAGGATTGGGATAAGGTTAGGGTTTGGATAAGGTTAGGGTTAGGGTTAGGGTTAGGAATGTAGTGTTCAGGGTTAAGGTCAGAAAGAGGGGTCAGGGAATGAATGCAAGTCTACGGAATGTCCCCACAAGACAAACCGAACATGAGTGAGTATGTGTGTGTGTGTGTGTGTGCGCGCATTAGCTTGTGTGCACACGTTCAGGTGTGCAAAGTGGAGTTTCCATATTTTAATTACAGTAAGCATCTGCAGAAATCCTAAAAATATTCCAGCTTGAATGTTTCACAGCGTTGGAAGCACGGTAAACGGTGAGCAGCCCTGAGCATGGCCCGAGCCGACTTCACAGTTAATCAAGACAAACATCATGGTCGTGATAACATAAAGCACAAACACGGCAAAAATCATGAGCAGGTGTGAGTCTCTGAAGACAGCTGTTCTGAAAAGGCTCCCCTAACAGAAGAAAGCTGACAAAAACCATCTGCGTGCTGCACACCGAAAAACACTGTGTCATTAGCTACTAAAAAAAATAAAAACTTGAATAAAATCAGCAGCTTTGCCCTACTTCGAATTTTTTTTTTAACAACAGGCTCCTCAGAGCCTGTACTCGGGCCGGGTCAAGGCCTGGGCCAATCCATATATATACATAAATAAATATATGTACATATATATATATGAGAGAGAGAGAGAGAGAGAGAGAGAGAACAATAGATTGCTGATGATGTCATATTTATACTATCCAAAGTGAAGCACCCGGCCACCATATTGATTCACCCAACTTCTTCATAAAAATGAATGGTTTCCCATGTGCGGCTGCCTTTTGCAGCAATAGTCATTTGAAGGGCTGTCATAAAACGTTTCATTCGTAAGTTAACATAGAACGCAAATTAGTCACTTTAATGGAAAAAATTGTGTTCGCTTGCTAGCTAGCTAATTAGCCGCCCGTTGACTTAAATAGACCGTTGACTAAGACCAAATGCTAGCTAGCCATCGATAACGGTCTCCAGCGAGCTACAATGGTACCCTTGCTGTGGCGGGGACTGCATTGACTAAGTAGTCAATAAAATGACCAAGGTGGCTTACTAGCTGGCTACTTGTAATTGACAATCAAGGACAATATTTCTTACCTGCATAATATTTAAAACAATGGACAAGTCGCTTTGTCTGTTTATACAGAGCTCCAAAAGACAAAGGGGGGAGAAAGGCTTGGATGTGAGAAATCAGGAGAGAAAACTCTTCTCCATCCCCTCGATCAGTGCCGTGCTTTTTTTTTTCTTTTTTTTTGAGAGCAGGGTTTTAATGGGACAGGGGCAAAGATGACGCTTAGGAAAGGAGTAGCCAGAGTTAACTAGCACTTCCTTTTAACAACGCTGGCATTGGCCATTTGATGCAGTATGCACAATTTGGTCAACGGCAGATATGCTTAGTCAGGGTACAATGAAGTGAGCAAACCAGAGAATATTGGTAACATATACGGACATTCATCGACGTTGCTTATAACGGTGAAAACTTCAAAGCAATGATCTTATCAGAAGGTCATTAAAAAGCCTTGGTCGCCTGAACTGAACTTTTCTGCTCGCACTTGAACGTTGACACCGAGTAAAATTTCGATCTTCCCTTTAGTTAGTGTGCTGCTTTCCATCCTCCAAAAAACACATATTTTGGGAGACGAAATGCTGCTCTGCACAGTGATACCAAAATCACCACAACTCACAAGCATGTTTTTGAAAATATTAGTTTTCAGAAGGCGAAAATGAATGGGGTTGTACGTGCGAATTTAACCTCTCGGTGTATGCGCTGCTGGAACAGATGCTTGACTTGAGCGTGCCCTATCAGCAATGTACATATACATCTATGGGCCAATCGCGAAACCGCGCGCATGAGCAGGACAATCGCGACCCCGAAAAAAAAAAGAAGATCCGGAGCCGAAACTAAGGCCGTTTCTCAAAGCCTAGGCTGCATCCTTTGAAGCCTGCATTTTTAGGGGTCATCAGTAACTTCCATTCTCCAAACTAATATTTAGGGCAAGAGATTTGGTTAAATTTAGAGTTAGGGGTAGGTTTGGGGCGAGGTCTAAAGTTAGGGATTAGAGTTTAGGTTACATTTAGGCAAATCAATGACGACTCACTTAAACCTAAGCTGTTTAAAAGAGATGAAATGAGGTCACGTCAGTTTGGCAGATGGAATTAAGTGATGATCCCTAAAAATCCAGCCTCTGATGGATGCAGCCTACGCTTTGACAAAGCAGTGACGACTCCTTTAAATCAAGGCTGTTTAGTGGAGATGAAATGACATCATGTCAATATGCCGAATAGAACTAAGTAACGACCCCTAAAAATGCAGCCTCAGGGTGCATCTCAAAGTGTAGGCTGCAGTCTTCGAAGGCTTCATTTTTAGGGATCATCACTTATTACCATTCACCAAACTAACTTGTAGGATTAGGAATAAGAAGAAATTTACGGTTAGGTTTAGGGCTAGGTGTTAGAGTTAAGGTTTAGATGAGGGAAACCAGTGACGACTCCTTTAAATCAATGCTGTTTTGTGGAGATGAAATGACATCATGTCAATATGCCGGATAGAACTAAGTAACGACCCCTAAAAATGCAGCCTCAGGGTACATCTCAAGGCGTAGGCTGCACCCTTCCAAGGCTGCAATTTTAGGGGTTGTGATATATTTCCATCTGCCACACTGACATACAGGGTGAAAGACAAAGAATAACTTAAGTGGTAGGATTAGGTTTGGGGCTTGGTTTAGGTTTAGGGGTTAGAGTTCAGGTTGAGATTGGGGAAACCTGTGATGACACACTTAATGGAGAAGAACTGAGGTCACCTCAGTTTGGCGGATGAAATTAAGTGACAACCCCTAAAAATGCAGCCTTCGAAGGCTGCAGCCTACGCTTTGAAATGCACCCAAAGACTCGTGGCCTACCGGCTCGAGTAATTACTGCAAGTGACATTGCAGTCTTGTGAAATGTTCACATCCTGCGCAAAAATACTGATTTAAGATAATATTATTGAAGCCCCCAGTGCTACAAGTACTTTAGTTAAAAAGTGTCCATTTTGAGAAAATTGTGAAAATTGACTTCGGTGACTAAAAAGACGTTTTCCCATTCTTACCTCAAAGAGTGTGAAAATGTATTCTAAGTACTTTTAGCACTGGGCTCTTAGATGTAAAAAGTCATATTTGTTGATTCTTCCAAAAAAAAAATCACAGAATTAATTCCACTCCATCCACAATATGAAAAGAGGAAAATATACAAATACAATCCTACTTAAGAAAAAAACATTATTCATTCAGTGAGTGTATACTCTGAACACATCCTGCAGAGTGAATGCATACGCAGACCACATCCTGGTCAGTGAGTGTATACTCAGACCACACCCTGTTCAGTCAGTGCATACTCAGACCACACCCTGTTCAGTGAGTGTGTACTCTGACTAAACCCTGTTCAGTAATGCATACTCAGACCAAACCCTGTTCAGTGTGTACTCAGACCACACCCTGTTCAGTGAGTGTGTACTCTGACCAAACCCTGTTCAGAAATGCATACTCAGACCAAACCCTGTTCAGTGTGTACTCAGACCACATCCTGTTCAGTGAGTGTGTACTCAGGCCACATCCTGTTCAGTGAGTGCATACTCAAACCACACCCTGTTCGGTGAGTGTGTACTCGGACCACACCCTGTCCAGTGAGTGCGTACTCAGATCACACCCTTTTCAGTGAATGCATACTCAGACCACACCCTGTTCAGTGAGTGCATACTCAGACCACACCCAGTTCAGTGAGTGCATACTCAGACCACGCCCTGTTCGGTGAGTGCATACTCAGACCACACCCTGTCCTGTGACTGCATAATCAGGCCACACCCTGTTCATTGAGTGCATACTCAGAGCACACCCAGTTCAGTGAGTGAGTACTCAGACCACCCCCTGTTCAGTGAGTGTACTCAGACCACACCCTGTTCAGTTAGTGCATACTCAGACAACACCCTGTTCAGTTAGTGCATACTCAGACCACACCCTGTTCAGTGAGTGCATAATCAGGCCACACCCTGTTCAGTGAGTGCATACTCAGACCACACCCTGTTCAGTGAGTGCTTACTCAGATCATACCATGTTCAGTGAGTGCATACTCAGACCACACCTTGTTCATTCAGTGCATACTCAGACCACACCCTGTTCAGTGAGTGTGTACTAAGACCACACTCTGTGCAGTGAGTGCGTACTCAGACCACAACCTGTTAAGTGAATGCATACTCAGACCACACCCTGTTCAGTGAGTGCATAATCAGGCCACACCCTGTTCAGTGAGTGCATACTCGGACCACACCTTGTTCAGTCAGTGCATACTCGGACCACACCCTGTTCAGTGAGTGTGAACTCGGACCACACCCTGTTCAGTGAGTCCATACTTAGACCACACCCTGTTCAGTGAGTGCATACTCAGATGGCACCCTGTTCAGTGAGTATGTACTCCGACCACACCCTGTTCAGTCAGTGTTTACTCAGACCACACCCTTTTCAGTGAGTGCGAACTCAGACCACACCTTGTTCAGACAGTGCATACTCAGACCAAACCCTGTTCAGTGAGTGTGTAATCAGACCACACCCTGTTCAGTGACTACATACTCAGGTAACACCCTTTTCAGTGAGTTTGTACTCAGACCACACGTTGTTGAGTGAGTGCACACTCAGCCCACACCCTATTCTCTGAGTTTACTCAGACCACACCTAGTTCAGTCAGTGGATACTCAGACCACACCCTGTTCAGTGAGTGCGTACTCAGACCACACCCTGTTCAGTAACTGCACACTCAGGCCACACCCTGTTCAGTGAGTGCATACTCAGACCACACCCTGTTCAGTGACTGCAATCTCAGACCACACCCAGTTCAGTGAATGCATACTCAGACCACACCTTGTTCAGTGATTATATACTCTGGCAACACCCTTTTCAGTCAGGGTGTACTCGGACCACACTTTGCTCAGTGAGTGCATACTCAGCCCACACTCTTTTCAGTGAGTCTACTCAGACCACACCTTGTTCAGTCAGTGCATACTCAGACCACACCTTGTTCAGTCAGTGCGTACTCAGACCACACCCTGTTCAGTGACTGCATACTCAGGCCACACCCTGTTCAGTGAGTGCATACTCAGACCACACCCAGTTCAGTGAATGCATACTCAGACCACACCTTGTTCAGTGATTATATACTCTGGCAACACCCTTTTCAGTCAGGGTGTACTCGGACCACACCCTGTTCAGTGACTGCATACTCAGGCCACACCCTGTTCAGTGAGTGCATACTCAGACCACACCCTGTTCAGTGAGTGCATACTCAGACCACACCCTGTTCAGTGAATGCATACTCAGACCACACCCTGTTCAGTGAGTGCATACTCAGACCACATCCTGTTCAGTGAGTCCATACTCAAACCACACCCTGTTCAGTGAGTGCGTACTCAGACCACACCCTGTTCGGTGAGTGCATACTCAGACCACACCCTGTTCAATGAATGCATACTCAGACCACACCCTGTTCAGTGAGTCCGTACGCAGACCACACCCTGTTCAGTGACTGTGTACTCAGACCACACCCTGTTCAGTGAGTGCATACTCAGGCCAAATCCTGTTCAGTGAGTGCATACTCAGACCACACCCTGTTCAGTGAGTGCATACTCTGACCCCACCCTGTTCAGTGAGTGCGTACGTGGACCACACCCTGTTCAGTGACTGTGTACTCAGACCACACCCTGTTCAGTGACTGCATACTCAGGCCAAATCCTGTTCAGTGAGTGCATACTCAGACCACACCCTGTTCAGTGAGTGCATACTCTGACCCCACCCTGTTCAGTGAGTGCGTACGCGGACCACACCCTGTTCAGTGACTGTGTACTCAGACCACATCCTGTTTAGTGAGTGTACTCAGACCACACCCTGTTCAGTGAGTGCGTACTCAGACCACACCCTGTTTAGTGAGTGCGTACTCAGACCACACCCTGTTCTGTGACTGCATAATCAGGCCACACCCTTTTCAGTGAGTGCATACTCAGACCACACCCTGTTCAGTGAGTGCATAATCCAACCACACCTTGTTCAATCAGCGCATACTCAGACCACACCCTGTTCGGTGAGTGTGTACTGAGACCACACTCTGTTCAGTGAGTGCATACTCAGACCACACCTTGTTCAGTGAGTGCATACTCAGGCCACACCCTATTCAGTAAGTGCGTGCTCAGCCCACACCCTGTTCAGCGAATGCATACTCAGACCACACCCTGTTCAGTGAGTGCATACTCAGACCACACCCTGTTGAAAGATTGCGCACTCAGAACAGACCCATCTTCAACCTCAGCCTTCCTTTTTATCCCATTTACTCACCTGTGATGTTTCATGACTGCATCTTAAATGTTTGTAGTACTACTGTGTTAAAAGGAACCAGAAAAAATATACTTAAAACATCTTTGATAACGGTTGAATAGTAATTTCAGACTTGTCCTGTCAAAGTTTTCCCAGATGACGCACAAAAAGACCAACTGCAAACAATACCTGCATCGCTTCAAGGTTGGTCAGTAAGTATTTGCACCGGAAAGACCAAAAATATAAAATCATTTTGTTTGAAAGTCAAAATATTATGCACTGTACAACTCTCCACCACTGTAACCCAGTAATTCACAAGATCAGGTAAAGCCTCTCATTTCCCCAGTAGGTCTTAAAGAAGACATGTCCCTCGGTGAACTCTGCCTAGAGCACACAGCTCCACTGAACCAGTGTGACAACTAAACGGCCACAGTCCCGCTTTTTAATTGAATTCTTCAAACCGAGCATCGAATCGGCGCCGCGCAAAGGGAGCGCTGTTCAGAATAGAAAAGTCCTCTCAGCGGTAACGACGGACCGGGGGACCGCCTGACCTTTTCCACTCGCAACCGAAAGAGGAAAACGCGACGAAGGAGAGCCCAGGATGACTTAAAGGGGGGAAGATTTCACGGCTTCATCAGACCTCGACGTTATTAGCCCACACGGTTTATATGTGTTCGCTGGCTGCATATCTGACGAAATGTTGAAAATGAGGAACTGTAGAAGTTCTTGTGAGTCAACAGGGTGGCAGCTATTATTATCAATTTATTCACTTTGGTGCCATTCGACACAGTGCCCAGAACATAGCTTGCCGGGGGGTAAGTGTTGCGTGAGCTCACTAAAAATAAAAACAGTTAAGTCTGAAATGTTCACTTGCATGAGACCATTCATATGATTCATTTCAAAACACGCCCCCATTGGCATATAGCGTAGCTATTATTGTTGTTGTCTTTTTCCTTTTTCTAATTCTTAAATAATCCACTTTATATGGATTTTCTAAAAATTTCATTGGTAATGCGTATTCATGTATCAATATGTATATGGGCTGAATAATGTATGACCTAACTAGAACATTCTCGTGGGAAATCAAAACAACTTTATCAGAAGAGTCTTTGAGTTCAGAACAATTTCTTTTCTAAAATAAATTCTGAAATAACTTTTTGACAAGAACTCAATTTTTTTCAGTATAATTCATTGTTTATACCGTATGGACACAAGTGGTTACTCGTAATTGCACATGGTGCCAACTCGCAGCTTTGACTTCAGCGTGAGGAAACACACACACACACACACACACACACACACACACACTTTTTTTCATACATAATTTTGCAGTACATTGTACTGACTTACATTCAAAATGCCCTCACAATCCCAAATGTCCCCACAACATACGTAGTCTCTCAAGGTTGGTTCCCAAAGGGATAGGGAACACTTCTTTAATAAATTTCCTGCTGAGGCCTTAATTGCATACCACAAAAATCACACGGATACCATGAGTTCTAATTATACGCATACAATTCATAATATGCTGAAAAAAGGAATCATTTTTTCAAAAACAATTTGCTCTTGAACTCAGGGTAAAAAAAAAATAAACATGAGATGAAGAGGAGCTTGAATCAGAGTAGATCTTGACTCATAAGTGAGAATGTCTCCAAGACATTTCTGAGTCGTGTCCCTGGGAAGGTGAGCATGGCCTTCGATGTCATGGGAGTTTTGCTTCAAGGTAACACCACATGTCTTCCCTGCAGGGGGCGCTGCCAGAGATTCTATAAGAGGATCTCGGTCACTGCCAGCCCAATAACCCCAGCCCAACCTATCTTTGCCCTTTGATATACAACTGCAGCACAATTTTTTCAAAGTTGCCCAGTTGGTCAGGGTCTTTAGATTGACTCACTCTCCTAAACAGCACCACTGTTGATCGGTCCCAGCAGTTTCATCCTTATACTTTTCATGCCATCGTCACAGTCCGTAGGAACCACAGTATTAGCTTCCATCAACTCAACTTGCCCACATTAGCATCATTCTAAAATTCAAAAAAAAAGTATTCATATTAATCCATTGGATTTACAGTGGTGAGGTCTGCACGCTCAAGATGGCTGCAAACCTTGGTGGAAAAAACATAAATAAAGATAATGAAAAATTATTTTAATTATTTGAAAGATTTTTGATATGGTAATAGGAATTGAGATACAGCATATATCGCCATCTGAATATGGCTGATCACACTAACAGAGCTTCGAACATGCAGGGCAAACATTCACCCTCATGGATTGGACATTGGGTAGTCTGGCATACTTGTGCACACCAGAAGTGGACACAAAGCAGACAGAATTGGATGTTCGCAAAGGCTGTTGGTGCGCCGTACAAAATTTCTGTTTGCAGGGACCTGACTTTTTGACTGGTCCACCAATGTCCCCGCTCAGGACCAACAACAGCAACAGCAAAAACAAAGGATTATTTTGGATAAAAAGTTGTGGCAGGAGGTTACGCACTAAATATTGAGTTAGTTGTGAAAGTGATGAGATGTAGTTGTAGTTCAATGAAACATTGTGTTGAGGTTAGTGGAAAATTATGATTCAAGTCTGCTTTGACGATGAAGACCTGCCTGTGGGCGTCATGTTAACTTGGCTCCGCACACTTAGATTGATACCCCAAAATGGCTTCGGGGTGGAAACAGTACCGGACGGTATTGGGGTAAAATAGTAGTCGACAGCCCCATCTACTGGACAACATTGCGATTCTCGCTCGAAAAATGATCCTAAGTGTTGCTTTGATATTGTGTTGCAAGCTCACAGTACACACACTCAAAAATCATTTAATGTTGCGTCTACATTTTGGCCTAAAGAATAACCTGAACCAGTGCTATCCGTAACGGGTCGAGGCCACCATTATCCAGTCAATGGATAAGATTTCTCTGTTTGCTTCAATTAAATCAACATCAACTTGCTCCAAAAATGAAAATATTAAGCAAAACATTTTATGTTAATAACTTGTTTTGATACTACAGTAATCCAGAGAAAGCTGTCTTTAAAATTAAAATGACTGTTTACACTTGCATGCAAATGATTTTGAATTAAAAGGGCATTTAGAGGCTGTTTCGGCACTGAGAAGGAATTTGTCACTTATGTAGACTGGAGTCCATGGACAAATAAACTACACTGAGTGCTGAACTTAGCTTTATAAAATGCACTTATAACTCTTGGCATCATGCAGAAAGGTCACTTGTTTAACGGAACTGTTTTCAACGATGTCAAGCTTGCTACCAAGCCAGCATAGTAGTTGGACATTACTTTGCTGACGCGTCCCATCTGTGCACGTAATCCGCAGTGAATGTTTTTTATTGACGCGACGACGATCCATAAAGTAGCTAATATCACACACAGCTCAATAAATAACGTAGTGGGAGCACAAACAGCGAGCCAATAGTTGATATGCCGTAACTCAACCATGACGGTAAGACATTAGATCATAATACTTAGTTGAATCATCAACAATTTCCCTCTTAAATCTGAACAATCAGCCATCTCATTGTGAGATTGAGGGCAGAGTTTGGAACAAATAGAATAATCAGCTCAATTATGGCCCGGAGAGAGCTGAGTTTGGAATCCATGGTAACTATGATAGTGAGTCAGATCCTACCGCTTTAGCTGTTGCTTTCCTGTTCACTTCGACAGGTGTGCGGCTGTTGTCTTGGGGTCTGCTAGATGGCAGGGTATTTTCAGCAAGAGTGGCCATATTCAATACGCGATTATCTGAAGAGTTCTCACGACTTGTTCTGAGTGTCCTTACTGGCAGCTGATTGAAAGCGAGGGAAAAAAAAGTTCCTGCGAACGCTGGTCATTTAGTTTGACACCCTTCCTGTATACCAACGTCACCAGATTAGAAACCCATATCTTCTGCTCCCACCCCCAACACATCTTACAATAGACAATTTGCTTGAGATAATGAAGTTTATTAGTCATTTCATTTCAGCTTTTCTTTAGAAATGACTCCCATTTCACAGCAAGGATTCAGTGAATCACCACTCGGATCATCCCCTCCCAAGTGAACAGTAGCATTTACTTCTATATTCTTGGTAGGAAAATCAATGCATTTCAGTATTTTGTTGCCCCAAAGGTTCATCAAGGCATCACTTACCCACTGTCTGTGAAGGTTTATATCAAAGCCAATCTTTTAATCAATCACAACAGCTGAAACGGTTTTTTTTCTTCTTCATCTTCTTCTTCTTCTTCTTCTTTTTTCCCCACAGCCCATAACAGTGTGGTGAAGGATATTTTTGCACAGTCCTAGCTGGGCTGGCTCATTGCTATTACCAGTCAAAACTCCTTTAGTTTTATGGAGATAGCTTCAGATTTCTCAATGGATTAGTTGACTCCAACAGTAGATTCTGTATATGTTACAGAAAAAAAAAAACCTTGATATTGGAATTTTATGTCATATTACACATAAACCACACAAAAATGAATGGTTAAGTCAGTCTGAGGGTTTAAAATTCCTGAGATGTGGATATAAAACATTTGTCACACAAAAGGGGTCTGCATGACTAAATCATCCTTTATAGGACTGTAAAAATGCATATTAAAGAAAAATCAGTGGTACTTTACGATAATGTTGGACATTAATTGATGTTGGTCCAAATGCCAGCATCTGCAATAGTTCCCCAGGACTTAAGGTTCAATACTACAAAACATACTGCCATTTCGTGGGCTAAGAATTAACTGGACCTATCTCCACTTTTTACTAAATGAAGAAAATGGGATGTGAAATTTTGTTACATCATAATTTCTCACACCAAGTAGCCTACACTTTTCAGACATTTATATTCAGGGGAGTTATTTGGACTGAAAGGCATAATATCAGGCTGCTATACCTTTAGTAGAATGATTTTAGATAGGGGATCTTGGAACATGTAGAAGGAGATAGACCTTTGAATTTTCAAAAGGTCATGAATTTTGTCGGTATATGGTTCTATCTCCTAGATAGCTCCTTGGATTTCCAGAAATGTTTAGCCACAAAGTTCTGTCTTGCCTTGCGTTTTTTTAAAAAAGAACATAACAATGTAAATCCACCCAAATCTGCAAATTACATGTTCATGGTAAACGGTAATACAGAATTTGGTAGAAAAATAGAGTATCTGGCAATAAAAATCACAGAAAATGGGCAGCCACATCCTGTCTGAAAATAAATAGGAAACAAACCTTGTAACACTTAAATGAGCTATTGTTGTGTTCTGGCCTTTGGCCAGGACAGCATTTATGGTTTTAACAGTTTCAGGTTTCAAGATTTCATAGTTCATATTTTCATGTTTCATAGTTCATGTTCACAGTCACAGTTTTAACAGTTTCTTGTTTAGGATTACTCATTTCATAATTCATGTTCCATGTCCATGTTTTTACTTTTCCATGTTTTTGTTTTTGCCAGGTCTGCCATGCCACTCCACCGCTTGTCTGCGTTCCGCCCCGTGCCTTCGTTGTTGCACATTTCAGAGCTCTGGGTTGGCTTTGGTATTTCCCTCTTCCTTCTGTGCTGTGCTGATTTGGGGCTCTCTAAGCTTAATTGGCAATTAACTGTTTTTAAGTTACTAACATTTACTAACACTCACTGGGTGGTGTCATTCTTAGATAGGCACATTACTAATATTACTAATTTAGACAGGGAGTTTATTGTCATGATTCCTGCTTTGCTATTTCAAGATCTTGCTGTGCTTTTCTGTTCTTAACATTCATGCTTGCTTCCAAACTGCATACTTAATTGGTACTTAAGCTGAGCACGCTCATTCTCTTAATGAGCAAGTCTTGTCAACCAATCTTGTCCATGTCTTGATCTTGCCATGCCTCTTGTTTCTCTCTCTCTCCAGGTGTTACCCCTCATGTCATGATTTCTGAGCCTTTATCTGGATGCGGTGGAAGTTGGCTGGCAGACAGTGTCTCGCATCTCGTTGCATGTGCAAGTTTAGCCAAGTCCTTGTTGTCAAAGTTCCCTAGCATTTCTAGTTTCAAGTCTTGTCCTAGCCTCTTGTTTTGCGATTATATATTTAGTCTGGTTATTTATTTTTCTTGAGCATCTTGCCTGGAGTTTCCAGTGCCTTTTTGTTTTTGCCTTTTTGCATTTATTGTTTATAGCTCTGTGTAGCTTACTTTAGTTTGTTTTTTGCAACCCTTTGGGCCAAGTTTTTTGTTGGCCCTCGTGCCTGTTTATTTTTGTTTGAAATAAATCCTCATTCCCTTCTCCCCGCATCTGGTGTCTTACTGATCCCATATCAGCTATGGAGTCTCGACGATGTTCATTGTCAATTGCTGCTATCTCTATAGCCAGTACAAGTTCATCTGAGCACATTAAATGCAGACATCATGCACACTACATTGTAAACAAACTCTGGTCTTAAGCTTGGTTGCAGCGAGTACTATGTCCATATAGTGCTTGTTCATCTGCATGCACATGCAACTTGCAGTGCATAAAATATCAGATTGAAAGTCAAGTAGTACTATCTTAAATGGCCCCCTGGAATAAGACAATCCTTATGAAAAATGACCACAAAATACTACAGTAAAAATACTATAGTTTTACTTTACTTCTATATATTCTAGAGTGGTCATGGTACAATATGTGTAGCAGTGTAGATTTACTGCACCGTCCAAATACCTGAACAAACAGTCACTATTTCCAAAATGGATGGCAACAAAAGTGAGTACACGCCCTAATTGATAATGGTCAACCAAGCAATGAAATGCGACTTGTTCATGATTTTGTCTGTTCGACTGGGCCATATGAGGTTGTGTAACATGTTGAAGGGTTAAATTGTAGTGCTTTATGTACAATGCTCTCATTCTGGTCACTGTAGGGTCAACATGGCACCTCATGGGAAAGAACTCTCTGAGGATCTGAAAAAGAGAATTGTTGCTCTCCACAAAGATGGTCTAAGCTACAAAACCCAAAACCAGTGAAGTTGGCACGTGTAAATCGTAAATAAAAACAGAATACAATGATTTGCAAATCCTTTACAACCTATATTCAATTGAATACACTGCAAAGACAAATTACTTAATGTTCGAACAAGTAAACTTTGTAATTTTTTGCAAATATCAGCTCATTTGGAATTTGATGCCTGCAACATGTTTCAAAAAAGCAGGCACAAGTGGCAAAAAAGACTGAGAGAGTTGAGGAATGCTCATCAAACACTTATTTGGAACATCCCACAGGTGAACGGGCTAATTGGGAACAGGTGGGTGCCATGATTGGGTATAAAAGCAGCTTCCCTGAAATGCTCAGCCATTCACAAACAAGGATGGGGCGAGGGTCACCACTTAGTGAACAAATGCGTGAGCTGATTGTCGAACAGTTTAAAAAAATTCCTCAATGAGCTATTGCAAGAAATTTAGGGATTTCATCATCTACGGACGGTAATATCGTCAAAAGGTTCAGAGAATCTGGACAAATCACTGCACGTAAGCGACAAGGCCAAAAACCTACATTGAATGCCCGTGACCTTCGATCCCTCAGGTGGTACTGCATCAAAAACCAACATCAGTGTGTAAAGGACATCACCACATGGGCTCAGGAACACTTCAGAAAACCACTGTCAGTAACTACAGTTCGTCGCTGCATCTGCAAGTGCAAGTTAAAACTCTACAATGCAAAGCGAAAGCCATTTATCAGCAGCACCCAGAAACGCCGCCGGCTTCGCTGGGCCCAAGTGCTTCTAAGATGGACTGATGCCAAGTGGAAAAGTGTTCTGTGGTCTGACGAGTCCACATTTCAAATTGTCCGGACCAAAGAGGAAAAGAACCATCCGGACTGTTATAGGCACAAAATTCAAAAGCCAGCATCTGTGATGGTATGGGGGTTCATTAGTGCCCAAGGCATGGGCAACTTACACATATGTGAAGGCACCATTAATGCTGAAAGGTACATAAAGGTTTTGGAGGAACATATGTTGCCATCCAAGCAATGTCTTTTTCATGGACGCCCCTGCTTATTTCAGCAAAACAATGCCAAGCCACATTCTGCACGTGTTACAACAGCATGGCTCCGTAGTAAAAGAGTGCGGGTACTAGACTGGCTTGTCTGTAGTCCAGACCTGTCTCCCATTGAAAATGTGTGGCGCATTATGAAGCGTAAAATACGACAATGGAGACCCCGGACTGTTGAACAACTTAAGCTGTACATCAAGCAAGAATGGGAAAGAGTTCTACCTGAAAGCTTCAAAAATTGGTCTCCTCAGTTCCCAAACGTTTACTGAGTGTCGTTAAAAGGAAAGGCGATGTAACACAGTGGTAAAAAGGCCCCTGTGCCAACTTTTTTGCAATTTGTTGCTGCCTTTAAAGTCAATGATTATTTGCAAAAAAAAAAAAAAGTTTCTCAGTTTAAACATTAAACATTAAACGTTTGAACATTTGTAGTGTATTCAATTGAATATAAGTTGACAAGGATTTGCAAATCATTGTATTCTGTTTTTATCTACGATTTACATAACGTGCCAACTTCACAGGTTTTGGGTTTTGTACAAGAAGATCTGTGAAACCATGAAACTGAGCTACAGCACGGTGGCCAAGGTTATCCAGCAGTTTTCCAAGACGAGTTCTGCTCGGAAAAGGCCTCGTCAGGGTCGACCGAAGAGGTTGAGTCCTCGTGCTCTGTGCCAGGTGCACAAGTTGGCTTCAGAAAACAGACGCAGGAGTGCTGGCAGCATTGCTAACAAGGTTGTAGCAGTGGGATAACAGCCTGTCAGTGCTCAGACCATACGCCATGCTCTGCGCAAAGTTGGTCTGCATGGCCGTCAGCCAAGATGGAAGCCTCTTCTGAAGCTAGCCCACAAGAAAGCCCGAAAACAGTTTGTTGAAGACAACCAGTCCAAGAACATGAACTACTAGAACCATGTTCTGTGGTCTGACGAGACCAAGATAAACTTGTTCGGCTCAGATGGTGTCCAGCATGTGTGGCGGCGCCCTGGTGAGAAGTATCAAAACAAGTGTGTACTGCCTACAGTCAAACATGGTGCTGACAGCATCATGGTCTGGGGCTGCATGAGTGCTTCTGGTCCTGGGGAGCTGCACTTCATGAGTGGAATAATGGATCTAACATGTCCTGTGAGATTCTAAAGCAGAACATGACGCCCTCCCTTCAGAAACTGGGCCGCACGGCTGTTTTCCAACAATATAACGACCCGAAACACACCTCCAAAATGACAACTGCCTTCCTGAAGAAGCTGAAGCTGATGGTATGGCCAAGTATGTCTCCAGACCTGAATCCCATTGAGCACCGGTGGGGCATCCTCAAGAGGAAGGTTGAGGAGCAGCAGGTGTCCAACATCCACCAGCTCCGTGATGTTGTCATGGAGGAGTGGAGGATCCCAGCAACAACCTGTGCAGCTCTGGTGAATTCCATGCCTCGGAGAATCAAGGCAGTGCTGGACAACAATGGCGGTCACACTAAATATTGACACTATGGACACAATTTGGCATGTTGACGGTGAGGTGTACTCACTTTTGTTGCCACCCATTTTGGAAATAGTGACTGTTTGTTCAGTTATTTGGACAGTGCAGTAAATCTACACTGCTACTCCTATTGTGCAATGACTACTCTAGAATATATTCAGTTTTCATTTCTGTAACGATGTCCCTTAAAAAGATATACTAAATTAATAGTCGAAATGTGAAGGGTGTACTCACTTTTGAGAGATACTGTATATATATATATATATATATATATATATATATATAAATATACAGTAGTATTCATCTCCCTCTTCTCGGGTCACTTTTGGTTTATTAAACCTGACTTATGATTTATAAACCAAGAACCAAATGCAGAGATGGAATACAATGCAATAGTGCCGTTTATTGATAGTAATACAGTAAGACAGAGAGATGCAACCCAGAGCAGACTGACGTAGTTCAGTTCAGATATAACAGGCAAGGGTGCAAGGGCGTGTCCGTACCTGGCTATTGGCTGTGCAGAACAGCTGCCAGATGGAGTGCGCACTTCACCAGAGCCGAACTGTCAGGTGGCAGGACTGGAGTTTGGCAAGAACGCGGTCCCAATCCTGATGACCGCAGAATGCTTGTGAGATTTTCTAATAAACTGACCAGATAAACAGACTGAGGTTTGATTACTAGGATCATAGTCTCAATCCTGGAGACAGAGATTAAGGCTTGGGAGCTTAGTTTTATAAATAAAACTAGGAAGAGAACTTCCATATATTACAATCATTAAAAGTAACAAATTTCTGTAGACGATAAGTTTTTCGAGGTAATACTGACTGGTTGCTAATGGGCATCAGACAAGTAAAAATCCAGCAACTTGAAAACTCAAAGTAAAAGGGAATAAATACACCGACACACACGTGAGGAAGGGGGAACCATGATTAGGACACAGCTGGTTAGGAAAACATGCAGGATGTCAACCTGAATCAGCAATCAGAAGAGGCAACACATCTGATACTGATTTTATCCAGTGCCTAACACCCTTTTTTCTGCAACACTTGAGTCCATGCACCATCAAAGCCCTGTCCCTTACCATGTGATCACTGGCTGCTGCTACTGCCTGTAGCAAGAGATGCCACTGCTTGGATGTTTTATTGAGGTTTAATGGAATTTAATTGAACATTATTAATTAGCTAGTCAGCGGATGATGGGCTTCCCCACTATAGCTGGGTTCCTCCTGAGATTTCTTCCCACTGGAGAGTTTTTTCACACCAGTGTTTGAAATATTTTTCTCCCTACTGGGAGTTTTTTTTTTTTTGCCTCATTTGCTATAGTGGGGATTAGGCTGGGCACTGCCCTCTCTGCTCTGTGAAGCGTCTTTGTGACAGTCTGTCTGTAAAAAGCGCCGTACAAATAAAGGTGCACTGAATTGAATTGAATCTGATAGACAAGCTGATGGATGGAGAAGATGCAAGAGGGATTCGCATGAGTGTAGCGACAAAAGTACTTGGACTTCCACAGTAAGTTGCTCTGCGTAGAAGTGCCAAGTATCTGTGATGTAATGCAGGGCAAAGTGCACGATCAGGACCTATTTTAGAGGTGTCAAACGACATATCAGCAGTCCCGTGTGATTGGGCTTTGTTATAGCCTACTGCTCCAGCTTAATTAGTTCAGTTAGTAAATGCATAATTAGCATCATCTGCTAAGGTTTATGATTTGAATGGCACCAGAAATAAATATGGGCAGTAAATTACAAAACTGTGTAAGTGATTAATGGCCAATTATAAAATGAAGTGCAAGCATAATTAAACACTCTCGCTCGACAGGAAATTAAAGGGCACGCCACACTGCTATTCCCTTCTGTTCATTTAGCGCGGGAACCGCGTGTTTTATGGTTGTGTTTATTGACTTCTCAACAATATATCAAAAAATAATCAACGAGTAATAATCTGATGTCCCCATACTACCCCAAGTTCAGAATACATGCTTTAAAAACAAGGATCTTCAGTCCTCCTGAACTTTTCTGGTCGTTATTATCGTGACGGTGAACATTTATGGCAGGTTTATAAGCGAAATGAGCTGTTATTTCAACATCTGATGTTGACTTGGCCCTTAGTGGTCCAGACTCAGGCGTCCCAAAGATTCATTAATCATTTTGAGTGTTTGCCTGGGACGTGGACGTGGGATGATTTTTTATGCTTTTATGCTACATGGGGTGACAGTAGTGCTAGAAACGGGTGAAAAAATTGGCACCCGGCGCAGGCCTCTTGATTTTCTACCTGCACACTAAGAAATCAAACATTTTTGGGTGAATTTTAAAAGATGGCATAAATTAACACGACAATTTATTCTTTGAGTTGTGGATGCGTACTGATGTACAGTACAGTATATGCCCTTCTGACACTCAGCATCGAAAAAATAAAATTATTTTCATTTTTTAAAAATGCAATTGATGAGTCATGAATGACAAATTATTTGCAAATATTTTTTCAAATATTCACATTTTTATTTAAAAAATGTATTCTTTTATGAAGTCACCCTTTGATGTACGGCGATATAGGTTTTTGCATATGAGAAGTCTGATCACAGACTCCAGTCTCCCACAGGCTAAAAAATTAATTGGGTTTAAGTGCATAGCATTAAAATCTTAAATTGGAGCTGACAGTTTGCATTTTAAACATATGTTCACATGTTGTTTCACTGCAGATTTGACACGCTAGATTGCAGAGGCGAATGAAACACGTGTCGGTGTCATGAGACTTCCTGACTGCTCTGCAAATGTAAAATCACGCAATAGCAGTCAATCACTGCGTAAAAAGACCCCTATAGACCCATTTACGGCAAACATCATCAAAAACCGAACCCGTCAGCTGCATCAACATTGACAGCTGTCAACAAGACCGAGAAGCCATCGGTGTCACTCTCAAAATATTCAACAAGATAACATTTAATTTTGAAAAAACCTCCTGATAAAGATTATTTTAAGTAATGAAAAAGTGCAACGTTCAGGTTACTGCGCACTATATTTCAATCACGAAGACTTCGGATTTAAGGAAAGGAGATTTATTAACAATGCAATGACATGAAAGAAATTCAGGATTTGCCGATGACTCCGTCCTCAAGGACCCTCAAGCGAGGTGGGGCGCTGATCTGCCTGGGTAGCAGGCAGAGGGGAAGCCATCCCCCGTTGGACAGAAGGGTCACACAGATGAAGTAGATGCTGAGGAGGCTGAAGACTCAGAAGTTGGTGGTGGTGGGGAGCAGTGGCGGCTCGTGAATTGGCAACAGGGGAAGCCCAAACAATCCCTAAATGTTAATGATTGTTCATCACCTGTTTTCAATCATTCATTTAAACAGTGGAGGGTCGTCGGCCGTAACAAAGTTAAGCCAAAACCTCGCCCTTCAAAGCTTAATGACATAAACCTTTCGCAGTTTACTTTTCTTGATCAGAAGTTGCTCATACGAAGAGATCATTAGAAGAACAGTCAGTTGAGTCAAATTTATTTTCGATAGCATTGTTATACATTGCACCACGAAATTGAGGGGTTTTCTTTCACACATAAATTACGACATAAATTACCACAGGCCTACGCTACAAATTCCGCGCTCAAGAAGCTCACGAAACGGTATAGATGCGCAAATTGATTAGTGAGGCTCATTAAGCAATAAGTTGTGCAACATCTTCTATATATATATGTAACCCCTTTTTGGACGGGTGTTAATCACCCAGCACAGTACAGCTACTTATAGTTACCCTAAATCACAATAAATAATGGCGCAACAGGATCCGAAGTTCTCAGCGGTGGAATGGTGAGCTGGCTGAGATTCCTTATACCACAAGCGTAATTGAATAACTGTGTAGTAGTAGTAAATAGGAATATGAATACTTATAAATGATTACAAATTTAGTAGCGCGGTGCCTCCACTGTGGAAAAACTGCACTTACCCTCAAGCCAGTGCAGGATGTATCTCCCCAGAATTCAAAAACATTATGTTCAATCTATTATAATAAATGCTCTATCTATGTAACTGTAGTGTATTCAATTACAATACACTCATTAAGCTACCTAAATAGCACTCTTCATGGCAATACCGTTAGCCAGGTGAAAAAAATGAGCTGCCAACACCCCAGATAGAATTAAATAATAATGATTATATTTATTAATAAGCAATAATAATAATAATAGGAAATATTATTGATATGTAACCATGAAAGTGAAAACATTTAATATACAACACATTAAGTGATTTCCCGTATGAATTACAAGTAAAGCGATTTATAATTAACAAAGATCTAAAAAAAACAAAACACAGCGCACAATTGGGGCCCGTATGTTGGTGCACAAAGGTTACGTCAGCTTTTGAGCAAACGTTAGCTCCGCCAAGGATCCACAGCTCTCTGAGCCGTAGGCAAAGTAGCAACCGCGACAGTGCCCTTGATTCGACTCGCTCGTTGCAAAATGTGTGGTGCGTAACTCACGACCAGTCTTCCCACTCAGTCCTGGAGCTTACGGCTGTGTCTTTCTACCAGCCTCCAAACTAACTGCACGGAGGGGGGGAATTAACAGATCGTAATCTGCTCTGGCTCGCCTTGCGGTACACGCAGCTTGGCGGTGCCACTACGACCCCTGTTGGTCCAGCACCGAGTCTTCCTCCAACGCGGAGCACTCACACCGCCAGTCCCAGGTCTTCAACAGCCCACCAGGTTCACCTTAGCCTGAAGAAATCCGTAACCCTATCGCTAATATTTAGCGAGGTTATAAGAAACTTCAAGGGAAAAAAAACAAGCTTAACCGTTGAATCACACCAGGCTCTGTCGCTGTCTCCGCTCCAAAACAAAAACGGCCAACGTACCAAGCTATGTCTCAACGGTCTCCGGTAATCAGCACGAGCATAAAACATGTACTAATTATTATTGGTGGATTATAAAATTCAAATAAAAACAGAAGAAATACATCTGATTAGCTAATACAGTTTGTCACATCAGAACAGTGAAAATATTCCCAAACACAAAGCATTATGGTAAATGGAGTTTTGTAAAATACACAGTACACAGTATTGTTTTAGAGGACCTTACACTCTCCCCCCACCAAACAAACAGCATGCCCCCATGCTGGGTCAAATACATTGAAAAGGAAAGTACAGGTAACAAAACAAACAAAACAAAGTAGCAAAACAACAAACATAAACTAGTACGTTAAACTAGCAATGGGTGTCATGACAGTCTTACATGGCATAAGAACTGGCCTGTGTGTGCATGTGCTACAAAGAGCCTGTGGAGAACACCACCAGGCATGAGAATTATTCCTTTCAAGGGATGGTTGCACTGAGGCTAGAGTGGACGCTACTACAGTGTGCCCACTCTGCACTCCCAGCTTGCCATAATTCAAGCGATTAGTCGGCTGTCTTTCCCTATGTGACCTACGCACTGCAAGGGGTACTGCGACTGAGGCAGTTGCAGGGTCAGCTACAGAGTGAACATCAGGAGGACTACCATCCTGATCAGCATCTACTAAATCTTCTACCACCTCAGGGGACTTATGTGAAGAGGCAGGGAGTGCAGTGTTGATTGAAGCTAGCAAATTATCACTAGGCGTGTGTACTAAACTAGGGCTTCTAGATGTCGTGGAGACACACGGCGCAGGGGACTCCGGTGTAGGCTGGCTAACCTGTGTGCTGGCTCCCAAAGGAGTGTGTTGCACAGCATCCTCAATATAACAGCCATATTCCGAATCAGAATCAGAACCTACAGAGCTAAAATGTGTGGGCACTACAGGGGGCAACACTTCAGGCACACCAGCTCTGTGCTTCTCCTTAGTCCTCCTACGTCTCACAGCTCTTGGGCACAAAGCTGAGGGGGCGTCAACCACAGGGCCTAATCTCACCTCCTGTCCCAAAGGCAATATGTGGTTGCGGTGCAACACCTTGACTGGCCCTTTACCATCAAAAGGTTTCAGTCTGTACACCGGAAGATCAGACAGCTGACTGTCCACAATGTAAGGAAAAGAATTCCATCTGTCAGCCAACTTCTGCTGCCCTTTCAGACCCAGATTCCGAATCAAAACTCGATCCCCAGAATTCAGGCTATGATATCGGACTTTCTGGTCATAACGCTCCTTGTTGCTCTGGTTCATCCTATCCACTGAGGCTCGTGCCAGCTGGTAAGCAACTTGCAACTCCTCTTTCATCTGGGTCACATACCTCAAGTGTGACACAGATGACGCGTCCTTAGATGAAACACCAAAACACACATCTACTGGGAGCCGGGCCTCCCGACCAAACAATAAGAAATAGGGAGAGTATCCAGTTGCCTCATTAGGAGTACAATTATACGCATGCACCAAATGCGCAATGTGCTGACTCCATTTAGACTTCTGATGTGACTCCAGGGTGCCCAACATGTCCAACAAAGTCCGGTTGAACCTTTCAGGTTGTGGGTCACCCTGTGGGTGATAAGGAGATGTTCTCGACTTTTTCACACCCAACATGGTCAACATCTCTGTTACCAGTCTGCTCTCAAAATCCCTACTTTGGTCAGAGTGAATACGAGTGGGCAAGCCGTAATGAATAAAATACTTCTCCCACAGGGTCCTCACCACTGTGACCGCTGTCTGGTCCTTAGTAGGAAAGGCCTGTGCATACCGAGTGAAATGGTCGGTAATGACTAACACATTACAGACATTGCGAGAATCAGGCTCAAGGCAAAGAAAATCAATGCATACCAGATCCATCGGCCCGGAACTCTGGAGATGCGAAAGAGGGGCAACTCTTTGTGGCAGCGTTTTCCGCTTGATGCAGCGTTCGCAAGTCTTACAGTGCTTCTCTACGTCAATTTTCATGCGAGGCCAGTAAAATCTGTCACGCACTAAGCTGTATGATTTATCGAATCCTAAGTGGCCAATGTCATCATGCAGCAGCCTAAAACAAGACCATGAAACTGCCGTGGCAGCACCAACTGTCTGACCTGCTGATCACCGTGCTTAACCGTCCTGTGCAACAAGCCATTGTCAATAGAGAGCTTAGCCCACTCCTTTTTCAGGACCTTCATGTCAGGATGCCGTGTCAGGATGCTGCTAGCAGGCTCCTTAAGATTCACCGCATGCCAAACCTCCCCTATACAAGCATCATTCTTCTGGGCTTCTTGAAGCTCATCAGAACTAAACACAGGCAACTCATCAGGCGCTACTGCAGCAACATGCGAGTACGCCTCGGGAACAGCTGACTCGTGACTGCAAATCTGATCTGCCACACGCGGAAAAGAAGGGTAACCTGCCCTCTGTGTGGCCACCACCTGACAAATAGCTCGCACCCCAGGGGCTGGAATCTCTTGCCACTCATCATCAGGGGACAGACTGATGTGAGGGCGTCGTGACAGTGCATCTGCATCCAGGTTCCGTTTCCCTGGCCTATACTTCAGGCTGAAGTTGTAGGTTGACAAAGCTGACAGCCAACGGTGACCAGTGGCATCAAGTTTTGCAGACTTAGTTATATAAGTCAGCGGGTTGTTGTCTGTCCTGACTTCAAAGGTGGCCCCATAAAGGTAATCATGCAGCCGATCCACAATAGCCCACTTCAAAGCTAAAAACTCCAACTTGTGAGCAGGGTAATTCTTCTCTGAAGGGGAAAGACTGCGACTGATGAATGCCACTGGACGCAACCCGTCAACATGCTCCTGGTACAGAACGCCACCCAAGCCGTCCAGGCTTGCATCCACATGCAAAACATATGGCGTTTGGGGATCTGCAAAAGCCAAAACTGGAGCCCGAGTCAGCCTTTGCTTAAGCTATTGAAAAGCAGCCTCACACTGGTCACTCCACCTGGGACCAAAAGGCTCAGAGGGCCGGAAACAAGGCTTCCGGTCAGCAGCCTGTGAACTTGAGTTCGTCTTCCTCGACGGCCAGCCCTGCAGCAACTCATTGAGGGGACGGCACAATGTGGAAAAACCCTTCACAAACCGACGGTAATACCCACAAAACCCCAGAAATGACCGCAGCTCCGTTACAGTCTGAGGTCGAGGCCAAGATACAACAGCCTCAATTTTTGAAGGGTCAGTGGCTATGCCGTCCTGTGAAACTATGTGCCCAACATAGTTCACTGACGTCCGACCAAACTGACATTTATCCAGAGAGATTTTAAGACCTTCCTCTCTCAGACGGTCAAGAACCTTCAGGAGCCTTTCCTCATGTTCTTCCAGGGTACGGCCAAAAACAATCAAATCATCCAAGTACACAAGAACCTCTAGAAAGTTCATATCCCCGACGGTCCGCTCCATGACTCTCTGGAACGTGGCAGGCGCACCACAGATTCCTTGAGGCATGCGGTCAAACTGATAGAAGCCTAAAGGACAGATGAAGGCAGTCTTCTCTTTATCAGCCTCGCTCATGGGAATCTGGTAGTAGCCACTTCTCAAATCCAACACTGAGAACCACTTACTACCAGAGAGACAATGGAGGGCATCCTCAATTCTAGGAACAGTGTACTGGTCAGGGACAGTCCGCTGGTTAAGCGTTCTATAATCCACACACATCCTGACCTTACCAGACTTCTTACGCACTACTACAATAGGTGAGGCATATGGACTCCTGGACTCTGAAATAATGCCATGTTTCTGTAGTTCCATCAAATGCTGACGCACATCCTCCAAATCAGCCGGGGCCAAGCGCCGAGATCTCTCTCGAAAAGGCCGTGAATCATTCAACCGAATCTCATGCTGGGTGCTTCTTGAGCAGCCTACATCCCACTCACTACAAGGAAACACTTCCTTCTTCTGCAGCATTTTCTCACAGAGGCACTGCTTTGCCTCCTCTGGCATAGGAGAAGTGCCAAAGTCAAAAGAAGCAGAAGAGAGTGTACTAGTGTCTGTGGAACAGCAAGTGGACGGAATCTGCGGCACCATGTCTACAGGGAATATGTGAGCAAGGGGACTACCTCGTTTCACAAGAATATCCCTAGAAGAGACATTCCTCACATTTACCGTGATGCGACGACACAACACAGCAGAGACCGGATGTACTTCAGGCCTAACCTCGAGCTCCGGGGCAGATGCGCCATCAGCACTAACATGCTGATCTACAAGGACTAAAGAGTCATGAATCTCACCAGGAAACTTGGGCAGGCCGGAGAGCTGCAGCTCCTGCCCAGGCTTTAAAACAACAGGCTTAGTTCTAGTGAACCACACTGTGCCATGCTTATCCACATCCTCCGGCAAAACAACTGTGTGCTTAATGGACTCAAAAACCTCTTTCATCACTGGGTGTATAGTAAGCGTGTTAAGAAACCCGTCTCCGGCCTGTTCGTGACAAGAGTGGAACAGTTTCCGCACTAAGTGTGTGTTTGTGCCAACCAAAATGGCTATACCCTCTTTTGTCTTAGGGTCAGGACACACAAGAGCTAAAGCGTCCACTACCTGAGACACACCTGTGACAGCTTCAGTGAACTCCAACCTGAGAGCCAAATATCCATCATATGGGTATTTGTGAGAGCTCAAACCCCATATTTCGAGACTTTCCACTGGCTGCAGCGGCAGGTGCTTCAAGTATGTATTGTAAAAGCTACGATACAAGATGGTGACCTGAGAACCACTATCGAGCAAAGCTTTAGCATAAATGCCCTCTATCTGCACGGGCACCTCAGCCGAGGGCCCCACTAACCCAGATGGTAATTGTGATTGGCTGACTTTGATTGGAGGAGAGCAATGAGCGGAACGCGTCTTATGTGATGGAGCTCTGTGCCGTTCCTTCACTGAGCTCCGGGGAAGTTTCCCTGCTGCGTGACCCTCTTAAGCAGCTTCTGATTCACTAATCTCAAGTTCTCAGAACGTGTGCACTCTCGCTTGGTGTGGCCGTCTTCTCCACACTTATAACAGAAAATGGCAGGAACAGGAGAGGCTGCCATAGACTTCGGCAAGTTTGAAGAAGCAGAAGAAACAGCCCTTGTGGGGGCAGCTGGAGCAGTGGTTCCTGTGCCCTGGCTTGAGCCACACTGTGAGACTGGTGGAGTAGCAGAAGACGCTGTAGTAGCAGTCAACATTCTAGTTACTAAAGACGTCAGCTCCTTAACCTCTTTCCTCAGACTGTCCACATCAGACATTATTGAAGTAACAGGCTCATGGGAAAGAGTGACAGCAGCTGTCACAGGGACCTGGCGAACAGTGGAAATGGCCGCAGAAACCTTTGCACTCTCTCTAGCACTTACCCAGTGCTCTTCCTCTCTCACTGCTCGCATTAGCTGCGAAAAAGAAGGCGGATTTTGCAAAGTGTGCATCACACGCACACGCAAAGCCACAAGGTCATTGGTGAGAGCACCCTTGAAGAGCTGCTCCAGGCGTGCACGATTCAGACCTGCAGCATCAATCCCTCCTCTCAAAAGAGCGCGATGAAGAAGCTTGTCCAAGCGGTACAAGAAAGCAGACAGTTTCTCTCCATCCTCTTGAAAAGTATAGCGAAACGAAGCCATAAGGTCTGCTCCACACTCTGTGGACCCATAAGTAATGTCAAGAGCCGCTACATAATCAGAAGCTAAGGCAGACGGGTTACTGACTTTCAAAAATCTAATAATATCCGCAGCAGGCCCACGCAAACTCTCAACAATGCGTTGCCGCTTCACAGCATCAGTGCACTGCCACTCAGTAACCATCTGAATAGCCTGCTCCATCCACACCTCATACTCTTCCTCACCAGGAGGAACAGGTCGTAATCCAGAAAACAGCCTCAGTTTTCTATAGCCAGGTGCATCAACAGATGCCTGATTACAGCGGTCTACGAGCTGACCTATGGCATTCACAAGATCAATGCTGACATCAGGCTTAGGAGGTTGAGGGCCCAGAACAGCTGCCTTTACATCACCCATGGACTTACCCTCCTTCTGCAACAATGCCAACAGCTTAGCTTCAAAATCATTCCCTTCAGGAGCAGGACTAGCAGGCAGCAAGCTACTCACTACATGAACAGCCCATGGACCTGCCTCACCTGCAATTCCCACTTCAGGAGGGACAGAGCTCTGATCCAACTCAGCAGAAGACTCCACTAAAATGTACAGGTGCCTACCAGTTTTGTCACCACGGCGACCACGGATCTGGGTCCTACCCAGAACCTTGACTGTACTGAGCACATGGGTAACCACATCATCACCAGCCTCCAGTGGCACTCTGCTAAGAACAGCTGCATGAGACAAATCAACATTCTCCTCACGGCTCCACTCAACAGCCTGACTAAGGTCCATGTTAAAAGGTGCACAGCAAAACAGCAAAAACTTGGGCTAAAACAAGACAAACACTAAGCAAAACACAGCTACCTACTCGTTCTGGTAAACAGGAAAATCCCAGCGGTGCCTCCAAAATGTAACCCCTTTTTGGACGGGTGTTAATCACCCAGCACAGTACAGCTACTTATAGTTACCCTAAATCACAATAAATAATGGCGCAACAGGATCCGAAGTTCTCAGCGGTGGAATGGTGAGCTGGCTGAGATTCCTTATACCACAAGCGTAATTGAATAACTGTGTAGTAGTAGTAAATAGGAATATGAATACTTATAAATGATTACAAATTTAGTAGCGCGGTGCCTCCACTGTGGAAAAACTGCACTTTCCCTCAAGCCAGTGCAGGATGTATCTCCCCAGAATTCAAAAACATTATGTTCAATCTATTATAATAAATGCTCTATCTATGTAACTGTAGTGTATTCAATTACAATACACTCATTAAGCTACCTAAATAGCACTCTTCATGGCAATACCGTTAGCCAGGTGAAAAAAATGAGCTGCCAACACCCCAGATAGAATTAAATAATAATGATTATATTTATTAATAAGCAATAATAATAATAATAGGAAATATTATTGATATGTAACCATGAAAGTGAAAACATTTAATATACAACACATTAAGTGATTTCCCGTATGAATTACAAGTAAAGCGATTTATAATTAACAAAGATCTAAAAAAAACAAAACACAGCGCACAATTGGGGCCCGTATGTTGGTGCACAAAGGTTACGTCAGCTTTTGAGCAAACGTTAGCTCCGCCAAGGATCCACAGCTCTCTGAGCCGTAGGCAAAGTAGCAACCGCGACAGTGCCCTTGATTCGACTCGCTCGTTGCAAAATGTGTGGTGCGTAACTCACGACCAGTCTTCCCACTCAGTCCTGGAGCTTACGGCTGTGTCTTTCTACCAGCCTCCAAACTAACTGCACGGAGGGGGGGAATTAACAGATCGTAATCTGTTCTGGCTCGCCTTGCGGTACACGCAGCTTGGCGGTGCCACTACGACCCCTGTTGGTCCAGCACCGAGTCTTCCTCCAACGCGGAGCACTCACGCCGCCAGTCCCAGGTCTTCAACAGCCCACCAGGTTCACCTTAGCCTGAAGAAATCCGTAACCCTATCGCTAATATTTAGCGAGGTTATAAGAAACTTCAAGGGAAAAAAAACAAGCTTAACCGTTGAATCACACCAGGCTCTGTCGCTGTCTCCGCTCCAAAACAAAAACGGCCAACGTACCAAGCTATGTCTCAACGGTCTCCGGTAATCAGCACGAGCATAAAACATGTACTAATTATTATTGGTGGATTATAAAATTCAAATAAAAACAGAAGAAATACATCTGATTAGCTAATACAGTTTGTCACATCAGAACAGTGAAAATATTCCCAAACACAAAGCATTATGGTAAATGGAGTTTTGTAAAATACACAGTACACAGTATTGTTTTAGAGGACCTTACACTTATATATATATATATATATATATATATATATATATATATATATATATATCTATATATATATATATATATATATATATATATATATAATTTTCTTCTATATTAAGATTGTAGAAAATGGACAGTCGTGGCTTCTTGTGAAAGAAGCCTCGCAAACTAATTTATAAAGACGTGTTGATAATTTGCGTCGTCATTTGCTATCGAAAAAAAATTTGATTGTCCTTCAACCAATTTGTATGAGTAACTGCTGATAAAGTAAAGTAAACTACGAAATGTTGAAGTCATTAAGCTTTGAAGGGCGAGGTTCTGGCTTCCCTTTGTTACGGCCGACGAGCCGCCGCTGGTGGGGAGGCGGTGGGCGATGCGGAATCTGTGCAAAAGCAGACAGGAACACGTCAGAAACATATATAAAGAAGACCGAAGGCGCTGATTGGGTAAGTGTAATTGCATAAGAATCCTACGTCTCGTGATTGAACTTTCGTTTACACTTCCCTCTTATATACAGGCATAATTTTCCTCCTAAATTTAGCTGTCTAGTTAATTAAGATTATGCTTCACTTTATTTCTCCCAGCAGCAAATTAGCAAGCTAGCTAGCTAACTCAGCAGTGTTAAATTCTTACCAGTGTACCTTGAGTTAGTTTCTGTAACTGTAGTTCGCATGATAACTTAAAGGGGACCTAACATGCTGATCCTTCTTTTAATACATATTAGTAATGTTACAGTGTTGGTTGTCCATGCTCAACCTCTGAAAAGTTTCTAAACATAAGATACAGGCATTTTGCCGTAATCCAAGAACGTGATTTCGTGAGTGTGATTTCCTCTGAACAGCTCCTCCCGAGATCTTCACGAGATCTGGGTAAAACCTGATGTCAGGTTGTGCCGTCCAATTTGGACAGACCTAGCCAGAGCCAACCACTGTGCTGGACCTGCCCACACCGGAAACTATTCTAGCTGGCACTAACAACGGCAGATCATACTATGCCTTAGTAGCGTCTACACGCTTGGAAACACAAAAGAGCTGCAGGTCATTTGAGGTGCAATTTTGTTAGTATCTCTCCCAAAGCTACTTGTCCATTTACTTTTGGACGTTAAAAAAAAAAACAAATATTTCTCTTCCAAAAGACGATGCCACCAGAAATCAGTGGGTAGCTTTTTTTGCTTGCTGGCACCAAACAGCCTCGGCCAAAGGGAACGTTAGCTGTTTGTGCTCAGCATTTCACCAAAGACAGCATTGTCAATAAAGGATAATTTGACACAGGATAAGCATTTCAGCTACTTCTCAAACCTGAAGCAGTTGCATCGATCAAGCGCTTGGAGCCACAAGCTGTAAGTAACCATATAACAGCAAATGCCTCAAACGCAGGCTTTGTTAAATATCTGAAGATAAAGCCTGTATCTGTCGCGACTGTCCGTGACTCATAGACACAGAAGTTGTCAGTTGCTTTTACTGTATAAGCCAACCTGACTCGATAGCCAGTTGATTTTGGCTGTAGCACAACAGCAAACATAGCCTAGTTACTGTTGCTAGAGTGATATCAGGGGAAATTCTACTGAAGGTGTGTGAACATAAACCTCATTTGAAGCTAACTTTTAATACTTGTTTGTAATTTGGATGCTTAGTACAACTGTTCACAGCAGCAGAACTTGTAGTCAGTAAAATCTGTATTGCAAGGGTTTGTCTCTGTGGTTATGACCGCTTGGTTACCAGCAACTGCATGTTAATTTACGTGTCATGCTGATTAAAAATACTCCTGGTTAACGTATATGCAGTAATTCTGATCGGTATGCTTGTGTTACTTCAGTAAGCATCAATGTGGCAGTTTCATCATAACGTTGCCCGATTGTTGCCACTACAGTTAGAGATCACTTCACTTATCCATGACTGGGATCAGCCGGATACTTCACAAATGTCTGAGCATGTCTGGCGCTACCATGAAAGCAATACGAAACGCAGAGACTCTGTCGATTTACAAACGATTTCCCTGCACTACCTTGACATAATTTCATCCCCCTTTAGAAATTGTTGTGGCTAATAAAAAGCCGAAAAAGGCGGAGATTAAATAGGTAATTCTTTCCTGCTGAAGTGATCAATTCGCTAGCTCCACATTAGCAACTTGTCTGCACTAACGGAACTTAAGTCTCCTGGTTACTCCTGGTTAAGTTATATGCAGCAATTCTGATCGGTATGCTTGTGTTACTTCGGTAAGCATCAATGTGGCAGTTTCATCATAACGTCGCCTGATTGCAGCCACTACAGTTGAAGCAAACCGGAGAGGTGGTGTATGTGTCTGCCGAGTTGGGCTGCAGTTAGACCAGACGTAGATTTTGCAGAGCTTGGGGTGCGTTTTTGGGTGCTTATGAAATGATCACTTCACTTATCCATGACTGGGGTAAGCCTAATACATCTCTAATGGCTGGGCAAGCTCTCTGATACTACCGGTGAAAGCAATAGGGAAGCGCACAGGCTAACGTGTTCGATATAACAAATGCTGCATTGCCATCGATTGAATATTAAATTCTTTCCTGTAAAAGTGATCAATTCGCTTGCTGCCTATAAGCAACGGTTCACGCAGAGGAAACTTACGGTCTGTAAAACCTGTATTATGTTCATGACATAGCCGGAGCTCTGTCTAGCTCTCGCAACGCTATGCCTAATGCGCCCATTATCTGCGAGGAAAAGCTGGTCATTCCGAAGCAATAAGTAAACCATTACCACAGGCAATTTCCGAAAAGGCCGTTTAGCTTTGAGCTTTTGCCCCTCCGTCACATACCAGCGCAGAAGCTGTTCATTTCTCCACGCTAACAACACACCACAGCTATGCACACGAACCATCAGGTCCTAATACACACCGAAGCAGTCCATAAGCTCTTAGTCCACTTTTAGCTGCTCCTCACTGTCCATGTTTCCTTCTAAACTCAGACCCACCGGATTTCTACGGTCTCCAGTCTACAATTGGGTTTGTCGACCCGTTCTACTTGTACAAATGAGACTATATGGGGTAGATTCTAGCTTCCCCTGCATCCTAGCTAGGAGTAGTAAAAGCGCTGTACTCACCAAGTGTTGCCGTAGCAAACTGTAGCCGATAGCAAATTCATGCTTGAACTGCCAGATTTTCGCACTGCGTCCTCCACTTTCGTTGTTGCATTTATTAGAAGAAGTTAATGTCATTAGATCTATACAAATGTACTGTGTTTTATAGCAGAATTTCCCCACTGATTCCTTAGCTCAGATGGCAGACGCATCTCAGGTTTCACTGTGACACTGCATCGTCCCGCTTAGATCCGCCCTCCACAGAGCTGGCCAATCAAAATAAAGTGGGCACACAGGGAGTGGGGGCAATAGCGGAAGAGCCATCCCAATGAGGCGTTTCAGGCAGAGACTACAATGGGATTCAAATGGGGTTTTTTGAGAATGGCAGTACGAGCGAAATAAGTGCCCTCTTTTATTTTGCGCGATCAGGAGTACTCTAGGGGAGTCAAAGACCAAAATATAAACTTGGAAAAATAACATATTGGTCCCCTTTAAACTCACACAAAATAACGGATTTCCTCTTAAAACTGCGATTTGGTGAAAAAGCAGGTATATCGGTTTTGACAACTAAAAAAGTATAAATCTGACGCGTGTCACACGCTGCCAGTGGGCTTTGCTCCAATGAAATTAATGTAATCAATTTTTTGACGCGCGTCTCACGGTTACAGACATTAAATGAAATATGTGAGAATAATGGTAAACCGAAGCAGATTTCATGTTTGCATAACAACTACGCAGTCAAACTCGCCAGCTAGCAAGCCGACAAAACAAAATAATACTTTGCCTGCCATGCAGGGACAATTAGCTGTTAGGACGTAGTTTTCGTTTTTTTTTTAAATTATTATTATAACCCATGCGTCATACACGGCAGTTTTATGCCCTTGTGTTTGACTGGGAAAGACCTCTGATCTTGAAAGTTACGATAAGTCGATTGATGAGCACGAACAAATAGGAAGGATAGGGGAACAGATTGCAATCTATTCATTCATACTTGTCAATCGACTTATTGTGACTTTCAAGATGGAGGCGACTGGAAACTACCTCAAGGTACTGTTTGCATACATAGTCTTTTTTAATAAACTACCTGGGCATTTTCAAAGTTCTCAGTGCCTCGTTTTAAATGTCAGGGCCCTCGGAATTCTACCAATGAAGTGTGGAGCTACTTTGAGCCTTTTTAATTATGAAAACATAGTGATTTCTTTGCATGGCAACACTATGCCCCATTCTCTACTATTGTAAGCCTGTTGGGAGCTTCGGCTAAAAAGCCATTTATTTTGAAATGTTGCTTGCGTACAGAGGTGAGGTATTCGACAAAAGTTAGTACTCATTATCATGTTTCAATACATCCCAAGTGAATTTTACACCGGAATTCTCCTTTAAGTAACATGTATTTCTTTGCTTTTTTTTTTTTTTTTTGGTCCTCTCACTATCCGTGCGGCTTCCTCAAGAAACGGGCACTAGGTCAAATGCGTGTAATGTGAATATAGGCCACTAGATGGCAGTATTTACCTTTTTTTTTGTTAAGCTCAGACTGGAGTCATGTTTAGACATGTCCTGGACATGTCTGGGGCAAGTCTCAGAAAATTAAAAAAAACAGGTCTAAATGTGGGTGGGGTCTGCAAAAGAGTATATAAGGAAAAGAATTGAGACAGTAAAGTAGTAGGAGAAATTGCAAGAAGATGACCAGACCTGCCATTCTGTTCAAGACCTGTGACGTTTCTTTTGTGGATTTCTTTGCCTGAGCATTTTCATCATCCAGGACATCACCAAGCCACCCCCATGAAAAGGGATTGTAAATATTTATGTTTTGTACATAATTCAATCTTGGTCTTAGTTGTTAGTTGCTTAGTCGTTCTTGTCTTTGTTTTAAAAATTAAATGTGTTTTAGTTGTTAAAACTGTGTCTGTCATCCCTTGCTGTTGCTCTTGCGTTGTAAATCTAATTACAAATTGGGGCCATAACATGCGGGATTCTCAAGAAATTGGCAGGTCATTTTTCCAAGACAATGATTGGCCAGTAGGTGGTTTTATATACCCGCTGAGATCTTATCCTGAACTTAACCTGCCCCGGAGCAGGTTAGTCGTTCAGCATAAATCACCGCGGCAACGTATCCCGCTAAGAAGTGAATCAGCCTCGTGATACGGAAAACCCAGAGTTAATCCAGAAGTTGCCTCGCCAAGCCGAAATCCATCTTTGTCAGAGAGGCCCCAGGACAAATGATGAAATCATCCAATCGGTGCTCAAAACCACACCCCTCGAGACTGTTAAGAGACTGGAATACATTAAAATATATACACTAAATATATTGTCAGAGTTCTTATGTTCTGGTATGCTCAGCAAACATTTCAGGTGAAGTGGGATAATATTATCTCTGCTCCTTTTCATGTGAGTAATGGGGTCCGGCAGGGAGGAATTTTATCTCCTGTCCTCTTTAATGTATACATCGATGACTTGTCAAGACAGCTGAATGAATGTAAAACAGGTTGTATTGTGGGAGACCAAGTTGTCAATCATCTTATGTATGCTGATGACCTTGTTGTACTGTGTCCGTATACTGCTGGGTTACAACAATTGTTAAGAATATGTACACAATATGGCAGAAAATTTGACATTAATTATAATGCAAAAAAAAGTAAGGTCATGGTTGTGAGATCTAAAGAGGATAGGAAATCGGTTTTTCCCGCCTTCCATCTCTCAGATGGTCCCTTAGAAATGACGAAGGAATTAAAATATCTTGGACATGTTTTCTCTGATGATCTAATGCAGTGGTTCCCAAAGTGGGGGGCGCGCCCCCTAGGGGGGGCGCAGAGCAATTGCAGGGGGAGCGCGGGGTGCGGGAGTTCCGGACACCAACAGAAAATCATTTGCATACAGTCCATTCGCTGCCCAGAATTCTGCGATTACATCGTAAATGCCCGCCTTACTCTCAACATAACTGTTCGCCAAATCATTCATCTAGCCTGCCATTTTCATAAATAATTTATGAATGTAGTTGTTCAAATATTTGAAGCTGGTAATGTAGTCTCGCGATACCCAACTCGCCGCTTTTTATCCTGCACTGATCTGGCATATTGATAATAAAATGGTAAGTGACACCGAACAAAATCCGATGAATACAAAGCAGAAATAACCGAGATTGCGTCATCTTATTCTCGATAATATGAATGCTCTGTATGCCGACAGATTATTTTTATCAAGCCCACCAACTGAACGTTACAAACATATCGGCAGGTTCGGCAAGTGGTGTTCATGAATTTTTTTTCGTACTTCGCTGTCTTTCTACATCATAGAAACATAATTTTAAGCCGACGGCTATACTCAGGCAGAGGAGTGTGATACAGCCTAATGATTTTATACTTTAAAAGAGATTTTGCATTATTAAATTTTCGAGTCCTTAATTGGAAAATAACTGTGGCCGTTTCCAAACGTGCCAATCATTTTTAATGTTCCCAGCTAGGCTAGACAAAAATCATCTGTGCAGAGCATTCATATTTTCTAGAATAAGCTGACGCGATCTCGGTTAACGTATTTTAACTTAAAAGTGCGAGGCCAGTGAAGAGAGGAAAATGTAACTGTCTCGAGACACTCCTTCAGCGGTCCGGCACAAGGTCGCTGATTGGCTGTATGCAAGTAAGTTTCTGTTGGTGTCCGGAAAATGCATAAATAGCAATGTTGTTGTATATTAAAAAAATAAACCTGTTACACTGAACATAATTACACAGTTCAGGTGCTTGAAACAGTTACACTTAAAATAATTACACCGTGGTTGTTTGTTATTTTGCTATTTCCAATTCTAAAAGTAGCCTAGTTTTAGTTTATGACAATCTACAGTTTATGACCGTTTACTTACATTTTTTCCAAAAAGGTTGAGGTTTATATAAATTACAATGAGTGAAATAAACTGCAATGGTCTCTGAAAACAAAATGTGCGTATGTATTACCTATTTTTTTTGGGGGGGGGGGGGGGCAAAAATTTTTTTATGTACCAAAGGGGGGCCCCGCAGAAAACGTTTGGGAACCACTGATCTAATGGATGATGGTGACATCCGACGTCAATGCTGTAAAATATATACACAGGCAAATGTGTTGTTTAGGAAATTTTCTATGTGCTCTGTTGAGGTTAAATGTGCACTATTCAGGGCTTATGTCACTCCCTTGTATACAGCTCATCTCTGGTCCTCTTACAGAGTGAAAAGTATGCAGAGGCTTAAAGTGGCTTATAATGATGCTATGAGGTTATTGCTAAGTGTTCCTAGGTGGCACAGTGCCAGCCAGTTATTTGTGTCTGTTAATGTACCAACATGTCTGGCTCTGTTGCGAAAGCTAATGTTTAACTTCATGTGTCGACTGGATTTGTCAGAAAACTGCATTATTAAGGCCTTAACCTGCTGCATGGGATTTCGGTGTACATCCAGGCTTCGGAAGCACTGGCACAATAGTTTGTATTTTTTTAAAAATATACAGTAAATTGCTGTATTGTATTTTTAGCTTATTTTATTATTATTTTTTTTTTATTATTATTATTTTTTTTTATATATATGTGTGTTGTGTATGTGAGTGGACCATCTTTTTGTTGAGTCTATAATAAAGATTATTATATAAAAGAAAAACTACAGTGGGGCTCCATGATATTTAATCACGCAGGAATTGTATGTTATTTGTCAGTTTGTTTATAACTAGGGACATTTCCTCAGTAAGCAGGCTTGGAATATTGTTTTTCGTTTGTCTCATTATCCAAATTTTTGCGCTTACTAATAACGAGTCCCGGACAGCTCTGTTACCTTTCCCCGCGTGTCTCAGGATGGCATGGCCGTATCTTGAAACGCTGCTTGCGTGCAAGGTTTTAAACGCTCTTAGGCGCTAATGAGCCATGCACTGTCAGCGCTGCAGACAGCCTGAGCCATTGATATTCAATCAGGCAGCTTCAAACCAATCAGAGATGAGCACCGTCAGCTACCTAATAAATACCCACACATTTCTGAAAGCGTGACTTCTGTCTTCGTTTAAAATGTCATTTTGGGCTTGGGGATGTGGTGCGGTCATATCAAACATAGCGGAGTAACCCTCAGATTATTATTTCACACGTATGTGCGTCTACGCTCACGTACACAGTATATAAAGTGACAATAACATCACAAAAATGGGGTTGACCTCGTACTGCAGCTGAAATAAGCAAAGTCGCTCTTTTGGACAAACATCTACAATGACCACATTGTAAAACATGAAATGTAAACCCAATTTAAGAAAGAAAAGCAACCAAGCATGTTTGAATTGGCTCAACTTCAGATTCCAATTTCTTTGAAAAATTCCAATTTCTTTGAAAAATGAATTTGTGCAGTCACAAGGACTTGAAGTTGAGCAAACTCAAAATGCTTTGCAGGTGGTTGCCTTACGATTTTATTTTGGTCAATCTTTTAGTTTTTATAGTGCATCCTTTTCCAATATGACCACTATCTCGGGCTCATCTCAGGTTTTTTAATTTAAAACAAAATTAGGACTCAGTCTGTGCGAAAGGCTCGTTCCAGCTGCTTATTTTTCAAAAACTTCCTTCTCAGTACCTGACCCAGAAAAAATCAAGGCCCCTCATCCTTAAGGAGATACTGGCCTGTTAAATAAATAATAGAAATGAGAAGTTTCCAAAAATATCATGAGCAAGGAAATGTGAGACAGCCCTTTGCATTAGTAAGTTTTGGTGTGCATGACTGTTTGACCTGTGTATCTCTATCTGTGCATCTCTAATAAATCTGCAGCTGACGTCATTTCAAATTGACATTTGATGGCACAAGGGCGTTTCATAGTCCTCATGTCCTCAAATAGGCAACCTCTTCCTCTTCTCCCTTTATTCATTTCCTCTTTTCTCCAGGTTCAAAGCTCAGCTCAGCGCCAGAAAAGGAGGGAAGGAGGAGAGAAGCAAATGAAAATAAATGATTAAAATTGAAGACCACAAAGGATAAACAATCCAATTCAAAATTTTACATTTTTGTATATTTTATATATTAGTATAATATTGATAATAATATGATAAAATATCACAATACAGTATTATGTATTATAATATGTAAAATAAAATACGATAATATATCATATATTATTTAATTATATATAATATTATATATTATATTATGCATATATTATTATAATGTTGTATATATTTTATGTGCTTTGTTTCTAAGATCGTTTTGAATTTTAAATTCATCATCTCTCCACAACGTGAAAATGAGACTCTGATCATTTTTCCATTGTGGTCTTCAATTGTTAGATGCTTCTTTTCCCCTCAGTGCCTCACTGTGTCCTCCGTTTGCACTGGAGCTGATCAAGCCAAACTTCTGCCTTCGCAGAACGGACCTTCCCTCTGCAGGAATTACTGCAGGTTTCATCATTTACACTGCTAACTCCGCCGTGGCCCGGAATGACTTTGACAGCAGCCCGTCGCGGCTAACAGTATTTGCACATTTACTCACGAATTCTCCCTGGAAAGCTGCTCTAATGAATACTTTAGAAGAGAGGGGGACTATGTTTGCCACCTGCAAATTAGGAAAGCTGTTTTCCTGCTCAACAGATTTCCTTTGAGAGTCAAAAAAAAAGAAAAAATCTGTATGCATAATTGGTACTGGCGTGATTTATTTAAATGCAACCCATCAAAAGTATGGTCAGGTTTTCTCCGTGGTCTGAACTAAAAAAATAAATTTTTAACGGATGACTCATTGCAAATTTTTCAATTGGTGTTTTAAAGACAAATTGAACAAGACATCACTTTTCAAAACTCGGCCTCATTAATTATGTCAGAAGTGAAAGTGTCCAGATAGATTGCAAGAGTTAGTCATCACAGATTTCATCCACAGTCCAGTTCTCTGATTCAGAACAAGACACATATTCTTCTCAATGATGATCAACTCCATTCATGGTTATGAACTTGCCGTAAGAGAACGATGACAGTTTCAAATCCAAATCTCCAGAAAAAGCAAGATGGAGGCTAATATTTATTTTATTGATTTTTATTTAACCCTTATTTAACCAGGGAAGTCCCATTGAGATTGAAATCTCTTTTTCAAGGGAGCCCTGGGGGAGGAGGAGGTGGGGAGGGACAGATGAATTACACAGCCAATTAGATCAGGGGATGATTAGGCGGCAGATCGAAAGAGCCAGGTTGGGATTTTAGCCAATATGTCAATTAGGATGAGGCGTTGCATGTCTAACTTCACTAATTGAATTCATCTTGAGGCCTTATGCTCCAGAATATAGCCATCACCTTATCAATCTGCAGAATTGCAAACTTTTTATGTGAGGATCATTTCGGATAGTAAGAAAGTCTGTCCCAGTTTCAGTCGCATGAAGTGGCTTGGCTTGGAGTATTGCTACTCCCCCTGGAGGGCATGCCAGTCCATCACAGGTTATCCCCCCAGCTCTTGGTCAGGTTTCCCTGCAATTTTTCCGTACACAATTGTACGCATTGCATGGAGTAAGGCACTGTGGGAGTGAAGTGTTTTTGTCCAAGAACACACCATGAAAGCTGTGGCACAAACTCGAACTTAGAACCTTTTGGTCTTAAGTAAAGCGCACGTAACCTCTGCACTACCCTGTCTCCTTATCACTTTCAATGTTTTTGCAAAGTTTTTATGAGAGATTCATTTTGGAAAGTATCCTTATCTTTTCCAAAGTTAGTTGGCTAGTTTCAGTCCATGCTCATGATTTACAAGGGCTCTGGATCGGGATTCTGTATACTCTGTGGTTCAGAGGTGGAAAATCCAGGCTCACAAATGAAAAGTTCACCCTGGCTTTTTGTTCCAACCACTGGCAATCATCACGGTTCTTCAGAAAGGATTTAGAGAGGTCTGCCGGCTGAGCTCAAGGGTGGGGTAAAAACATGGCTGAACTTCTACTTTCCGACCCCTGGACTTTCTATCTCTGGTGCAGTATTACTTTGTAATACTTTGTGATACAAGACAAGTTCAAATGATTTAGCAAGAATTATCACAATTCTGTGGTCATTTACGATTATTGACTTTGCAGCCGGGATGAATATCACTTATCCAAAGTGATAAGTGATATTCATAACTGAAGTCAATAACTCTAATAAAAGAAGGGCAACAACTCTAATGTAAAGCTCCTCCGGGGACGAAGCGACACAAAATACGGACACTGTCAGGAGCTCCTGCGGGGAAGCTTAACTTATTTTAAGCTGGAGGTCATCAGATTGTTATATTCACCTCTCGCGCACTTCCTTACAGAGAATGTCACTGTTTACAGTAACCAGCAGAGCTTGCCTCGACCAATCAGAAGAGAACGAATCCTTACGTCATATAATAATACACATATTATTTACATCCTTTTTCAAAGATATGTGATTGAACCCTGATGGGACATTTGTCCTCTGCATTTGGCCCATCCTTGACGATTAGGCGCAGTGGGCAATCACTGTGCAGCACCCAGCGACCAGCTCCAGCTCTGAGGGTGGAGCTTTGGTCAGAGGCAATAGCAGGATTATTCCTGTAATGATGTGCAGTGCTTAACAAATGTTTTCGACCACCACCCAATGTAAGGTTTATGCCACAGCTGCCCTCAATTAACACTTTTGGTAATTAGCAAAATCATTTTTTGGTTTCTCTAATGGTTAATCCACCAGTTTTTTTTTAATTAAATATATGTTTCTCCTTTTCAAGGGTGCTCTGGAAGAAATGCCGAATAGAAAATTTGCTAGTGAGAAGGGGTAAAGAGAAACTGTGAGGAATGAGCAATTTTGGAGATTCAGGCCAAGCTCGAGGGCAGAGTTCTTCCCAGCTGCATCTTTCTACATTGAGTCAGAATACCTGTTCCCACGGGGGCTTGAAACAGCAGCTCAGCAATGCAGTAAAGCAAACTACCTTGCTGTTCCAATATTAATGAATTATCACTGTTGACAATTGAAATCAACATCAAGGTGAAGTAAACTTCTCGAAGTAAAAAATACATTTAAAGATGAATGAGCAAAGGGATGAAAAGTGTTGTTTCTTCAAGACTTCGGGAAAAATACAATGCAGCTGTACTCAGTGTTTTACTGACCTTTTCTTTCTGGCAGTTTATAGTCAATAAATGACAAATGACTTTCCTTCGTTTTCATCACTTCCCGATAGAAAGCTTTGGTTTAGATAGGAGTCACAGTTGGCTGAGCCATGAGTGAATGATGGTGGATGATGTTGATCATTGTCTTTAGTCAGTTTTAATTGAGTATAATTAATGATAAATGAAGCCTCTTTGAATAAAAGTGACAGTTGAAGACTGAAGAATAGCAACTACACAGCTAAGTGTCAGCTAAGCACAAATGCATAGTAATAATATAACTGCGTTAGTATTGGTGATCTGATTGGTCAACATGTTGTAACACAATAGTGATATGCTGGAAATAAATAGACTATGGTAATGTGATTGTCTTGTAAAATTTCGGGGACGAAAATGTAACACTCTTTGATGGTCCTCCCATCATAATGCACAATTCTTATGACCATCGGTATGAAGTATGACTTTACTTATCAGTTTCCTAGTGATGACAGTCAGGGCCTATTCTGATGTTTTACAGCCAACAATTGTAAAAGCTGCAACACTCCATGACTCAATAAACCCAATAATCTCCCAAAAGTTATTCAGAAATTCAAGAAAAAAAGAAAAAAACAATGAACATGCCTGCGCTTCTTACAAGAGGCATTCATTCAAAGTGACAAACTAAATATGAATGCATATATATGTAAATTTGTGGTCCCCAGGGATTAACTCCGTAGCTATTGTTCTGAGATGCTGTACTAACAAAATCACTGCACCATAGAGAGGTGAACACCACACAACACTGTAAGCAAGGTCCAACCCTGCACAGAGAATTCCCACCAAATTAACCTCTTAAGCCCTGAGCCTCTGGCTCATAAATGACTTGCCCAAACCCTGAAACAAGTATATCTCTGCAACTACTTGGTCCATTTGAATAATCTTGGTATCATAATAAAGGTAACACCTTGGGAATTTCTGCTGTGGTGTAAAAATCAGTTTCTATCACTGAATCAGGATAAGTGAAGATGGAAAACAGCATAAATGAAATATCTCATTTCTGCCTAACAAAATTTTACTTATATTTTGAAATTATTCAATTGGACTCTGAAACCTCAAAAAAAAATAACACGCAATCTCACCATTATAAGTTCCAAGTTTATTTTAATCAAGTAAATCAGAGCAAAATTAGAGAGCTGTTAGTTCAGGAATGTCTAGGTGGCATCTCTAAATTGGCAGTTTGGGCACCTTTTAGGACACAGTGCGTGATTTCTCATTTCTCAGGTGCCAAACTGTAAAACACATTTCATTTCACTTATATGTCACTACAGCCATTCCATCTAAATACAAACATTTTTTTTAATTTGTACATTTTATTTTACTATTTTTCTTATTTCTGCCAGTCCTGTTTACATTAAACCATTCAAAAATTATAAATACAAAGGAATTCAAGTTAAATTCCACAAGGGCAGATTTATTTTTGAAAAAAAAAAAACAAGAAAATAAACAAAATGATAAATTATTTGTACAAAAACATGCCTTCCATTGCTCTTAAAAGTTGCAATTGCAACTGAAATTTGAACCCAGGTTTCCTATGGGAAAGCGTGACAACAAACCAAGATGCACCTCGATTTTGTGCTTGTGTTGCTGAGCTCTCTTAGTACTTGTGCATAATGGCGCAAGGATTCTTAGTCAGAAAATAACTTTGAAAAGGACTGTTGAGTATTTAGTGGTTAATTTTAGCCAAAATGCTAAAAACAAACTATTTCAGCAATTATTTTTTCGAGCCCTTTGATTTCATGTGTGTGATGGCACATGGACTCTCAGTTAGACGCACCGGGAAAGCTCTATCACTGGCTAGTTCTGTGCGATTACAGTGGTTGAGGGCTCGTTGGAAACAAGCAAAGTCAAACTGACCGCATCACAAGCCAATTGCAGAGAAGGCAATTCATTGCAGGCAAGTGGAATGCTCAGTGCCTGATTTCATTGGACGCATTGCCCCGGAAAAAAAAAAAACATACATGGAGACGACAGATCTAGTTTCAATATAACATGGACATATTGGGATAACTATAGCCAGTGCAGGTTTTCCCTCAAACACTATTTTTTTATTACAAATTAGCAAAGGTAAGAAAAAATGTTTCGCTCATCGCTGTACAATTTAAAGTACATGCCTGCTGTTCTTTTAGTGTGGTGTCAGTTTAAAATGACATGGATTCTATGAACTTTTCTGTTTTATTTGATGCATCGTTTGTATGCATAGCACAAATTCAGTAGAAACACTAGCGATCAATCACTGATATTATTTTACCCCGTGTTTTTCCACGTTCTTATTAGCTTGCTTGGTGCTTGAATTGTGTTCTGTTGAGATAAAAACAGTCATCATATCCTTTTTGCCAAGTCTCTTTCCTTTAACCCTTTTAAACTGGGACAGCATGTGCGCATTTTAACCTTTAAAACCGGGGACGCTGTTATGCATTTCTATCCTTCAGGCCGGGAAAGCGGATACGTAATTTTGTTGTTTTCATTACTTTTCGGACCATTTCCGGGCTCATAGCTGTTCTTTTACTGGCATTTTATACTAGGGCAGATGCCATAGTAACACTTCAAGAGTCTTAATTTTTTATATTTTTATGTTTATTTTTATTTTATTTGATCAGACACTTTATCATGCCTGCCACCCAGTAGCGGAGCTACTGGGGGGGGAAAAACACGTCCCTTTTAGTCCTGGCTAGATCTCAATCATTTTTCTTTATTGACATCTTTTCCAATTATCGTAATTGGCAACTGAAGACACGGTTTCTCACCGTATGCGATCTAACCCCCCCCTAGGCTCCGCCACTGCTGCCTCCTGTTCCAGAGAAAGAAAAAATGTTTGTTATTCTCTAGTGCAGAGCTTATATTTTTATTTATTAGGCCACTTTATTCCATTTGAGTAGTGCATGTTATGTAGATAGAGATTTGTTATTCATTTTATTGGTTTTATTATATTTTATAGTTTGTTATAGTTTGTTCAGTGTTTTAAATATTGTGATGAAGATTAGCACAAATAAAAAACATAGTTCTTATAAAAGCCACCGGTGTAAGCTCTCAAATACTTTTTGAATTTTGCTTTTATCTGCTACAGAGGCTGAGATAATAGCTTTTTACTAGACGTTGACACCTGCGTGCTGTTTTCCAGAAAACGTCAGGTTTTAGGGGTTCTTTTCAAAATCACCCATAGGTTTTCAAAGGCATTTTTTGAATAGGCCTCAGGCCTAAATGGGTTAAATGGATATGCCACATGGCAATGTTGTTATTTGGAAACATTGTGTATTTATGATGCTTTTTGATTGCCCCCGGTACCGGGGCCGATCGGGTTTTAAGAGGTTAACTTTCTGCATTTTAGCTGCTCAGGGGTTTCAGAACTACAGGAAGACAAGGTAGATGTCAGCTAAAAGTACTCATTGTAATGCCTCCACCTGCCATAGCTTCATATGTCCTAGAAGCTGATGTTCAGTCCGTGCATACTGCTGACTTCATGTGACCATGATCTTTGACCCAATGACCTCCAAAAACTACTCAGGGGAATGTTTCCCAAAAGCTACATAGTTCGTCCATTCACGGTCAATGGGTCTGAATATGTGAGTTAGCATCTGTGATTTCTGGAAAGGCACCTCAGTTCAGCAACCCCCCACAGGGAGTTACCATATCCAATTTGGTCAAAATCCGTTCTCGTGCGCCCCGGTGGCACATCGGTCTAAGCGCGTGCACCATAAAGGCTGTGTCCTTCCCGCGGTGACCTGGGTTCAACTCCGGCTCGGGTCGTTTGCCGCAAATCTTCTCCATTCTTCTCCCCAACCTTCCTCTCTCTCTGCTGTAAGGCTATCAAATAATAGAAAAAAATCCCCTTAAAAAAAAAAATCTGTTGTCTCGTGTCTCATAGATATCGCGGACAAAAGATGTGTGTGATGGGCGGACGCTGTAATGGATGGACAAACAACGAGAAAACAGTACAACTCTCGCCCACTGTGCGTGGTGAAGGCATGATACTGGGGCTGTGGAAGGTATATAGGCAAAGCGTGACCGGAACCAGAAAGAGACAAAATTAATCTTGATGAAGGCTTGTGACCACAATGCACTGGTGCCTAACAGGAAGAGAACTCATTTTTTTCCTGTTTTGCTGCTAATGCCTGCACTTAGCCAGAGATTTGCTCAACTTTCATTTTAACTGTCTGAGTTGCAACAGTGTAAACAAATTACAGCATATTGCATGAGGACACGCTTTGTCCCAATATGTTCAATCACAGCTAAATCCAGCAGTAAGCGAGGTGTATTTGTCTGACACCTGCAAAGTATTCAAAAGAAGGGGGTAACCCTGAGGTATAAGACAGCAATGGTGCACGGCGCTTCAGGAATCTCCAAGTCCTGCTTTCAGTTGAGACAGAAAATACATATCCTCACCTGTACGTTGATTACAGCGCCATATTTACTAATCCCCGCAATTTGGCCAGCTTTTCCAGACCAAAATTTTTTCCATTAACAATGAATTGGGAAGGCAACTGCAAACAGTTCGTAGGACCACAGAAACCACCCAATTGCTGTGAGCAGCGTTTAAACTTACGCCTTAACCACTCCAGAGGACAGATATTTTTGACATAAAATAATAGAAGCAGGTAAACAAAAACACAAGCAAATCCCAAAGCACACAGATGAGAGATGACCAAGGAAATTGCCCTGCGAATACTAATGTTCCCTTATGAAAATATCCCATAGTAATGTCTTACTAATACTATAGTATTAATGGAATAACTATATTATTACTATACTGCCCTACAAAGGCAAAGTGCAATAACTACAAATTAATTTAAGCAGTAAAAAATGCCTTCAGAGTTTGTTTGCGGTCCCAACAAATGAATAGTTGGCACATCTATGACAGATGATGGTTAACTGACTTGCCATGGTATGATTTATATGCAAATAAATACTGACCTCCATTAACTTTTGGGCTGAAAACTGCACAACTCATATTTTATCATTTTATCCAATGTGAAGTTACTGCACTTAGGCTTTGCAGGGCAGTACAGTTCACATAGTGTAACTAGAGTAGTGCTATGGCCTTCACATTATAACTATAGTATTACTACAGTCGACAGTAACAATGATATTAGTATAGTCCACACAACTGTGTTGCTGTATAGTTTGAATAACTATTGTATCAGTATAATAATACTACGCTATGGTGGCAAAAATACCATCCATTTACTATAGGATAAACTACAGTAATCTTCAGAAGGGTTGTATGACAGTTCTTAAACAGCGAGAGAAGTGTCTTCTGTCTGATGTACAGCAACTGAAAGAGGAGAGTCTTGAGTCGTGACACATCTGTGATGTTAAAAAATTAAGATATTTTAACTTCTTATGATGGGTGTCAGAAATATACATATGTAAATTCACAACTCCAGGGAAATTGCCGTGTTAATGCATGCCATATTTTAAAATCAAAACAGAAATGCTGTATTCGCTCTTGAAGTGTGGAGAACATTAGAGGGCTTGTGTCAGCTGGCATTTAAAAAAAAAAAAAAAAGAAGTTAATCACATTAGTTTTGCTCCATGCAGAAGAAAAGAGGCTAAAATCTGCCCACATAGGACAGTCCACAAGTAAATTCTGAATGATTATGGTACTTTGGGAAAGCAGGGTCCAGTTTTAATGCTAAGACATACTTCCTTAGCATTCGTTGCGACTGTTCAATTTCCAGCTGTAAAAGCTAATTTTCATAGACCTTTGGGGTAACAGTCCTTGGATGTGGGAGGAAACCAGAATACCCAGAATTCCTCAGAATACCCAGAGGAAACGGAACACATGTTCTCGCCATGTGTCGCAAGTTGACATATGATTGAGCTTAATCAGCAAGGAAAAGCATCACTATTACATAACATCTCAGAACTGGGCCAGTCTATTGATTGATATAGAACTGGTTTATTCCAGTTCGGCAACTGAAAGTGAACAAGTAATTATGTTCAACCCTCTGTCATATACTGGAGTTAGCAGCTTTGAGCATCTGCCTGATGAATCATTAGATCGCTGTGGGACTATAACAACCACAAACATAATAAGAAACATCATTCAAATCTGCAGCTTTTAATGAAATAAACACACAAACATAATTAAATTCACACAATCATGATGCCAGTTGCCTTACTCAACAGCAGAAAAAAATCCTCACTAATGTAATTGTTAGTACATTTGTAGAAAATTGAGTACTATGTTCATGGTAGGTTCTTAGCATTACATTATCGGGTTTGCGGAAGGTAATTAGTCATTTTTGGAAAACTGCATGGTACGTGGGTGGTAGGTTACTGGAATTACGTTTGTGGGAAACGCATTACGTTTGCTGGTGTAAGAGGCTGCTTCTCATATTAAAATCCATAGCATCTTCAGAAGTTGGTTGCAAAGAGACGAAACATCCCCTGTGACCTCTGCGTGACCTCTCCCCATCTGGATTGACTTCATTAATCCCACCTACTGCAGAGGACCTGCTGGGAATATTGACAGATGCTTCAAAAATAAAGTCCTGCCCTGTTTTTATTCCTCCTGTGAACTCTGTACTTGCCATATTTCCCTCATTAGTTCCAGCTCCTGACTGAAGAATTCTATTAATTAGTGAATACAGGTGGTTGGAACAAAGTCCTGCGGTGGAGTTTTTACTTTTGCAATGTGGACTATCCTCCTCGGTGGAACATGCTTATTAAGGCAGTTGTATACCAGTAAGACATATATTGACGGAGGTCGTATGAAAAGTGTTAGACAGTACAGATACTTTTATGCTTAAGTGTTGGACAACGTCTGCCGCACAAACTGTTATGTCCATGATAATTATGGCTAGTTATATCTTAACACCCGTGGCTGTGACCAACCAATGTTTTTGTGAATGCTGCTGTACCAGTGTTGCATATCTGTGACATCCACCAAGCTCAAGGTCTATGCAGCCAATGCAAGTATAAAACAACCAAAGTCCGTGTCTACGACTTTAAAAATATTTGATAGGTACAAGACACTGTCCGCCCAAACTTTTGTCTGTCTCTTGAACATCATTCTGGTCATTAAGACGCTGTCGACAGACAAGTCTGACAGGTATAAAATGGCCTTTGGACGCACAAGTGCCAGACTTTACCCTTATATGATGATGAGATGGCCCTTTCACCAGGAAAGAAAGTGAGAGTTTAGATCTCTGGCCTGCCCTTGAAAGAAATCCTGACTTCAGTTAAAGACACGCCGCTTCTGACGAACGTTAAGCTGTATAAATGAGAAGAGCTTAGTTCTGGCTTGGTGAGCCAAAGTGTCACTTCCCTTCCTGTGAGCCCTGGTCTGATTGGGAAGGCAGAGTCCGGACCTCCTCCCAGGGTGCGGGAGTTAGATTGTGTTTAATCTCAGCAGGGAGAAGGGTGTTAATTAGCTTTTAAAAGGGATCCTGGAGCCGGAAGCCTTCCCAGTGCTCGGCTGGATACACACTAATGATCGACATTCTGCTGTGTGCGTCACATACTTCTGCAGATCCGTCTGCACGAATGTCTGCGACTCGCGCTCGATACAAGGTATATCAGTCAGGCACACCCAGGCACAATCGCACAACTCCGTAATCACTCGCGAGCACAATCACATCGCCCTGAAAGACACGTCAGTCAAACATGATCACACAGTCTGCGTCAAATACACTACATCAATCAAATATTCACAGTGAGCACTGTAATTCAACTCCACCATCATAATGCATTTTGATCAAAGTCCAAAGCCATGACCCAAATCAACAGTTATCCATCTGTTATCTAACACACTTGGTCTTCGTCACAGTGCGGGGGACTGGAGTTGATCCCACCATAGAATGGGTGAGAGGTAGACATGCAGCCAATTTGGTAATCCATGGCAGGCCACACACCAATGACTCACACGCTCATATCTGTGGGTCATACCTCCAATTAGCCAAGCATGTATTTAGACTCTGGGAGAAAACCTGTGTTACCAAGGGGAGAATATGTCCTCTAAAGACTCAAAGCTATACTGCTGGCCCACCCCTTAAATTTTGTCATCAGGCATGTTCTTTACGTTCCTTATAATTTGTTTGTGGCTTTATTTGTTCTTGCAGGATTACTATAAACCCCAACTCCAATGAAGTTGGAACGTTGTGTAAAATGTGAATAAAAACAATGATTTGCAAATCCTTTTCGACCTGTATTCATTTGATTACACAACAAAGACAAGATATTTCATGTTCAAACAACTTCATTGTTTTTTTGGAAATAAACACTCATTTTGAATTTGATGCCTGCAACGCGTTCCAAAAAAGCTGGGACAGGGGCATGTTTACCATTGTGTTACATCACCTTTTTTTTAAGCGTTTAGGAACTGAGGACACTAATTGTAGAAGATTTGTAGGTGGAATTCTTTCCCAATCTTGCTTAATGTACAACTTCAGTCGCTTAACAGTCGGGGGTCTCTGTTGTCATATTTTGAGCTTCATAATGCGTCACACATTTTCAATGGGAGACAGTCTGAACTGCGGGCAGGTCAGTTTATTACCCACACTCTTTTAGTATGAAGCCACGCTGTTGTAACACATGCAGAATGTGGCTTGTCATTGCCTTGCTGAAATAAACAGGGACGTCCCTGAAAAAGTCGTCGCTTGGATGGCAGCATATGTTGCCCCAAAACCTGTATGTACTTTTCAGCATTAATGGTTGGTTTTCGGCCTAGCAGCTTATGTGTAGAGATTTCTCTGGATTCTCTGAATCTTTTGACAATATTATGGACTGTATTTGATGAAATCCCTAAATTCATTGCAATTGCACGTTGAGAAATGTTGTTCTTAAACAGTTGGACTATTTGCTCTTGCAGTTGTTCACAAAGTGGTGACCGCCCCATCTTTGCTTGTGAACGACTGAGCCTTTCAGGGATGCTCCTTTTATACCTAATCATGAGACTCACCCGTTTCCAATGAACCTGTTTACCTGTGGAATGTTCGGAACAGGTGTTTTTTGAGCATTCCTCAACTATACCAGTCTTTTGTTGCCCCTGTCCCAGCTTTTTTGGACAGACATCAAATTCAAAATCTGCGATTATTTAAAAAAATAAATTAAAAAAAAAAACTATGAAGTTTATCAGTTTGAACATTAAATATCTTGTCTTTGTGGCGTACTCAATTGAATATAGGTCAAAAAGGATTTTTAAATAACTGTATTCTGTATTTATTCACGTTTTATACAACGTCCCAACTTCACTGGAATTGTGGTTTGTACAATATCATTTTACAGTTTCTTTGTGTACCAACATAGGGAGAATTAATTGGACAAATCATTTATCCACGATTAACCAGATTACAGGGTTGGTGTTCCCTTGCTGAATGGGGGGATAACTTGACTGTATGGTCATTCTACGTTTTTTTTGTTTGTTTGTTTGTTTGTTTGTTTTGTAACGTTCAATAATGGTCTAACTGTATATAATATGCGGAGTTAAAGCTGTGCCCATGAACCCTTCAGCTTGGGTCTGCAGCTTGACTGCAGCCAGTAGAGCAGGCACTTTAACGATTTTTAGACTTTATACGCATCCACTTAATGCATCCTTATGGTGCACTTTTATTATAGAGTTCAATGGAGAAAGTCCACAGATTTCTTTTTATAATGTGCCCATAAAAAATAAATTTATTGGCTGCAGATGCAACAAACATTTTCATAGTTCAATGAAAACCATTATTACAGTACTGAAAAGGGCTATATTGCATTATTTCTAAATGCTTCACTGTATGCCATAAACCAACTCGTCAATACGGGAGACCACACAACTCTTCTGTTAAAACGTTCTCTTTCACAGCAAATGACAGCCGAAGGAATCAACAGCCGCCCACGATTTATTGGCTCTTTGTGCAGCATTAAATAGGATTATAAACTTCAATAAAAATAAAGTAATTTTTTAAAGAAATCATTTCATAGGCAGTGAACACTGACTTGTGGAGGACCGAGGCTAAAATAGTCTTGGATTCAAAGGAAAAAATGAACAGTGGTCAACAATTTAACAACAGACTATTTAAATTTCCAATTTGAAAAAAGGCTTTTTCAGTCTTTGCCGTTAAATGACAGCTGAAATCAGGAGCTGTAAAAACTCTGAAAAACGAGTAAAAAGACCAACAGACAAGCAGGCAAACAGAAATACAGACGGACCCTTTTCAACACTCTGCAGTCCTCCAACTGCTTTCTATAAAACAATCTGCTCCATTTCCAAGTAAAAATACAATATAAGAATATGAATTATAAAAATGTGGTAATGCTGAATATGAAATTGACTTTTTCTCCACAGTCATCAGATTCAGGTGCTGGAGCGAACGCTCACTGCTTGCTCCTCTTGGGCGCTGGTAGATGGTCAGAAGTGGGCGTGTTCTTGTTGACATTGAAGGCTATTCCCTGCTTCACTCGTTTACCGATGGTCTCCACCTAGAGAAGGAGGGAACTTAAATTCAGTCACCCGTAAAATCAGTTATAACAAGAGCCATCAGGAGATAGCATTTCCCCCCGGCCCCACATATTGAAAGAATGAAAATGCCACCTGCTCCAGAAACAAACCATACCCCTTCAAATTCTAAGTTTAAAATGTTTCCATGGAAACCAGAAAAAAAAATCAAAATAGCAAAAGGCACCACTTCAGGTCACAATTAATGTGCGCACCAAGTGGTGTTAAAAAATATAGAACGGTTTTGAAGTTATGCTCTGGGAATGAGATGTTCTCGGACAGACGGACGGGCAGACGGACGGCAACCGCACCCATGACTACATCTAAGAACAAGGAGTGATTTTTGTGAATTAGTTTTACTACCTTACTGACCCATAAATGGTGCAAGGCTAGGCTAACTCTGTTTAGGAGATCTTGGGGGGTCAGGAAAACATATTAATAAACAAAGTAATAGAAACAAAGGGCACCTTGTCCACAATCCCCGTGATGGAGGAAAATTATTAATGTCATTGGTGGAGCAGCTATTGCAGCAGGGTGGCCGAGTGTTCAATTGCTTACTGGTGCCCAGAGGGTCGCTGGTTCATAGTTAGGGATTCTGACTTGATCTGGAGAGATGAAGTTGGGATGAACTCTGTTTTTGGCGGCCCTTGATCAAGGCCCTAAACTCCAAAATTGCACCAGGGGCTTTACCCATTCCTCTCTATTCCTCCTCCCTTACAACTATCTGTTCTATCAAGCATTTCTCCTGCCGTCTTCAAGAGAAAAATAATTGTTGTCATTGGAACTTCCCCAGTTAAATAAAAGTAGGAAAAAATACAGATTTATGAGGGACCCCGGATCACCAGCAGGGTCCTAAAGATGATGACCACCAAACTCGCACAAGCGTGAGTGTTAATTACTCTCACACCTTTTCATGGGTTTTCTCTCTTGTTGTGGGCCATTCAAAGCTCCCTCCGGAGTGCAAACTGCACTGAATACCATTAAATGCACAAATTTGGCTCTTCCACTGTCTGTTACTCTCAGTGGATGGGGGGCGTTTACCAGCCGAGACATCGGTCTTACCTGGAAGCCGGTGTTCTGAAGCTGTTCGTGCAAGCCGTCCAGAATCCTCCTGCCGTCAAAGATGAACGCGGGCTTCAGCATGGCCGTGTAGATCCTGTCATAGTCCAGTTCCTGTCGAGACACAGAACACTCGAGAACTACAGATAACAGTTGAATGTGACGCGTTAAGCGCCGCAGCAAACGCTACCGGGCAGCTCCACAGCGCACATCTGTAATTTTATGACATGACTGTACACATCAATTGAATTCATGCACAGTTTTGTGTCATGTGTTGATGTCTAAATAGCCTGCATGCATAGATTTATAGCATTAGTGTGCATATGTACGGCACCCACAGCTTCGCCACAGTCATGTTCAGATCAGAACATCAATGCCTGCTTCAATGGCACAAATGTACACTTTCACAGCATGCATGCATACTCAGAGATGCCACCAGTCCCCCCTTTTTCCTGTTGCCATAGCCTACAGACTCAGTTCCATATAGGACCACAATCCCCAGCTGCCCCTGTTCCAGCGACTGTAACCTACAGAATATGTTCTATATTGGACTACAATCCCCAGCTGCCCCTGTACTTGCAGCTGTAACCCACAGAATATGTTCTACATTGGACTACCATCCCCAGCTGCCACTGGTCCTGGAATTGAAGCCTCCAAACTCTTTTTCATATTGGACTACAATCCCCAGCCAGCCCTGTTGCTGCGATCACAGCCTACGGACTCTTTTTTTTTTTTTTTTTTATAGTGGACAACAATCCCCAGCTGCCTCTATTCCGGCAATAGTAGCCTACATACTCTTTTCCATGTAGGACTATAATCCCCAGATGCTCCTGTTCCTGCAACTGTAGCCAACAGAACATTTTCTATACTGGACTACAATCGCCAGCCACCCCTGCTCCTGCTGTTGCAGCCAACAGTCTCTTTTCCACATTGAACAACGATCCCCACCCTGTGTTTCTGGGCAGGAACTTTGACCTTTGAGACGGAGAGGTCGCTCTTCCATCGGAGGATTAACCCTCCCCAAGAAACTGCCAAATATTTCCTCGCACTGAACAAGAACCTGACCTAATATTTAGTCCAATTCATCTTTACCACCTAATGTGCTCAGATGCTTGACCACAATCAAACATGGCTGCGTCCATGACCTGGCGCCACTGAGCAGCTTCCATAGTACTCAATGACCCCAATCAGCAGAAGGAGGCTCCATGTTCTTCAAACATTCACGCACCTTGAACATGTCCCACTCGGTGCAGATGACGATAGCGTGCGCTCCTTCGCAGGCATCGTATGGGTCCGCAGAGACGGTGACGAGTCGAGACACTGAGGGCAGAACGAGAGGTACGAGGGGAAGAGTGGGGTTGCCAGAAAATGGAGGGGGATGGACAGACGGAGAAATAGAAGAATCATATATGATTATGGGTAACAAAGATGGAGGGATTGAGAATTCAGTGAAAGAGATCAAAAGAAACAACAGAGCAGAGAAGATGACACAAAAAATAGATGCTGCGCCTTAACTCTGTTACCACTGTAAGAAGCATCTTACATAAAGCAAACACCCAACATACAGGATAAAATGGCAGAAGTACTATAACTGTAGAGGAAAATAAAAGCGGTGTTTAAATACTCAGGTTTTTTTTGCCTCAGTAGGTTTTATGCCAGAAAAAAGTGTTGCATGTTAGAACGTCTGAGTTTAGTTCTAGACTTTTGTCAGTTGCGGGCACGGTGCAGTGAAAGTTCAATGTTTTTTTTTTCATATTTTTTCTTTGTAAAATGGATAAAAGGCAGTGTGGGAGTTTCAGAGTCATTTATGTGCCATTGATGTTTCCAGATAAATATTCATAAGCTGGAGCGAGTGTGGGTTTGGGAGCACATGTGACTTAAAGCAGGGCCTTTGCAAATGAACCTCAGCCCAAGTAGCTGCAATCAGAGTGAGTTTTGATACGGCATATTAAGTCACGCTGTTCAGGTTGGCTTCACTTTGCAGCAAGTGGGTTAGTTTGACAGAAGCCAAAATTGTTTTTCCCCAGTTGATCGGGGGCCTGTTCCACAAAGCAGGACACTCAAGAAGTTGGGTAATTGGACAGAGTAAAAACCGGGAACCTGTAAAATCTGCAAACCTGAAATCAGAACTGATGTGGAGAAAAAAGCTATTCCAGGTTTTACTTGAGCGGTTATCTGGCTAACTCAGTAATCCTGTTTTGTGGAAACGGGCCTCAGATGTGCTTGTTGTGCAGCGTGTTCACAGTAAACACTTAAACGTACGCGACTGATTCAGCTTAGTGATAATAGCCGTTTCAATAACCTTTGCCATGTTCCAATTCTGTGTCACTTTGGCTGAAAGCCTCTGCATAAGGAATTCTATATCATGTGATAAACAGTGGCTACGGCAGATGGCCAGAGAAGCAGTCTAGTGTGCGTTTTGCTTTTAAGATCAGCCCATGTCAGCCATTTGTAATGCTTCATAGCGGACAATATTACACTCAGAGCATGACAAATCTATGCAGTTCATCATCTTGAAACATCCATCCATTCACTATACCGCTTCTTCCTCATTAGGTGTCAAAGGGGAACTGGAGCCTATCCCAGCTGACTATACTACGGGTAAAGGCAGGGACACACCTCGGACAGCTTGCCAATCCATCGCAGGCCACACAAACCTTTCACTCACACACTCATGCCTACGGGCAATTTAGCAGCACCAATTAGCCCGACATGCTTGTCTTTGGACTGTGGGAAGAAACCGGAGTGCCCGGAGGAAACCCACGCGAACACGGCGAGAACACGCAAACTCCACACAGTAAGGCCCCAGGCTGGAATTTGATCCCACAACCATCATCTTGAAACAGAAATTATAAATATTTCTGACTTTTCAATATGTTGTACACATTACTTTCAGTGCCTTTGATTTATTTCTTCAATGAAAAGCTGAATCTCTAATAAATCAATGCGTCCTTTGTATGACAGGGGCAGTACATAAAAAATGGTCAATATCTGATTTGCTCATGTGCATCCTGAACACTAACATGACATTACACATCACAGATGTGAAAATAGTGAATGTCAGGAATATTTAGAACTTAATTAAATGCGGAAGTCAATCATCAGTCATCTTCCTTCACACAACGAAGACGGGCGGTTTGCGTTCCATGTCTATGATGCATTATTTCTATTTGAAACTAACCGTCTAAAATCATTAATACTAGCTAATTCATACGACTCCTTCCCTCATCTTCTACTGATTTGAATCTGAGCCTTTTCCAGAGATATAGAGTACCTGTCAAAAGTTTGGGCACACTTTGCAAACATCGCAGCACTCTGTTTTTAGAACAATTTAAAGGCCTTAACTTATACTCTATATAATCTTAAATAGAATCTGGTAAAAGGTAAACAGTCAGAAGTTAGAAGAGAATAATTTACTTGTTTGAATAGCGTCCAAAATTTTGTAATTCTCAAAGAAGCCATATTTCACAAAGTAAACAGACAAACAATCTCTTTCCATTTCCCAATGGCTGAATTAAAGTCAAGCTGTTTTGGGACTTATTGGGCAAAAAGGTCAATGAAAAGCAAACGGCAAGTACAGCACATCTTTGGGAACTTAGACAAGTGCTCAGCTGCTAATTCATTATAGCGATATACTTTAACTACACTAGTAGAAAAAAAAATGTGAGTGTGCTCAGAAAATATGACAACAAATTTTGGTTTGTTTGATGGATTTAAGAATTAGATCTTGTTTTGAAAAATAAAGCGTGCTTATTTCTTTTTTTCTAACATGTACAAAAAAAAATAAAATATGGGTACGTCCAAACTTTTGACTGGTACTGTAGGATCTCATTATCAGTTTGTAGGAGGAAGACACTCAAATCTGTCGCTCAGAGCCAGTAGTGGCGCTGGTTTAAATTCCTTCCCTCTAATCAGGGGCAGATTTAAACGCGACAAACCAGGTGAGAGGGACCTCCGGGCCATCAGCGACCTTACTGCTCCATGGACCATAAAGGCTGGGGAGAAAAGCAGCAGTACTGATTCCTTCAGGGTCCCAGTAATTACAACAATTACACAGCCCATTCCTAATCACCCAGTGGACTGTAAGACCGAAGAGGGGACCAGAAGTTCTGATGTCCTGAAGGGCCAAATTGTACCATCACTGTCATTAGTTGGACTTTATCACCTCCGGAGAAGGAAGAGGCAGTAAATTAATCAGGTGGCACCTTTGGACGGGTCTTCTCCCTGCGTCAGATCCAGAACGATCTGCTCCTTCGTCACTTTGGGGTCGTAGATGTGCAGGCGAGCGCCCTCGTCCATCAGGTACTTGCTGATGTAGATGGTGGAAGACTCTCTGTCGTGGAACACCAGAGGAGGGGGCGGGATTTAATTCAGGGACAAAAAAAAATCCTACAGGTTCAGGAAGTACAGGTGCTGGTCAACGAATTAGAATAATTTGAAATAGCGCAATCGTTGAATTTTCTTGATGCATTTTTTGTGCAGAAAGCAAATCAGGTGTTCACCGCGCCTGTCCTCCTTGTTAGAGTAATCACAGAACTCGCTACCTGTAAAAAATTTGCTCAGCTGAGCTTTCCAGAAGGCCCATTAAGGCCATTTAACTGTGACACTGTTGTTTTATTGAATTAGAATAATTCATATGTCATTTCGTTGAATTAGAATAAGTGCTTGAATTTTTGTTTTCTGTGAAGAGTGTTCACTGTGCAGTATAAAGTCAGGGTTGAGTAGAATTTCTAAGTTGTAAAATCAATCATGGGTAAGCAGCGCGACCTCTCAACGGGAATAGTGGCTCAAATTCAACCCTTCGCCAACAAGGCTTGACCCAAACTAAAATTGCTGAGCAGCTCGGCATCAGCCAGTCTTCCATCTGCAAAGCTCTCAAGAAAGACTGGAGCAAGCACACCAACTGTTCCGGCGTCCGAAAAACTTCTGCTTGCGACAACAAGCAGCTGAGAAAGATCGCAGTCAGCAACTGGTTCAAGTCCACTTCCGAGCTAAGCGACTTGTGGAACGAGCAGACCAGCACTAACGTCTCGAGATCAACCACTTACCGTCGTCTGCGCGAACTCGGCTTCAAATCTCGCGTTCCAGCAGTAAAACCAATGCTGAACCAGAAACAAATGGAGAAACGGCTGAAGTGGGCCAAAGAACACGGCGAATAGACTGCTGAAGACTGACAGAAAGTGGTCTTCAGTGACGAATTACGCTTTTGCATCTCCTTCGGTGACCAAGGTCCTCGTGTCTGGCGTTGTGGTGGCGAAACCTACAACCACGAGGCCGTGAAAAGATCTGTCAAGTTTCCCCAGAGCGTTATGGTCTGGGTATGCAATATTGAAAATGATCATTCTACCATTTCTACAATGTACAATGCAGTTCTTCTATGAGTGCCTGAAGCGGCCAGTGTCCGTCCCGGATCACTAGGCCAAATGCGCGTATTAACGACGGTGCATTTACACCCAGAAACTGTAGGGGCGCCGTTTCTTCAAAAGTTTAAAGGAGACCTATTTTGCTATATTTCCAAATTTATATTTTGATCTTGGACTCCCTTAAAGTACTCCTGATCGCTCAGAGGCCAAAACAGGGTCCTTATTTAGCTCATACTGCCATCCTCAAAAAAACCCATTTGTAGTTTATTGTAGTCTCCGCCTGAAACGCCTCATTGGGGTGGCTCTTCTGCTATGGCCCCCACTCCCCGTGTGCCCACTTTCTTCTGACTGGCCAGATCTGTGGAAGGCGAAGTTGGGAGGGACAAAGCTGCAGAACGTAGTTTTCCAGATCAGTCTCCCAAGAGTGAAACATGAGACACCTCTGCCATCTGATAAAGAATAGGCGGGTAAATTCTGCAATCTAACGTTATATTTGAATATAGATCTAATGAAAGGAACTTGTTCTAATAAACGCAGCAGCGAAAGTGGAGGACGTAGAGCAAAAGTCTGGCAGCTCAAATTTGCTATCAGCTACAGTTTGCTATGGCAACAGTGGTGAGTACACCGGTGTTTCTACTCTATTGCTAGACTGCAGGGAACGCTAGAATCCACCCTATATAGACACATTTGTAGAACAGGTCGACAAACCCAAGTGTAGACCGGAGACCGTAGAAATCTGGTGGGTCTGAGTTTAGAGGGAAATATGGACAGTGAGGAGCAGCTAAAAGTGGACCAAGAGCATATGGGACTGCTTTGGTGTGTATTAGGACCTGCTGGTTTGTGTGCATAGCTGTGGTGTGTTGTTAGTGTAGAGAAATGAACAGCTTCTGCGCTGTATATGACGGAGGGGCGAAAGCTCCAGGCTAAACGGCCTTTTCGGAAATTGCCCGTGGTAATGGTTTACTCATTGCTTCGGAATGACCAGCTTTTCCTTGTGGAAAATGGGCGAGTTATGAATTTGCGCGAGAGAAAGATAGAGCTCCGGTTATGTCATGAACATAATACAGGTTTTACAGACCGTAAATTCTGTTTGCGTGAACCGTTGCTTATGTGGAGGTAGCGAATCGATCACTTTTACAAGAAAGAATTTACTATTCAATCGATGCCAATGCAGAGAAATCGTTTGTTATACCGGACACGTTATAGCCTGTGCGCTTCCCTATTGCTTTCACCAGTAGCATCAGAGAGCTTACCCAGACATTGGAGAAGTATCAGGCTGACCCCGGTCATGGATAAGTAAAGCCATTGTTTCACAAGCATCCAAACACACCATAAGGTTTGCAAAACCTACGTCTGGTCTAACTACACCTCTCCAGTTGGCTTCAACCGTGGCGGCTACAATGAGGCAACGTTATGATGAAACTGTCACATTGATGCTTACCGAAGTAACACAAGCATACCGATCATAATTGCTGCGTATAAGTTAACCAGGAGCATTTTTAATTAGCAGAGCGTACGAACTAACATGCAGTAGCTGAAAAGTGGTCATGACTTTGAATGTAATCTGTCGCGCAAAAAATTTGTTTTGCGTCTGGTGTGAAAGCTGCTTAACGCGCCCATAACGTGTGTATTTGCGTCTTTGCATTGATTTTGAATGTAGTTAATCTGTCGTGCAAAAAATTTGTTTTGCATCCGGTGTGAAAGTGGCTTGACGTGCCCGTGCATTCTCATCTTTGCATTGACTTTGAATGTAATCAGTCGCGCAAAAAATGAGTTTCGCGTCCGGTGTTAAAGCTGCCCATAACGCGTATATTTGCGTCTTTGCATTGACTTTGAATGTAGGCTAATCTGTCCCACAAAATTCATCTTGTGTCCGATGTGAAAGCAGCTTTATGGATAGTACGCGACAGGAAGAGTAAGCTCGGTTATGTTATGAACATAATACAGGTTTTGCAGACCGTAAGTTCCGTTAGCGCGGACATGTTGCTTGCTAGCAAATCGATCACTTCTACAGGAATGAATTTCCAAATTATTATTAGCCACAACAACTTCTAAAGGGGGATGAAATTATATCAAGGTGCTGCAGAGAAATCATTTGTAATACCAGACATGGTAGAGCATCTGCGTTTCGCATTGTTTTCAGGGTAGCACCAAACAGCTTGCTCAGACATTTGTGAAGTATCCGGCTGATCCCGGTCATGGATAAATGAAGTGATCCCTAACTGTAGTGGCTACAATCGGGCAACGTTATGATGAAACTGCTACATCAATGCTGATCGAAGTAACACAAGCATACCGATCAGAATTACTGCATATAAGTTAACCAGGAGCATTTTTAATTAGTACGACATGCGAACTAACATGCAGTAGCTGGTAACTAAGCGGTCATAACCACAGAGAGAAACTCTTGCAATACAGGTTTTACAGACAGCAAGTTGTGTTACTGTGGACAGCTGTACCAAACATCCCAATTACAAACAAATATTAAAAGTTAGCTTCAAATGAGGCTTATGTTCACGCACCTTCTGTAGAATTTCCCCTGATATCACTCTTGAATATTTAGGACACAAACATTAGCAACAATAACTTGGCTACGTTAGCCGCAGTGCTACAGCCACAATCAACAGGCAATCACGTAAGATAGGCTTATGCAGTAAAAGCAACTTGCAGCTTCTGTGTCCGTGAGTCACGGACAGTCACAACCAATACAGGCTTTATCTTCAGATATTTTACAAAGCCTGCATTTGAGGCCAGTTGTTAGTGCTAACTATCGCTAGCCGTCCTGCAAGCCACCCGTAACACGTAAGCTTCACTTGCATTATTTGCTATTATATATTTTCTTACAGCTTGTGATTCTGAGCGCTTCATCGATGCAAATACTTCAGGTTTGAGAAGCAGCTGAAAGGCTTATCTTGTGTCGAATTATCCTTTATTGACCAAGCTGCCTTAGGTGAAATGCTGAGCATGAACAGCTAACGTTCCCATTGGCTGTGGCTGTTTGCTGCCAGCAAAGAAAAAAAGCTACCCACTGATTTCTGGTGGCATCCTCTTTTGGAAGAGAAATTGGTGTTTTTCTTCGCGTCTAAAAGTAAACGGACAAGCAGCTTTGGGAGAGATACTGACAAAACTGCACCTTAAATGATCTGCGGTTCTTCTTTTGTATTTCCAAAAGTGTCGACGCTACTAAGGCATAGTATGATCTGCTGTGTTAGTGCCTGCGAGAATAGTTTCCGGTGTGGGCAGGTCCAGCGCCATGATTGGTTCTGGCATGGTCTGTACTAATTGGACGGCACAACCTGATGTCAGGTTTTGCCCCAGATGTCGTGAGGATCTCTGGAGGAGCTGTTCAGAGAGGAAATCACGTTCACAAACTCACGTTCGTGGATCACAGCAAAACCCCTGTATCTTATGTTAATAAACTTTTCAGAGGTTGAGTACGGACAACCAACATTATAACACTACTTATATGTGTTGAAAAATCAGCATAATAGATCCTCTTTAAGAGACTGTCATGTATTGCTTTAAAGCAATTCTTACCTTTCTGGGGTTTTTACACTTTTCTTTTGTAATCTTAAAATGCTCTCAATAAGCGTATGGCACACTAAAATGTTAAAGAAATCCACCAGGTGTTGAAACTCTCCAATATTCAATTCTCATATATTTCTGATAGAAGTCTGACCAAACACTTTCTTCGGTCCGAATAAAATGCTTTGCCGAGCTTTCTGTCTGTCATCAATTGCAGCACCGCTTCCAGTTGCCTACAGCTGTCACTTGCGAATCACACGCCTCTTTGGCAGGAAAAAAAAAAATGATGCATTTGGCAGTAAACAAACGGGTGCTGAAATGCTATAATTAAGATGATAACATTAATGGTAGTTTGTCAGACTATACAAACATAAGCATACCGATCATAATTGCTGCATATAAGTTAACCAGGAGCATTTTTAATTAGCAGAGCATACGAACTAACATGCAGTAGCTGATAAGTGGTCATGACTTTGAATGTAATCTGTCGCGCAAAAAATTTGTTTTGCATCTGGTGTGAAAGCTGCTTAACGCGCCCATAACGTGTGTATTCGCGTCTTTGCATTGATTTTGAATGTAGTTAATCTGTCGTGCAAAAAATTTGTTTTGCATCCGGTGTGAAAGTGGCTTGACGTGCCCATGCATTCTCATCTTTGCATTGACTTTGAATGTAATCAGTCGCGCAAAAAATGAGTTTCGCGTCCTGTGTTAAAGCTGCCCATAACGCGTATATTTGCGTCTTTGCGTTGACTTTGAATGTAGGCTAATCTGTCCCACAAAATTCATCTTGTGTCCGATGTGAAAGCAGCTTTATGGATAGTACGCGACAGCTAGAGAAAGCTCGGTTATGTTATGAACATAATACAGGTTTTGCAGACCGTAAGTTCCGTTAGCGCGGACATGTTGCTTGCTAGCAAATCGATCACTTCTACAGGAATGAATTTCCAAATTATTATTAGCCACAACAACTTCTAAAGGTGGATGAAATTATATCAAGGTGGTGCAGAGAAATCATTTGTAATACCAGACATGGTAGAGCATCTGTGTTTCGCATTGTTTTCAGGGTAGCACCAAACAGCTTGCTCAGACATTTGTGAAGTATCCGGCTGATCCTGGTCATGGATAAATGAAGTGATCCCTAACTGTAGTGGCTACAATCGGGCAACGTTATGATGAAACTGCTACATCAATGCTTATCGAAGTAACACAAGCATACCGATCAGAATTACTGCATATAAGTTAACCAGGAGCATTTTTAATTAGTACGACATGCGAACTAACATGCAGTAGCTGGTAACTAAGCGGTCATAACCACAGAGAGAAACTCTTGCAATACAGGTTTTACAGACAGCAAGTTGTGTTACTGTGGACAGCTGTACCAAACATCCCAATTACAAACAAATACTAAAAGTTAGCTTCGAATGAGGCTTATGTTCACGCACCTTCTGTAGAATTTCCCCTGATATCACTCTTGAATATTTAGGACACAAACATTAGCAACAGTAACTTGGCTACGTTAGCCACAGTGCTACAGCCACAATCAACAGGCAATCACGTAAGATTGGCTTATGCAGTAAAAGCAACTTGCAGCTTCTGTGTCCGTTAGTCACGGACAGTCACAACCAATACAGGCTTTATCTTCAGATATTTTACAAAGCCTGCATTTGAGGCCAGTTGTTAGTGCTAACTATCGCTAGCGGTCCTGCTAGCCACCCGTAACACGTAAGCTTCACTTGCATTATTTGCTATTATATATTTTCTTACAGCTTGTGATTCTGAGCGCTTCATCGATGCAAATACTTCAGGTTTGAGAAGCAGCTGAAAGGCTTATCTTGTGTCGAATTATCCTTTATTGACAAAGCTGTCTTTGGTGAAATGCTGAGCATGAACAGCTAACGTTCCCATTGGCTGTGGCTGTTTGCTGCCAGCAAAGAAAAAAAGCTACCCACTGAATTCTGGTGGCGTCCTCTTTTGGAAGAGAAATTGGTGTTTTTCTTCGCGTCTAAAAGTAAACGGACAAGCAGCTTTGGGAGAGATACTGACAAAACTGCACCTTAAATGATCTGCGGTTCTTCTTTTGCATTTCCAAAAGTGTCGACGCTACTAAGGCATAGTATGATCTGCTGTGTTAGTGCCTGCGAGAATAGTTTCCGGTGTGGGCAGGTCCAGCGCCATGATTGGTTCTGGCATGGTCTGTACTAATTGGACGGCACAACCTGATGTCAGGTTTTGCCCAGATCTCGTGAGGATCTCTGGAGGAGCTGTTCAGAGAGGAAATCACGTTCACAAACTCACGTTCGTGGATCACAGCAAAACCCCTGTATCTTATGTTAATAAACTTTTCAGAGGTTGAGTACGGACAACCAACATTATAACACTACTTATATGTGTTGAAAAATCAGCATAATAGATCCTCTTTAAGAGACTGTCATGTATTGCTTTAAAGCAATTCTTACCTTTCTGGGGTTTTTACACTTTTCTTTTGTAATCTTAAAATGCTCTCAATAAGCGTATGGCACACTAAAATGTTAAAGAAATCCACCAGGTGTTGAAACTCTTCAATATTCAATTCTCATATATTTCTGATAAAAGTCTGACCAAACGCTTTCTTTGGTCCGAATAAAATGCTTTGCCGAGCTTTCTGTCTGTCATCCATTGCAGCACCGCTTCCAGTTGCCTACAGCTGTCACTTGCGAATCACACGCCTCTTTGGCAGGAAAAAAAAAAATGATGCATTTGGCTGTAAACAAACGGGTGCTGAAATGCTATAATTACGATGGTAACATTAATGGTAGTTTGTCAGACTATACAAACACAAGCATACCGATCATAATTGCTGCATATAAGTTAACCAGGAGCATTTTTAATTAGCAGAGCATACGAACTAACATGCAGTAGCTGATAAGTGGTCATGACTTTGAATGTAATCTGTCGCGCAAAAAATTTGTTTTGCGTCTGGTGTGAAAGCTGCTTAACGCGCCCATAACGTGTGTATTCGCGTCTTTGCATTGATTTTGAATGTAGTTAATCTGTCGTGCAAAAAATTTGTTTTGCATCCGGTGTGAAAGTGGCTTGACGTGCCCGTGCATTCTCATCTTTGCATTGACTTTGAATGTAATCAGTCGCGCGAAAAATGAGTTTCGCGTCCGGTGTTATAGCTGCCCATAACGCGTATATTTGCGTCTTTGCATTGACTTTGAATGTAGGCTAATCTGTCCCACAAAATTCATCTTGTGTCCGATGTGAAAGCAGCTTTATGGATCACTTTCTTCGGTCCGAATAAAATGATTTGCCGAGCTTTCTGTCTGTCATCCATTGCAGCACCGCTTCCAGTTGCCTACAGCTGTCACTTGCGAATCACACGCCTCTTTGGCAGAAAAAAAAAAAAAATGATGCATTTGGCTGTAAACGAACGGGTGCTGAAATGCTATAATTACGATGATAACATTAATGGTAGTAACTAAACGTTACCTTTTATTTTAATTTTTCATTAGGGCATTTTATTTTATACCACATATAGAATGGAATATTATGTCATAACTGTTGCTGAGTTTTCACTTACCGGTGCCTCTGAATCTGACTCCATTGACCGGTTTCACTCTCCTACGAAAAAAAATATTGCAGCGCAAGTGAAATGGGTCAATGGAGTCAGATTCAGAGGCACCGGTAAGTTGATTGATTAAATACTCGGGCAGCACGGTGGCAGTGTGGTAAGCACTACTGCCTCACAGCAAGAAGGTCATGGGTTTGAATCCGGTCTGGGGCCTTTCTGTGTGGAGTTTGGATGTTCTTCCCACCCACAAAACACTCCTGTATGGCTGTGTGTGAATGTTCGGTGGTCAGAGGGGCCGTAGGCGCATACTGGCAGCCACGCTTCTGTCAGTCTGCCCCAGGGCAGCTGTGGTGACAAAAACTTAGTCTACCACCATCAGAGCATTAATGAATAATGTCTTTGAGTGTCCAGAAAAGTGCTATATAAAATTGATGCATTATTATAAATAATATTCAATTCAATATGTGGTATAAAATAAAATGCCCTCGTAATGTTTAGCCTCCTTTGTAGTCTGACGAACTAGTTATATTTTTTTTTTCCTAGGAGAAGTCTGGCAATCGGGGGGAAGAGGGTGGGACTTTGGAGGGAAGCGGAGTTGTTCATGTTCAAATTTTTACTAAGTGCTGTGCCACATGCCACAAAGGTAAGAATTGTTTTATGAAGGTTTACAGACTCTGTGAGCCTTCGGAGGAGGAAACGGGGTGATATCCTCAGAATTTAATTCTCATCACAACTGGAACAATCCTTACAGCCAAATTATATACACTGTTGGGGTAAAAAAGAAGTTGCAAACTCAAATAATGCCTTCAACTTTGATCACAACGGGCATTTGTCACAGTATGTTACATTTATTTCTATCCAGAGCTACATTAATTTTTATCTCAGATTTTGTATTGACGACAGAGTTCAACGAGTCAGTAAAGTCTTCTCCAGTGCATTCCAAAGACTTTAAATGGGGTTAATAATGCATTGGACAGTTCTTAACCCAATTTAAGTGATGTCAGCAATCTCCGTAGCTGTTTTCTTTGCTCTGTGCAGTCCAATACTTTGCCCTTCCCAAAACAGATTGACATCCTTTCCACGACTTTCGATACGGTTGTTTCAGAAATTAGAAATATTTACAAAATGAGAAGCTACACACTGCATCAGTTAAGGTCTAAGAATTATTTCCAGCGGAAATATCACTGCAATAATTATCAATCTATTTAAATCCAAACAGCAACTTTTTTTGGCCAGGTATTGTATGTAGCAAATGAAATTGCTGGAAGAAACAGGTGGCAGGACTTCAGTTTTTACACAGGGACATTCCTCATCTTGTTATCAGGACCAGGCATTAAGATGGTACACTTCAACAGCGTTTGGGAATGGGGTACACAATGAAAACTTTTGGGGTCCCCCCCTCACCCCCACACCTGGTGTCACCGGTGTCCTTCTTGAAGGCGAACCCCAGCAGTGCGATCTTCTTGTCTGTCACTGTGTTGAATAGGCAGCCAATGATTCGGGAGGAGAAGCGTCTCCGCTGGTAATCGTTGATCTCAATTACCTGAACCGCATGACACAAACACAGACGTATATACAATGAGCACATTATAACCAGGAGAAGGGCAGGCCATTTATTGCAAATGTCCTCATCTCATCGAACGCAAGCAACTCATTAAAACCCAATGAAGCGTAATTTCTGGAAGAGCTTTCAAAATTTTACAATAATTATTTGTAAATGATCATTTCTTAAAACTTGTTCAAAGTTCACTGTTTTACATTTCAATTTTTCATGTATTTGTCAGGCTACCTTCACACTTATACATTTTCAGTTTAAAGCAGCGTTAAAAAAAATCTGTACACACAAAAACGCAATCAGAATTTTCAAACGAACACAGAGTCAGCAGCATTTTCAAAAGTCTCCATTTTAGGTTGAGGTTCAAAAACACCGGAGTAGTGTGGACACTAGGCGAAAACGTGGCAAAAGTTATGCAATTTAATATTAAAACGTAGCCTGGAGCGGATGTAGCCAAATTTACTGTTCTGGAACTCTGCCTTTGATTACCAACACTGATAGTTACATCAGCATTAGAATGTTCAATATAGAAACGTTCTAATAATAAATCTGTGAAGTCACGGCTTGAATCAGGGGGTCAAGCTCCAATAATGGGGGGCCAAGGCTTTCAGCATGGTTTCTGTACAGGTGAGTCACTTGTGGCACTTTTTTTGGCTAAAAAGTTCACACAGCTAGTCCTCAGAGGTTTTACTGGGTACAGATTTAAAAAGGCACCACAAACATTCGCAGATAATGCAGGCACCCAGGACTTGAATCTGACCTCCCTGGCTTAAAGGGTTAACAAATCGGGCCAAGCAGTGTGACTGGTCAATGGTATAAAGTATAAAAAAGAAAATCAAGGCAGCGAACTGGTTGAAAAGGGGAAAGGTCAGAGGGCCCACACCTGCTGCCAGTATCTGGCCACCTCAGGGAGCCCGAGCGCTTCACACAGGTAAACCAGGTTCAGTACGTCCTTCTGGAAACAGCTGCCACCAAAACCTTCACACAGACAGACAAACAGTCAATCACTCTAACCAATTACTGCGGGATTAATCAGAAGCACTGTCCGCAGTACATTTCAAATGAAAATAAAATCAACTGCAGGGAAAATACTAAGGGGAGAGACATGGACGAATGAGAGATTGGATTTCATGGGCCGCTAGCAGTGGTGACCTTTTCTCATGTTTGTGAAGCCACAGGGCTGCCCCGCGGCAGACATCTTGTGGAGAATAATAAAGACGGGTTACTCACAAGTCTGACTGCAATAAATCCTGCTTCTCTATTACCATCTCCCCTCGCTTCAGTTCCCCCCGATGCCCATCCCCCCTCCCCCCCTCGCCCCTCGTACCCACGCTCGCCTTGAGGAAGCGGCTGCCGATTCGCTGGTCTGTGCCAATGGCGTGGGCCACTTCCTCTACATCCGCCCCTGTGACCTCACACACTGCGCTGATGGAGTTGATGCTGCTGATTCGCTGGGCGAGGAAGGCGTTGGCTGCCTGCCCGGGGGGGGTGGGTACGGGGGTCAGGTGAGGACAAAAATCAGAAAATCAGAGGCATAGATCTGGGGAGACGAATGGTCATTCATTCAGCAAAATTCATAAACCAGAGCAACATGGGGTCACAAAAATAAAAAATAGCACCATGGGTGCTAAAGCCCACCTGGATTGTTATCGGCAATATCTGCACAAATGGCAACACGGAGGCGAATTCAAAGAGGCTACCATGGATGCCATTTTGAAATTCAGGTGATATTCAAATTTTGAAAGCAGCCTTCGAGCAAAGGTCACACGTTCAAATGTCAAAATACAGCAAAACTGAAAAATATGTATTGAAACTGATTGAAAGTTACCCATACACCAAACTGGCTGCAATATCAACAAAATGAGCAGCATAAATGGATACAAACAGGATTTTTAAAATGAAAGCTACGACAGCCAAATTTGAAATCGGATCAGATTGCCGTGAATGAAATTTGGTGGCCTCATGGGTAGAAACAAACATGCCAAGTGTCAGCTGCAGCAAAGATGTTTAAAGCTTTTGTGGGCGTGGCCCAAATGCAAAGCTCAAATAAAGAGTCATTGTCAAAAAAGCAGTAAAACACAGAATTTATACGTTGAAGCCATTGGAAAGCTACCCATTTACCAATTCTGGATGGAATATCTGCAAAATTAGCTTCAAAACTGCCAAAATGGTATTTTGAAGAAGGCCGCCACGGTGGCCATATTTGAAATTGGATTGAAATGCCTCAAACAAACTTGACATGCCTCTAGGGTAGGAACATGCATACTTCAGCTTCATTGTCTCAGTGATTTTTGAGAACACGTTAACAGATGGACAATGACGACAATGAAGGTTGACGAGGACAAACGACGGACAAGCAGCCCACCAGGCCACAATGGGGACAAGATTTCTCTGCAGCTATTTTACCTAGATGCATGAAATTTTGTATGCTTAATAAGCTACTCATGATCTACGTTCCACTTGAAAATGGATGTCCAAGCATATTTTTGACTGAGCCATGGCCCTTGATCGTGACGGGGAATTGAGATGACACTGTCGTCTTGTTTGAGTTGGTTTTCACTGGACAGTTGCAATGCTCCTCCCCTGTGGCATTCCTTTCTCCGAGCTACCTGCCCTGCTCTAATTATTCATTTATCCGTTTCCCTCATTCTCGATTATCCTCACCCGTTTTCCCTTCAGTTATTAAGTACCTTAGAGTATTTATACTTCAGTTTTTCTCTAATTCCAGCAGGTAGCTTTCGTCTGGATTCGCCCGTTGTGTTTAGTGCATTCCCCTTTATGTTCTGCTAAAGTTTTGTATAGTTTAGTTATCCCTTCACTCATTATTTAATAAACTTCATGTCCCTGCAACTGGGTCCTCCGCTCCACTCCTTGCCCTGGCTGGCACCCTCCTTAGCATTCTGGGGTGTCGGGGCGTGACAACAGTGTATTTATAGTTCTGTTTATTCTCTTATGCATCTTTTCTTTCCGGAGGTTTCCATCTGACTGTGTTTATCTTCCTTTTCCTCTTCTTTCACCCTCCCTGCTGTTCCCTCATTGTTTCTAATGTCCTTGTTTGCAGTCACGCCCATCTCTGCCCTGTCCTGCTTCCCTTCCCATCAGTCTTCAGTTTCCCTAATCATCTCCTTTACTATTTAAGCTCTGTTTTCCCACCTTCTTTTTGCAAGTTTGTCTCAGTTCTATCCTGTGACTCATAAGCCTTTTTCCAAGTCCTGATTCCAAGTGTATAAATTTTCTTTGTGCTGGTTTACGAGTTTGGATTGCCCTCTGCGTTGGTTTACTTTTGGTAACGACTTTGACCACTGGTTTTCGATTTTGCCTTCGTTCCTGTAACTGCATTCTGCCTGGCTGGTTGCTGGATTGATGTTAATCGATGATGAGTTTCCCCAGTGATTCTGTAACACAGTCCTACCCCTGCTATTCGACTTGATGGTCTAATCCTGTATTTGGCTTCAATAAACTGTGTGAAACGTTCGCTACTGTTGATGCCTGAGTGCTGATCTCCCACAACGCTCCCACCGCAGAGCTAAAGAAAACACTTCATTGGACAATGTCATTTACCGAACCAACCAGAAAATATGAGCCGCGTCCGTCATCTTGTGTAAGGAATCAGCAGGGGAATTGTGCAATCAAACGCTGTACATGTGCATATGCGACTTGATAAAACGATATGAAAAACACTAAATTTCTTTCACAGTAAATATATTTCCTATGCTAAGTGAGAAATCTGTTAATTGAAGTATCATCAGCATCAAGTTGACTTTCGGATCTATTTTTCACATATGCTCATATACAAACTTCACGTAGGTTAATATACCCTTAGAGTCTTACTCCATTAAAAATCATCAGCATAATCTCGGTATTCCACCTCTAAACTACCTTGGTCGAAGGTTTCTCACAGTTCCATAAAGGACGCTATCCTTCGGTAAGATGGCGGAAGCGAATTTCACCAAAACTGGTCTCGTGTCCACTCTAGTGTTTTCTTTAGCTCTGTGGTTCCTGCCCACTGTTTTGAAAATTAGACAACTAGAACAACTAGAGCGTACCAGTTTGGACAGCTCTGATGACCAAGTGTTGGTGGTGATGATCCTACTTTTGGGGACCCAGTGCTCGTAGATTCGGTGCAGCGCCTCGATCGCCCTCTGACCCTCAGGGGTCTCATCTCCACCAATCAGCACGCGGTCGGGGTTCTTCAGGTCAGCAATGGCCGTACCCTCCGCAAGAAACTCTGGGTTGGAGAGGACCTGGGTGTCGCCGGATGAAATGAGCTCAAAAGTTTTGATGTTCACACAAACACAGGGGCAAAAAGTATGCTGAAAAGTCCAATGTAATAAATTTTTTTTGTGATTTTTAACATGTAAAGCCTCTTCAACTTCTCTCAAGTAGAACATATGCCCATATTTTAAGTTCATTTTTTGGTACTGAAAATCAGACAAATTGTCTCATATCTTTGGCTATTGAAGACCCAGGTGCTAAAAGTACTCATTTCAATAAACAGTCAAAAAATATCTCTTTTGAAAATTTAAAAAAAAGGGTTTGAATGCAAAATAAATTCATAAAATGTGCTAATTGAAGACCTAAGTGCTGAAAAAAGTGAAATGAAAATGCCCATTTTGAGAAAATTAAGTTATCAACTTATGTAACTTTAAAAGACTTCTTCCCATCCTGACCTCAGGGTGTACGAAAATGTGACTTGAATACTTTATCATTCGGCACTTATACTACATTGTCACATGCAGGAAAAAAAAATTGAAATGCACTTTTGATTTGGAATATAAGAATACAACATTTATAGACTTACAATTTGGTATATACAGTATTTAATAATAAGAACTCATTACAAGCTAATATTTTCTGGTTGAGAGAAAATAAATGAGACTTTAAGGCCAATTATGTGACTCATAGACCAGGAACACCGACTCTTCAGAACAGGCTCCTCGCTCCTCACCTGGAAGTGAAGGTTACTCTTGGTGTTGGCGTTGAAGATGCGGCGAATGCTCTCGGCCGCGCGGACCGGCACCGTGCTCTTCTCCACCACGATCTTACAGCCGCGGGACACGTCCGCGATTCGCCGGGCGCACGCCTCGATGTACTTCAGATCCGCCGCCCGTCCCTTCCCGATCCCAAAAGTCTTAGTGGGCGTGTTCACCTGAAATGAAAAGGAAAACCCTCTCTGATTTTCCAGATAATATTCAACTCCAAAAATCAACTCCACTGCAGCCCTCTGGCATAAGCAGAGATGCACGAGTCCAGCGGTCTGTGGTAAACATTCTGTCACGCATTTCTTCCGCCTGAGAACCCAGGCAGCTGTTCTCACTAATTAGTTCTACCGCTTGACTGAAGAATTATGCGGATTCAGCAAATCTAGGAGGGTAGAAGAAAAACCCAGGGGAGAATTTTTACTTTTTAACCTAAAATTCTCCACCTCTGAACATAAGGACCACTAACCTAAAGGAACAAAAAATCTAAAGAGGCCTTGTGATTCTGAAGTACTGGAGTTGGAAGGGGGTGAACTGACAAAATGAATTGAGGGGTTGACGTTACCGATATGAAGATCAGGTCTGCTCCCTGGATGGCCTTGTCGATGTCCGTGGAGAAAAAGAGATTGACCCCGCGACATGACTCCACCACTTCCTGTAGTCCAGGCTGGCGGCGAGAAGACATACAAAATTGGGACAAATGGGTTAAATTAACACTTTAAATCCTACATATCCACATATGCTGTATTCAAACCTCTGGACCTTCAGGTACATTTTAAATTTTTGTGGAGATCTCAAGGTTTCCGACAATCCCCGTTTTGACCTGTACATGGAAATGCATATAAAAATGATGTAATGCTGTGGCCATAAAAACATGGTATTTGGGGTTTGAAGAATTCTTTTAATTAAGTGTGATTTAGGTTCAGTGAAGTGCTGAAACCAGCAAATACAGAATATGTATGTGACATTGTCCTACAATATAAAAAAAAGGGTTTTTTCGGACTGTGAACCTACTTAATGGGAAACTTAAGTGAAAAGGTTGAGTTTAAGGGATTAAATCTTCCGTTCTCCCACTGCATTGTGGTCAGTTATTAACAGTGGATATTACCAAAGATGATAAAGCAAATTTACATTAGAAATGCTCATTTATAAATCTAACACACAATAGAACACATCTGAATTAAAGCGGCACTAAAATTCACTCCAGTAATATTTTAGCCTCCCATCCGCTTTCAATTACAGTTCAACTTTGATGGATGTAGCCAAAAACAGAAAACATGGTGGCAAGCCAGGTCAGTACCCATAAGTTTATCTTTGAATGCTAGCTCTAATGTGCATTAAAACAATCTGACAGTCGCTGATATTACACAAAACATGCACAATGTAGTTTACCTTGCTAAATTTCAATGTGAGTAAACTAGTTTGCAGGTTCCCATATCTTGCTATACGTATGGTTATTTTTATGGTTATAGTCTTGCTATTATATGCAGAATGGCATCTTGTTGATTAGCTGCTTATTAGTGACAGGTATGCATTAATGAATTTAATCTCAGCTAATACATGAAGTGTGTGAGGTCAGCATAATGGCAGTGATATGTGAGCCTGCATTTGTGAAGCTAGTTCCAAGTTGATTAGTTTGCCTGGCATCTTGTAATGAATGAGCACAAGAACGGACATAGAGATGATGAGTGCATGAGGATTACATAATCGATCCACCCCATGGCTTCCCAAACGCTCAGCTTTAATTTGATCAGGTGTGCTTGCTATGTTTGCATCTCTACAGTCAATGCCCATGAAGTCACTGACATTATTGTTAGCATTTCCGACAAACAAAAGCCAGATTAACCTTTCAGGGCTTGATTATAAACTCAAAAACGATAAATTTACACGGGAGTTACAAATCAGCAGGCACAGCGTGTCAACTTCAGACGATATTAATCAATATACTTGAATTTTCAAAATGCATTGCATATGTTAAATGCAATTTTTTTTCATTTATAGCTGCCTTGAAAAAGCAGAATTTTACATCAATGTGACAAAAAATGTCACAGTTTGATAAATCAAATTCTTTGCAGGACAAATTGCTTTAGAGTAACTTAAAATGCTTTTTCACCCTTCAGTTCACAAAACTCCAATATCAGCCATTAGAAAGCCTGTGGCTCATCAGTAAGGATGCATATTAGAATAGCCAGGAATAACTGCACTGACACTGTACACTAAAACTGATAAAATATGAAAAAGCCTTACCATCTTTGCTTAGCCGAAGCAAAGAATATTTTTACCCATTACCTGCCATCTATTGAGCATGCACGTTTTGTGCACATAGTTAACAATTTTCTTCAAAGGCAGTAGCCAAATATGCAGCCTCGAACATGGTCAGTGAGCAAAAGAGCCGAAATGGAGGTATATAAAATGGTATCAGGGATCAACAAAGCAAGGGAGGAAAACTGACCGCGAAGGTCTGCAATAAGAGAGAAGTCAACCCAAATGTGTGATCGGATGCCCCACCCGCACAACTCTCACCTCGAAGATGGGGAGGTGGTCGGAGTTCCACGCCCGAATTCGATCCTCGTTCAGGTCCACAACCGTGACCGTCACTTCCGGGCACATCTGGGCGATGACGCTGCAGGTGGGGCCGCCCACGTACCCCGCTCCAATGCAGCAGATACTCTTCACTTCCGTCATCATCCTCGCTCCGAGTTATCGCTATAACAGCAGATCAGCTGGTGATGGTGATGAAGGGGTGAAACAGAAAAGAGAGAAAGACAAGAAGAAGAAGAAGAAGAAAAAAAGGGTGAGAACAAGTCAACGGTAGTAAAAAAAAAATGTAAAAAAGTTTCCCCCATCTATGAGCTAAAACCTAACAATTACATGCAGGGCCGGGTCTTGGGTCTGGCAGTATACGTGGCTGCCTTGAGCGCCGTGTGCTGGAGGAGCGCCACTGGTCGCCCTCAAAAAAAAAAGGACAAAAATACACTAATAGGTGCTGCATTTTTCTCCTTTTTTGCCTTGAAAATAACATTATTAACATATGAAGAAAAAAATGTAAGATTTTAACGACCATATACTTTACACCCCTGTAGTTTCTTATCATTTGACCAGGCTTTAGTGGGCCTGCACTTGTGGTGCAGTCTAACGTGTGTACACTGGAAGTGGGGGACGGGGTACTGATGCGCATTTTAATCTTGGAAAGAGATTGATTAGAACGACAGACATCAAGAGGTTGATTATTGCTATTTTTACATTTTTATTTTCACGCAATGAAAAGGTCCAAGCCGTCAGGTGAGCAGTATAGAAAACAGGGGAAGGAGAAGGAATAAAAAAAACCCCCGATATACTTGCATGTCATCCTCTATAACTCAAAAAAATCTGTTTTGTGTGAAGAGGTTCTAATTGCACTAGCCAAGTTGAAACAAAGCAAAGCTAGAAAGCTAACCCTTAAGTGAGCATCGGACCCAGGACGGGCGGCCTAGGCATTTGTGTTTTTATTTCATCAAATATTGTGCAACGTTAGTGTACGACCTTATGTTCGAATGTTTGATGACTCGACATTAAGTTATGACTGTGTTAGCCACTTTATGATGCAAATACGACATTGACCATCATAACAACCCACAGCTAACCATGCAGTCCCATGAGTTCAATTGTATAGCAGGTTTGTCAAAATATGTTGAAATTGATTATCTTACCTTGGTAGTTATCCAGAGATTTAAAAAATAAAAAAAATAAAAAAAACTTTCATACTTCACAGTCTGCAAAACAAGCAAGCTTGGACAAACACCACTAAATTGACTTTGACATTGAGGTAGATGCCGCGCATCTGTATGATTTTCACTATAATTTGCTATTTTAGTCATGACGCAGAGATGTAGATTGTTCCTTAAGGGCTACTGTACAAAGTAAGTGCACCCACTGGCTATTAGGTGCTGATTGAACACAACTGGAAGTGGTCTAGTCCATCACCTCTCACTCCATCTGGAAAATCAAAGTCTTTTAGTTCACACAGACGACCCGAAGTCTGCAACTTCCAAAAGACGGATGCGTATGGTAGCCAACATTTTTACGAGGTGGGACCATTTTAGTGGTTTCTGACTAGAGGGAATTTTGTCAATGAAGCAAAGGAGTTTTGTTTTTTTGGAATTACCAAATCCTCTCGCAGTTTACTGTGCCTGATTAGCAAAAGTTGCTAAGACTAATTGGTAGGTGAGTGCATTTTCGATAGCATTGTACATTGATCTCAATGTTATGAGGCATTTTCTTTCTCACATAAACCTAGCAGCCTAACCTGCTCTATAATTTTCAAGATGCAGTCTGGAAATATTTGCAGAACAAATATGTGCTTTCACCAAGATTAACTTTGTAAATAGTGGAAAACAGGTCAGCACAGGAACTTCAATATTCCATTTTCTATTCAATGTTTGCATAATAGGCCAATTGCACTGCTTAGAGTAGCTCAAAAACAGAGCCTTTTCAATACATGTTGTGGAAGTGGTCTCTTGGACTTCACAAGGACATGAATAATTAAATAACACCTGCGCTAAGACTTTTTTTTTTTCTTTTGTATTGTTCAATTTGATGTGTTTGTCTGAGAAATAATTAAAGTGTTCTGGTACGTCTAATGGCAATTGTGCATACATTGCAAAAAAATAAATAAAATGGCAGCCGGCTCTGATTACACGGCAGACACCTCTCTGAAGTGACACCCTGACGTGAGTGAACTGCAAACAGTGTCTGTTTTAACAAGTAATTTAATCTTATTGAGTCTTAACTTCTGATTGTTTTCTCACTCAGATGTAAGAGAAATTACCACATTTTCACTTACTGTGCGCTTCGAAAGAGACATTTTCTCATCTTATTGGCAAATCTAGAAATCAGCCAAAATGGTCTCACCTTGTTGGCAGAATTTTGGACTAACCAAAATTCTGCCAACGTGGTGAGATAATTTTGGTAATAAAAAAATAATAAAGGTAATAAAAATAACAGGTTTAACTTGTTGTTGCATGACTCCCTTTCTCTTTTCCCAGTATGGGTGGTGGGTGGGTTTGGTAACTTTAGTACCCACTGTCCAACAAAGGGTTAAGTCTCTACAAAATGAGTAAGCTCCGTAATATGGACTTAATTTTCCTTTTTTGCAGTTTTAGAGTACTTCAGCGAGAGAATTACCATGCTTAACGTAAACATTTTTCAAAGTGTAATGGGTGCTGATCGAAAAAAACTCAAAAATGTGACAAAAGAAGTCGTCAGCACTCACTATTGGGTTTATAACATTTATTACTCCACGAGAAGAAAAAAAAATGGACGAGCATTTCAGTTGTTTGCTATCCTCAGTGTTTCTAATGCAAATGTGGCCGTGACCCTTAAAAACATAGCCAGGGATCATCAGGTGATAGTTAACGACCAGTTGAAGTGAATCATCACATCATCTAAAAAATACCCCCCCCAAAAAAAACTAAACTCACAAAAAATAAAAATCAACCGGAGAAAAGTCACTCTTTATAGCTGTGGACAACCAGCCAATTACCAATCAGATTTACCAACAAATAAATGCATGTGTGTGCATATGAGAATTGATTACATGTAAAGTTCCCATTGAAAATACCAGTGCATATCCAAAAATAATTTGCATTTATTTTCATAAAAATACAAGACAAAGATCATTCTAATTCATCCAGTCTTTTAAGACATCAGTTTTAGAGAACACGGCAGGATAATATAAAGGTGTGCAACCCAGAGAAGGCTCAAAAGACCTGATAATGATCAATACTCGTAAATTCGGATGAACTAACCAACGTGACTCTCTGTACAAAAAAGCAAACATTGTGACTGACAGGTCCATCCTCCCACAGCTCTACTTTGACGCAATATGGCTCAAACATTAAGATGTAATGCTCGTTTAGCGCCGCAGGGCCAGAGCAGACCAGAGACCTGCCCTGCCAGACAGAGAGAGGTGAAGGTTTTGCCTGGGGAAGAGAAGCAGCTACTCTGAATTTTGAATGACCTGACAGGTCATGAACCGTTGAAGGTTGAAACCATTCAGACGGGTAATGACCAGCAGGGGCAGATCTAGGATGGTAGGAGATCCGTGGCTTAACCCACAGGGGGTAAAGATGAGTGTGTGTGTGCTGTTATACAGAAACCCTCAACTTAACACCAAAAGTCACTGGAGAAGAGAACTCTTGTAAATTCACACCCTTAAATAACGACAAAAAAATCAAAAGTCATTCAAGATACAGCCAGCAGCTGGTTGAAGTCTCTTCAGAATTTTATTGGTTGGTACAACTATGTACATCGGCCAATTACAGCTCTGGAACGGTCAATGGTTCCATTGTATGTGCCAACAACCTATCACAGCACGGCTGTTCTCATGCACCAATGAGAATGTCAACACACTTGACCATGTTTCTGTAAGCTGAGTTGTGTACACGGCAAATTTGTAAATGCCAGAATGACAATCACGACTATGGTGCACAACAATACGCCAAATAGCAAGTAAAATAACCGGTCTGCTGCAAAGTCCAACAGTCCATTTATAAGGCCTTGGCTTCAGTGACTAATACTGCGAATCAGAGAGCAAATTTGGTGATATCAGAAAGTGAGGACGATGAGCGACGTTATTAGCCCAAAAACACAGACTGCTTTGTGACCGTAGACTGTTCGTGACGCAGACTTCTAGTTGAGGCATTGCGCTGATAAGCATAAGATCGCCAGTGGAGTATATTGGGGAAGCATAGTTAGTTTCTGAACCAATATTTTGAACATCTGCTGCAAAATACTTTTCAACTGACCGCTGGCTAATTAAAATTATAGACTGCAGCTTTTCTCATCTTTATCGCACTCTAATGAAAATAAATCACCTTGCACCCAGACCACCGACTTAATACAATATATGCTGCGCGAATAATCATGTACATGCGGGCTTTCAGACCAGAGTGAAAGAGCACATCCAATCTAATCCATTAGGATAGAAGGTTAGCGATTGATGTTGATACGAGCTAAGCAAATAATGCTATTTGCCACTGGACGCATGCATCCATGGCTCGTATCAACATCAATCTCTTATCTTCTATCGTGATGGATCAGATTGGATGCTCCCTTCCACTCTGATCTGAAGTCCCGCATGATGAGGATTACTCACGCAGCATGTATGAAATCGGGGACTGTTTCGTCCAGGTGCAAAAAGATTTATTTATTTTCATTAGAGTACAACAAATATGAGAAAAGCTGTGGTTATTGATTTATAGTCTATTTTCCTTGGGTTCCCGATAATTGGCCAGCGGTCAGTTGAGCAGGATTTTGCTAGCTGATGTCGCGGTGGTAGCCACGACAATTAAAGTTCACGGTTCACTTCGCCAGATGCAAATGACGTATTAATTTTATCAACAATGGAAGGCTTATGTATAATAAACATCACCTTTATTGTTTTATGTTTTTCTCAGACCATTTTTTTTTTTGGTTGCGCTACTAGCTAGCTCCTAAATGTCACGTTTCAAGTATCATGAACTTTGTGGGTGCAAACACAGACATATGGGTAGAAGAGGGATGCTTTTATGAGAATGAAACAGACAGATAAGTGCCCCCGTAATACAGCAACTTTCTAACGCACGCCACGAATAACATACTGAGCAACAAAAGAAACGCAAGTTAGCTAGTTAGTTCATGTACTATTATGGTTACTCAGTGAAAGTGACCACAAAATAAAGAAAAGTTTGATGAAACGAGTGTAAATGTGCACGCGCTAGTAATACATTTGACTTTCGAAAGTAATTACGCGCAAACTTATTCTCCAATCTGCCTTTAATTAACTTGCGTTTCTTTTGTTGTTCAGTATAGTACAATATAGGCTAAAGACTCAATGGTTGCAAGAGCTTTAGGTTCATACTCGTCTTATTTTTTAACCGCAAGAAAAGACCCCAGGCTAAAGAAAAAATACCCCGGGCTATAACCCAGTAGCCAGGCCCTAAAGACGCCCCTGATGACCAGCACCTGGACTACACGAGCCAGCTAGTGAAAGCGGACACAAAGGCGGCGTCTTTACATTGGGTTCTCAAATTGAAATCCTGGAGGACGATGGGTGCATCTCAAAGCGTAGACTGCATCCTTCGAAGGCCGCATTTTTAGGGGTTGTCACTTAGTTCCACCCGCCAAACTGACATTTGGGTAAGGGACAAGGTTAGGCTAAAGGCTAGGTTTGCAATTAAAGGTTAGAGTTAAGGTTAGGAAAACCAGTGATGACTCACTTAAACAAAGCTGTTTAACAGAGACGAAATGACGTTACATCAGTTTGGCGAATGGAATTAAGTGACATCCCCTACAAATGCAGCCTTCGTAGGATGCAGCCTACGCTTTGAGATGCACCCCATGACCGCCAGATTTTTGGCTTATTCCTGCACTTAAAGGAGTTGAGTCACGTGAACTGCGCATGCTCAGAACTTTGAAACTTGTTCATCCTAACAAGAAATCAAAATCAAGGCGATTGTGACTTATCTTCCAAAAATCCGTTTCCATCGGCGTTCTACATTCTTCAATTTCTTGTATATATATATTTTTTAGTTGCTTGAACATAAGGCTTTTGTTTTGGGTATTTTTTATCCGGTATAAGTCGAGGAACTAGAAGTTTTAGCGTCCTCTCGAAGGATGTCCTCTCGAGGAGGGAAGCGGTACGGCAGCGGCCGCATGCTTTTTGCCAACTGCATTGGCATAGAGCACCACAGAAGCGATCTACAGTTTTGCGAGGGCAACCAGTCCTCTTTCGTCCAGATTTTGTAGAGCATGTGCTCTTACATCGGCAAAAATCCTCGTTCGGCTGATCGAGTTCGTCTGTGTTTTTTTCTTGCTGTATAGAAAGCAGACGGCAGTGCTACATGAAGGCGCTCGAATTTCTTTCCCCGGCCAACAAATATGTTTGAAAACAAGATCATTCGCATAGAAATCAGATACTTACCGAAAGTGGCACGCTTGCACCAGCAATTGAAGTCATTCCTAGTCTTATGAAGTCTTTATTTTGTCCCGAGAGATTCACGTCCTGCGAGCTCTGTATCCTACGAGTCTCCGCACGTGTGAAAGCCTGCCTGCTTATCTGATTTGCATGTCACCTCCTGAGCATGCGCATTAACCGTGACACAGCTCATTTAAGTGCGAAATGTATGCCGCTGATTGGGTAATCTGCACTTCAGTGCAAAATGTAAGCCACTGATCGGCTAACCTGCACTTCAGTGCAAAATGTATGCCATTGATTGGCTAACCTGCACTTCAGTGCAAAATGTATGCCACTGATGGGCTAACCTGCTCTTTTGAGCAAAATGTATGTCACTGATTAGCTAAGGAGTCTGCACACCTTGTTTATGAGGCCCGACTTAGCTGCTGATAGAACAGAAATCCCAAAAACCAGAGATGCTGCAGTCTCGAGGACTGGAGTTTAAGACCTCTATGGTACAAGAAGAATCCACATGACAGTGACAGTGTGATGTTCTAGGACAGTGTTTCCCTAACCTCTCCTGGAGTACCGCTTGTCCTGCATGCTTTTGATCTCTCCCTACAGGTGACTCAAATGATCAGGTCGTTATTACCCCCTGATAAGCTGCTTGATTAGGTGTGTCTTCATCACAACAAAGTTAAACTAACCAGCGATTTTGCGGCGAGGGAAATTACCCTGATAGTACGAATTTGCGCCTCGATTAGCCCGAAAGCCCTCCGCTCGAGAAATGAAGTCACAACACAAATAGCTGGCTGTTTCGTGAACTAGACCAAGATTTTTTGAGAAAATTTCCAATTTCCTGACCAAATTAGCGAGCTGTTCGCGTCTTCACTACAAAATCGCCAGCTAATTTGACATTGGGCTAATTTCAAAATTACAAAACAGTTAGCTAATTTGAAACGTCATATTAACAAAGACACACTTATAATGAGTATGTAAGCCACAATAGAATCCAGAGAGAACAGAAACTTAAAGGACTCTTTTTACAGACGTATGATACTGATCAACTTATCTTAATGACCCCCTGTATCCTGGCTGAGATACTTCAAGGCCATGCAGGAAATGAAGATGGAAGTGGCAATGAAAGAGAAAGAACAGTGCGGTGTCTCACGAATGCAGGACCCTGGCTAACGGACCCATATTGTTCTAAAAGCCTCAGCCCCTAACAGTGACCTTCCGAAGACATGGGAGCGAACTAAATTAGGGTCTTTTTTTTTTTTTTTTAATTTGGCATCTCCAATCCCACCCGAATCTGGAATGCCCAATTGGTGAACTATGTACAAAGCTTGCTCGTGTGCGACCCCCTGCTGCCAACACAGGATCACGGCTCTCCTCCGAAGCACGTGCCTGTCAACCACTGATTCTTATACACTCATTGGTTGAATCTTCGCAAGTTCAGAACGAGGGCGGAGGATACCCGGACATGAACAAACCCAGAGTCTTCCTGACAAGCGCCCGTCTGGCCAACAGGAGGCGCACGAGCAACGAACAAAGCTGATTTTACATCCCAAATTTGGCAGTCCCTTCCCAATTTTGAAACCCTGTAGCGCGATGGCCAATTGTACGCTACTCTGAAAAAGCTGCCGAACCCTGCCGGTGGGTACGACCGGGGCTCGAACCAAATTAGGGTCTTTCTGATTCCAACTCAATTTGCCAATTGAATTTGCCGCAGATGCAGCGGCCACCTGCCGCAAAGTTCATTAACTATATCTGAGGTAATGGATGGCGTCACTTGTCTTGCAAAGCACCAGAAAACAGCCGACCATGAACTTTTGGCCTGCACTGCCCATGTCGGACAATACCACAGTGCCATCGACTGGACTTTGACAGGACTGTGCCAGTAGCCCTAAATTGCATTGCCTTCTATGTAGGAATTTCCGAAGACTTTTTATTATCTGATTTAAAATACTCATTTCACCCACAATGTTACCACATAATGTGTATTTCGGTTATGCTGGATAAGAGCAGATTAATAGCATTAATGCAGATTATCCTTGTAATTCTGCAGTGTATCAGAGGTTTCATGGCCAAATGTAGTGCAAGCAGGTCGTGTTTAGTATCATTTCGCTCTACTAAATTTCAAGAGTCGCATGGGGCATATTTTAAAGGAATTAAAATTGTTCTATACCCTCATTCAACAACTTTGAAAAGAAATATATTTCAGTTTTCCTTGTGGTAATGTCTCCTCCCAAAGATTCTCTGGTGAGGGGGGAGACTTCCTGTCTCTAATTACCCAAATGACCGATGACCCCGCAATAAGACGCAACGTGGATTTTGGGCATAAAAGGGGTCGAAACAAAGAAGTCGGGGAAGCTTGTATTCATCCTTCCCTCATATACATTATGTATATATGTAGTTTTTAGCTGCGCCAGGTATGAGATTACTTCTACTTGTTATCTTTCTGTAACGATGTAATTGGTTTTGTGATTTAAGCGTGCCTGCCTGGCAAAATAAATTGATATTTGCATCCGGTTGTGGGAGTCTGATTCTGACAAACATGTTCCTTCCAGTCGAGCCTGTCTGCTGATTGAGTAACGTAGTCCGTAATCGCGTGCCTGATCTGCATTATAAGGTGGATTTTCCACATTGTGATGGGTTTTATTGTGGTTGGCCTCGAGGAGACTCCATTAAACTGAGCGGTTGGGGCGTATTTCGTTACCATTTCAGTCCCTGAACGGAGATCTAACAATTCTAACCCCAAGTCCCTGAACGCGTCCGTTAAAACTTTGGGGTTACTCGTTTTGGGCCCCGGTAATCCCTAGTCATATCTATTTCTATGTCAAATTATCGCGCTTAATAATACCTCCAACCTCTGCGTCGATTCACCGAATTGGACTGTGCAGATGTTTTCGTCCAGCGGAGTAAGGTATAGACCAGTCATGAGTTCGATGCACAACAGAGCTCTAAAGTAAGTAGTAGTTCATAAATTGGAGTCAGATCAATCTTGCAGGAACGCATAATTTAATCGTCGCCGCAAAGAGTTAAAACTAAATGTTGTGTTCTAAATTTAATATGGAGTCAGATGTATTGCAACCGCTAAGATATTAGGGCTGCAGCATCCGCTAGGCACGTTTCGGGCCATTTAAAAGCAGAACGTGAAAGACATCATCACGTGTGGCCTGAGGCAGTGGTCTAGTGCTGACGCTGTAGCCAGACCCCTTTATTATAATGGAGACCACTAGGACAATCTTTTCCTTGGCTGTTAAGGCAAAAACGCTCAGACCTTCCGCCCCAGCTAGGACCCTCCTTCGCCTAGTTGCACGGTGCTTACAAGTAGATTGTTTGAATCACCTGAGCTGGAGCAGGGAGAGATCTAAAGCATGCAGGAGAAGTGGTACTCCACAAGAGGTTTGGGAAACACTGTTCTAGGAGATAGACGGTTTGCTGTGCAGTGCTAATTTTTTGACTCCAAGCTCATAAAGAATGTAAAAACAGGGCACAGCACTGGGTGGGTCAAAGGTTAAGTTAGGACAGCGTTTCCCATCCCTGGTCCAGCAGCGCCCATGCCCTGCACATTTTACGTCTCCTTGATCTGACACACCTAGTTCAGCTCATCATGTGCTCCACTAATGAGCTGATCAGCTGAATAATGTGTGTTACATCAGGGAAACATCTAGAATACGCAGGGCAGAGTTACTCCACCTGTACGGTTGGGAAACACTGAGTTAGGGGATGGTGTGGTCAGACGGTAGCCAACAGCATCTCTGTTCCAGCTACTTTCTAGCTAAGCTCTGTGTTAGCTGCTCGCCATCCCAAGACAAGTGTAGTTTAACCTCTTGCCCACTGCTGATTATCAAAATTGCTCGTAAAAAGAACCACCTAAATACCCTAGGGCAGAAAAATCGGTTGCATCGTGTATTAGTTTCCATTGTACTCCCGTTCTATAGGGCTTGTTGTGTACCGGTATGTTGGTGCTAGACTATGTTCTGGTTATGTTCAGTTCCTCATTTAGTGTATGGATGGCAACACTGGCACAACTTTGACACTGAACCAGGAAGTGAAAATGGTAACATATGGTCTATTCTGTGAACATAATAGTGCTAATTAAGGCAAATGTTGCTTTTGTTGGGTTTTTTTTTTTTAGCAAATGAGCAAGAGCAAAGTTTGGGGTTGATGAGGCCCTCGTACAGATCATAAATGACACTCAGGAATATGAATTGTGTATGAATATCTATTTGTTGAATTAAGGGTGCAAATCACAAAAAAAATCACAGAATAAATCAATAAATATTGGTTATTGATCACCAATTTACAGATATGCACTTGAAACCAAAACCGATCGATAGCTCAGACAATACCCTTTCAAAAAATGTATTGTTTATGGGTCTATCACCAGAAATAAAATTATTACATTTTCATCTGTGAAACCCACTAAATCTCAAGAAGAGCTCTGGTACAGAACATACCGAAAGCTCTGGGAGCCAAGAGGTTAAATTGTCCCTTTTCAGCTTTCAACCGGGGCATACATATTAATCAGCAACTGCCTTCTCCATTTCTGTCCACCAGTCACCTCTGAAGACGGAACAGTGAGACTCCAGGGTGACTCTCTGAGGCAGACCACCCTACATTGTGTTAAAAGCTCACTTTAATAAAATGAAACTACATAAAATACTACTTGCTCATTTCAGCTCCCTGTGTATTGCACAGAAAGATAGAAACATATGCACAGCTCAGGTGCTAACCTCTTAATTTCATCTGTTGGCTTCTCTCCCGAGGCTTAAGAATGAAATGCAGATGGGATTTGACGCCATCTGTGATGCAAGCTTGCTTGCTCTCTCTTTCTCTCTTTCGCTCTCAAAATCTGCACCTATTCCAGGCTTCATGCAATGTCTGATATGGCTAGTCTCCCTGTGTGTCATCCAGGTTTTTAGACAGCTTCACAACTCAGTCAGTCAGTCGGCTTCAGACATCAATCTATTATCTATCCATTATTCTAAAACTCATTCCTAAATCATGCCTGATTTAGGAGGTCCTTGCTTTATGAGCTACCACATACACTGAGAGTCCTGTAGCCCCTATGACATGTGAGAGTTTGTTAAACTTCTACACACGCACACGCACACGCACACACACACACACACACACACACACACACCTTCCATCGCTTGCAGACAGCTCCCCAAGTCCCAGACCTATTTCCAACACAACTAACTCATTTTTTTTGCCCTTCACTCTGGTATTAATGTTTAAACAGGCTCCTCAGTGTAGTTCACCTTTACAGATGCCAGACAGAGGCAGGCTTGTTCAGTTGATGGTAACAGAGCAGCTGAGAGGTTCTCAAGGCCCCAAACATCTCCAGAAAACTAAAGATGGGAAGATCTCAGCACATGACTGCCTGAACTGACACGTCAAATCCAGAGCTTGTCGCCTGCAGCTCCGTGTAGTCCGGAACTGTAGTTCTGTAGAGGCCTCCGGGGATTTTTATTGTAGTCTCAAATACCAGTAACCATGCAATATGGCCTCAGTTTATTCACATTGCATGTTCTTTCTCTTCTTTGTTAATTAAAAGTAGATTAAAATTGTGCAACAAATTCTTTTCCAAAAACTCTCTTAAGGTGGACGAAGGTGACACAGCTGTGGTAGTCAAGGCATTTGAAAAATATTGGTTGAGTAGTCGTTCTAAAAAAGTAAAACTTGAGGAGGTGTTTTTTGCACTTAAAACGAGAGATGCAAAAATTAAAAGGAGACAGAATGCGATGGAGAAGGGATTGCATCATTTCATTTTATTTGAGCATAAGGCCCAACTGTTCCACCTTCAACACCCGATAAACAGCTTTTTGTCTACAGGCGTTAATATTCTCACCAATATTGTCGTGTAGCCTACTCGCACACATTTTGAGGCCGCAGAGGCGAAATCACTGGCTGAAGTTATCGCGTTATATAAATAAAATCGCGCATAAAATCATAAAAGTAAAGACCGGCAAGGATGGTGCGTCAGATAAACATCACTCCGTTACATCTGCGGCTGCCTGACCCGACAACATTTGTAACGTTTAAATAATTTGATGAATTAAAATTGAGTGAAGTAAAAGAATAAATTCAAGCTTCATCAGCCGGGATAATCTAGGCTACTGTAGCCTCCTGCCAACTACAATGACGGTTAACGTTACATGATACCACCTGTTGCTGCAAAACGAAAATCACTATGATATTCCTAGTGCAGCGTTATTACGGAGAGATTTCAGGTAAAACTCACGTTTTTGAAAAGATTTGACATAATGACACGCAAACTCACTTCTTGAACTGACGCACGCAGGATGGTGACAATGAATGCACATTTTCGAGAAAAGTATTAGTTACGCAGTAGTAAAGCATCCTGCAATAAGTTGATAGCCTACCTTCGAGAGGGTTGCCGCCGGGCACTGTCGCAAGTAGGTGCCAAGTTGTTTCCCTGGACAACCAGCCGCTTTTCGCAGCCAGCGGTCTGTCAGTCTGGTTTTGGGGTAACACGTATGTGAGAGGCGGGTCACATTCCGCTGTCATCATTTCCCTGCACCCCGCCCCCAATCCCAGAGAGTCGAAGGTGCGAATTACGCGAAAGCAAACGAAATAATAAAAGACTAATAATCAGCAATCCATACAAATCTTATTTCCGAGTGCCTCGCAGATGGGAAGTTGAATCATTGCATGCTGAACGAAGAATTGTTGTTGCAAGTTGCCAAAAACAAAGAAACCTATTTAATTGACCGGAGTTTTTGCCTTTGCTGGGTTGGTACATAAACACAGTTTTGATCCAGTCAGGTTACTTTAATTTGACTGAGTTCCTGTGTAGTTTTTATCTCAACCATGGGGCATTTAAATTACTGAGGACAATTTAACACCTTACTCTGTCCTTATGAGCACCAAATGGCCTTTTTCTCAGCCTGTTGGGCTGCGCATGACATGCCAGTCACCTTGAAATTTGGCGTACGTGCCTCATAACCCTATGACAGCTGTTCTCATATTCTGGCCAAGTGGGCGACGACTCATGATGTCTCTCATTCAAGCCAGTTCGAACCAATGAGTTGTGAATTGCAGAAAGAGGTCCACAGACACAATGTCTTTCGAGAGATCCTCGTGAGACACTGTGAGATTTGTGCGTGCGCGTGTGGTGTGACTTGACCAGCCTATCATCAATAAATGCTCACATTACTGGACTATCAATTAGTCAGGTGAGCTCGCCTTCATTTTGTTTTGAGAAATAATCACATGAAAGTACTGGTATATACGGCAAAGAAAGAATTGGCCAATGAATATAAAACGGTAAGCCACCGTGTTCTTGAAAGGCTAACCCATTTGATACATAGATAAACAACAAGGCCACGTACATTTTTAACAAGCATGAAATACTCAGTCACCCACCAAGGGATGACTGATATTCCAAAACAAAATTCAGGAAACGGCAAAAAGCATTCTCCAAACAATGGACGGATGGACAGTATGAAAAGGCACGTCGACGCAATAAAATGCACCTATAAATAAAATTCCTTTGGAAAATATTGAACGGCTCTGGCATTCAGGCCTGAAAACAAAATGCAATGGAGGGACTGACGGATGGACGACAGCATGAAAAGGCGCGTCTACACAGTAGGATGTACGTACATATGTATATACAGATACAGAGCTTAAATTTATTAGACCACTTGTCATAAAAACGGGAAAACACAAATATTTCATGAATTTTTCAAAATCTTGTTTAAAAAAAAAAAAAATTGTTATTTCTTTGCCAAGTAACAAACTGAAGCAACTAAATAGTCCTAATTCACACATAAACCCCCCAAAAAAAACCTTAGTATTTTTTATGGCCTCCGTTAGCCTTGATAACAGCTTGGATTCCTGTATTCAACCACTAAAACTATTTTTTATGTTCAGGAATGCGACAACTTATTTGGCATCTTAATCAAAAAAAAAATAATGTGCTTTTCTATTTTTTCTGCTTTTTTGCAAAACGGTAAATTAGAAGATTCATGGATAACAACAATAATCATATTTTAGCACTAAAAATATCATTTCAATTAAAGAGCTTGCGCATACTGGTGGATTAAGCATTACAGAAACATTAAAATGATTTATACTGTTAATTTATGGCAGCCGTGGCATAAACCTTACAGTGGGTGGTGGTCTAATTTGTTAAGCACTGTATTAGAGTTTGAGGACAAATGTTGAATGGTTCAGACGTTAAAGGAAGCGGGATGGACAGACGGACGCACAGAAGGAACACAGATGGACAACACTCACTCACTCCTATATCCCCCTTCCACTTTGTGGAAGAATAATAATAAACCACAGAGAGTTAATGAGCTGGGTTTCCAAACAGAAGAACTAAAGGGAATTCCCAGTGTATAACACAAACTCAAGGTCAGATTTCCCCTCTTGCAAAATTAGTTTGAATTATAAAAAGTCTGGCCAAAAATCATGGCCACTGAGTGATTTAAAAGTTATTTATAATTACCTTATTTGCGCTGGACACCAGTAAAATACAACCCTCCACCAGCCCCTGTAATCTTTAGCCAGAATTTATTGACTTGAAGTTACATAATATGAAGGTGGGGGGGCAGACCTGGCGACTCTAGAAGTACCGCTGCGCTCCCCTAATTTACAGACGGAAAACACTCTCGGGTGCAGCACGTCATGAAAGAAAGACTGATCACTCTCACACGTCTCTCTGGAGTATTTACAACTCCCACAGGCAGATAATAGGAGGTGAGTTTGTCTAACATTTGGAGGGGAAAAAAAATGGATCCTTAGAAGGCAGAGGCAATGTAATAACATTGAAGAAACATTTTGGCAAAACAGTAAGAGAGTCACGTTGCCTATGAAATGGACTTCTAGAACTTGTCGAGGAGCACTCAATGTTGCATACTATCCTTCAGAGGACACTGAACAGCAATGCAGTAGGCACCATTTAGCTTTTTTGGCCTTGGTCCATTGACTTCCATTCATTTTTTTCACCTTAATGTTAGCATGCAGCATGGAGTGCCCCTATGAGTCACTGATGGCTAAGAATGGTTTGAACACAGCAGGCAATTGTATAGCTCTTATGCGTGTGAGCGCGAGCGGTGTACCACTCACAGCTGGGGGTCAATGGGGAAATGTTCCCCCACCTCACGCACACACGCACACCAGGGGCCTCTTGGAGACCCCGAATACGTAAATAAGCCCCACGGCACACGAAAGACAGGGGAAATAAACATAAATCACTTCATGCTGCCATCCAGAGGGATACATTCATGCAAAAAGGCTGTATGTCAAAGAAAGGACCTTCCTTCACTCATTTAAGAGAGGCACTTCAATTCAATTTTATTATTACGGCGCTTATGACTGTCACAAAGATACAGAGTGAAAAATAGGCTGTCCCCACCTTAACTTCAAAAACAGCGAATGAGGCATTAAAAAAAAAAAAAAAACAAACAAACACACACACCCAATACAGAGAAAAATCCCAAAATGGAGGTGAGAAAAAAATTCCCCAGTGGGAAGACATCTCAGGAGGAGCCTGTCTATAGAGGGGGAATCCGCATGTGAGATGATCAGATTTTAAAACCAAGGCCAGGATGTGAAAATCTCTTTTTTGTTACAGTCACCAATATTTGCAAATTGGCACAATTTATGCAGCCAAGGCACAGAACTCTGCATAGCAGGTCAAATTTGTGGTTGAACGAAACACAAGCAAGGACTCTTAATTTCTGACCCCTTTGCAGGGCTTGGGCAATATATCACTACATCGATATTGAGGTACAAATAGAGGATCGCTTATGAGTGAGCCTGAGATATCAAATTTACGCAATGAGAGTAGTACTTTTCATTTATTCAGAGCCCTCAGTGAGGAATAAATGGCAATTGCTCAAGTTTCATAAATTTGATATCTTGGGCTCACAAATTTGATATTCTATTCATCCCCATAGATCTCGATGTTGTATTATTTGAAAATGGAAAAAATAGCATTAATGTTAGCTTCCAAATGGCAGTCTATTCAAGTCAATGGGATGAATAATTCTCCAGCTAGCATCCAAATGTTTTTCAAGTGTGTACGACAAATTACACGCATATCTTATTACTTTGCTGGCCAAAAGCATTAGCATGCTAGATGACAAATTATTCATCCCACTGACTTGAATAAACTGTCAACTAGAAGCCAGCACTAGCATTGGTGAACATTTACAGGCAGAACTGGTAGAGTTACCTTTGTGAACATATTAGTTGACATTTGCCAATGTATGGAATCTAACAAATCGCGAGGAGAGAAGGCTGTATCATGTGTGGGATACTGCAACTAGATCTCATGAGTTGTATCACACCGATTTTTAATCATTTATGAGATAATCGACAACTAGGATTTTGGTAATCATACCGTGATCTGACACAAGTGTTGCCCTCCTGTTCATAAAGGCTGCATTAGAGTGAAAAGATACAGTTTTTGCACTTAGAGACTGTTCTAGCTGTTGCCTGTACCTGCTTGGTCATAATGTCCATATTACTGATGACTGTTTGACAAAAATCTCATTGTGTAGATATTCTGAGAAAGCACCAACAATCATCTCAATATTAGCACTATATGCATAGAGGTTTGGTCAAAAATACAGTGATGTTAAATTTTGTCCATATCACCCTGATATCACCATTTCACTGTGAATTTCAAACCATACGAGACAGGCATACGCTCACATCTGATATATGCTGCATGAAATGGAGTCAAACGTTGGACTGCAGACCTGGGTAGTAAAAGTGAATAATAATTTTTGCTCAAGACCATTTCTCATCTTGGTGGTCTCGCCCCAGGGAATAACACACCCCACTAAGCTAATTAGTCACATCACAAGTTTTTCTAAGCACTTTCACCAATATTTACTTGTCTTTGGTCCAGATGGTCAGTTTTAAGAGTCACTTGGACCACCATTGAGCTCAGTGCTCCTCATAAGCCATCTTATATTTAGAGTGAGAGAGTTAGTTTAAAAAAAAAAAACAGAATAGATGAAAAGGGTGGGTGTTGGAGAGTCGCTGGTGCCAAGCTTATCCCAGACATGAGGGCTCATTCCTGCTAACCACCCAAGGCCTCGTTAGCATGAGCCCCATGAGTGAGCCGATACCCAATGCTCATTCCCTCTCCCACGCAAACTCAACTCATTCCCTACGGCAAGCCGCAGGCATTGGCATGGCAAATTCAACCATTCCCTCCGGTAAGCCAGTGCCAGCGGTGTGGATGACCATTCGCAGTCCGATGAAAACACAAAATCAGTTTGAGGATCGTAGTCATGGGCAACCTGTACTTCCAATACTTTATACTGTGTAATTTTCAGGAAAAGTATTCTGTACAGACGCAACAATTTTATATAAAAGTACTCCGTAAGGAATGCGTTAAATCTCTTTAAAAGCAGCTAATTTTACCAATATCTCATCCAGCTCACACTTGCAGTGGGGGAAAAATATGCTCCTTTGAATGTGAAAAACACATCTTGAGTTAAGCAGCCATCGATTTCATCAGCATCTATTCTTGCAGACCTAAGAAGTGCAATCAGGAATCGTGGAAGAGTGACAAAGGAAATTTTACGGTTCCCTCACTCAAGGTGTTTAACCCTAAAAGTGCAGTACAGGGACCCATTATCTTTCTCTGTGGTGCCAGGAGTCTGATCTGGCCCGACAACTCCGACCTACAAAGAGAATAATTATAACTGGACAAGCTCTGAAATTTTTACTCAGTGGTACCACTCCTTCAGAATTCAGATCTCAAGAAGGGATCAGAAAGTCATTAATTGACCATTATGACATTGATGCATTGATGCAATAAATACTAGTGAATGAAAGCAACAAAGTTCTAGAACGATCAGAAATCTTTCTGGTCCCTCAGAAAGGAACCCCTCAGGAGAGAGGTTGGGTTATGTAAAAGAACAGTCTGAAGACCGTTAGGAAATGCACACCACTTCCCACTAGAACTTCAAATTGCATAACACCAGTAAGAGCCAGTACACAAGATCCTGCACATGCACATTAAACACTCCCAGTTACATTAATATGGAGTTTGCACACATTTTTGAAAATTTACCAGTAAATATTCCATGAATAGGCGGAAGGAGTTACTCGAAGTTTCTCTGCAGGCGTTTAATCCATTAACCCCTTCTCTAATGAGGACGAATATAAACATCACAACTGCAGCCATGCAGCAACCCAGGATGTGCAGTTGCAATAAAAATTATTCAACCCCCGCTGCAAATTAGTTTTACTGGCAAAATTTACAAACTTTCAGCTGTTGCAATGAAAGTTGCAATGAACAAATCAAACAAGAACAATTTAAATAGCTCAACACAACAAATATTATAAGTGCCTACTCCAAATTCAACACAAAACGCCACTTTTAATGACTAGTGCAGGCTCAAAATTATTCAACCCTTTCGTGATAAGCATCTTTAATACTTAATGGAGCACCCTTTTGCGGCTATGACCTGCTGGAGATGTGATGCATAGGCAGACAACAGCTTCTGGCAGCATTCCCAAGGAATCATAGCCCAGTCTTCGCGAACAGTGGCCTCCAGTTCACCATTACTCTAGGGTTTGTGTGCTGCAACTGACTTCTTCAAATCCCAGCTGAGATTTTTTATGGGGTTCAAGTGAGGCGAATGTGATGGGCACTCTAGAATCTTCCCAGACGACTTCTGAAACCAAGCCTTGGTGGAGGTTGAGGTATGCTTAGGATCATTGTCCTGTTGGAAGGTCAAATGATGCCCAAGCATCAGCTTCAGTACAAACAGCATAACATTTTCTCCTTGGATATCCTGGTACTTGACTGAATCCATCTCACCCTCCACACTTTGCAGGTTTCCAGTGCCAGGGGAAGCAAGGCAGCCGCAGAGCGTCAAAAAGCCCCCACAATTCTTCACTGTAGGCAGGGTGTACATTTCAGCATATGCTTCTTAATTCCTCCTGCAGACAAACCACTGATTCATAAGCCCGAAATATTCCAGTTTCACTCCACAGAACAGTATCCTAAAACTTCTGTGGCTTATTTACAACCCAATTCCGAAATAGTTGGGGCAAAGTGTAAATTATGAATAAAATTAAAATGAAATGACTTTCAGATCATATGAGCCAATATGTTATTCACAATAGAACATCGATAACATATATAAGAGAATCAGGTGAATGAACATTTAGCAAGTGATTAAATTAACTGGCATCAGGTGTGTAACATGATTGACTATAAAACGGATGTCTAAGAGAGGCTGAGTTTTTAAGAAGTAAAAGATGTCCAGAGGCTCTCCAACCTGTGACGGCTTGCGTAAAAAAATTGTGGAATACTTTAAAAACAATGTTCCTCAACGTCAGATTGCAAAGATTGAAGGTCTCGTCATCGACAATGGATAACATCAAAAGATTCAGAGAAACTGGAAAAATCTCTGTGCGTAAGGGACAAGGCAGAAGACCTTTACTGTATACCTATAATCTTCGGGCCCTCAGACGCCACTGCATCACTCACCAGCATGATTCTGTCATTGACATTACTAAATGGGCCCAGGATTACTTCAAGAAACCACTGTCTGTAAACACAGTCCGCCGTGCCATCCACAGATGCCACCTAAGTCTATCATGCAGAAAGAAAGCCATTGCTGAGCATGATCCAGAAGCGCTGCCGTGTTCTGTGAGCCAAGGCTCATTTAAAATGGACTGTAGCAAAGTGCAAAGTGTCCTGTCATCAGACGAGTCCAAATTTGACATTCTTGTTGGAAATCATGGGCATCATGTCCTCTGGGCTAAAGAGGAGAAAGACCACCCCTGTTATCAGCATTCAATTCAAAAGCCAGCATCTCTGATGGTATGGGGATGCATTAGTGCATATGGTGTGGGACACTTGCATTTTTTAACAAGAGTTGTCAGAAAGACAACAAAGCTCGCCGGGGCAAGGTTTAAGTTTTTCTGCACACAGACAGACGCGGACGCCGGGGGTATGACAATAGCTCTCCAGACATTCGTCCCAGCGAGCTAAAAAAAGCACCATGAATGCTGAAAGGTAAATAAAGGTTTTAGAGCAACATATGCTACCTTCCAGATGACATCTATTCCAGGGAAGGCCTTGTGTATTTCAGCAGGACAATGCAAAACCACATACTGCAGCAATTATAACAGCATGGCTTCGCAGAAGAGTCTGTGTGCTGAACTGACCCTGCCTGCAATCGTGATCTTTCATCGATTGAGAACATTTGGCGTATAATTGAACGAAAAGTCTGTCAAAGGAGACCCAAAACTCTCCAGCAGCTAGACGCCTAAATTAAACAAAAGTGGGATCAAATTCCAATGGCTAAACTCGAGAAACTTGTCTCATCAATGCCCAGAAGCCTCCACTCCATGCTAAAAAAAGAGGGGATGCTACACCATGGTAAACAGGACTCTGTCCAAACTTTTTTGAGACCTGCAGCAGCCATCAAATTTGAAATGAGCTCATTTTGTGGAAAAAATTGTAAAATTTCTCAATTTCAACATTTGCTATGTTTTCTCTGTTCTAATGTGAATAAAATACTGGCTGGTGCGATTTGAAAGATATTGCGTTTTGATTTTATTCACAATTCACACTTTGTCCCAACTATTTTGGAATTGGGGTTGTGTATGATTTTGAGCATATTGGAGCTTGTGCTTTTGGATCAGTCATGGTGTATGTCTTGGAGACCTTCAACGTTTAGTTTGCGCCCTGCTGTGCAAACTGAAACATCAGTGCCTCCTGCCCCCAAGTCTTGCTGCGGGTCTCCTGCAGTCACTCAAGGGTTTTTGACCACAGTCTCCTCAGGAATCTGGTGACAGCCATTGAAAGCTTCCTCTTTCTGCCACATCCTGGTACTGTAGCCACTCTTCCTTTCACTCTGAACTTGCAAACTTTGCTTCCAACTTTATCTCTACGAACATTCAGTGCCTGTGCTACCTTTTTGTATCCTTTTCCTTGTTTGTGCCAGACAATGATCTCCTCTATTAGCTTTTTGGACAATTCTATTGAGGCCACATTTCTGATATGCAATCAAATGTCACAGTCAACAAACCCCTAGCAAGTGCAAGTATTTGATGTGTTCCATCTCAAGCACACCTGATACAACTAATTAAGCTTGATTAGCTGCATTAGGTGTGCTTGAGACAACACCTGATTTGCAAATATGCTCTTATGAGGGATTTTATTCAGGGGGTTGAATAATTTTGAGACTGTAGTAGTCATTAAAAGTGGCATTTTGAGTTAAATTTGGAGAAACCATTTGTAATATTAGTTGTGTTGAGCCATTTAAAAAGGTTCCCGTTTAATCTGTTCATCACATACAGCTGAAAGTTTGTACATTTTGCCAGTAAACCCAATTTGTAATGGGGGGATGAATAATTTAGATTTCAACTGTATATACATGTCCTCAAAACAGCCATTTCACCAGAGTTTGGTTGTTTCAGTGCAAACACACTACTTATACTGATGGGAGAGGGGGTCTGGTACTGATTCGTGAAGACCGCTTACAACAAGCATTCGCTCTTTTCCCAGAAACCCCCCCGTTTTTATGGCTTGAATGTGAAAATGGCATGTCGCCCTTGTGTATACACATTAGAGGAAGACACAAACAAAATTTTTGCAGATGCTGACTCAGAATACAATAAAAATGGAGAACACAATGATTCATACATGCCAAGCGGTTAAAAGTTGAGGAAAATACAACCACATGCAATTAACTGTGGTTCACTGTTGTCCTCATCTTCCAAAGTATCTTCATCCTCTACATCAGTATAGCCTTAGGTATATGTACAAGTTCCTATATATACTTTCAGTATATATGTCCTTGGTAGGGAAGGGGTTAAGTACATAGATCAACAAAATGCCATTTAATAATTATCTGGCTGGTATAGGCAGGTTTACTGATGGCATACCTTATAAACCTTCATGCTTTCGTTAACAACCACCACTTCAAGTATAACTGAGAAGTGGTTATACAGGAATATACAGAACAATACTGCAGACAACTTCCATACATAGGGTAGGCAATCCTGGTCCAACAAACCCAGTACCATTTCTGGATTTGGTTTTATACACACCTTTAGCAGAAGAATTGGATTTCTTTTAACCAATTTAGCTTTCATGAGTACTGTTAACCATGTGCTGAAGATCTCCAGAGTTTTGCCAAGTGGAATATTCAGCGATTTATGCTGAGACTCAATTATCCATCAAACTCAGGGGGTCAAGGTCAGATGAAATAAAAACCAGGAACGGAACCAGCACTCATGGGACAGGGATGGCTACAGGAGCTGCTCAAAAGGCACGTAGACAGGTAATTTTACCTGCCATGCTTTGGTGTGGAGTTTTAGGAACGGCATAGCTGAACACTTAGGGAGTGCAAGATAACTCACTAAACTGAAATACCTACGGTGGCCGCTAGAGTCTGCAAGCCTCTAAAAGTCCCCTGAAATAACCGGACCATAATACCGCACCGGTATGCCACAAACTTCTCATAATCCTTCAGGAGACCAGACAGAAGTTCCTTTCTCTCTGAGTGACCATTTCTAACACACTTGTCTGACTGTAGACAGGCAGCGCCTGGATGTGGTTCACTGGCCAGACAACCAAGTTTCACACTGCAACACCAAAAGCTACAAAAAAGCAAATTCCTTGAATATTTCAAGCGTGCCAAGGTTTAAGTGGCAGGACAACAAGCAATAAAATTCCTTATATGTGCATATAAAAGAAAAAGTCCTTTTCAAAAATGTCATGGACATTCATTGCGTCACAGGAGGGCACAGTTACAATTTTTTCATCACACTCACACTCACACTCACACTCACACACATCGGCAGTCTCTTTGTTAAGCTTCCAAGAACTCCAGAAGTCTTGGTTCCTGTTGGGGATTGGGGGTCAGTGGGGACTAAGGCCCCCTGAAGTGTGACCTCTGACCCCTTAATTAGCCCCAGACCCAGTCTTTCCTCACACAGTCTCTCTGGACCCTCTCTGGTTACGGGAGCCTCAGATTTACCCCCTGCACCACAGGAAGCCATTCCTCATTACTCCTGAAACCACCATCTCATCTACACACTCAGCCAGGAACAATTACAAGTCACTTAGGTCTCAACTTTTAATAGGAACTTATAATGATCATTTTTATACATTTGAGGATAATGCAACGCTGCCATGAATGGCTGTCTTTTCTCACGACTGCGCAGCGGGCAGGCAGGCAGTTCTTCCTCCATTCAGAGCAAGGAGGAGTTTGCTTGGCCTCGAAGGCATCGTTTTAGGCAGAGGTCAAACTGCGGTCACATCAGGGTCACAAGCTCAATGCCCATTGGAGTAAGGGAGTCACTTTCTGCAACAGAAGTTCCGGGCCATTTCATGCACGTCAGGAGCGCCTCTCAGGCTGAAGAGCAATGAGCGCAACTCATGTCATCCTAAAACCCAGAATCCACGTACAGATAGGATTCAGTCTCCTGTTTCTGGAGTCAAACTTCCATGCCGTCAATCACTGCCACTGTCGCTGTCGTCGTCACCGCTGTCATCTCCCTCACCTTCCCCCTCCTTCTCCTCAGTCTCCTCCAGCAGCCCGGAGAAGAAGTCGTCGCTGGTGCCAAAGGCCTTCTTGCTGAGAGACTTGAGCTTGGGGCCCTTTTTCTTACGTCGCCGGTAGTCACTAACCTCCATGTCGGGGAGGGCAGAGACATCCCAAAATTTCACCAGCTGGTCATGGGCACAGCTGGCCAAGAAGCGTGTGTCGCGGGAGCGGGCGATCTGCTCGACAGGCTCACCCACATGCTGTCCTACGCTGCCCAGGACGCGGTTCGGAAGGATGTTAATGGCCCTGAGAGGAGACACAACCAGACTCAGCACTTAAACCTTATAATGCGAAATGTCACAAACTTAATTCAGATGTCGGACAGTACAAGTCCTCCCATGTGTTTGTACCACCCATAAAATCATTCAGGAGATTTTGATAATTAGTTCTACCCCATATTCTGAAGAATTCAGTGGCATCAAAATCCTGGAGAGGTTTTTACGGACCCGGACTTTCCCCATCAGTGATTTAGTGATAGAATTCTGATGCTGATGTAACTTCCTCTAGGCTGATTTTTGCTCCACTTTGCATTCATGATGCTCACTAAATAAACGGTGCAGCTTTGCGTCTACAAGCTGCTGGCCATTCATGGTTTTTGTGGCTTAAACGGCTCGAACAAATAAAGTGCGTCATGTACCCTCCTGTGCAGTAGTTAGTACTGCCCCTTCCTAATCATTTCAACCTATCAACATCCATTTATCCAATATGGCCTCAGCAGTACTGTGCCATGTTGTTACGAAAATTAAGAGGTGCTCGACAAAGATAAGGAGCTCCATTCTGACCATCATTCAGGCCGCTAGGGAGTCATTCTGCCGTCTGCGCCACGAACACCGAGTGCAGTATAACTCAACCTTTACTCCACACTACAACAAGCAATTTACAGCCACAAAAAATAGCACTGTCATCTTTATACGCCTGTCTGGAATATCAGTCTGTACCCGTCTGCATCAATCTCTGTCGGCACCTTAAAAAAAAAAAAAAATGCACCAAAAACTAACCTGTAAGCACCACAAATTAAGACATCATGCTTCCACTTCTGACCACCCCACACTCATGACATTGAAGCCCATTCCTGTGCCTGTGGCGACTGACGGGCAGTTAAACGCAAAGGTCTAACCGCCACCCGTAATCATTCTGTCCCCAGGGGCCACCGAGGCCAATCGACCTCTACCCACAGGACAGCAGTATGACTGGCACTGCCACATTTCAGATGGAATGCCCAATTACGATGCCCATTCACTCTATAAATAGAGCACTAGCAGCACTCGAAACCACAGAGGCAACTGAAAAACACATTAATGTGCATATTTCTGCAGGGGGAGATACAGATATCTTTCTCAAATGGTCAATGGGCATGAGTGTAATGCCTTCATTTCCCTAGACCATTAACTTTGAATAGCAACAAAGCCAAGGACAAAAACATGCACCAACACCCCCCTCTAGTGGCTGTACTGAGAATGGTTGCTTGAGGAGACGATATTTTATCATGTTTGAAGGAATGTAGCATAAGGATGTTCTTTTTTTCCCCCCTAATCATAAAGAAGAGACCCCCCCTCAATCTGACGCTAGATGACATTACTTCTCCATTGTGGAAATAGGACAAAGGACAGCTAGAATAACCAAATGCTGCAACTTAAGATTGAATTTTCAACTGATTTTGGAGGAACAAACAGTGCAGGCGGCTTGTTCAGGGCCTAAGTGGACGGCAGTCACCCCACAGATGAGAAGGGGGACATCTTATCAAAATAAACCCTCTGTCCTGAGTCAACTCAGCAAGAAATGTCTTCACTCCTCAGATGGCAGCCACCACGGAACAATGGCAAGAACCTGAAAACTAACCAGTAATACTGGCTAAGCAGATCAAACCAACAATTGGGAAGAACCGTGCACTTGGTGATGCAAGCATGAAACTTGGCAGGATTGTTGCTTGGGGAGTGCAGAGTACATAGAGCTTGCTAGCCACATGAAAAATTCACTATGGTGGCCATTTTTATGCCCCTGCCCTCCAAAGAGGAATAGGGGCATTATGCCGACACCATGTCCATCCGTCGTCGGTCCGTCGTCCGTAAACTTTTCGTTTCCGTGGGATAACGATAGAATCCCTCGTCGGATTGACGCCATTTCTTAATGGCGTATTGGGAGTGGCTAGAGGAAGGTTCCTTTCGAAAACCAGCGTCGCGCGATATCTAATATGGCCGCCACAGCAGCCATCTCAATATGCCCTTGATCAACATACAGGCGGGGGCATATGCCACGCTCTGCGTTGCTCTTGTTCAAGATGGCCGCCACCCGGTGATCAAAATGTAAGATTTTGACCTAAACTAGATATATCTCACGGAATTTTGCAAACTAGGTATCAAAATATATGTTTTCAGGCACAATAGAAGAATTTATAACAAAATAAATCTTATTTTGCAAGTTTCTTGCTGTTTAGTCAAACTCCTCACATTTGCAACTGCACAGATTCGTGCACGGAAGACCAAATCTGTAGCACTTACATCTACCACAGATTGCCTTGTTTCCGCCACCCCAACTCACCAGGACTTTTCATGTCCATGTTTGACATGATGTTGCCTGACCCCTTGATATGTGGCATGCTTTGTGTGTTCTACTAAAGCTGCTGTGGTTGGAGGTATTGCATCATAAGGCCTCTGTTTATAAGCAAACATGTCCAGTCTGACCTCATTTATGTCAGTTAGAGAACAAGATGTGTCATACATTGCAATGACAAACTGCTCAATAACCTCTTGGCCTTCAGTTCTGACTTGTGCTGGGTAGGTGCTCATTTTTGCTAAAGTATCAGACACACCAGGACAAACATTCCATGCCTGCCAAGCAGTCTTCTTTGCTTTATGATGGAAAGCTGATACAACATCGCAACCAGTGAAGGCATGAAAGAATGGCAAGCCTTTAGCTTTAGCTGGACCAATTGAATGGAAGATTTCATGTACAGGTATCAACCTGACATATTCTCCTTTACCAAAAATACCAAAAGTAATCCACATCTTTTTCAAACCCAAATCTTTCCAAACTGGGAAAGTATTGATGGCAATGACAAAAATATCTGTGTCATTCACTTTCAACATTACCAGCTTGTGGCCTTCAGAGACAGCATGTCTAGCATGCACATTCTAGTTCCACCAGGTTTTGGTCATATCAAATCCTCTCCTTCTCTGATGCTCTGACACAGAAAGCATTTATCCCTGTCAGTTTTTGTATTGAACCACTAAGATGGTGACATTTTGTATGCTTCAGGCCGGGGGTTTATCCTTTTACCACCTGTTGCCGTAAATCACTGAATATTGAGACAAATTCAGGTATGGGATGCAGGTACAAGTTCTCCTTACATCTAGTCCGATCGTTCATCCAGTACCATTTAAGTCCTGTGCAATCTGTATCCCATCCAGGTAACTAAGGCCCCGTTACCCTTGGCTCGGCTCTTCCGCGCTGGCACATCCTGTCAATTCAGGTGAAGCCATTTAATGTAACAACTACGAGTTGTTTCAAGGGGCGCATTAAATAGCATTTGGGACACAAAAATATTGATGATAATCCAACCGATACTGGACCCCATGCTGAGTTTCACAGCAGTGATGTCACCAGCGCACCCTTGTTGTGTCATGACATTCACTCTTCATATAGTCAACATGGCAAGAGAATGCCGATATTTCATAGCACAAGGAGATACACAAGACAAAACATAAAACAGCATTTCTATTCATAGCAAATATTTAGTTTGGTGTAAAGAATAACGGTATAACTGTAACGGTAACGGTACATACATTGCAAAAATTGATTGATACAACTACTTAGCCGACTTTTAGCCAACTAAATTTAATTTTCTGTCCATCTTGAAAAATGGCGGCCATTTAGAATTTTTTTTGAGAGGCCAGCGACTAATTAAAAGAGTGTACCATGATGAGTAATCAAGCCAATTTTTGTGCTTGCATCACTAAATGATTTTTCTATAATATGCCCAGCGATTTGGGTTTATGTCTGACAAGGAATCCGAACTTCGGTCCACATGCTACAGCCCACTTTTCAAACAGGAGGCAATCAGTGCACTCCTCTCAACATTTACCACAATACCCTGTCACTTCAGCCGAGATCACAAGCCATAAAACATAAGCAGGGAGGAGAGTTCGGACACAAAATGGACGCCTCGTCTCACCTTTAAGTTGGTAATGTGCATTTCTTGCCAGAGAGATGAGTTTTCCCCATGGGTTGCGATCAAGTAGTCTTTTATGCTTAGGAGGGTTCCTAACTCAATTGTAATAACCAGTAAGCATTTACTTGACAGCCATGGTAAGTGCTATTCGACTTCTCTAAATGTTAAGGAAAGGTGCTTTGATGCGTCCTAACTCATCTCCTTCAGCATAGGACGCACTGGACCATCCTTTCCAAAAAGTAAGACGACAATTCCACAATTCCCTGCGACATAAATATTTAAAGTGACGCACCATCCATTCGGCCATTCATGAGAATGCATGATTGTGATGGGCAAAGGATGCGCGACACCTTTGCCGAGTGCAGTTGGGTTCTCTTCGCACCACAGTTGTCATTCCTAAAATACTTTCTAATTCTTATTTACATCCTTCTGGTGGGGAATTAAAGATTTTTTTTTTGACTGCGCGAACGCAGCCATCAACTGCCAATCAGACTGCGAAAGGTGACTTCTGACCTTATGACCCCGTCCATTGAGGCGGCGCAGAGGATGTTCTCGGTAATGGGGACGATGCAGTCCACGGACTCTGCCCTGACGGCGAAGCGGTCGCTGGTGGCGCCGAAACCGTTCCAGTTGAAGATGTAGATGGTGCCTTCGCTGGAGCCACAGATCACTTTACGCCCATGCTGCAGGGTGAAGAGACGAGAGGGGATTAGCCCATTTAATCCATATCGTGCTTTCTGCTGGGCGCTGTCAGAGAATCTTTACAGGGCAACAGACAGACCAATGCCAGGCCTCAACTTTCACACTAAACCGGAGGTCAAATAAATAAATAAATAAATAAATAAATAAATGACAAGTTCAATGAACTGCATCCTGGGGTTGATGGTGTGTAATTATGGAGTGCTTGTGCAGGGTGGACGCACAGGCCTGCTCTGCCTTTTTAGCAAAATCTGGCTCAGTTGATGCAGGTGCGCTGACATGTGGAATGCGTTTGTCAAGTTTCATGATGATGGTTAAGTAATAACGGAGGAGAAGCGCTTCAGAGTTGCCACGATCATATTTATCTCACCACCTGTGGTCGTGCTACCGGCAAATTGATTGATTGATTGATTGATTGATTAGTGAGTGATGATCGAGTCTCCTCACAACACTACTTCCGAAGCTTCACTTCTCCAGGAGTAAAAACTAGCACTTTAACCCTTCAGTCCCAAGGTTTCCAGTGGTTTGACTGCCCATACTGCCCAAGGGGATTGGCCAAGAAAGGGTCTCTTTAAAAAAAAAAAAAAAAAAAGACCCCTTTTCAAATAAGTAGATCTCAAAAATGAGACTGAGCGTAACAATGTAAAAACGTTGATTGCGCATATAAAAATCTCTCCTCATAGGCTGAAATACAGTGGCTTATATCTCTATTCACATTCAAAAGATCTAATAGGTTAAAGTGCCTTCGGGATTTGGCAACAGGCTCGTGTCAGTGGCTTTTGCCGCTCTTGGGAGTGAAATAGTCACTCCCCATAGTAAAAAGGCCGGCATGGTGCACAGTAGGGGAAAACTGAAAGAACAGCAATGTTATAAATCAAGAGTATAACCTCACTGAGCTGCTGATAGATAGAGCCTGGTCCACTAAATCAGGGCTACAGTGGAAATGTGGAGGGAAATAGATCCCCAGGAACAAAACAATATTGGGTCGCCCTCATAGACTGTATAAAAAGATGGATGAAGCAACCGTGACGTCACCCAATCATTTCAGCATACGATTTAGGAAGCCTTGATTTTGACAATTTGAACAGCTCCATTTTGTCATTTTGAAACCGGATGTGATTCCTATTGGACGAGAGCCTGAACTGAAGATCCAGGGAGGAGCGAGGGGTGGATCTACATGTGAATCTGATCGTATCTGACGAGGACCAGAGGATAGCCACGCCCCATAAAGCATATGTGGTTTCATCCTTTCTTCTAGTCTATTCTGGACCATAATTTACAAAAATGAACATCATGATATATCGAAGGAGACTTCATACTTGCAATAGATACCATAATATAATGTAGAAAATCATTATAGGAATAATACATCAGTCGGGAAAGTAGAGTCATTTTCTCATGGACTTCTATGAATCTCTTTCTGCAACGAACGACATCACCATCTGCTGGCCATTAAATAGAATGCAATTTCTGCATTGGCCTCCCTTTTCAGACCCAGGTGCTGCGTCCATCTATTTATACAGTCTAAGGGTTCCCTGGTCTAGATATCATTATTCACAGTGGGGTTTGACTTAAGTGCATAGCTATTGAGTCGGACAACTTACCAGCCATTTCATTTGTTCCCTTACCCTGTCGTTTGTCAACAATATTCATAACATACATGCAGACTTGGAAAGAAACATTGCATCTCCAAACAGTAACTTCACAACGGAGGAATAGGTTTAACAAAGACCTCAGAACCAGCGTGGATGGGAGTTTCTGGCACAAGTGATTCAGACAACAACTACTGATCCAGGCATGATTGCAATGGTGACAAAATGACTATTCAAGCTGAACTCCATAAAAACATGCCAAAAATAAATAAATAAAATGAAATGTTTGGTCACAAGTCAGTTTTATAACAGTCACAAGATACTTGGCTTTATCAGTCACAGGTCAGCAGCATTTACTAAACGGTCTGTGAAAGTTGCAGGTACGGATGAGCTTTGATGATATAAACTCACTGACTTTCATGATGGCCACAGAAGTGAGGTCGCCACTCTGGAACTCAGACAGCAGGTCAAAGCGTCGCCTCTTGATGTTGAACACGCCCATCGTTCCATCGCCACTGTGGCAACAAAAATCAGCAGCAACCAATCATGTTACAGCTGCAAGTAGGTTAGTGTCATCGTGTGCACAGCTGAATCAACCCATCGAGCCTCCTGGTCATTAGCAACTGATGATTGAATTCGGGAGGGGAGGGGCAAAACATTGTTAGCGGTATTTCTTAAACGCTGTCAAAATTCAATAAGGCTACGCTGTGATCTAAAAAGCCTGTAGCAATTACAAAGTTAATTTTTCATCACAAGCCTAATACACTCCTGATCAAAATCTTAAGACCAGTTAAAAAATTGCAAGAATTTGCATTTTGCACTGTTGTATCTTAAGAAGGTTCTAAGTAGAGTTTCAAAATGCAAAAAGAAGAAATGGGAACAAGAGACCAAATGTTTTGAGCAGGCAATTTATTGAAAAGAACAATTTAACTGAAATAGGCTGTTCATCAGCTGATCAAAAGTTTAAGACCACATCCTTTAAAAGCCCAAATCTGTGGAAAAAATTTGGATTCCATGTCATTTTCTGTCAAGTAATCACACTGTCAAGACCTCTTGATGGGAAAAGCAAAAAAACTCTCTGCCTTCGAACGTGGCAGGATTGTTGAGCTGCATAGACAAGGCCTCTCACAGCGTGCCATCGCTGCTGAGGTTGGACGCAGTAAGACAGTCATTTTGCATTTCTTAAAAGATCCTGAGGTTTATGGAACAAAAAAATCAAGTGGTAGACCCAAAAAAATCTCACCGGCTCTGAGCCGGAGGATCCGAATGGCTGTCCGTCAAGACACGGAACGATCCTCATCCCAAATTAAGGCCATTACTGGTGCTGACTGCAGCTCAATAACCATCAGACGGCATCTGCAAAAGAACGGCTTCAAAAACAAAAAACGTCTTCAAAGGCCACGTCTCCTTCAACGCCACAAAATTGCCCGTTTGGCCTTTGCAAGGGAGCACCAAACATGGGACGTTCAAAGTTGGAAGAAAGTTTTATTCTCTGAAAAAATTTAACCTTGATGGTCCTGATGGCTTCCAACGCTACTGGCATGACAAGGAGATGCCACCTGAGATTTTTTCAACACGGCACAGCGGAGGGGGCGCCATCATGATCTGGGGTGATTTTTCCTTCAATGGAACAATGGAGCTCCAGGTTGTGCAGGGGCGTCAAACAGCAGCTGGCTACGTGGAGATGTTGCAGCGGGCATCCCTCATGACTGAGGGCCCTCGTCTGTGTGGTGATGACTGGGTCTTTCAGCAGGACAATGCTGCAATTCACAATGCCCGTCTGACAAAGGATTTTTTTCCGGAGAATAACATCACTCTTTTGGATCATCCTGCATGTTCCCCTGATCTAAATCCAATTGAGAACATTTGGGGATGGATGGCAAGGGAAGTTTACAAAAATGGACATCAGTTCCAGACAGTGGATGCCCTTCGTGAAGCCATCTTCACCACTTGGAGCAACATTCCTACAAGCCTTTTGGAAACACTCGCATCAAGCATGCCAACACGAATTTTTGAAGTGATCAACAATAATGGTGGAGCTACTCATTACTGAGTCTGTTTTTGAGACTTTAATTTCTGTTTTAGGGGTTTTTTTGAGCTACGGTCTTAAACTTTTGATCAGCTGATGAACAGCCTATTTTAGTTAAATTGTTCTTTTCAATAAATTGCCCGCTCAAAACATTTGGTCTCTTGTTCCCATTTCTTCTTTTTGCATTTTGAAACTCTACTTAGAACCTTCTTATGATACAACAGTGCAAAACGTAAATTCTTGCAATTTTTTAACTGGTCTTAAGATTTTGATCAGGAGTGTATTTTATAAATATCAGTCTCTAGCCTCAACTGCTAAATCCTGCCTGAATCCAAGTTTGAAGCAAGGTAATCAAAATGTGCACTACGGTTCAAAATTATTGGGACACCGATATCTTATCTCATGTTAACCAAGCATTTTAAAGCAGGGATGTTTCTGACTGAGTGCGCAAAATTAAGCTTACTTGAGCATCATGTTTGAGAGAAATTGGATGTATAATGATATCTGCAACTCATGAAATTGGAAAGTTCATTGTAAATTTGAAAAACTCCCATTTCAGGTGCTTGTGTCATAATGTTAAGTGCATGGCAAAACTGTCGAGCCACTGAACCTGAGACATAGCACATTAACAGAGGATCAGGTCGAACAAAACACCACATTGCATTTCCCCTCCTTTTTTCCCCAATACTGATAACAAAGATATTCAATCTCTACCATTGCAGAGTAAAATCCTAAACCAAAAAGTGTTTGTTAACATGGGGTAAGATATTATTGGAACAGCACTATTGAACCGAACTGTAGGTCAGAATTGAACCGGGAATGGACAGCGATTTTTTCCCCCATGAGTTTTCTGTACATTTCAATTTCTTATTTCGTTGATAATTTGCACTGTATAAGAAGAGTTTGTTTCCAAAATGAAATAAGTGCCAAAATTACTAAAATTTAGATTTAGTATACAAAAATTTTGTATACCATGGTGTCATAGCCCTGCGCTTCTTACACGTGGTGCAAAAATCGGTTTTTAGAAATTAATACTATAAGGTGTATTTTTTCTTGGTCGAAGTTTATATTTTTCTATAAAATGCAATAGGTGCCAACATAGAAAAAGCAAATTTACTCAAAATGAGTAAAATGGATATATAGTGTTTTGGGAAGAAACTCTTCATATGCACTATTTAAATAGCCCTACAGATTCTTTGTTCAGCTGCTCCTTCGAAACAGTGTGCCCAAATTACCTGAAAGCCAATTAGTTCCGACTTCAGATTGTCATTAGTCCAAATTTCATTAGGCTGTCATGCTCCTCTTAATTTTAGTTTGACTTCCCCATTTGGTAATTTGTTTGTTTTGACAATTTGCACTTCATTACATTCACAATGTAGTCCACTTCAGCTTGCAATAAACTATAACACCCCGTATTAGTTGAAAATGTCACGTCACATTTCTAATTGGAGAATACAAAACCCAACACCAGTGAAGTTGGCACGTTGTGTAAATCGTAAATAAAAACAGAATACAATGATTTGCAAATCCTTTTCAACCTATATTCAATTGAATACACAGCAAAGACAAGTTACTTAATGTTCGACTAGGTAATCTTTGTAATTTTTTGCAAATATTAGCTCATTTGGAATTTGATGCCTCCAACATGTTTCAAAAAAGCTGGCACAAGTGGCAAAAAAGACAGAGAGTTGAGGAATGCTGATCAAATGCTTATTTGGAACATCCCACAGGTGAACGGGCTAATTGGGAACAGGTGGGTGCCATGATTGGGTATAAAAGCAGCTTCCCTGAAATGCTCAGTCATTCACAAACAAGGATGGGGTGAGGGTCACCACTTAGTGAACAAATGCTTGAGCTGATTGTCGAACAGTTTAAAAACAACATTTCTCAACGAGCTAATGCAAGAAATTTAGGGATTTCATCATCTACGGTCCGTAATATCGTCAAAAGGTTCAAAGAATCTGGAGAAATCACTGCACGTAAGCGACAAGGCCGAAAACCAACATTGAATGCCCATGACCTTCCATCCCTCAGGCGGTACTGCATCAAAAACTGACATCAGTTTGTAAAGGACATCACCATATGGGCTCAGGAACACTTCAGAAAACCACTGTCAGAAACTACAGTTCGTCGCTACATCTGCAAGTGCAAGTTAAAACTCTACAATGCAAAGCGAAAGACATTTATCAACAGCACCCAGAAACGCCGCCGGCTTCGCTGGGCCCAATCTCATCTAAGATGGACTGATGCAAAGTGGAAAAGCGTTCTGTGGTCTGACGAGTCCACATTTCAAATTGTTTTTGGAAACTGTGGACGTCGTGTCCTCCGGACCAAAGAGGAAAAGAACCATCCAGACTGTTATAGGCGCAAAGTTCAAAAGCCAGCATCTGTGATGGTATGGGGGTGTATTAGTGCCCAAGGCATAGGCAACTTACACATATGTTGCCATCCAAGCAACGTCTTTTCCATGGACGCCCCTGCTTATTTCAGCAAGACAATGCCAAGCCACATTCTGCACATGTTACAACAGCATGGCTCCGTAGTAAAAGAGTGCGGGTACTAGACTGGCCTGCCTGTAGTCCAGACCTGTCTCCCATTGAAAATGTGTGGCGCATTATGAAGCGTAAAATACGACAACGGAGACCCCAGACTGTTGAACAACTTAAGCTGTACATCAAGCAAGAATGGGAAAGAGTTCCACCTGAAAAGCTTCAAAAATGGGTCTCCTCAGTTCCCAAACATTTACCGAGTGTCGTTAAAAGGAAAGGCGATGTAACACAGTGGTAAAAAGGCCCCTGTGCCAACTTTTTTGCAATGTGTTGCTGCCTTTAAATTCTAAGTTAATGATTATTTGCAAAAAAAAAAAAAAGTTTCACAGTTTGAACATTAAACATCTTGTCTTTGCAGTGTATTCAATTGAATACAAGTTGAAAAGGATTTGCAAATAATTGTATTCTGTTTTTATCTACGATTTACATAACGTGCCAACGTCACTGGTTTTGGGCTTTGTACAAAGGCGTTTTTAAACGATGAGCGTTGACAACCATTTACTAAGCATGACGAGCCAAAACATTACAGCTAAGACTCAGTTCATTTTGTTTTACCTATTAATAAGGCCTGAATGAAATATGGCCTGAACAGATGGTAACAACAACACAATATGTTTATGACTCGGTAAATCGTGCAATGTGTCATTGCATTTAATAGAAAGATGGCTTTGTGGAGTGTCGGTTACTCGGCACTCCTATGCTGACCGAGATGAAATCATTTGTTTTATGAGGGTTTATTTTAATGACTTTTTTTTGTGTCACTGAGGTGTAAACAGAAGGTAGCAGCAGCACAATCTGTTCTGTTCGACCCCAGTGATCTGTACAGCCGAAGTGCTGATAGGGAGAAGACGCATCAAATTGTGGGCCAAATACTTAGGCTACAGACAGAATGAATTAAAATAAAGCACAGTATGCAACACGCTAATTATGGTCTCTTCTTGTGTGGATATGTATACACACCTCAGAAATCACTTCAACTGTATCACTTGCATCACTCAATCTAACATGGCAGCCTGGTTAGGTCTGTCTGCTTCTCATCATCTCTTCTTAATCATTATAGGCCACATTTTTGTTTTGATCAGTCAGTTGGCTGAATAAACAGCTTGACTGCAAGTTAGGCAAAGTACTTGGGAATTGATTTAAGGTAAGCGAATTAGGCCAAGGCGATGGAGGCTGTCCAACCTCGCTGGTAATTAGCGGACTTCAATATGCAGTTTTCTTCCTGGAAGCATTTCAAATGACCGCATTAGGCATGCGTCATAGAAAAGGTAATAAGCAAGCCTGTCTGTCTGCCTCATAGTGGCAGTTACTTTTATTGCGCTTGCGATAACCGCGATTTCGTGTTTTGTGCAGCCCTACTTTGGAGCCAATCTGAAAATTGCTATCCAGGACATAAGAGGAAATAAGAAACTGAGTGAGTTTTTGGTCCCTTGTCCCGAGGGCGAAAATCTGCTTGATAGAGTGACCACTTTTGTCTGCTTAAAGGAGTAGTTCAGGATTTTGGACATAGGACCTCATTTCCAAGTGAGCCAGAGTGTTTGAGACATGTGGAGACAGTTTTCAACTCATCTCATTTAGTCCTTCTATTTTCAGAGTTCGTTGGTGCTAAGCTAGCGCAAGTCAACGGTTTTAGTTAGCCTACCAATACCCACTCCACAGTGCACCCGAAGCAAGTCATTTATAACGCCAGGCTATCGATGTATATGTCTGTGTTGTTAGATCAATGTTTGAAATAAAACTGACCTTGCATTTTGAAGGATTTATGTCTCAGCAGCAGCAGCTCCTTATACTTCCTGATAGTAAACTAGAAAGCGGCGGACTGATTTTACGTGAAAGCACAGTGAAATTCCGCTGCTGCTGAGGAACTAGTCCCTCAAAATGCAATGAATCATGAGATGCAAGGTCAGCTTTATTTCAAACATTGTTCCATCAACACAGACATATACATCGATAGCCTGGCGTTATAACTGATTTGCTTCGGGTGCACTGTGGAGTGGGTAAGACTGTTTTTATTGGTAGGCTAACTAAAACCATTGACTTGCGCTAGCCTAGCACCAGCGAACTCTGCAAATAGAAGGACTGAATGAGATGAGTTGAAAACTGTCTCCACACGTCTCAAACATTCTGGCTCACTTGGAAATGAGGTCCTATGTTCAAAATCCTGAACTACTCCTTTAACACAGAACAACAGAAGCCAGCATGGTACACATAATCTCAGTGGGTGCATCTCAAAGTGTAGGCTGCATCCTTCAAAGGCTGCATTTTTAGGGGTGGTCACTTAATATCATCCAACAAACTGACATGACGTCATTTCATCCCCTTTAAACAGCTTTGGTTTAAGCAAGTAGTCACTGGTTTCCCTAAACTTAACCTTCACTCTAACCCCTAACACTAAACCCTCAATTTTCCTAAAAATGCAGCCTATGCTTTGAGATGCACCCAGTGTTCTGCCCATGAGATGCTAATGCTACTAAATGTCGCTACGCAAACCTCCATTCTGCTGTCACCCGATGACTTGTCTGATGGATGAACTTTGCCCTCTTTCCACCCCACCTACCACACTCCTCCCTCCACCCCTTTCTCACACCTGGAGGTCAGCAGGATCTTTTTAGCCTGGTCGACGGCAATCCCGCTGATGTAATCCTCATGGTGCTTCAGGTCCATGAACGCTGTTCCCTTGCGCATGTCCCACACCTTCAGAGTCCCGCCGTCGTCTCCAGTGGCCAGCTGGTTCTCGTCGATGAGCAGAAGCGCATTAATGGGGACGCTGGGCAGGGTAGCAGAGGAGGTTTGGAAGATGGAGAACAGAATTGAGCATAGGGCTGAGCCTTTACATTCACTACATATCAGAATGCAGAGCGACTTTGAATACTGGCCACATCACATCGTCAACTCTCCCTGCTCCTAGTGAGAATGGTGCAAACCTGCCTTTACTTTTCCTAGTAAACAGCAGTCACCTGAACATACTTTGGTGCTTCACAGTTCGTAAACAAAAATGTAAAAAAAAAAAAAAAAAAAAAAATGCATAGGCCCTAATATCCAAGTTTTATAACTGTTCACTTGTGTGCCCACCCACCCACCCCTCGTGCCCAGGAAATCAGACACTGGCTTTTTTAAATTCATACACTTCCTTTTAAATACAGGGAATCTGCCCATGCAACAGGAACTCGAGGCACGAGGCTGTACCAGCCCGCTGGGCAAAAATCCTGTCTCATCCGTATCTGCCCGCCGGGCAAAATCCCATATCAGTGGCAGCAACCATTGTCATAGCAACAGTCAAGAGAGTCAATCGCAACGCATTGCTTCAGACGCTGATTACACACTGTCATGGCGGAGAGACTCATGAATTCCTCAGCGGCTGAAATTTCTGACCTGGACTATGTCATAGAAAAGGAACTTGATATAGAATTATTTGTTAACAGTATGCGTAATGCTGCGTTTTGCAGCAATAGTCATGCGAAGGGCTGTAGCAAAAATATTTCATGCGCAATCTATTGTAGAAATGCAAATTAATTAGGATAAGTTAATGGAATTAATTAATTTACATGCTAGCTAGCCAATTAGCCATTTCATTGACTTGAAAACACCACTGACTAAAAGCAAATGCAAGCGCTACTGGCCTGTACTGATGACAATAATAACCTGAAACAAATGCTTTGGATAAAATGCAACATTAATTATGGCTAAAATAAGTATATGATTAATAGCATACATGCGCATTTTCATATCACACCGCCTATCAACCCTCGACCAGTATTAGATATTGGGGTCTCGGGTTGATACCGCATATAAGAAATTGCCCATTTGATATTCTGACACTTATCCCATACATGGGTCAGTCAAATATAGCTGCTGTATTCAAACCTCTGGAACTTCAGGCCGACTTAAAATTCTAGCGGAGATCCCAAGGTTTCCAACAATACCATATTTGGTCGGCTGAATTACGGAGATAAGTACAAAATGATGTACAAGACCAAGATGCTTTCCATTTGATGTAATGCTTCGCCCATAAAAACATGGCATCCTGGGTTTGAACATTTCTCTTAATATAAGTGTAATGCTTTTCACTTTAAACCTACTGAAGGGAAGACATAAAAATAAAAATTCAAGAGCCAATTTCTGAGCGATTCAGGCAAAATCAGGCACCTTGAATTGTTGACCCCCTGGATTTGGCTGATTTTTTATTTTTGAGATGGATATAGTACCCAAACCTCAAAACCCTCTGTCAACACTTTCTGTCCCGAGATAGAGCAACCTCCTTTTTTTGCCCTTTTGGCCAATTTCACAAAATTGCATGTTCCCACCTCAATAATTCTGAACTTCAATGGTGTCCCAGCTCACAGTTTATTGAAAGGGGTCTATTGGGAGGTCAGATCAGCAAATAATTCCTCAAACACTTGGTCCACATTCATCCCGAATTCACAAAAAAAGGCACTTTTCAAGCAAAAATTGCGCGGTAAATTTAAAATGGAACACCGTATGCATTTGGTACCAAACGACTGCTCTGAGCGTCGTCTTTCGTTTGAGAAGCAAAGGAAGGCTTTGTGTGCCACAGGCATAGAGAAATCGTGGAATTTCAATGCATTAGTATGGTATCCACCCAGGGTTGAGACCAAATCCTGGAGGTAGCATTTCTGGTCTCCACCCGAGGCCGTTCAGCCCAACTAAGCTTGCCAGTTTCTTTATACTATTGTGAAAGTATCACTTCAGATACTCAATGACTCAATGGTATCTACCTTTAAGTCAAGCCTGCTCTTGAAAACTCCCAAGGTCTCTGCCTCAACAAAATGGTCAGGCAAGCTGTTCCATCTTGAAATTACTCTGAAAGTTCAATTTCAGGAATTTCCTGCACATTTATGTTTTCGTTCACATAGAGTGCTACACCCCCCCCCCTCGCTTATTGCATCTATCTTTCCTAAAGATCTTAGAAGCTTCAACATTATATTCTTCACTAAGCAATGTCTTTGTAATCCCAACTGTCATAGCCTTCACTAATCATAATGGCCTCAAGTTCTGGAAATTTATTTTTAATGCTTCTTGCATTTAGATACAAACATTTCAGATTATCACAAACACACTTCCCCTTCGATTTCCCATGGGCCTGCTGCTTCAAGCCCCTCACTATGCTTTGTTGCTTTAAAAATATATCATCAATAGTACATGTAACACTGTCAGCTTCCATCAGGGCAGTCTACATTTCCCCCTGTGTAACACTCTCTAACCTCCTTGCCCCCCAAATCCCTAGCTAAAATAACTCTGTGCTACCCTCAACATACGCTGACCCAGTATAAAGTTACACCTCCGGTTCAGGTGTAGCCCATCCGGCTTGAACAGGTCACCCCTGTCCCAGAAGTAGCTCCGGTGCCCCAAAAACCTATACCCCTCTTTCCTACACCAGGTTCGTAGCCACGTGTTAAACCTCCAGATAAAATTCTGCTTCCCTCTACTAGCAAGTGGTACCGGTAGAATCCCGAAGAACACTTCCGTGGAGGATCTGCGCCAAAGTTTTTCCACTAATTCCACAAATTTGCCTTGCAGAACCTCAAACCTACCCTTACCCACGTCATTTGTCCCAACATGGACCATGACAACTGGATCCCTCCCCGCTCTGGCCAGGAGCTTGTCCGCACGCTCCAGGAGGTCTCCTACCTGGGCACCAGGCAGGCAATACACCGTAAGAGACTCCTTGTCGCGAAACTGTCTCTTCCTCTAGGTATCGAGTCCCCCACTATCACCAACTCTCTTTTCTGAGGGTTTGAGGCCAACAGGGTGCCCTGCTGCTCATCAGTCCCCTCACTCTCAGGGTCAGGGGCCAATTAGAGTTCCTGCAAGGGCCGGAATCGGTTGGCCACCTCAATCACTGGAGGAGCTGTCGCTGTACGGCGTGCACGCCCTTTCCTGCGCTGTCGACCTACAGTCACCCAACTTTCTCTCCCTGCCTGCTCTGGGGTCCCCACACCACCCTGCTTTGGCGTACACACCATTTCTATAAACAACATACTACTTAGTTCCTCTAGGGATTCTACTGATTGCGAACTATGTAGCACCGTCAACTGGCCCTGAAGATCAAGGATCTTGCTCTCCAGATGCTCAATTAGCTGGCGCCGGTGGCAAACAAACCCACCCTGGAAATCTCTTTCCAAAAGTGCGATCATCCTGCAACGTCGCATAGTTTTGGCCACATTTTGAACCCCCTACCTAATGACCTCACTCACCCTAGATAAAAGAAGAATACTTATGCCAAGACAGAAGCTCAGGAACCACAATTCTTTAACTTATTAACTTGACAAGCCCTAAGCAGCAGACACAATAGAAACTGTGGGCAAACTATCTAAATGGATAATAAGCCTCTTCTAACAGGGGCTTAGTTTCAGTTAACGGAAATGAAATACAAAAATGAGAAACTCTATAGATAATAAGCTCTCCTAATGAGCCAACTTGAGTTTATCATCTAGTTCCGGTACTATAGATATACCAACCTAAAAATATCACAGGGCTTTGCTGAGGAACCAGATGAAACAGGCTGGCTACAAACGCCCAGGAGAAACTGGAGGAGGGAGGAGGCGCAGCACTCCGGTAAAGCTGTCCGTTTAAATTCCAACGTAACTGAGTGGACGACTCAAATGACTGCTGCCCTACTAATAAAATACTAAAGCTCAGATTCCCAGCCACAAAATACAAACAGTAACTATCTAGCTAGCCGGCCACAAATATAACCAAGGGTAACCGAGAAAAGAGTAAAGCCTCGGTTTCCTTGAATTAAAACGACCGAATAAACAAGTCGTTTACTTCGCGAGAAAACTATACACGGTATCTCCCCCAACAAGCTGTCCTCTGAGAGGGTTTAAATAATGACAGAGCCTGAACAAACTGGACGTTATTTAAAACAGGGCGCAAAGGGTATCCAACTTGAAGGAGCAAAACATATCCTTTGCTTCATCACATTTTTTATTTGTCTTTAAACAGCGGTTATCCTACAATGCCACAGGTTATTCATGCCTTCTTAGTGCATGTGCTTAACTGAGTAAATGGCACTGCAGGGCAGTATTTCAGAAGCACCTCACCTGTGAGCCTTTGGGATGCGAGTCACCAGTTTCCCGGCTTCTACATCCAGGATGTGGACAGACTTATCCTTGGACACACTGAACAGCTCTGGGCGAGAAGAACACAAGCCAGGTTTAAGCTTGATATATTCTTCACAAGAACAGAGAAATTTGTTCTTGTTCTCGAGGCTGCGAGAACAAGAACTAAGTTCGTTTTGACTGGGACATTTCATACTTCACGAGAAATTCAAGTGCCGAACTCCAGGTAAGTTCCCAAAGGGCCACGCCCTCTCCATCTTTCTGACCAATCACACAACAGTTCTCAGACACCACACAAGAAAAAAAGTGCTTCTTCGATGATGTGTTGAGAACAAGCTGCAAGAACTCCGAAACCAGGGCTGCGAGAACAAAATGATGTCATTTTGTTCTCGTAGCCTCGAGAACAAGAACAAATTTCTCTGTTTTTGTGGAGTATGTATCAAGCTTTATGCTATTCTCAGCATAGCACGTCATCAAAACTTTTTTTACAGTGAAAGCCTACAATGAAAACATTTTGAAGCCTGTTTAACATTCAAACAGACGAGTGCGTCACGACGACGAGTCAGTTCCTCTGACTGGAAAACTCAGGATTCTAATTCGCTGAGAAGAGTCAGGTGACCCTCACTCACTCTGGCCATCTTGAGAAAAGGAAAGTTGGCGACAGGATTTCAGATGATGACCCGATGACCACAGCTCCTCTGTTTCCCCCTCTGTGCACGAGTACGAGTAGCTAAGGAGGATACAGGCTTCAGGTTAGACAAGGTTAAAGGTCAGAGGGAGCACAGCATGAGATTCACATATCTAATCAAAGTGAAACATTCCAGTTGTGATGACATGCAAAAATTCCACGTCATTATAAAATATTGTTTTATAAGTTATGATTCAAATGTTTATTATGGCCTTTTGCTTTCCAGCACAACAACCAACATCTTAGTTTACGTTCCAGTTGTGACCAATATCAATACAAGATCTTGCTGAAAAATTAATGCAACTCTGAACAGAAATAAATGTTTTGACGTCGCATAAGCTTATTGAGACGATACCAAGGTGACTGTGCAGACCGTAATCAAAGCTTAAGGCAGGGTGTTTCCAAAAAATTCAAATTTGAATTGAATTACAGGGTGAAAATCACCAAAAATAAATAAATAAATAAATAAATGAATCACAAAATCAGTCGATATTGGTTATTGATCAACAATTTACAGATACACACTTGAAACCAATACTGATCGATAGCCCAGACGTCACCCTTTCCAAAAATGAGTAGTTTTATCCCCAGAAATAAAATTATCACTAATTTATCCGAGAAACCAACAAAATCTCAAGAACAGCTCTGGTACAGAGCATATCAAAAGCTGGGAGCCAAAGAGATTAAGCGTCCCTAATGGGCACCTTAGCTTCAGAACTGAACCTTAGAGCAACTGAAGGTTACCTGGTGCAGTGAGACCCATGTTCTTTTACAACACGAGCTTTGGCAAGGTACATGTGCACCATTTACCTGAGAAGAGATGGCATCGGTATGGACTGTGGGAAGAAGACGAGCTGGTGGAGGGAGTGTGATACTCTGGGAAATATTCTGCTGGGAAACCCTGAGTTCAGGGATTCAAGTCACATCAGTTTATTGGAGCTGCTTTGGTGCCAATTTTCATGGTAATATATCAAACCGTTTCTGAGTCATGGTCCGGAAATGGTGGGAACGTCAATGAGCACTTGGACGCGGATGGGAAACCGGACAAAAACAAAATGTCCCCCCTTCCTTCGGGGAGAGACCTAATTTAAAAAAAAAAAAACCCTCATTCTGATATTTTGTTTGGCCACCTTTAGCTTTGATCATGGCGCACATTCGTTGTGGAATCGTTTTGACAATCTACGTCAATGTTACAATTTACATTTTCATCCATAATTTTATTAATTTCTGGTCCACATGTGTTGATAACAGCATAGCAAAACTACCCAGTAAAGTCTTCTCCAGTACATCCAAAAGAATTTCAATTGGTTAAGGTTAGGACACTGTGGAGGCCAATTCATGAATGAAAACAATTTCTCTTGCTCACTGAACCATCCCTTGATAATTTGAGCTTGATTAATCTTGGAATAATCATGCTGGAATATGCCTGTGCCGTCATAGATTATAAAATGCCACGATGAGATAACCTGGCCATTTAGTACATTCAGGTAGTCTGTTGACTTCTTTTTTATTGCTGCAGAGCAGTGCTGAGTCAGACCTGACCAACTGAAGCAACCCCAGATCATAACACTGCCTCCAGAGGCTTGTACAGTGGGCACTACGCATGACACGCGCGTGGGTCCATGAGCCTCCCTTCTTACAAGGTTAAGGGAAAAGAAGCTACACACTGCATTTACTTGAATGTAAAATGATTCTTGCCAGCCGAAACGTCTTAATCACAGCAATAATAATTCAAAGTCTCTAAGAAATTCGCTCATTTAAATCCAAACGGCAGCTTCTTTAGCCGGGCAGTGCTTGTGATATCTTACCACACGTTTGCACAACCACTTACACGTAGATGTCTCCATCGATGTCACCAGCGGCAAGTATATCTCGTGCTGGATGAAAAGCGATGGTGTTCACAATGGCTTCGAATCTGATGTCCTCCGGAGTTTCCCGAACTCTTGGCTCTTTTGGTTCTGCGGTTGCATCGTCCTCCTGGCAAAAGACAACGCAACCACTCCGTAGGCTAGCATAACCTCTCAGTGCAGTCATTTTTCAAATATGATTACATCTCCCCAACTCAAATTATTTTGACAAAACAGTCATTCATCACGCCGTAGCCAGCAATATGACAAACTACATTACCTCCTCCAGTTCATCCGCACATTTTCCACTCGAATCCGCTTCACTGGGAAGCTCTGAAACCCCAACTTCCTGCAGATGGACGCCAGCATAATGATAACAATTTCACAAGCAAATCAACAATAAAATCAAGGAACGAACAACATCAGTTCTCGACTCAGTAAAACTCATGCTCTTACCGTGGACGCCGCCATCATAGTATACTACGTCAGACTTGCCTTCCGTTCTTCTTCTGTAGTAGATGAGGACATAAACTAATTATATTGCATGTCGCCATCTGCTGTGTGGTGGTGTGCTACTTAACACCATTGGCAAGACAGCATCAGTCTGCTTAAATAAATAATAAAAAATAATTCTATAATAATATATAGTATATATTATACTATTATAATATGCAAAATGTATAATAATAATCATTTAAAAATAAAATAAAATAAATAAATCAGATCAATAAAATAATAAATTAATATTATTATTCATGTTTGTCACAGGTATTGCATCTTATACAGCTTCTGACATCAGTAAGCCAACTTCTTCACTTGGGACCATTCAAAACGTTTGTCTTAACAAAATTTCACCTCGATTTTCACAAAAGTTTTCTCCTGGTTTTCCTGTGTGTACGTTCAAAGCCAGAAGAGGTTTTTTTTTTCATATTGTAAGACAATGTCACATACAAACTCTGTATATTCAGGTTGCAGCTCTTCACTGAAGTTTCATCACATGTCTGATGAGAGAAATATTCAAAACTAGGATGGCACTTTTTAAGGCAATAGCATTACATCAAATAAAAAATATTCAGATCTTGTGCATCATTTTATGCACATTTTCCTGTAATTCAGCAAAACATGTTTGGCATTGTCGGAGACCTTGACATCTCCACTAGAATTTAAAATATGCCTAAAGTTCCACAGGTTTGAATAGGTTATGCAGGGTTAAACTCTTATATTTCTTCTCACTAATTGCTCTCTCAGAGGAAGTAGCAATTCTTACAATTAGTTTTCAGAGTTGCACAGAAGATCGAAGATTTAAAAAAAAAAATGCTACTCCCCAAGGTAATCAGTGTGTACAAACACATACGCACGCACACACGCACAAAAAAATCTTATCAAAATGAAATATGGCTGCCTCTACAAACTGGCATTATTCACCATACAGAATCTGCCATAGGAACCCATGTAGGCCATGGGCCAGATATGCCCCTCGTGCACCCCCCACCCCCACAACCCTACCAAATCTATTTTTTCAGAAGCTGGTAACAGTAAATAAACGGGGACTCAATTGTCATTTTTATGCCCCCGCCCTCCAAAGAGGAAAGGGGGCATTATGTCGACACCATGTCCGTCCGTCCGTCGTCCTTTAACTTTTCGTTTCCGTGGGATAACTATAGAATCCCTCTTCGGATTGATTCCATTTCTTAATGGCGTATTGGGAGTGGCTAGAGGAAGGTTCCTTTCAAAAAACCAGCGTCGTTTGATATGTAAAATGGCCGCCACAGCAGCCATCTCAATATGCCCTTGATCAACATACAGGCGGGGGCATATGCCACGCTCTGCGTTGCTCTTGTTAACATTACTTGTGCCCTACCATCAAAAACGTTGAATTCCAGTGAACAACTGTTAAGCAGAATAGCTGATAAGCATTATATATCATTTGAAAGAGAAATTTCTCTTTCTGCCTAAAATCTTATTTCACATTACACTACAAGTCCTGCACTAAACCAGTCGTGATCAACATACAAATGTGATGTTGACACGAGCCAAAAAAACTTTGGACGTCAAGAAGGCAACAGTTCTGGCTTATTTGCAAGATTTTAAAGCCCATTTTAGCCTTCCTGAGAACAAGCAGAGGTGACTGGCACCTGCACTCAAACCAAAATGTGTCATAAAATGCTGAACAAACTCAAACATATAGCTAGTCAGTGAAAACAGTAACACGGCCACAATGAAAATGCCAGGAGATCGACAGAGGGATGGCAGACCAGTGTAACAGTAGTGTCCACTCTCTGCCAGTGCCTGCGCAGTTCCTGAAAGCTTGTGGGGCAACATAAGGCCTTCAAGATTTCCTGTCCCACAAGAGCAGCTATCCAGGTGTTTCGAAAGCCTCAATCAGTGGCGTAGCCAGCGTGGGGGGCTGAGACACGTCCCTTTTTGACTGCAATTAGTAGTTCTCAATCATTTTCTTTTATTGAAGCGTTATCCAATTATCGTAATTGGCAACCGAAGACATGGTTTCTCTCCATATGCATCTCTAACAGGAATTAAATCATGGGCTAAATTCAGTACAGTTGCAGAACAAGAACAGAGAATTGGGTTGCACAAAACTTCAGATTAAAACATTTATTAGTCCTGACCTGTTCTCAGTCATTTTCAAAATTAACAGAAGGTTCACTGCGACAGCATGCCACAGGTAACAGGTGCTGCTTGCAGATGAATGACTGTCGTTTTACCTAATCGGGGGGAACAAGCAGGGCCTGTTAAAACTATTCTTTACCTTTCTGGCATGCGGCACAGCACTTAGTAGAAATTTGAACGTAAACAACTCCGCCTCCCTCCAAAGTGCCACCCTCTTCCCCCTGCCTGACCTCTGAGGCTCCCCTCCTCCCCTGACGCGTGCGGTGAGAAAGTGAGCAGTGCGAATGAAGCTGCTCTCACACCGGACGTGAAACAAACTTTTCGCACGACAGATTACATTCAAATGACCTTCTGCTAATTATGAAAATGAATGAGAACAGGTCAAGACTAATTGCTTAAAACGGAAGTTTTGCGCAACCCAATTCTCTGTTCTTGTTCCGCAACTGTACTGAATTTAGCCCATGATTTAATCGCTGTTAGAGATGCATATGGAGAGAAACCGTGTCTTTGGTTGCCAATTACAATAATTGGAAAACACGTCAATAAAGGAAAATGATTGAGAACAACTAATTGCAGTCAAAGAGGGACGGTCTCAGCACCCCCACTGGCTACGCCACTGATCAGTACTATTAAGTGATGATTTCCTGTACTCGCATCTGTCCAGTTTTCATTTACTGAATGCCGGACATTGGCCGCATTCGACTGGTGCTTCCACAAAGTAATTGTTTTCCGAAAATATTTCCAAATGATTTGGCTGGTATCGAAGCGCACCACCAGTGAGTAACCTGCGTGGAGTTTGTTAATTCGAAGTAACTATTTGCACTTATTTAAGTGCATCCAAGCACAAAAATTGATCGAAATTCGCGTTTGACGCATTCATAAGCGTGGCCAAGATGCACATTGCTCCATTGCCCACACTAATTTTGCCCACAGCCAAAGTTTTTTTTCTTTGTCCAACTTATTTTTTAAGCTGCGGCCAAGGGAAATTTTCAGCATTGGCCATACGTGTAAGTGCGAAGTGTGGTCAAGAAAAAAAATTCAGCATTGGTCACACGTATAAGTGCGAATATCATCGGCCTTGTTAATCAGCAGAAAACACTGCGGAAGCACATGAAAGGCAAATTGCTTTTGGATGGTACCGTGGGTAATATGGGGAATAAAATATACTCAAGTTTTTGTATAGGTTAGGTTATTGTGCTGCCTCAAAAGATCTTTCCAACTGATTGAATTTTTCTGATGGGCAATAATGCATGTCATTTGCATAAGGAATTACCGCAAACTGTGACAAACCAGGAAAAAAAATACAAAAATCACTTCTCAGCAACTATCAGTAGAAAACGGCCATCGTTACTTTTCGAGTGAGGCCTGACACCAATCAATTTCTGCTCGCCCAACTATGATACAGGTGAGCCTCTGGGTATATTTCCACCAGTTTGATAAGTAGCCTTGAAAACATTGTGTCAGGGTGCTGTAATAAACCAAACACTTCTGTAGCCTTCAGATTTGATAGGCTATTTCTGGCCCAATTTTTTCTTTTCCTCTCTCAGATCGCTAGTGTTCTTTCTGCCATTAAAAAAGATTGATGTGCATGCTGTTTGCAGTGAAATGCATTGGGCTCCTCAATCCAGTTTTTTTTAATACTCAAGCCTGATTCCCCAGTCGTTTCTCCTCACCAGGGCCTTCAGTGGCCTCTTAAGTCACCACTTCTGCAAACATACCAACTCTACGGCTTTTGGCATTTTTCATTCTGAAAAAAAGGCCCAAAAGCAGTAGAGTAGGCATGCATGCTTTTATCGAATGGCTACATGGCATATCCAAAAACTGCTTTGAAACATCTTGCATACTGGGAAATCACAATGATCAAACTTTTTGCCATTGTAGCAGCAAGAATGAAGCATTTACATGGCCATCAAACAAATTATCAAAAGGACTTCGCCTTTTCAATTATATTCAATCATTTTGAAAGAACTGCAAACTCCTGCGGTCAGCAACCTAATTTGGAGTAAACTGACCTTTTTCAGTTCAAAAATGATGTCATCTGAAATTTCTACACAAACAGCATGACTACATAGAAACAATGTTGATTTTCCACTTGAATCATGAGAATGGTTGACATTGAAATATCAATGCGAATTCGATGTTGAATCACTGTTACAATAGCGATGGAAACCCGACGTTGATACAGCAACATTGAAACAATATTGATTTAAAGTTATGATTATAATTGATTGAGCATCGATTCCTGGTTGACAGGGTGATGATACTAATGTTGAAAAGTCATTGAGAGCACATTGATCTATGGTAAGGTTGAAATCTCAACATTGTTTCAATGTTCTTTTTGATTAAATAACATTGAAATACCATTGATCTTTAATTAGAAAATCAACATTGATTCAATGTTAATTGAGGGTGCACGTCCAACGCTGTTTCAGTGTCTTAAGGTTGACAAAACAATGTTGATATAACATTGTTTCAATGACTCTTTGCTATCAGGGTAGCAATATATAATTTTTTAAACAAAATATGTTCAAGCGTCTTTTATTCTTCATGGCACACATGGATATTTCTGTCAAATGTGGCTTCTAAAGGTAAACAACTGCTTCAAACCCGAAAATGACATAATTGGGACAAATTAACATCTTATTAAAATCCTAGCAACTGCGGTTGGAAAAAAAACAAGCATACTTGGTGGGGCCCCAGGACCGAGCTTGAGAACTACTGCTCGGGTTATGCAATATCCTGACGTTTTTTTTCTTTGCAGATTTTTCGAAAGCTCCCACTACGTTCATTGCATAGGTTATTTCAAAATGTTCTTAAAGCGTAAATAGAATTCCCACTGAAAACTTTTTTTTTTATTTCGGAGGAAAGTTTTTTTTTTTTTCTTTTTTATGTTCCCCGCGTGTTGTCACGAGTGTCATTTATTTCAACCCTTCCTAAAATGTTAATCAACGTAACGTTTCTACAACGTTGGGACATAATGCTAGGTAATAAACATTTTGGGGGGGGCTAGTTTTGAAAATGTTCCAAAAGTTCTTTTCTGTGACTTATCTATTCACGTCTGAATTCTGTTAAGCTGGATATTTACTGGAGGCAAACAAGGCTCAATGGTCTGCATTTAAGCACGCGCAACTGAAAACGAAGGAAATGCACGTAACAGATGTTGACATTTTAAAAATGGTTGAGGGATCAAAGCATGCACGAGACATAGTTCCCACTAAACTGAATTTGTAAGAATAAAATCACGTCATCATCAAACAAACGTCAAGATAAATAATTTCATGATAACGGCTTGAATAATCGACTCAACCTTTACCAAAACAAGTCATACAGCAGACCTGTAAAACTCATGTGACGAGCACGAGACGGCCGGTGCAGTCCGCACTATAGATCAATAGATGGAGGAGCAACGAGGGTGAAATTTCGTAAGCACGTGCTTCCGGAGTCGGGACTCTTGCACCTGCTCATGTGTACTGAAACTCGGTCGAGATAAGCATAGGCTACTTCTTTCGAATAGGATACACATGAATAACATTTGCGAGACAAAGCGTTTTGCGTTGATTGTTGTCATTTAAACAGGTTCTTTCGTGGCATAGGAGGCATTGAGAAAGACCTGACTGAAACACGCTAGACGCAAATGACAGGGGAAGTGGAACAGCTTTGACATTGCTCAACTGATGGGAAAACAAATAATATTTGGTACTTGTGGAGTTATTATTGACGCGTCAACGAGCTGCAGTCGTCTGACGGTGGGATTACCCATCGCAAGTAATCAACGCTGACCGGCGGATCTTTTCAAGCAATAGCGTTTCCACGAACATTTCAGCATCTGCGATGATTTTCTCACGGATTTGTCCATATTAGTCTGAGATTCAGTTTCATCCTTTCAATCAGAGGAAGATGCTTTTATTCTGAGGTAAGACATTTAGTTGTACGTTTGACTGTATGCATTATTGTTGTTGTCGTTGTTGTTGTTATTATTATTATTATTATTATTATTTTAAATTTGTTGTACGCCACCACCTCCACCCCACCCCAATTTAAAATGACTGAATTTTAAGTATAACAAAATTTTTGAAAAAGTTGACATTTTCAAAATGCGAATAAAATCATCTAAGTCTGATTCGTCAGTCCTTTCACCCTCCAGTTCTTTAAACGCAGTGCAAAGACCACGTTATTTAATGTTTTAACAAATGAACGTAATGCCATGCGTGTATGCATGCAATTGAATATGCACACAATTCGACCATATTCCTCCATAGATTATGCACTGTAGAGGATAAAATGCCCAAAATACAACCAATTTGTCTTTGGGGAACATTTTACATGAAGTGAAAGGTTATATGCATATAGGATTAGTCGCAAATGAGCCTTCATTACTCATCAGAGGCAGGGCTTTTTATTTGGAGGCGTATCTTGTACAATATACTTTATTCCTGTTTAACAACACCTGTTTCTTATCGCCTCATTATTGCAACTTCTCAACTGCCCTTGCAAGTCTCATGCTGTAAAGACATTTGAAATATGAGTATATGTTAGAAATACGGAGATGTTACAGTATCAGATTTGTTGGAAAAACTTAATGGGAGGAGCAACCTCCACTTGCGTACTTTATGGTTTAACTGTAAAGTGCACATAAACTTGTGCGTATCTCGCGCAAGCAATTTGAAACCAAGTTTACGTTGTTTTCATTGAGGCACAGAGATCAATCCTCTGCAAAGAGAAGCAGTATTGGGGAATGTTGGGCTTGGTCCACTCAAATAGCTTGATCGCAGTCTTAGTGAAAATGAATGAGAGAATGAAAGAATGCACGAAAGAAGCAAAAGCCAATGCTTTGTGAAAAAGTACTGGACGCGATCACAGTCACATTTCGGATCGTCCCATCTCTCAATGTTTATTTGTTTCAGTGCTTGGATTTAGTATAAGTACGATATATCCGTGCTTCGTGTTGACTTGCTTCTCAAAAATCTGGAAATTTGCTGTCTATGATGCCTAGTACAACATCATGGCACGTTTTGGTTCGGGGAGTGAATATGCAAGTTATATAGTTGAATTTTTGGACGGCCAAGAGCTTTGCAGCTGTGTATCAGTTTCAGTCTGGTGTTTTTGTGACACCACACAGAAATAGTTTTTGTTGTTGTTTGTTGATACTTCTTGGGCTTGCCTGAACCATAAAAAAAATAAATACAAGAAAAAATTTTTTAAAACTTTTGAAAACATGCAGTTCTAGCCCTATTTTTGTGAAGGACTAGTTCTCTGGGCAGTGTTCAGTTCTGAGCCACCCGTGCACGGCAAACCCGTAATCTTTCTGACTGATTTTTATTTTTGTACTTTCTAAGCTCAAAAGAGCAAAAGAATGGCTTACCACACTTGGGCAAGATATAGTCATTGGAGTGCCCAGGAGAGCATTTGAGTCATAACAATAATAAGAGCTTGGGGTGGGGTTCAGTGTTCACAGACCCAATCAGACAGGAAGTTTGAAGTCACTTTCAAACGATTTAACTAAGTTTATATGCTTGCAAATCAAAAGGAAAGAGATGGGTTGGTGAAGATCTGGGAAAACTTTTGTTCAAGTTTCCCAAAATGGGGGAGAACTTGATTAGACTGGCTGTTTTTTTTTTTTGTTTTTTTTTTTCCTGATATTTTGCACTGGGTGAGGTTTTTTAATTTATTTATTTTCTTTATTTTTAACTTTTTTGCAATATATGAAACCAATTTAAAAAATAAGTTGATAAGTGCCCCTATTTTCAAGTCAGTTTTTCATTTGCATTGTTCTTTTTTGATTCCATAAATTAGGAATCTGAATGAAAAAATCATTGTAAAGGAACCCTATTTTGCTGCTTATTGAATGTCAAGAAGGGAAGTTGATAAACTTTTTCGCAAAAGAAAAAAGCCACGATCTATTGGTAATTGTTTCCTGCCTTTCCTAACCCTCTGAAAAATGGGCTGTTCCGAGGATTGTGCCTTCTATGTGATCTCTGTTATAACTGGCCTTGGAACATAGCCACTGTGTCAACGGAGACTGAGGATGTCACAGTCCCCTAGCTACTGGCAATGTTTCAAAATACAGATGACTGAATAAGTAGCTAGCTTACTAGTTAGCGATTAAACTACACAATGGGAAAAGAAGGATAACGTCTGCTGGCTAAGCAAGCATGGACATTACATTTACAAAGAAGCTGCGACATGCAGTCACCATAAAATTATAACTACATTTGTAGTTTGTACATTCTACATTTCTACATTTGTAATTCAGCTTTTAACAGTACAAATGATCTGCATTTAGCATCTGTATAGAAACAACTGTGAGCTAATATTCAATTTTCTGGGCAACTTAGTTAAAATCAGACTAAATTCCATTAAAACGGTCACCCATTCTTTCTGTTCCTATCGGCGTGTCTCGTACTTTGCCTCTGGCTGAACTAGCAACAGTTTCTAAATTCACAGTAATTTCAGAAGTTTGCTGGTTGATAAACCACACAATGACTATAGAAAGCTAATGCATGCATGTTAAGTAGTTTTGAGCGCGGCATCTAGCTAGCTAGCTACATCAACAACCAAGACAGAAATTTAATGAAGGTTAACTTGGAATTCAGTTTGAATGTAAACCAAAATTGGGAATGCTCGCCTAACTAGCTAGCTATTAATTCTCTCTCAAACTAAATCGAAGCCAACACTTCTTGGTGTGTACTGAAAAGAATAGGTCCCAGTTAATATAAATGACGTTGCCATTGCTGTGTTGTATTGATCCTCATTAGCATTATAAAGCTGTCAGATAAAAAAAAATGGATATTGCACATGTATAGCTGTAGGTTTTTGCCGATTGAAGCTGTGATACTGCCATAAAATAATGATCTGAGTGGCATGCCGAATGCTATGTTTTATGAAAAAGGCAGCCCACAAAAAATTGACTGATTGCCTGATCTCACAGTTAGTGGGTTGGGAGGTACTCCAGATACCAAAATGTATTTGCGCAAGCACTGAAAAAGTGAATTTTCATAACGTTTCCCCTGTATGGATTCCTTTCTGAGGATGAGATTTTAGCCTTTAACACTAGCCAACACAGCCTGTAATTTTTCCCATGATGTACAAACTGCTCCTCTAGTCTATGCACTGTAAACTGTGGTCACTCATTCTCTCAATGATGAACATTTTCTAGGACATTTAGCAGCTCTGCACAGTTCTGTGCTCGTTTACATTGGCATCTAGATGCGGAGAAAGCATTTCCATGTTGAGAAGTTTTTTTTAGGGAGATTTTTTGCCATATGCGTAGTTGATGTCATACAACACAATACATATTTGTCTGGATGTACAGTTGATGGCTGGAGGATTTTTAGAGTGTGCTTGCATTGCAGGTGTGCTCAAAAGTTTGAATACCCTGGCTGAATTTGTGAAATGTTGCCATTTATTTTAAAAATATGACGCCTCATGTAAAAAAGTTGTATTTCATTTAAGGAGTGATCATGTGAAGTCGTTTATCATCACATAGGTGTTTGGCTCCTTTTTAAATGATAATGATAACAGAAATCACCCAAATGGCCCTGATCAGAAGTTGACATACCCCTGAATGTTTGACCTTGTTATATAGACACAAGGTAACACAATAAGGTTTAAATGGCTATGACAGGTTCCACCCACACACAGTATTGGGGGCATAAGCTCAATACTCATACATAAATTGCCCAATATGCAACGCGACGTAAACCGCCAGAAAAACTTGCTGAGGAATAACAAGAAGAAGAAGCAACAGGAAGAGTTTGTTCGTAGTGAGTAGCATGTAGTGTGACTAGTGTGTAGAGAGAATAGTGTATGTAGACCGTAGATCGGTTTCAAACGTGGGCCATTGAGTTTGTGTGCTCCCAAGCGCATGCACTCATCTGGCTGGACACTGAGCCATGCGGAGCAGAAAAGAGGGACCTGCGTAACAAGATAGTTAAACTTTTTAAAGATGAGAAAGGATATAAAAAGATATCCAAAGACTTTAAAATGCCAGTCAGGACTGTTCAGTCCGTGATTAAGAGGTGGAAAATTAGGGGATGTTGATACAAAACCAAGGTCTGGTAGGCCGAGAAAGATTTCAGCTCAATCTGCCAGGAGAATTGTTCAAAACACAAAGAAAAATCCACAAGTTACCGCAAGAGAAATACAGATGCTCTGGAAAAAGATGGCATTGTTGTTTCAAGGAGCACAATAAGGAGGTATTTAAACAACCATGAGGTGCGTGGTCACGTTACTGGAAGGAAGCTGTTATTGCACCAATCCCACATAAAGCCTGCCTATAGTATACCACACGACACTTGGATAAACTTTTCAACTTCTGAAATACTGTCATTTGGAATGACAAGACCAAAACAGAAATTTATGGTCACAACCATAAGCGCTGTTTGGAGAGCAATCAACAAGGCCCATGGTGAAAGATGTACCATTCCCGCAGTAAAGCATGACAGTGGCTCTCTGATGTTTTGGGGGTTTGTGAGATCTAAAGGCTCAGAGAATCTCATCAAAATTGATGGCAAGCTGAATGCAGCTTGCCAGCAAAAAATACTGGCAGACAATTTGCATTCTTCAGCATGAAAGCTGTGCATGCGACGCACTTTGACTTTCCAGCATGACAATGATCCAAAGCACAAGGCCAAGTTGACCCTCCAGTGGTTACAGAAGAGAAAGGTCAAGGTTCTGGAGTGGCCATCACGATCTCCTGACATCAGTATCATCAAGCTGCTTTCGGGAGATCTCAAACGTGCAGCTCATGCAAGATTATCAAAGAATTTGCAGGACCTGGAGGCATTTTGAATGGAAGAGTGGGCAGCTATACCACATGAGAGAATTAGGGGCCTCATTGACAACTATCACTAAAGACTGCACGTTGTTATTGATCCCTAAAGGGGCGATGCACCCCCCCCTTATTGCCATGTTTTATTTGATAATTGTGCCATTCTACATGACCTAAAGTTGGATAAGAAATAAAAGAAATGTTTTTTGCCTGGCCATACATGTTTTCTTTAAAAACATGTTACCCATTTTACAAATTCAGCCAGGGTATGCAAACCTTTGAGCACAACTGTATGTAAGTCTCTCTTTGTTGTATCTGCGATATATGAAGATGTTTTTTCACAATCTGGAAGTTTTAAGGGACCGGATTGTCTCTATTTTGGAGAAGCTGCTTGATGTTTGGCTGCTTCCAGTGTTCTTTAACAATAATGTATAACGTATTTTCGTGTGGTGTATGCAAGTGTAATGCCGAATTTGGTTTCATTTTCCAGTTCAATTCAATTTTATTTGCATGGTATTATTAAGAAAAAAGAAATCATCCTAAAATGCTTTACAGATGTCAGACCAATAACAAGAGACCCCCAATAGCGTGCCAGAGGAGACAGGGCAAGGAAAAACTCCCTTATTGGAGGAGAAAGATGACTGGTGAAAAAAAATGGACTTTTGGAGAAAATCTTGGGTGGGTCCTGGGAGCCCTTCTGTCTTTGGGTGATCGGGTGGGGGTGAGGGTTGGGGTGGGGGTGGTAGCATAGTGAATAGTATCAGTTGATACGGAGGGAAGTCGAAGGCTGTTGAAAAGGGGCGGAGTGACAAAGGTGGCAGCAGACTTCAAACGTAGTCAAACTTTTTTTTTTTTTGCTTGCCGAAACTGAAGATGTTCTGTGGGGACGAAATTGTTTTTTTTTTTTTTTTTTTCCCATGTGGATCTGTTTGCGCACTAAAGAGTAACAGAATAATATCAGAAGCAACCGTGAGCAGCAACAAAACTATCATTACGGGCAGTCACCGGGAAGCAAAGTCACGCTAACCTTGAATTTCTGGCCAATCACACATGATTTATGCATCCATGTCATCTGCGGTGATTTTGGCTTGTTTGCAGAAGTTGTAGGTTCTTGAGAGTGCCAGAAGGATCTTAAGCAGGGTGATAATTTGTTTGTTTTCTCTGAAATCACATCATTTTGGTCTTACAACCTTGTGGAAGTTTGTTTCTGTAAGAAGTATGCTGCTACCTGAAGTGATTAAGAATCTTGGGTGACAGCAGTGGAGAGGTTCAAGGTCCTTGATGCCGAGTGAGGGATTCAAGGGCCAGATGTTTGGCACTGAAGGGGACCAGGGATCCAGGGCTCAAGGATCGGGGTACTGAGCAATGGTGTGACAGGGCCAGGGGTCAGGATGGAGAGAAAAGAAAAATATGATGCTATGATACGTGTGATGCATTATATTGATGTAAAAAATGTAAATAGGAAGTTCTATGGAAGGTGAAAGTTGCCATTTTGCACTGTGGATGATGTATGCTAGGGTTCCTAGGGTTTAGTGAGCAGAAGAAAACAAAATCAACAACACAATGAAGTAGGGTTTGACAAAAGAACCAGTGAAGAAGAAAAGAGTTTTCCTAGTGCAAGGCACAGAAGGCCTTCGGCAGATTAGACCTACTGCAGAAAAAAGGTGGTGTACATCAGCTCAGTATCAGTGTGAGGGTGACACTGGAATGGCTATTCCCATGGATAATAGAAAAACCTTGTTATAGAAGGCAAAAGGAAGGTCAGGTCAGTCCTGCAAGTGTTCTACAGTGACTGCTGAACCTCAGCACACCCCATCTCAATCATAAGGTTTGCTATAGAGATGGGTTTTAAGTTTCAGTTAAAATGAAATGACTGTGTCTGCTTCTTGAATAGAAGGTGTACTGTGCCAAAAGAGAGTGGCATGATAATGTAAGGTTCTACATCCCATTGTATTTGTTTTCCTACGCATGGAGTAGCAAACATGCTAGGTTAGATAGAAACCAGTAAATCAGTAGTGTATGTGTAGGAGTTAATCTATGAAGAGGATTAGAGTTGGCAGGTAAGGAGAAGAGCTTTAAAATCTATTCTATGCTTTACAGGTAACCAGTGTAGGGATGCCATGCCAACACCGGGGAAATATTTTAAAATGATCTTGCTCTGGTTAGGTGATGGGCTACTGCATTTTGCTCAATCTGCAAACTCTTTGGGGCATTATTTGTGTATCTTGATGAAAGGGCACTGCAATAATCAAGAATACTGAAAGTTGGCGAATGTAATCAATGTGAAAGGAGGTAGTGTGTCATTGTCTGAAAGCATAGCAAGAACCAGAAGTGAATTGAGAAGATGGCTCCCTTCACTAATTGACAGCAGACGACAGTGAAAGGTCAGGTTAGAAAAAAATCAAATGGGATTTCATGATCTAGACTTCTTAAACATTATATTTTTTTGCTAAATGGCAGAAATGTTGCTGTCTGTCACTCGTGAAAAAGTCTGACTGCTCAGTGGAGTTGCCCAATAATGGTAACTAAAACCCCTTTCTCACTGAGCTGCGTTGGCCCGCGGATTCGAAGAACCGTGAATTGATTTGCAGTGGCACAGGACCATTCGCCATCAATGCCGAAATTCGCGAAAAAATTAAACCGGTTTAACTTTTTCACGGATGTCCTAGCTGGAGCTTTTTAACGCCAATATCGTGTAGACAACGTGCTGCTTTTGCAAAAATGTGTGTTAGCTTGCTGTTGAATCCGCGGACTGATGCTAGTGACTTTTCTCTTGTTGGAGCTGTAACTGCCAGCAACCTTCAGGGCCCTTGGCACTCTAGTTAATTAAATAAATATGAATGTGAGCTTCCAATCTCCTCAAACCTGTCACCTGTCACGTGTTACAGAAAGGAGCCAAATGCAGGATCAATTATTGACCAAAGGGGCAATGGGGGCAGGGGCAATGAAAGACTGGTAAAGTTGAGGAATGCTCAAAAATCACCTGTTTGGAACATTCCACAGGTGAACAGGTTAATTGGAAACAGGTGAGTGACATGATTAGGTATAAAGGAGCATCCCTGAAAGCCTCAGTCATTCACAAGCAAGGATGGCACGAGGTTCACCACTTTGGACGACTGCATGAGCAGTCCCAACAGTCTTTGTGGTGTACTCAATTGAATATAGGTCGAAAAAGGATTTGCAAATGATTGTATTCTGTTTTTATTTACATTTTACAGAACGTTCCAATTTCATTGGAATTGGGGTTTGTACATCAAACTGTTTGTGGCCTGTCTGGAACCTTGAAGCCAATCACAGCAGCAACTCATAGGTGTCATGCAACCACATTTTCTTGCTCTAGAACCCGTCTTCTCAAATCATTGTCCTCGATGGCTATGATTCGCTGGTGTTCTACCCCTCTCTTCCCCAGAGAGTCAGGTTTGCCGTTACTCTGGACAGTGAACAGTGCTAATTGTGAGGCTACTTACCCGGGTGGAAAGAACAGTTGAGACAAAAAAAAGCAGTTAAGATTGTCATGGGATTGAGTTGATACACGACCACTGTAGCGTTTTCTCACCCCCACAGTTGTCAAGCAGAGATGGAAAAATTGAATAAAGCTGCTTTCACACCGGGCGCGAAACAAATTTTTCGCACAACAGATTACATTCAAAGTCAATGCAAAGACCATTGACTTTGATTGACTTTGATTGTAATCTGTTGTGCGAAAAATTTGCTTAGCATCCAGTTTGAAAGCGGCTTATTTGACACTTTTTTATTTTTTCCCCAATCTAAATCTCAGGTCCATCAAAATGGCAACATTTATCAGTAACTGCTGTGCACATTCATGGTATTTCTTCAACAAAGATGGTGATATCGCTCTGAAGGCTTACATTTGTGAACTATAGGGAAATGTTTGAGTGGAAGTCTATGATGTGTTGCTGTACAGAGATATTGGCAATGAAGCTAAACATTTCTTTCCGAGCAAGCAGGCAGCTAGACTGCACCCCCACCCTGTGGCCTTGATGCCGTCTGTGGAGTCTGTCCACCCACCACTGATGTGGAGACGGGCAGAGAAGTCTAGAGCACAATTTTCCCTCCTGCGAAATGGAAGATGTCGAATAAAAGAGAAAAAAAAATCTCTTGAATCAAGGCTCAGAGTTTTTGTTCAAATATCAGACTGTGGCAAAGTTTCCCATTTGCTCTTTTCAGCCGAGAAGTTGCTAAAGATAAAAGCTTTTCTGCGCATTTCTGTCTAAACTGCGCCGCTGTTGTCTGTGCTGATTGCAGTTCTGTGAGCTCGACTCTGCGATGTCGCCACAGGTTGACGAGTTAATTAGGGAGGAAGTGGCAATCAGATACTCTATTTTTAGATAGACTGATAATAAGTACTGATCCAGAGACAGCAGTGACAGAGTAAATGACGGTTTGGTGACAAGAGCAATTTAAAACGCAGTGAGCTCTCTGTGTACATCCAGCTGAGATCTTTTTAACCACCAGAAAAGACCTGCTCTCCTATCTTTCTGTCAGACGGGCTTCTTATCCCCTTTGCTCTCAGTCTCTGTAAGAGCTTTGGCAAATTTATTTATATATATATATATATAATATATATATAAATATATATATAAATGTGTGTGTATAAACAGTGCCACCCTCAGCCTAGCCAATGCCCGGGGATAAAATGGTCTTGCAAAGCCCATGCTCTGGAGCAGTGGTTCCCAAACTCGGCCCTGGGGACGCACTGCGTAGACTGGTTTTCCCTCCAACCACAGCTGAAATCTCAGAGTGCTAATGAGCTGTTAATAGTTTTTGAGCGCACTATTCTTGTTCATCCTGATCATTTACCCATTTGGACTACATGCCAAAAATTTGCAAAGATGAAAACAAGTTTCATAGTGTGCTATATTGGAAATTACTTTTCTAACATAAAAGAAGTGGAAATTTGCCATTGATGACATGATACTATGAATTGGCTGTTTATTGATAAACTTTAGGACACATGTTCATTTAACTAACTATTTGGTGATAATGAAGCAATATGTGACATGTGATAATAAAGCATATGTGACCCTCCGGCACCAAACCAGTCACATGGGTTAGTTTTTTAAAGATGCGTTTTTGGGCTCATATTAAATACACTGTCAGATGAGCCCAAAAACTCAAATTTGAAAAATTGACCCATGTGACTGGTTTGGTGCTGGAGGGTCACATATTATAATGAATCACACCTGTTAAATGTTACTCGTTTGGTTTCAGGAAAGAACTTCAACACCTGCGTACAACACCTGCCTTAATTAGCAGCTTATTGAGTGATTGCAGTCTTGCATTTGATCGCATAAAACATATTGCTACCTTCGCTTGGCATGATTACTTGGAATACATCAAAATATACAATATGAATGTTGGGCTTTTAAACATCAGGAATGCTTAGCCATTTCTGTCATAATGTGGTTTACAGGGGTAAAATGTCCCTCTAAACTGAAAAGCAACTAATTATTTAAAAAATAATAATGGTAATAATAACAGCTTGTTAAAATTCTGGTCTCGTAATTCTAGTTGGAACAAAAACCTGCAGACTCCGTTGGGTTCCCAGGACCGCCTTTGGGAAGCACCGCTCTCGATGGTAGATTGGTTCTTCAGGCATAGTCTACTGGCATCATACAAGAAACCAATTCTTTTATTGAGAGGCAATTGGCACTCTGCAGTTGCAAATTCACCCTGAGTCAGTACAATGCGAACGCTTCAGGTTGTCGCTGTCCTGGTTTGTCTCAATAGTGCACTCACGGCCCTGTGACTTGCAGTTGTAAAGTATGTTGGTGCGAGGTTCTGAAAGACTGATCTCTCCTGTTCATGATCAGCACTGCCCTGGCCTCCCATAATGTCACTCAGCGGAGAGAACTAGGCAAGCAGTAATACAGCCAAATCAAGGGCCTCTTGAGCTTTCACTGAGTGCTTTACTCTCTGTCTGACCAACAGGAAAGAGTGGGAACAGAGAACGGTCAGCGGGAGGAGGTGAAGAGTGGAAGGAGGGAAGAACGGAGGTTGACTGAGGAGAAGATGGAGGCGGAGCAGTCGGCGACAGTGGAGGAGCTGTTGCAGGCTTGTCTCGGAGCTTTCGGTCAGTGCGTTCGACAGGACCAATGATCTCCAACCCTCTTCCTGGAGTTTTACCTTTTTGAGGGTTTTCAATCCATTCCTGCCAAAAGCGACCCTGAATCAACTGATTTACCAACCATGGTCCTTATCTTGGTAAAGACCAGTCACGGTCTTCACCAAACCTTCATATACAGAAGTGTCATTGTGCTGGGATTCTTTAATTCTCTTTTCTTTTTGACTGCCATAGCAATCATATCGCCACAGAGATGAGGTTTAGTTATGAACGGATCCCCACCACATACGGGCTCCAGTGCAGTTGTACCTCCGGTATACCTGCGGTGTTTCCGTCACTGGTCAACTATGCACACTCCCGAAACCCACTCAGTTCTACAACCCCAATTCCGAAATAGTTGGGACAAAGTGTAAATTGTGAATAAAATCAAAACGCAATGACTTTCAAATCACACTAGCCTTTATTTTATTCACAATTGAACACCAATAACATAACAAATTTTTGAACTGAGAAATTATATCAATTTTATACACAAAATGAGCTCATTACTAATTTGATGGCTGCTACATGTCTCAAAAAAGTTAGGACAGGGGCCTGTTTACCATGCTGTAGCATCCCCTCATCTTTTCAACACAGTGGAGGCATTTGGGCATTGAGGAGACACGTTTCTTGAATGTTTCTTGGAATTTGATCCCACTCTTGTTTAATACAGGCTTCCAGCTGCTGGAGAGTTTTGGGTCTCCTTTGATGGACATTTTGTTCAATTATGCTCCAAAAGTTCTCAATTTGTGAAAGATCAGGACTGCAGGCGGGCCAGTTCAGCACATAGACTCTTCTACAAAACCCAAAACCAGTGAAGTTGGCACGTTATGTAAATCATAGATAAAAACAGAATACAATGATTTGCAAATCCTTTTCGACTTATATTCAATTGAATACACTGCAAAGACAAGATGTTTAATGTTCAAACTGAGAAACTTTTTTTTTTTGCAAATAATCATTAACTTAGAATTTAAAGGCAGCAACACATTGCAAAAAAGTTGGCACAGGGGCCTTTTTACCATTGTGTTACATCGCCTTTCCTTTTAGCGACACTCAGTAAACATTTGGGAACTGAGGAGACCAATTTTTGAAGCTTTTCAGGTGGAACTCTTTCCCATTCTTGCTTGATGTACAGCTTAAGTTGTTCAACAGTCCGGGGTCTCCGTTGTTGTATTTTACGCTTCATAATGCACCAAACATTTTCAATGGGAGACAGGTCTGGACTACAGGCAGGCCAGTCTAGTACTCGCACTCTTTTACTACGGAGCCATGCTGTTGTAACACGTGCAGAAAGTGGCTTGGCATTGTCTTGCTGAAATAAGCAGGGGCGTCCATGAAAAAGACGTTGCTTGGATGGCAACATATGTTGCTCCAAAACCTGTATGTACCTTTCAGCATTAATGGTGCCTTCACATTTGTGTAAGTTGCCCATGCCTTGGGCACCAATACACCCCCATTCTATCACAGATGCTGGCTTTTGAACTTTGTGCCTATAACAGTCCGGATGGTTCTTTTCCTCTTTGGTCCGGAGGACACGACGTCCACAGTTTTCAAAAACCATTTGAAATGTGGACTCGTCAGACCACAGAACACTTTTTCACTTTGCATCTTAGATGAGCTTGGGCCCAGCGAAGCCGGCGGCGTTTCTGGGTGCTGTTGATAAATGGCTTTCGCTTTGCATTGTAGAGTTTTAACTTGCACTTGCAGATGTAGCGACGAACTGTAGTTACTGGCAGTGGTTTTCTGAAGTGTTCCTGAGCCCATGTGGTGATGTCATTTACACACTGATGTCGGTTTTTGATGCAGTACCACCTGAGGGATCGAAGGTCACGGGCATTCAATGTTGGTTTTCGGCCTTGTCGCTTACGTGCAGTGATTTCTCCAGATTCTCTGAACCTTTTGTCGATATTACGGACCGTAGATGATGAAATCCCTAAATTTCTTGCATTAGCTCATTGAGGAATGTTGTTTTTAAACTGTTCGAGAATCAGCTCACGCATTTGTTCACTAAGTGGTGACCCTCGCCCAATTCTTGTTTGTGAATGACTGAGCATTTCAGGGAAGCTGCTTTTATACCCGATCATGGCACCCACCTGTTCCCAATTAGCCCGTTCACCTGTGGGATGTTCCAAATAAGTGTTTGATGAGCATTCCTCAACTCTCTCAGTCTTTTTTGCCACTTGTGCCAGCTTTTTTGAAACATGTTGCAGGCATCAAATTCCAAATGAGCTAATATTTGCAAAAAATTACAAAGTTTACCTGTTCGAACAATAAGTAACTTGTCTTTGCAGTGTATTCAGTTGAATATAGGTTGAAAAGGATTTACAAATCATTGTATTCTGTTTTTATTTATGATATACACAACATGCCAACTTCACTGGTTTTGGGTTTTGTACTACAAAGCCATGCTGTTGTAATTGCTGCAGTATATGGTTTTGCATTGTCCTGCTGAAATACAAAAGGCCTTCCCTGGAATAGATGTCATCTGGAGGGGAGCATATGTTGCTCTAAAACCTTCATATACCTTTCAGCATTCATGGTGCTTTTTAAAACATGCAGGTATCCCACACCATATGCACTTATGCATCCCCATACCATCAGAGATGCTGGCTTTTGAACTGAATGCTGATAAAAGGAGGGGTGGTCTTTCTCTTTTTTAGCTCGGAGGACACAAAGCCCATGATTTCCAACAAGAATGTCAAATTTGGACTCGTCTGACCACAGAACACTTTACCACGTTGCTACAGTCCATTTTAAATGAGCCTTGGCTCACAGAACACGGTGGCGCTTCTGGATCATGGTCAACAATGGCTTCCTTTTTGCATGATAGAGATTTAGGTGGCATCTGTGGATGGCACGGCGGACTATGTTTACAGACTGTGGTTTCTTGAAGTACTCCTGGGCATATTAAGTAATGTTAATGACCGAATCATGCCAGTGAGTCGTGCAGTGGCATCTGAGGGCTCGAGGATCACAGGCATCCAGTAAAGGTCTTCAGCCTTGTCCCTTACGCATAGTGATTTTTCCAGTTTCTCTGAATCTTTTGATGATGTTATGCACTGTCGATGATGAGACCTTCAAAGCCTTTGCAATTTGACGTTGTGGAACATTGTTTTTAAAGTATTCCACAATTTCTGAACGCAAGCCTTCACAGGTTGCTTGAGCCTCTGGCCATCTTTACTTCTGAGAGACATCCCTTTTATTGCCAATCATGGTACATACCTAATGCCAGTTAACTTAAGTCCGTGCTAAATCTTCTTTCAGCTGATTCTTTGATATATTAATTGCTTTTTCAGCCCTTTTTCCCTGTGTCCCAACTTTTTTGAGACCTGTTGCAGCCAGAAAATTTGAAATAAGCTCATTTTGTGGATAAAATTTAAAATGTCTCAGTTTCTATGTTTATGTGATCTGAAAATCATTGCATTTTAATTTTATTCACAATTTACACTTCGTCCCAGCTATTTCGAAATTGGGTTTGTAGTTTAGTGAACACTGAAACCGAGTGAGTGGGTATATAGTTACGTTAGCTAGCCAGTTTGCAGTGTCCTGTTTATTAATTTTCTTTTCACAGATATAGACGTCAGCGACCTTAAATTCCAAAATTTAATTAGGGGTTCAAGCCCAGGGCTGAAACCCTGTTGTTTTTGTGCTGTTTTCCATTTTCTTTATACGTGTGAATGCTGAAAGCCGTAAAAATGCTGAAAGCCGCGAAAGCCGAAAACCTAGGCCGTAGGTCCAATTCCTTCGAAATTTGCTGTGGATCATCATTCGACCAAGCTTATCAAAGATTTCTTCGGCTTGTTGAAATCTCATTTCGTTTCCAAGATATTGACCAATGAACTTCAGCAGGGGCGTGACTTGGCACATAAATGAAAAAAATTCAACAACCATTGGGCCAATCATCATAGAATTTGCAGAATATGTCCATGTAAGTACCAGGAACATACATTGACAGTTTCATGCAAATCGGCCCATGGGGGGCACTATAAATGCAAAAAATGGGCATGGCATGACACAAATCTGACTATAAATCAGCAATTGTTTGTCCTATAGCCATAAAACTCACAGGATGTATTTATATAAGTACTTGAAACATACCCTGAAAATTTCATGGGAATTGTTTAATAGGGGGCGCTATAAATGCAAAACAAAGCAACGTGGTATAACACAAATCAGACTATAAATCATAAATAGTTTTTTCAGTCAATACAAAACTCTCAGGATATGTCCACATAAGAGCCTGAAACATAGCCTGAAAGTTTCAATCAAATCGACAGGTAGGGGGCACCACAAATGCAAAAAAGTGGCATGGTATTACACAAATCAGATTATAAATCAGAAATTGTTTGTCCTATCGCCACAAAACTTACAGGATATGTCCACATAAATATCTGAAACATAACTGACCAGGTTAATAGCAATCAACCACAAGGGGGTGCTACAAATGCACAAAATAGCCTAACATAACACAAATCAGACTATACATCATAAGTTGTTGGTCCAATCATTACACTGGCAAAATAGGTCCACATAAATACCTGTAAGAAAAAAAGAACGAAAGAAGGGACAATCCAATCTTCGAATGAAAAATGGTGTTTATTTCCAGTAAAAACGGCAGTGAACAGAAATACGGGTAACGTACTCTGGGTTCAGCGGAGTCAAAGTGAACCCCGAGCCTCCCCAACGTACATTTCTTATACATGAAAAAACCTTTGAAGTTGGCCAGGCATATTGAGTGTATTCATTACTTAAATAATGCTGATCACAGTCTCTTGGGGTGAAACCGGTCTTCAATGTATAATGGTGAGGCGTATCATGATTAAGTTTAATGGTCAGAAGACAATTGTTTCCCCAGCTGGATAGCCATGTGGGTGCTAATTGTGTTTGGATGGTCTCTGATTGACTTAGGATGGCTCTCAGTATGTCTCCTCCGACAGTTGATGGCCTTCGTTGGCTTTTCCTGTTTTCAGGTGTTACCATGAGGCCAGGGTGTGGGCCTTCTCTTTGTTATTTTGACAAGATTACCATTTCAGAGCATGTGGCGGTTCCATGCTTGTTGATTGTCGGGGCTAACTAAATTATGAGTCTCCCGCTCTCCAGCAGAATGATTCACAATTCCTTACAGTCCCCCCTTTTGATGCTATTAAGCCACAAATAGCATCACACCAAGTGTCTCAATCACGCCAAAGAGGTGTCCAGTAGGGTAATGTCCTGCCTTAGGTTGCCCCCGTCTATGGCCATCAGGGAGACTTACCCGTCGTGGGACTCATTACCATCAATCACACTGGATCTCTCTCCCTTCAATGGCATCTCGTCATTAGGGATGAAGGAGTATCAACTGAGAACCACTATAGCCAACAGGACCGTTCCAGAGTTATGCTGGAAGAGTTTGTAATCTTTCATCTCAACACAACATTCAGGATAACATGAAACTTTGGAAAACAATTGTCTTTGCATCACAACACAGAATCCATACAGGACAAATTTTCACAATCTTATCATGCATCCTTGTGTGTGTGCGTGTGTGTGTACGTGTGTGTGTGTGTGTGTGTGTGTGTGTGTGTGTGTGTGTGTGTGTGTGTCCATGAAATGTGACCAAATGATTGTCTCTCAGTCTTTTCTTGAAATTCTTCTCTCTCAGCCTCTCAAACTTGTGCACTTGTGCAGCCTGTCCAGAGGGCTCCGCTCAGACAAGGGTCTTGCCAATCCGCTCACATTTCTGAGCAGTCCACATCTTTGTTGGTCTGAGGTTTTTTTTTTTTTTTTTAATGTCCATATCATTTGGCTGTCTGTAAATCTGCCATGCGGTTGATCATTCTGGCTTCCCTCATGGTCCTGTGCTCGCTCTGTGGGGGCCTTGTCCCCATCTTTCTCCTCTTCATCTCTTTTGTCTCTCAGGTGGACTCTGGCCCCACAGTTCCTGTGCCATTTGGTTGGTGATATACTTTCTGAAATGATAACTCCAGAAAAAAAAAATGTTGCCCCCTTTTTTCCCCACACACATCTACACATATGCATCATACATAAACAAAAAGAAAACTGACACACTCTCTCACACACTCCAATCTTTTTGACAGTGTTAGTCTTAAATTTTTAACGGCTTGTGTCTGAGCTAAAATCTGTTTCCTCTAGCAGTGATGGCCTCGCGTGAATGGCCTCCTCGTTTAGTCTTTTGTCATGAGACAGAGCCAATTGCGTCTCTAAGATGTGAACTTTTTTCAGCAGGTCTTGATAGCTTTTCACTCTTAATGGTGAAGAGTAACACCTTCTGGCTTTGTGTCCCCTTTTACCACATGAAAAACAAACGGGTACCTGGTCTCTTGTTCTCCTCCCTCAGCAGTTCCTTGCGATGTGTCCCTCTTTTCCGCATGCATAGCAAACCATGTTTCTGAAGTCTGGAGCTCTGTGATTCCCCTCTGAAGAATGAGAGGATTCCGTCCCTCTTTTTCCTCTGGTCCTGTAGGAAAGTCTTCTTCCTATTACCGCAACTGGATGCGATATTCTCGACAGAGACTGATTATTATAGAACTGGGTCATTTTTGCCACAATGTCTGAATACGGTGTGTTTGAATCGACAAGTAGTGCAAGGGCATGCCGAGTATGTGCGTCACTCTGAGAAAGGAGCGCGGATTTGAACATAGGATCTTGCTGAGTCAAGTTCGCAACACCACTGTAGGAACTAAATGCCTCCCATAACCTGGCCGCATAAGCTGCTGGATGCTCCCCTGGCGACATCACGACTTCTCGTATTTTGTCCCAGTCAACCGAACGTGTTCCTAACACCCCCAACAGAGCAGATTTTCTCTCCTCTGTCCTTGCATCCCTGTCATGAATACTCTGTGGGAGAGCACTAGCCAACGCATGGGGCAAGCAAGCAGCCAAAATGATGCACGCATCAGCATCGGTCAAACGGTGCAGGTTAACCATCCTTTCTAAATTGGATAAAAATTCCACAGGGTCTTGCATGCCAGGCTCAAATTTCCCGATATTATGAACCAGCGACTCGATTTCAATAGGTGATAATTGTTTTACTGTTGTAGTTGTCGTTATACGGTCTCCCCCCTCTCCAGGTACAATCGTCATCGTTTCATGCACTGGTGCGAGCGGGAATTTCAGAGTACAGTTATAACTGTCATCACTGTCATTATTCATGTCCTGTCTTTTAGGTTTACTCCAGAAATCATCGTCCTTCCAGTTTCTCTGGTCTGTGTGATGTCCTGTGCTTTGATTGCACTTCTCAAATAAGTAATCATATGCAGTTTTAAAATTCCTCACTTCTCTGTACGCATTATCCAAATCGCGCTGTAACTCTGAATTAAATTTCCTTAATTCGGCAACCTCCTTACGCAAATCCAATTGAATTTCAGCATTCAAATTGGCGTTAACGTGATGACTTTCAATATCAGCCTGTTTATTCTCGATCTCTTTCTTTAAATTGCCATTCTCCGTTTCAAGCGCATCTAATCTCTTTTTACAGATTTTATATGACGCTAGAACACCCGTCATAGCTACTGAAACTTTTCCTTTTTCATTTAATTTGCCCATCTTTGGGTGACTGTCAAACTGGCACAAAGCCCATGCATACGGCTCCGCCTGACTTTCAATGCCCTCTAAGATTTCCGATTTACCATGTTTGGCAATGTAACGCACAACAAAGTTTTCCATGACTATAGTTGGCAACGTTCCTTCGACCAAACTAACTGTCAAGTCGGTTACCTTAAGGGAAAACAAATAAAACGCAGTTTCTGTTCCAGTGCTTTGGACACAGACAACTTCACTATTCCAGTTACTTTAGGAATACAAAAACTCAACACAGTTTCTGTCCCAGTGCGTCGGGCACAGCAACCAACTGTTCCAGATCCCAATGACAATTCTCTACCACAGTACTTCGGGCCGACTCAGTTACTTTAGAATCGTTTTCGAATTGTAACAAACCACAACAGGCACTCGGTTTCAGTTACGTTAGAAACAAAGAGAAACAACTCTACTGCCACTATACTTCGGGCATCCGTGATTCAACCGACCAGTTACTTTAGGCCAACAACAATGCCACACTCTGTCGGGCACGAACCAGTTAAACCTCACACTGCCACAGTACTTCGGGCGCAAACCACACTACTTCGGGTTAACTTTATAGTGTAGGTTTAAACTTCAGAGCCGCGGTACTTCGGGCTCACCAATTTCTAGTTACGCACGAAACCTAATTCAAGTCACAAATCTGCGTACGTACAGTCGCACTGAATCAGTCACTGTACAGCTTTACTGAATTGTCTGGAATTAAGCTCCAACTCCTACTGCAAACTTTTACTGAAAGATAAAAAAATTATCCCGATCCTTAAACTCCTTTCTAGGTTTTTTAAGCGGGGTGTCCGTAAAACAGAAGCAACAGCAAAATGAAGAAACCGCGTTTCTTACCTTAGTGTAAGAAAAAAAGAACGAAAGAAGGGACAATCCAATCTTCGAATGAAAAATGGTGTTTATTTCCAGTAAAAACGGCAGTGAACAGAAATACAGGTAACGTACTCTGGGTTCAGCGGAGTCAAAGTGAACCCCGAGCCTCCCCAACGTACATTTCTTATACATGAAAAAACCTTTGAAGTTGGCCAGGCATATTAAGTGTATTCATTACTTAAATAATGCTGATCACAGTCTCTTGGGGTGAAACCGGTCTTCAATGTATAATGGTGAGGCGTATCATGATTAAGTTTAATGGTCAGAAGACAATTGTTTCCCCAGCTGGATAGCCATGTGGGTGCTAATTGTGTTTGGATGGTCTCTGATTGACTTAGGATGGCTCTCAGTATGTCTCCTCCGACAGTTGATGGCCTTCGTTGGCTTTTCCTGTTTTCAGGTGTTACCATGAGGCCAGGGTGTGGGCCTTCTCTTTGTTATTTTGACAAGATTACCATTTCAGAGCATGTGGCGGTTCCATGCTTGTTGATTGTCGGGGCTAACTAAATTATGAGTCTCCCGCTCTCCAGCAGAATGATTCACAATTCCTTACAACCTGCAACATACTCTTTAAGTGGTTTTTGTCCCCCGCCGCCACTGTAGCGAGCGGAGCGGGGGACATAGTATTCAGCTCCATCCGGCCGTTCGTCATGTCCCGTTTGTTCTGAAAGCGATATCTCAAGAACAGTTTGACCGATTCCATTCATCTTTGGTGTTAAGGTATATTGGTGAGATATGCCAACGCCAGTAGATTTCTGTGACCTTGGCATTATTCTCAAGGTCATTACAACCATTTAACCACTTACAAATTCCTTGTCAACATGTTATCACAAGAACGGTTCAACCGATTCCATTCATCTTTGGTGTCAAGGTGTATTGGGGATGGGGGACATAGTATTCGACTCCATCTGTCCGTCCGTCCCGGCCCATTTGTTGTGAACGTGATATCTCAAGAACGATTTGACCGATTCCATTCATCTTTGGTCTCAAGATTTATTATGGGCGGGGGACATAGTATTCAGCTCAGTCCGTCTATCCGTCATGTCCTGTTTGTTGTGAACGCGATATCTCAAGAACGGTTTGACCGATTCCTTTCATCTTTTGTGTCAAGGTGTATTGGGGGGGGGGGGTGCTCACAGCCCACTAGATTTACATGACCTTGGCATTGTTCTCAAGGTCATTACTAGTATTTTACCACTTACAAATACCTTGTCAACAGGATATCTCAAGAACGGTGTGACCGATTCCATTCATCTTTGGTGTCGAGGTGTACTTTAGTGGCAACACTTGTTAATTAAGTTGTTAAAGCTTTCAACTACTAATGGTCTTTCTTGGCTTGAACCCCGGTATTGCCACTTGCGGCTATATTTCCTAAATAATTCTGTAAGTGAATTTCCAAACGTCTTGTTATGCTGGAATAATTTTTCACCGTCTTTGTGACACAAGTAATGAGTTATGAAGCCTAAGTAGGCTCATGCATAACCAGAAAAAATTGGCATTATTTGTATTCTGCGCAAAGGGATTAAGTATCTTTTTGTGAGGTACTAAACAAAGTTAGGAACACAACTGCAGCTGAGATGAACGCTTCAGATTTGAACCACTGACTATGAATTGGTCAAAGTCGCAAACCGAGCATCACATCGGACCAGATCATGTTAGACTTACGATTCCACGCTTCTATCATTTGCCCCACTGTGGCAAATTTGGTTGGGATGTTTTCGCTTCATCTGAAAGATGGTCGGGACATATACTGTCCATCCCTACTCAAATTTACGCCTATGTCTCGCACACTTACCATTTCTAGATAAGATTGGCAATGTGGAATTCAATTAAATTCAATTCTATTTTATTTATGTAATGCTTTTCACAGTCGGGCTGTTACTAAGATGCTTTATAGTGTAAAAAAGGTCAGCGCCCAACTAATGAGGTAAAAAAAAAAAAAATTCCCAGTTGGGAGAAAAATCCTTAAACCGCATTCCTTTTGGAGTAATCTTTACGAGAACGCTTGAGCGCATTTGGCGGTGGGGTGAGATGAGGGGTTTTCTTCCGTTTTAGATGATAAAGGCTCTGTGAAGGACGCATCTCTGGTGCGCATGTTCCTCACGATGCACCCATGGTACCTGCCCTCCTCTGACCTGGCTAAGAAGCTCCTGCACATGTATCCTTTAGTTCATCTGGGCACGCTCAGTGGCGCACTTCTAGTGCCAAAATGGTTACCTTTGTTTAGTTACCACTGACCGGTTCGATAAAGCTTTGCTCAGGTATTGTTAGGCCTAGTTTTGTAAGTAAAAATCGGGGTCACAAATGAAAGTTGGCCAAAGGTAAATTTAGCTCTGATATTAGGAAATATTTTTTCACCCAAAGAGTAATTTCGATGTGGAATAGCTTACTTGACCTTATTGTTGAGGCAGAAACCTTGGGAATTTTCAAGAACAGGCTTGATTTAGCTCTAGCTACCATTGAGTCATTGAGTACATTTAAATTAATAGATTCACTATAGTAATAAGAAACTGACAAGCCTAGTTAGGCTGAACGTCCTGTTCTCGCCACTCATGGTATGTTACAGTGTTTTAAGTCAACCTTTAAACCAGCTTCTGCTGGTAAGTCCACATTATTCAAATTTCCCTTTTAAATAACATAATCGATCCTTGCTCAGACCATACATTGACTTACGTGCATCTGTGCACATACGTTTCTGTATTATCAGGTAGTTTATTGCATTGTATTTTGGGATATGTATGAAGGTAATGAACTTTAATCCAGGGTACTTGGAATGAATGATGCTGGCATGCCTTTGCCTTTCCATGTAGAAACAATCTCTTGATGGATCCTGTCTAAGATGGGCATTCCTTAACACCGCCTCAGGTCCCAGGCGGACAACTGCTCCACCGAACTCCGCATGCAAATCTGCCATTTGGTGAAGTATGAGAGGATTACACTAAATCCAGCTGTATTCATATTTATTTATCTTTTCATTCACTTAAATGTAATACATTGTGTTCAAATCCTGTCAACTACCGTGTGGTTGTATTTCAAAAGTAAACGCAAAAAGAGCAATTATGGTAATTACATAGGGTGGAAAATGGCGGAAAATACAGACTGTGAAAATGGCTAGATGATACGGCAAGAATATTCTGGCCATATGCACTACCAGTCAAAAGTTTTTGCACACCCTAAGATCCTGTCAAGTCTTTATCTTGCATGTAAATTTGCATCAATGGAATCACTGGAACCCAATACTTGTTTATTACAAATAATAAATTTACAAGAAAAATCCGCAAGGAATCCAACACAGGTGAATGAAATGATCAGCTCGCGATCAACCCCCTGAAGCTGCTTGATAATGAGTGGTTCATTTGAATCACCTGTGCTGGAGCAGGTAGATCTAACACATGCAGGACGGGTGGTTCTCTAGGAGACGTTTGGGAAGCACTGGATTAGACCAGCGTTACTGATCTGCTTAAATACTGACAAAATGACTGATCCTGGTTTTTCTTAATTTGTTTTGTTATATACGGTTTATACATTGGGCTTCTGTTATACAACCAATATGAGACTATTACACAAGAACAAAATATAAAAAATTGTGACAATTGCAAAAAATATTGAGGTGTGCAAAAACTTTTGACTGGCAATGTACATATTTAGATAACTGGCAGCAAGTCTGAGGTGTAGTTGTGTCTTTAAATTTTTGCAGGGGAATGGTTATGCCATATGATGGGTAGTAAAGTGGGTCAGGAGATGGGCGAGATGGCGATTGTATAGCGTGCCCCATTTTGTGCATACGGCGCTGATACTTACACATTATACCTCCTGCATTGACAGTTGAGCATAGGTATCAAACCAAATTCTACAAGCATGGCTGCTGTGTGGGTATGCAGATGCGCCTGACGTATGTTAGTGCTCCTTCAGTCTTCTCCTCTTTCCCTGTCTGCAGGTACTGGATCTCAGAGTTTCCTGCCGAGTTCGACTTGAACCCAGCCCTGGTGGAGAAGATCCGAGACCTAAGGGAGTGGCTCTCCCATGCGAGCCGTGGAAACCCTGACTGCCTCATAGACATCGAGAGCGTGTGCGTGCCCTCCATGGACTGTAGAAAATTATTGACTTTGGCGCTGTGACAAGTACAGAGCACGGGGTGTGCAATGACACAAGAAAAAAAAAATAAGACCTGGCCACGAGATAGAAGTCTTTCCCTCGATTTTCCAATCTAGTTCCAACAACATAGTTATTTCGCGGCCACAAAATACGTTCCCAAGATTTAGGGAACTCGTGGCAACGAGATTGAAGTCGTTCCCACGATTTAGCTTTCGCATGGCCACAAGATACAAGTTGTTCCCTCAATTTAAATGAACGAAATTGAGGGAACAAGTTATATGTCATAGCCATAAGTTAACTAAATTGTGGGAAGTGGTCGTATTTCATGGCCACGAATTCGCTAAATTGTGGGAAGGAGTTAATTACATTGAGGGAACGCATTAGAACTTGTGGCCACCGATTGGCTAAATTTGCGGGAACTACTTTTATCTCGTGGCCACAAATTATTGTTTTTTTTTTTCATGTCATTGCACTTCCTGGGCTCCGTATACAACACCCATTCACTCACCAATTTGTATGGATGATTCCATAAATTTTGCCAGAGGCCGCTGCCACAAGTGACACAGTAAATGGACTATTACTTATGCTTTGAAATTACTTTGATTTTCACAGCAGGATAACTTAATTAACCCCTTAAACTCAGATATTTCACATTAGTCTCCCCCCTCAAGTAACTTCAAAGTTAGAAAAAGCTTTTTTTTAATGTTTTAGGACAATGTCACATACATATTCTGTATCTGCTGGTTCCGGTACATCTCTGATACTGAGAGGATACATCACCAATAAACTTTTACTGAATATACAGTAATTATATTCAAACCCAGGACGCCACATCATTCCATCATGGCCACAGCATTCCATCGAATGGGAAATATCTAGATTTGGTATTTCATTCTATACACATTTGACATACACATTTGACTGTAATTAAGAATGACATATTTGGGATCTTTGGAAACTTTGGGATCTCTATTAGAATTCAGTGGCTGCATTTTATTGACCCATATAAGGGTCTGAAGTTTTCTTGGGGTTAACATGTACCTGGAGAATCATGGTATTGGAAAGTTCAGGCTTCCATAAAGGCACTCAGATATGACAAAATTACTGTGGTGAACAGAGGGACAGCTCCTTTGAGTGAAGATGTTTGGTGTTTTTCTCAGGCCGTCTTTTGAGTGGAAAAGGCAGGTTACCCAGAGCAACCCGTCCGGCCTTAAGAAGAGGAAGGTGTCCCTGCTGTTCGATCACCTGGACTCCAGTGAGCTGGCAGAACATCTCACCTATCTGGAGTACAAATCCTTCTGCAAGATTCTGGTGAGTTTGCCATCAGGGGCTTTAAAGACCTGCATTAACCTCACCTTTTAGTAGGGATGCACCGATCAAGCTTTCTCAATCCTGATACCGATACCAACACCGATACTTATACCTTGGGTATGGGTATCGGACAAAACAGAGTACCGATTCAATACTGATGTTTAATGAATAAACTTTATGCCTCGGTGTGTGGATGAGCCTGGACCATTCTTTTATGTGGAAGGCAACATCAGGCTTGACTTAAACATTTCTTTCCTAACTTTGTAAAACAAAATCTAACAAATAAATACATTGATATAAATGCACTTAACCCTTTGTTGCATAGAGTACATACAAATGCCTTGGACCATTTGTTGGGATTTGGTGCAATATTTTGTGTGTGTGTGGGGAGGGTTGCAAGTGGGTGGTCTGTCTGTCCATTATTTTAAGCATTATGCCTGTGGGATGCACACTGCCATCCAGTAATTTGGACATTATGCATGCCGAGTGACAGAAATAATGTGAAGTTGAAGAAACCTGGTCATTGATATGCATGATGATCTGTCTGTATTCTGGACATTGTTTATTTGAGCTATTTACTCACCATGCATAATGTCCAATATTTTTGATAGACTCAGATGTATTCCAACAAACAGACATGGATAACATGGGTTATGTGTTTGCAGTTTGTGCTATATCATGTATTTCCATCCCCCAACAGAAAAAAGTCTGATCAAAACTTGAACAATATAAGACTATTTCTGACTTTCGCCAACTTTCCTCTTACTTGTGGATGCAGCCATTGTGATTGTTTGTGGTAAATCATGTGACTAATCAGAGAGGCACCTATTGAGGAAATTATTATCTGGAAATGTCCAGTTAAATGTACATTTTGTGTTTTCAGGGTATCTATGAGCCTAGAGAGAATAAACCCCACTTATGTCCAAAATATTGGACAATGTGCAACAAAGGGTTAATTGTGATTTATTAATATCATGGTATCTGATTCCAGATAATTCCAGCTAATTTTCACCAAAACCACATCCAGCTATTTAAGTCAATATTTGACGAATATCAGCATTTCTAGCACACGATTACTCTCAACATATTCTCGTTCACAGCAGTTTCGCAGACCTTGTATACCTTAGGCGACATGTCACTGCCACCCTCTAATATTTATTGAAAATATTCTTGGCTTCATTAATGAACATTTTGAGCTTTTTATCTTTTAATCACTTGGTTTTAAAATAATGAATAGTTATTACTATTACAATTACTATTCACATTTGCATGCTTAAGCTAAAGCTGAACTTGGTCCTATAGTTAGAATAGATAATAAAGAAAGAGTCTTGTTTATGACCTTAGATTTCCTCTAGAAACCAGATGGTAAGCTCCTGTCTTCCATTTGTTCTCTATTCTTCCGCGGTCTTTGAGGTTCTGTTTGGTCCCTCAAGGCTCTCCTTGTTTATTGCAGTTGTAAACTACTCAAGTGCTTGGGTGCAAAATCTCCCTTGCCACCAGACCTTTACCACACCCACATGAAGGTTCCTCCAAAACTATTTGTTTACCTGCATCAAGGCTACAAGGTTGCGAGACATGACAGCATGACATAAACACTTTTCTACCTTTTGATGGTTCCCTATTTTTTGCCAATTGAATCATTGTCAAAAAAGTAACTTCAGTTTGTACCCCATTCATTTACGTCAGAATGATTTGGTGGCTTCAGCAGATGCATTTTTTTCTAACATCTTGGGTTGAACAGCGGAAATGTTTTTGCTGAGAATATACGGGGACCATCAGGTCGGTCTACAGTGTGGCTTCCCAATCCTGTTCCTGGACATGCCCCGTCCTGCCAGTTTCATTTCTACCCAAACAATGTGCGTCCCATTCCAGAGCTGGAAACCCACGAGTTGGTAACTTGTTGAGTTAGGTGTGTCAAGTTATGATTGGAGTGAGAACCTGCAGAACAGTGGTTGTCCTGTTACGGGATTGGATAGCCCTGGTCTTGAGGGTGTTTGCCCTTACCTGTGCATCTGACGTGCCTTGCTGATTCTCTGCTGGGTTCTCAGTTCCAGGACTATCACAGTTTTGTGATGCATGGCTGCACGGTGGATAACCCTGTCCTGGAGCGCTTCATCGCCCTCTTTAACAGCGTGTCCCAGTGGATCCAGATCATGGTTCTCAGCAAGCCCACTGCTCCCCAAAGGGCTGTGGTCATTTCGCACTTCATCAGGGTCGCCCAGGTCTGTACCCTTCTATATATCCATCTCCATACATCCATTACATCCATACATATATATATCCATATCCATACATCCATTATCTATCTCCCTTTATACCCAATATCTATCCATCCTCAGTTTTGGTATGCACTATGCAGTTATTTTTATTATGCATTGAGTTGCTGTCAGTGTTTTGCCACGAAGAGTGATGTGTTTTGATTTGGCAGCCATGCTACGACTCGTGGCCATGCAGCCATGCCTCGTGGCTGAAGCTAAGCAGGCGTGGGCTTGGTTAGTACTTGGATGGGAGACCACCTGGGAAAACAAAGTTGCTGCTGGAAGAGGTGTTGGTGGGTCAGTTGGTTGCGATCTTCCCTCTGGTGGAATAAGCTCCAATGCCCCAGTGCAGTGATGGGGACACTGTACTGACGGAGATGCCGTCTTTTGGATGAGAAGTTAAACCGAGGTCCTGACTCACTGTGGTCATTAAAGATCCTATGACACTCATCAATAAGAGTAGGGGGTTCCCTGGCATCATGGCTAAATTCCCAACCTGGCTCTTTCGACCTGCCACCTAATCATCCCCTGATCTAATCTGGCTGTGGATCTTGCCCTCTCCCTCCCCACCTCAACCCCCCAGGGCTCCCTTGTAAAAGAGACCTCAATCTCAAACGGACTTCACTGGTTAACTAAAGGTTAAATTTAAAAAAATAATAAAATCTGATTAAGCCTGAGATTTGGCAGCACGTGGTTGGTGCAGTCTGGCTGGATTTGAATCGAGTTAGTTCTAGTTGGGAGCCCGGTTTTTGAAAGTGACGTGAGTCACTGCTAAATTTGGTTCTGCTTTGGCTCCTTTTTCCGGCAATTTCACGGCTGCCATTTTTGTCAGATGTTGGCAATTTACAGCCGTGGCGTTTCAAAAAACAATACTCTCACTCACAGTGGTCATTTAAGAGCTGGCAGTGTGTCTCTGAAGTCGGGGGTATTAGCTTCTGCTGTGTGATCTGCCATCTCTCAGATGTTTGACTGCACAATTAATCGATTTCTCTGCCTGTTTTGGTCTGCAGTCTCAGAGAAAAATGAAGGATCAGTTAACTGTCCACATTAAAAACACAGCAGTAAAAAATGAGGCCTGATTAACTGACTGCAAAAATCACACTCTCTCCTGTCTGTCTCTCTCTCTCTCTCCCTCTGCCTTTCTCATCCCCCTCTCCTCCCCTTTCTGTCTCCCACTCTCTGCACCTCTCCCTCTGCCTTCCTCCTCTCTCTCTCTGTATCATCCCTCTCTTCATTCCTCCTTCACTCTGCTCTTCTGCTCTCCTCCTCTCCATCTCTCCCTCGCCGCTGTCTCCCTCTCCATCCCTGGCTCCATCTCTCGCCTCGTCTCCCACTCTCCCGCTACCCTTCCCTCCATTGCTGTATCTCTCTCCCTCTCTTTCCTTCTCCCTCTCTTGCTCTCTCTCCCTCTTTCCCTCTACATCGCTCCATCTCTCTCTGTCTCTCTCTCCCTCCCTTGTTCCATCTCTCTCTTTTCCCTCTCCATCAATCCATTGCTCTCTATCTCCCCTTTGTCCCTCTACATCCCTTGCTCTACCTCTCTCCCCATCCTCTCCATCCATTGTTCTACCTCTCTCCCCATCCTCTCCATCCATTGTTCCATCTCTCCGCCTCTCCTTCTCCATCCCTTGTTCTATCTCTCTCTGTCTCTCCGCTCTATCTCTCTCTCTCTCTCTCTCTGTAGAAGCTGCTGCAGCTGCAGAATTTTAACACCCTGATGGCTGTGATCGGAGGCCTGAGCAACAGCTCCATCTCCAGACTGAAGGACACGCAGGAGCACGTCTCCGGCGAGACCCGCAAGGTTCTCCAACTCGTCCCTCGACGCCGTACATCACCATAATTACTTCCTCTCCCTCGTTTACCTGTTACTCGCCTCCTCGGCGGCCGTTAATCGTGCTCGCGGGGGGTTGTTTTCTGTTTGTTTACGTATTGTGCATTCGCGTGGAAACCCGACCGCAGGACTCGCGGACCCGAAGCCATCTGGCTCATGAGCCCTGCCAAACCCACACCAGCTCGCTGGGACTTAATGTTATTTTTATGACACACCATATTAATCAAATGAGATTTCACCCGGAGATAATGAACCAGTTGCTTAAGGCAGACTTTTTTGTTTTGTTTCGTTTTGTTTTGCTTTGCGTTGTTTTAAATATTCCAGTTCTAAGGTCTAGAAATCCCCTGCATTCGGTCACCGGCAGTGATTGGTCCGTTGGTAGCTGAACTTTGAGTTAAGAACATTCTGAAAATTTGTTACTTGATTATACGCCTCATAAGGTCGCATTTTATTTAATTTCAAGAATATAAAGGAGTGGATATTATACTGGACGCATTTAGAAAAGAATTTGGCCTCAACATTGAAGCCTCCGGTCCACTATTGGTAATGCATCTACTCTGGTCATTCCTATTAATCTGTAGTCTGATTAGTAGCATGTGCCTCGAAGATGTCAAAGCAGCAGTGCTTTGATGGTAAGGCTCTCAAGCAAGATTAGGATACTAACAGCGTTCCGAGGGTGTCAAGTAAATTGGTGCCCCAATTACAGCTGCCATAGTTGCAAAAACCATTGTTAAGGGCATAGTACTAAAAGCACTTTGGTCAACAATTTTACACACCATGAGTTAAGGATGGGAAAACGAACTCGATAGTTACCTAAGCTCACTACCTCAATTTTGTCAAAATGAAATTTTTTTAAAATTAAGCATTCAGTTATTTAAGCCCACAAAGGAAAGTGTGTCAAAATTTTTTTACAACATTCGCCAAAAAGTAAAAGAAAAAAATTACACCAAAAGTAAAAAAGAACTTTCACTGTAAGTCAAAACTCTCTTATAAGGACGGATGGACACTTGGCGGTTTATTTGTTCAAAACAATAGCCGTACTGCTCCTAAAATCAGCAAAACTGAATTAATCCTTGAATTAAAAGTGGTGTATCTGACTATTCCCTGAGGATTTGACCACCCCCTGTATGCTACTTCAGGTTGATAATGTTCAACCAGCCTCGCGCTAATGTCATATTTGTGAACGCTTCTAATGAAAATTGAAATTTCATGACACAAGGACTTTTTTGACTGCTATAGCTATACTGCTATTGTCTGCTATACTTTGTTGTTTGTTGCTACAAAGTATTTGATGTCAGAAAATTAGTGATTCACCTATTATTTTCAGTGGAATCATGTAAGAAGTGAACCCCTATCACAGATCAAGTGAAAAGTGCCCAACTTTAACGCCCTTAATTTCAAAATTACGGCGTCATGATACGGCAATTTTTGCTCAACGCGTTTTCATTTGGAATTTACACCCCAGAAGGTTATGCTCATCTTAACTGGATGAGCGTGTGGTGGATGTTGGGCTGGAGTAAAAGTAACCTCATTGAAATTAACTGTTGACCTGTCCCCCCTCCTCCCGGACATCAGGCGTTCAGTGACCTGACTGAACTGGTGACGTCCAGCGGGAACTACAGGAAGTACCGCCGGCGCTTCTCGGACAGCACCGGGTTCCGATTCCCCATCCTCGGGGTTCACCTGAAGGACCTGGTCGCCGTGCACGTGGCGCTGCCGGACTGGGCCGACCCAGGCCGGACGCGGGTTAACCTGGCGAAGACACAGCAGCTGTACGCCATCCTACAAGAACTAGCTGAGGTCCAGGCTACGCCGCCCCAAATCGATGCCAACACCGACCTTCTCAACCTGCTCACGGTCTGTTCCAATTTTGGTCTTGCAGTCATGTTCCACTTCGAGTTCCTGGATAGAGAGAGTTTTAACTTATGGATTCCAGAAATTCTGTCATAGAACCATTTTGATTCCATCACGTTATGGCCCGGTCCCACTGCACTTACGGGTGCAAAGAGGATGCAAAACGTAAAAAAATCTTGCCATCCGTTGGAAAACGCTATGCATCCGTTGTGCACTCATTGCATACGTGTTTCATACGCTCTATCCATCGAGCATCCGTCCACTGTGATTTCATCCGCGCAAATAGTTTTGAGCTTCACAAAACTTTTAGAACGGATGAACTTTCCGTCGTGTACGATGTAAATCCGCGACATATACGAGCAACAAACGTTCTATGTCTGTTATCATCCGTTAAACGTCTGCTGTATCCTCTCTGCATCCTCTGGGCATCCTCGCAACTCACATCCGCTGCAGCTGAAAACGGAAAGAGGGAGGAAAGATAAGGTACATGGAACGTTTATACATCGCTAGTAGCACGGAAATAGAAAGGATGTAAGCGTATGCATCTCGTATATAAAGTATTCAAAACGGACAAAGCGCTTCATCCGCTATGCATCCGCTCTTTGCGTCCGCTTCGCAGTTTTCCCCGGTAACCCCTACGGAGTTCTCATCCACTTCCATCCGCTTTCATCTGCTAGGCTTCCTATGAACATGCGTTTAACATCCCCGCTACATACTACCCACGTCCGTTCTTTTCCGTTCTTTTTTCGCAAATTTTTGCTAATTTTATCCATTTCTGGAGCGGATGAAAACGAATGGAGCATCCCCCGAAATTTTGCTCGTCCGCTGTGTCCTTTTTGCATACGTTTTCTGTCCCCACAGCCAGTGGGACCGGGCCTTTATTGGGCACCTTCTCAAAGTGTAGGTCTGAACATTTCTCCCTCTCATGCTTGTCAATACCGATGTTCACTGTTTACAAACAATGACGTCGAAGTTGTATATGTGCAGTTTAGCAGTTGGCAGAAAGCATAATCAGGACATAAATAACATGGCAAGTAGCCTCTTTGGTTCTTTGCTTAAAATCCTCAAAAATGTGATTCCTTAACCCTTAGCAAACCTGTTGGTGCAACCTGTAACACAACAACTGACTGGCATCGCTATTTGAGATGTTTTATTAAGTACATATAGAGACGGAGATCTGCTAGTGTAAGATGAGCCTTATTGCCCACCACGTATCAAAACATTGACGTCATCGTGAACATCGCTATACTATTGCGAGCTGGTTTATTGTTTCCCCCCCAAAATTAATGCCTTTCCCTTTTGAGAAAAAAACGAAAAAAATCTAAAAATGTACATTGTGTGCAATGGCTCAATTTCACACAGTGGTAACAAAATGGGATCCTGTCCTCGAGTTTTCGCGACTCTCTATCTGGGGACTCCAGTTGCACCAAGGCTATCATGTTTAGTCATTTATGCTCATTTGGGCAAAATTAGACGCAATGAAAACCTGTGGCCAAGGAAAGAGTTGGACAGCTCAGGATTAATGTATTAATAAAATGGATTACACAGCATTCTGTCTGCTGCTGCTGCGATTTTCATAATTGCGCTCCAGGCTACGCATGAAATCACACTGCTGTCATATACCCCTTTTCCACCAAGCTGGTTTCAGTGCTAGTTCGGAGCCAGAGCCTGACTTGGCACCGGTTCTTTGCTTTTCCACAGCCTAAGCACCAACTCCTTGCTGGTCTAGAGCTAAGCACCGATTACATCAGGGGCGGTACTGTAATATTATGTCCTCTCCTTCCGTCAGGTCAGGTTTATTTTCTCTAGCAGCGAGATCTAGGACGCTGGCACTTTCGTTGGTAAACAAATCAGGCCATAGGGAGCCTGGCAAGCCCACTCGTATACTGTGACATACTGACGTTATACCGTGACATAATCGTGTGGCACCGAGTTAGCTCTTAGGCAATGGAAAAGCAAACGGGTTCTTCGGAGGTGCGTGGGCTGTACCAATCAAGCACTAGCACCAGCACGGCCCTAGCACTAGGTTCTTTTTGGTGGAAAAGGGGTAATAGTGACCCTGTCCCTACTTCTCAGGTGTCCCTTGATCAGTTTCACACGGAGGAGGAGATCTACCAACTGTCCCTGCAGAGGGAGCCCCGCCTCCCGCAGCGCAGTGTGAGTACCAGCCATCAGAGGGTGGTAGAGAGCAGGTGCATCTCTCCCTGATGCTGGAATGCAGTCGAGCGAGAGCCACATCCTCACGTCCTCCTGACATTATCACATTATGAGATTACATCACATTATTTAATAATAATTTACAAGGGAGAAACTCTGGAGTCACCGGTGTACATGCATGCATCCATCCATCCATTTTCTGCTGCTTATCTGGGGCTGGGTCGCGGGGGTAACAGACTAAGCAGAGAAGCCCAGGCGCCTGCCTCCCCAGTCACTTCCTCCAACTCTTCCTGGGGGACCCCAAGCTGTTCCCTGGCCAGCGAAGAGATATAATCCTTCCAGCGTGTCCTAGGTCTGCCTCGGGGCCTCCTCCCAGTTGGACATGTCCTGGAGGCATCCGCACTAGATGCCCGAACCACCTCAACTGACTCCTCTCGACCCAGAGGAGCAGCGGTTCTGCTCTGAGCCTCTCCCGGATGTCCGAGCTCCTCACCCTATCCCTAAGGGTCAGCCCAGCCACCCCGCGGAGAAAGCTCATTTCAGCCGCTTGTATTCGCGATCTTATTCCTTCTGTTACCCCAAAGCTTGTGACCATAGTGTACAGGCTCGCCACATTTACAGAGAGCTGCCACATTTAAAGAGAGGTGCCATATTTACAGAGAGCTGCCACATTTAAAGAGAGGTGCCATATTTACAGAGAGCTGCCACATTTAAAGAGAGCTGACATATTTAAAGACAGCTCCATATTTAGATGTAACAGGACCTGCTCATCACAGCTCTCATTCCACAGACCACTGGAAAGGAAACTTTAAACCACACCTCCTAATTTTCTTTGCTTTAGTGCATTTGCCCTTTTAAACCAAACACAAGTATGAATGACATTATTTGGGAAATGTTTGATTTCAAATTTGTTTTGGCGTTTTCACCTCAATCCCTCAGCAGCTGTTTACATTCAGAGTCAATTTTATGACTCTAAAAGACACAATGTCTGACATGGCTAGTTCTTACTCAGAAAGGACCTTTAATTTCACAGCATGTTTGAAAAAATTTTGGTTTAATAACAAAGCCATAATTCGTCAATGAGCAGATTAAGTAATTATTTAAATTTTCTAGCAAGGGCAGTAAAAATAAGACTTATGTGGGGCAAGCTGGACGGAGTTATGAAGATAATTCAGCACATCTGTGGGAAGTTTGATAACGGTCCTTGTAGAAGAAATATAATGAACTTGCTCAGCAATTTTGGCAAAAATGACTATTATGACTAATCTAAGACACAATTTCATTTTTATCAAAAGGTGTGAATATTCTTTTTTTTCCATCACTGACTTGTGCACTGTGTGGTTATTCAAACTTTCTGGCAGTTGTGTATGTTCCCAAAGTATATTTACTTGATGACAACTTGGGTTACAGACGATGGTTTGGTGTTTCTGATAACGAATGTTATAGGTGTTTGTTGTGGGATTTGTTAAGCTAAATTGATATCACAGACACACATGATTTGGACCGTATGCTTTAATTCCCTGCCAAGAAGTTGATCACGGTATGTTGCTGTAGACCCGCCCTTTTGTCCATTTGTCCTTTCATCAAGATAAGTAGAGCAGGTATGAGCCGCTTTCCCACCGGATGCGCAACAAATTTTTCGCACGACGGATTACATTCAAAGTCGATGCAAAGACGCGAATATACGCGTTTCTTTGCATTGACTTTGAATGTAATCTGTCATGCGAAAAATTTGTTGTGCGTCCGGTGTGAAAGCAGCTTTAATCTGAACCGAGTTTACCGAGATGAAATCAGTTTTGCATGTGTATGTTATTAGCCATGACCTTGACTGGGTTCGAGAACTGGATTCCGTGATGGCGGGGGAATATTGACGACAATGTCATCTTGTTCATTTTTTTCACTCATCAGTCATCCAGTGCCCCACCTAGCCCTGGGCCCACTCCTTCGGTGATGGATGAATGGGCTTCCAATGTGAAACCCAAGGCAGATCCCTCCATTATCAGCAAACACATTGAAACCATGGTGGAGGTATGGGGTATTAGTCTGTCATACTTCCGTCCAGTCCAGAGTACTTTGAAATTCCCAGAGTAAAATCACAAACCCATTTATCAGTGGAATTTCTATGCCTATGAAGCATTGAAAGGCTTTGCTGTGCTTTGTTGTCGTACCTTGGGTATACCAACCCAACCTGCTGTTATGCAAATACAAGAAGCTATATTAAGTCCTCTAACTTTTGCATTTATTCAGTTTTCAATTATTTTGTAAAGTTGGTTGTTGTCAGAGAGAACAAAAACGTGCTTTTCAGCAATCAGGGATGTGAGGTTGATTGAGAAAATCTGTGTGAAAAACACAAATTATATGTTGCTTTAGTGCATGCAATCATCTCTCTAAATGTTTCTGCAAGTACTCAAAACAATTTGTATTTAGAGACATGCAAATGCAGGTCGGTTTGGGTAATTCTTTCTGCTTTATGCTGATGTATGCTAATTGCTGTGAAAACTTTGCAAGTGCTACCCTAACTTTTCTCAAGGTCCCCTAAATTAACTACGCCCATCCAAGAGCATGGTTGTTATGCAAATTAACATGTAATTTATCACCTTGCTGTTGAAAATCCCAACCTCATTTTGGCTGATTTTTCTCACCTTCATTCAGTTTTTCTGTATGACTGTATAGTCATTGAATCATAAAAATGATGACAATATCAGAAAATATGCACGAAGACCAGACAATGCGTATTTTATCTGTAGGTATTAATTGTTGCATTTATGAGGCAGAGAATTGTTCAAAAAATATTACTTTTTAAAAGCAATTTCTCTGTAAACTCTGCTGAAGAAGCCATTGGTCGCCAATTTATTTCGCCACTTGTTGCTATGCTGAATTATTTTGAATGTTTACTGTGGGTAAGTGGAATGGTGTCCAACCCTGGTATCATTCCCACGCACGTTGTTTCCTGAGCTGGGTGCTGTTGCTCGTGGATTGCGGCTCCCTGGCTCTTGTGAAACTTAACTCAATTCTGTGCTGTTTTTTTTTTTTTTTTTTGGCCCCTACGGTTGCATCTTGCAGTCAGTGTTCAGAAACTTTGACACGGACGGAGATGGGCACATCTCCCAGGAGGAGTTCGAAGGCATCAGAAACAACTTCCCCTACCTCAGCAAGTTTGGGGATGTGGACAAAAATCAGTGAGTTCCTGAGACGGCCGGAGTAACCCCTGACTCTCCACTCTCTCTGTTTTCCTGAATCCCAGGAACTTGTATTCATTTGTACAGGAACTTGTTTTATTGCACAGGAAATGTCTAATCCTGTGGTGTCCAGTGTTATCTGACACATGTGGGTGCAGTGACTGAATTAGATCAAACACCCAGGTGTAAACCTAACTAGCCTCCTGCTAGAATGTCTTTTCTTTCTCTATCACACTCTCTCACACATTCTCTGTCTCTCTCTCTCTCAGGGATGGTCAGATCAGTCGAGAGGAGATGATTGATTACTTCACCAAGGCCAGTTCCCTGCTGAACTGTAAAATGGGCTTCATCCACACGTTTGTTGAGAGCAACAATGTGAAGCCGTCCTTCTGCCAGCACTGCACTGGCATTGTGAGTATGAGTTTCGCTAAAACTCCGGAACAGCATCCGTGTTTTATAAAGCCATATGCAAATCTATGAAGTCCGGTGCATCATACAGAGCTGGTCCTGAATAGGACTTTGAACAGGCTTTCCTCTTCAAAGAGGCTGATTTACCCGACCGTTATCTTTCACTAGACTAATACTGCACAACCTGTACCTGGTGCAAGCAAGTATCGTGACCTATGATCTGTCATTTTCTCGGATTTGCATTTGAAATGGGTGTTAGTACATTGGGCACGTCGACTTATATTTTTCTAAATAAAGTACAGTTCTGAAGGGCTGGTCTCTCAAGCTTAGAATTTTTTTTTTAACACGTTGGAGGAAGAGGCCCAGTGAGGATGAGATGAAGGCCAGTGACAGCAACTTCCTGTTTTTCACTTGTCACTTCCTGTGTTGATTTGGTTTAAGCAAGTCATCCCTACCGTAGAACACCGTCCTTCCACAAAGTGATTGCCTGCAGGGGTTAGGCCACTATCACGCGACATGAACTCAGTTAGCCCTACAACAGCCATGAAATAGGGCAGCGTTCAACATTGCGTGCTGCTTGTAGAGAGGAACCGACATGTGTCTTATGCTGAAATGACTATGGGTACTATACTGTCCTCTAGTGGCGTAATTGTGCTACTGCAAAAGCCTTGCTGCGCAGGTGCGGGTATTCTAGTACGGCACTGTAACAAGAGGAGCAGAGTCAGTAAGTGGTTTTGATTGAGGAGCGCGATGCTTTACTGATTTATTTATTTTTTCGAGGTAACGCTTCAGCTGTATTCAGCAGGGGCTTGCGCTTTACTGTAAAAGCGATATAAAAACATCGACTGTCGACCGACCTGCGGCGCCTCCCTCTGTCATCTGTCACCCCAAATAAACCCTGTTTATATCACTTCCTCCTATCGCCCGTTCGGCCACGGTGCACAAACCTCACCGCAAACTCGCCACACCCTGCTCTCCACCCTGCCCTGTTACCCTCAGCGTTTCACACTGTTTCGCAGTCTTTCCTGCTCTAACCTCAGAAACTTGAAAACCAGCTACAAAGGGGAACTAAACACCCCCAAAAACTACGCTTGATTCATAAAATCCAGTCCAATAATGGCGTTTGAGTTGCAGGAGATGTCAAGTAAGAGAAACAAACGACCGCAACTTGGAGACGTGTGTGTGTGTTTTTTTTTTTTTTTTTTTAGTATTTTAATCCGTTAGAAAAATGTTCCCGTGTAAATGCTTGGAAAAGAAATCCATTTATTTTTTACAGAATCTAAACTCATGCATTTTAATGTGGCCTAATTAATTTTAATGGTACATTGGAAAATTAAATAAAATATTTTATTTTATAAATTAAATAAAGCTACACTAAAGCCATTTACAGTAGTAATCCCTCTCAGCGCCATGATTAATTCAATTGGACTGCACTGATTCCTGGATTAACATTTGAAATGACCTTTTATTGCTACTTTTTCACCACGCTTTCCAATAACTATACTTAAAAACATTTTTTTCTTAATCTACTGGTGTTTCCAAAATGTACAAAACTTACTACCCACTTTTAAATCAGCAAAGCGGCTTTTTTTTTGAAGAAGAAAATGGGTGGCAAAGCAGTCTTCTTTGAAGAGCGCTGTTTTGTCACGAAGCATGGGTGGTGCAAATCCTGACTTTGAGTGCCTCTGTCATTAAGCCCCATGTTACTAATCGCAGTCTCATCCGGCTGGGGCCAGTCAGGGTAATGAAGGACTTTAAAATTTACAACTCCTCTTGAAAACGCTTTGTCTGACCTACTGTGGTGTAATTCAGTCAGCATGCTTCCAATGTCAATAAATATTCGTACTGTATGTTGAAAGTTAAATTGCTGCACTGCACATTGAATACTTCCAACCACCTCACTCACATAACATTGCTTTAAGGGAATCATCCCCTCATTGTGACCAGACAAAATAAGGTGTATCCATATTTGGAATTTATGGAGATTTATCCACAAACACACGTTATATGTGTCCATGATAGAATTAAAACATGCACAAAAATAAACAGATAAATTTCCAGCTAGGGGCTAGATTTCTGACTGTTCTTCTTTTATTAATGAGGTACTGAAGTGCATGATTGCATTTGAATAATTCCATGCATAATTATGCCTGTAATTTGTGAACAGTTCATGCAGTGATATGAAAAAGTATTGGCCCCCGACTCAATTTAGTCTAGTTTTGCATAAATCTCACTTAAATCTTTCCGATCATCAAACTTAATTTAATATTAAAGAAAAATGACGTGTAAACATAAAATACTGTTTTTAGATGATGAACCCATTTTTTGAAGGAAAAAAGCATGCCAACCCTACCCGGTCCTATATGAAAAAGTAATGGCTCCCTTCGATGCTGCATCAACCAAGTTAACAAATTTAATTGATAATTGATTTCAAGTTCGCTGGGCACACCTGTGTATGATTACTGCCAGTCTGTTGAATCTAAACATCACTTGAATTGAACCTGTCTGGTAATGTAAAGAAGACCAAAAAGCACCACATGATGCTGCAATCTCAAGATATTCAAGAACAGAAGTAAAACAAATTTCTTGTTATATGTCAGTCTGGAAAGGGTTACAAAGCCATTTCTAAGGCTGTGGGACTCCAGTGAACCACAATCAGGGCCATTGTCTATAAATGGAGAAGATGTTGAGAAACTTTTTCGTGATTGGCTGGCCAACCAACTTTCTTTCCAGAGTGCATCGATGACTCATCCAGGTCAAAATAGAGCCCAAACTAAGATCTCAAGAGCTGCAGGCCTTACTTGCCTCAGAGAAAGTCAGCGTTCACGATTACACAATTAGAAAGAGACTGGGTAAAAATGGCATCTATGGGAGTGTTGCATGGTGAAAACTACTGCTGACCAAGATATGGGTCCGGTTGCTCTGGCATTAAGCCAACACAGCATTCCATAGTAAGAACATTATACCGACAGTCAAACATGGCTGTGGTTGTGTGATGTTCTGGGGCTGCTTTACTGCATCAGGACCTGGGCGACTCGCTATAATTGATGGAACCATGAATTCTGCTCCTGACCAGAAAATCCTATCAGAGTATATTTGGCAATCGTTTTGTGACCCAAAGCTCAATTGCAGTTGGCTTATGCAGCAAGACAATGATTCGGAGCACCCAAGCAGTCCACCTCTGAAAGGCTTGAAAGAAGCAAAATGAAGGTTCTGGAGTGGCCTAGTCAAAGTCCCATCATGAATCTGATTGAGATGCTGTGGCATGACCTTAAACGGGCAGGTTATTGTCAAAATCCCTTTGATGAGGCTTAAAACAATAGTATGACGAAAAGCGAGCGAAATTTTGTCCACAACGTTGTTGAAAACTCATTGTCGGTTACCATTTGATTGCGAGCATTACCACCAAGGGTGGCTCAGCCAGTTATTAGGTGTGGGGAGGGGGGCAATTATTATTATGCCTAAATTTAATCACTTGTTCCTCTTGCGCTACTGTAACATCCTGCAAAGTGTGGTTGAAATCTATGCAGCCGTTTTTGAGATATCCTGCTGACAGACAGAGAGATGACTAATGAAACGTAGTGACATGGCTGTCGATTTCGACAATCAATAATCAAGAATGGGGGGAAAAATTGTTCAGGCACAAATACTATTCACAGAACTGCATAGTCCAGATGTAGTGAATTCAAAACTGTAAATGTTTGGCTGTTTGTGAAACGCCAGAAACCTCAGTAAGCACAGAACTGCTCACCGAAGGCTTTTTCTATGTCTGCTGCTGTAAATCTGGTTCCTCATTTAGTGCGTATCGAGCATGATTTAGTTTATTCTTGGGAATATAGTGTTTCTTTTTGGTTAAGCAAAAAAAAAGGGTTAGCAACAGAAGGGTGCCTCAACCATGTAGACACTGGAGAATGGGCACACACACTCGCGCACAGACGCCAACACACACACCGACACGCTTTTGATTGATTCTTGGAGAGCCAGAGTCGTAGTGGAAAGCTGGAGAATAGAATATGGTACATTCCTCTGGCAGAACAAAGTCTCCACCATCAATGATATAACTAGATTTGCAAAGTAATCACTGCAGTTCTATTTCATCCCTGCTGACCGCCAGAGGGCGGTGCTTAAAGCACTGAATATTCCCCTTCGCGCATGCGTAGTGCGAGTATGTATACCAACAATGTCACCTGTGACCTGCAGGTGACCCAAAGAAGATTATATCTTCCGGTGTCACCTGAGGATCGTTTCTTACTTTCTTCTCGCGCGTAGTTTGCTTGCTTGAAAAGCATTGAGTCTACTGCTTCACTACTAAACTCCGTTGCTAGTAGTTCCGCGACCATTGTCGGTCGGAGCAGCGATTGTTCGCCCTCCAGGAACTGCGACGGCGATCTTTCTCTGGTTGAGAGAGACTTTACGTTACTTTGCTGCGTTTGTTAATTACTTGTCGGTGACGGCTGCGTTCGCGCACCCTTATCCCGACGTTTAATTTAGTCGGTCGAGCTGACTTCGTTTGCGGTAACGCTTGCATAACTACTCCTGCAGGTGAATTTGCATTAACCTCTGTTGGTACAGGCTGCGTGCGCGCTGCCCCCCCCAGCATTTGGTTTGTTTTTGTGTTCATGCTGTGTCCCGACGTTTAATTCAGTCGGTCGAGCTGACTTTGTTTGCTGGCTCGCGGGTTGCGTTAGCGTTTCCCGGTGTCCAGCGTGGATAATTATTAGCTGTAACGCTTGCATAGCTACTCCTGCAGGTGAATTTGCATTAACCTCTGTTGGTACAGGCTGCGTGCGCGTTGCCTCCCCCCAGCATATGGTTTGTTTTTGTGTTCGTGCTGTGCCCCGACGTTTAATTCAGTCGGTCGAGCTGACTTTGTTTGCTGGCTCGCGGGTTGCGTTAGCGTTTCCCGGTGTCCAGCGTGGATAATTATTAGCGGCAACGCTTGCATAGCTACACCTGCAGGTGAGTTGCGTTAACCTCTGTTGGTATAGGCTGCGTGCGCGCTGCCTCCCCCCAGCATATGGTCTGGTTTTGTGTTCATGCTGTGTCCCGACGTTTAATTCAGTCGGTCGAGCTGACTTTGTTTGCTGGCTCGCGGGTTGCGTTAGCGTTTCCCGGTATCCAGCGTGGATAATTATTAGCGGCAACGCTTGCATAGCTACACCTGCAGGTGAGTTGCGTTAACCTCTGTTGGTACAGGCTGCGTGCGCGCTGCCTCCCCCCAGCATATGGTTTGTTTTTGTGTTCGTGCTGTGTCCCGACGTTTAATTTAGTCGGTCGAGCTGACTTTGTTTGCTGGCTCACGGGTTGCGTTAGCGTTTCCCGGTATCCAGCGTGGATAATTATTAGCGGCAACGCTTGCATAGCTACACCTGCAGGTGAGTTGCGTTAACCTCTGTTGGTACAGGCTGCGTGCGCGCTGCCTCCCCCCAGCATATGGTTTGTTTATATGTTTGTGCTGCGCCCCGACGTTTAATTTAGTCGGTCGAGCTGACTTTGTTGCTGGCTGGCGGGTTGCGTGAGCGTTTCCCGGTGTCCAGCGTGACTAATTATTAGCGGTAACGCTTGCATAGCTACACCTGCTGGTGAGTTTGCATTAACCTCTGTTGGTACAGGCTGCGTGCACGCTGCTTCCCCCCAGCATATGGTCTGTTTTTGTGTTTGTGCTGTGTCCCGACGTTTAATTAGTCGGTCAAGCTGACTTTGTTTGCTGGCTGGCGGGTTGCGTAAGCGTTTTCCCGGTGTCCAGCGTGAGTAATTATTAGCGGTAACGCTTGCATAGCTACACCTGCTGGTGAGTTTGCATTAACCTCTGTTGGTAGAGGCTGCGTGCGCGCTGCCTCCTCCCAGCATATGGTTTGTGTTTTGCTTTGTGCTGTGTCCCGATTTGGATTTGTTACTGAGCCCCTGCTGGTATAGGCAGCGTACGCGCTCCCTCCCTCCAGCTTACGGCGTCCATACTCGGTTTGTCCATAGCGTTCGCGCTCAGGTTATCCGAGGAGTATTCATTAAAATACCAGCTGGGTTCCTTACTCGGTATAGGCAGCGTACGCGCTCCCTCCCTCCGGCTTACGGTGTCCATACTCGGTTTGTCCTTAGCGTTCGCGCTCAGGTTATCCGAGAAATATTCATTAAATACCAGCTGGGTTCCTTACTCGGTATAGGCAGCGTACGCGCTCCCTCCCTCCAGTGCAAGCCCCTGTAGCATACTAGCGGGAGCGTCTGGGCTTATTTGGACAGGTGAGTGTCGTGTAAGCCTCCAGCGCCACCACAATGGATGACTCCCATTTCTGTACGTCATGTGAGGCTCCTCTACAGCCAGAGGACGGCCATGACCTATGCCCCGCATGCCTCGGTCCTGAGCACCTGCGGGAGGCGCCGTCAGACAACCCCTGCATGAACTGCAGTTACTTGCCTTGGGCGGTGAGGGCTGCCAGTCGGGCGCAGGTGGAACATCAAGGGGATGAAAGTGACCTCCCCCCATCAGGCCAGTCTCCCCCGGCCTGTTAGAGACGCTCTAAGCGGCGGGCTGCGGCTACAGCAGTCGCACCCTCCAGGAAGAGGGCGAAATCTGCTCAAAAAGAGCAGGCCCATGCTCAGAGACTGCCAGCCTGATGCCCCATTGCAAGGTGATTTGACACCCTCTCCTCCAATGCCAGTGCTGGTACCTGAGGAGGATACATTTTCCCTGGCAGCTTCGGCTACCTACTTCCACGGTTATGGGAGAGATTCGTAAAATGGGGGTTCCCAGGCATCTGAGCGGGGCGCCCACTCCTCGGCTCCGAGTTCAGTGGCTGAGTTGGAGGATGGCTCCATGCGAGCAATCATGCGCATGGCCTTAGATCGACTGCACATGCATGTACCACAGCAGGCAGAAGCTGCACCTGCTAGTGCCCTCTTCAGGCGCAGGCCAGCCCCCACTACCTTCGTTATTCCCCACTCTAAGGACTATCTGAAGGAGCTGCAGGCCTGTTGGAGACCTTCTCACAAGGCCTTATGATGCTGGAGCACGTGCTTGCCGCATGGGGAGCTCTTTGTCGAATCTCACGTTGGCGCTCTCAGCTTCACTGCAGGAGGGCAACGTGGCTGCTGATTCTGTCACTTTTTGTGATGCCTCACTGGAGGCATTCGGCCTTCTGTCCAGGGAACTTGGACGGATGATGTCCATCCTGGTTCAGGCTCGTCGCCAGGTTTGGCTATCTCAGTCAAACTTGACAGAGGCATCCAGGAGACTCCTTCGCAGTCTCCCCATGGAACCGGGAGAGATATTTGGTCCTGCAGCCCAGGAAGCACTGGAAAGGACCATCCAGGCTGTGCAAACCAGGCAGCGGCTTGCAGGCCTTAGGCGGATGCCTCTTCTTGATAGGCCTCCTGCCAGCAGAACGAGGGGTTCCTCGGCTGCTTCTCACACCCGCTTACCACGGCCGACCCACTCCACTGGCCGCCGTGTTGCCCAGCGTCCCATGCGGAGACCAGCTTGGGACTCTCGAGGCCCTGCCCGCCTGTCCCCCCCCCCCCCCCCCCCTTAGGGCCCTAGGGGCCGGGGGGCCAGACATTGAGGCCGTGGGGCCGGCGGTCGGATATTTTTCACATCAGCTCCGACAGTGGGCTGCTCATACTTCAGACCCGTGGGTGGTTGCCACCTTGACCCACGGGTACAAGCTTCAATTCCGCCGCCGGCCCCTCACTTCTGGCCGGGTCAAAATGGCCTCTATCAGCGACCCGGCAAAGGCTCGCGTGTTGGGCCAGGAGTTATCCACCCTCCTGGCCAAAGGCGCCATCGAGCCCGTGGACCCTCTGTCGCGTCCCCGGGGGTACTAGTCAACATACTTCCTAGTGACGAAACAGACTGGCGGATTTCGCCCAATCTTGGACCTCAGAGGGCTGAACATATTTATGAAGGTCATCCCTTTCCACATGTTGACCACTGCAGATGTCCTGCAAACTGTGGCACAGGGAGAATGGTTTACGTCCATTGACCTCAAGGACGCTTACTTCCGTGTCCCCATCACTCAAAAACATCGGCGGTTTCTCCGCTTTGCCTACCGAGACCGCCACTGGCAGTTCAGGTTGCTACCCTTTGGGCTCTCCCTCTCTCCAAGGGTCTTCACGAGGTGTGTTGCCACAGCCCTTGCGCCTCTACAGTCTCAAGGCTTGAAAATTCTCCCATACCTGGATGACTGGCTGGTCTGTCCACCATCCCGTGCTCAGGTGTCCAGTGATGCAGCATGTCTCCTGTCCCACATGGCCTGCCTCGGACTCGAGGTGAATATGGGAAAGAGTTGCCTGGTGCCATATCAGGCTACAACTTTCATTGGGATTGCATTGGACAGTGTAGCCATGATAGCCAGACCGCCCCCCGCTGTGTGGGCGACATCCTTCACCTTCTTGCCCTGTTCCAAGAGGGCCGTTGGCTGACCTTCCTTGCATTTCCTCGCCTCGTGGGCGAACTAACGTCCATTTCAGCTGTGGTTCCGCTGAGCTTGCTGGCACTATGCCCCCTGCTGAGGTGGCTGAACAGCTTCCACTTGGATGCCAAGCGACACTGGCACAGGAAGCTCAGGGTGTCACAAAGGTGTCTCCTTGCCTTGGCTCACCCGGCACTCAGGCACTTTCTGCCACACCTGAGGGGCAAGCATGTCCTAGTAAGGTCAGACACATCAACCGTATATCATATAAATCATCAGGGCAGGACCAAGTCTGCGCGGTCGCTGCGACTGACAGAAGAGCTCCTCATGTGGGCGGCCCCCCCGTCTGATCAGCCTTCGGGCAATGTATCTATCGGGAGAGCGGAGCAACCTGACAGACTCCCTCTCCCGTCAAAAACTCCGTCAGGAGTGTGGCGCCTCCACCCGGAAATGGTCAGCACTATTTGGAGCCTCTTCGGCAGAGTGGACGTGGACCTCTTCGCTTCAGAAGTCTCTACCCACTGTCCTCTGTGGTTCTCCTTAGCCGAGACAACCAGTCCCTCGGGCCAGGACGCATTGGCCCACCCTTGGCCGGACGGCCTCCTGTATGCCTTTCCCCCGCTTCCTCTGATTCGGTCGGTACTTCAGAGGATCCTTCAGGGGGGTCGCAGTGTCCTCCTTGTGGCTCCCTTCTGGCCAGGGAGGAGCTGGTTCCCACTGCTGCACGGACTCTGTCGCGGTGTACCGTAGCGCCTTCCCGACAGGAGGGATCTCCTGTCCCAGCTGGCGGGGCGGATCTGGCACCCCAATCCACGATGCCTCCAACTGTCTGTTTGGCTGCTGGAGGGCCCGAGTTGCTGTTTAGCTCCTGTGTGGATCCCGGTCGAATACACCATATTGAATGCTAGAGCGCCGTCCACTCGTCTTCAATATGAGAATAGATGGAAACTGTTTTCCGACTGGTGTACAAGTCGGGATGAGGACCCTGTGCGCTGCTCTGTGCCAACTATTTTTGACCTCTTCAGTCTCTTCTGGATGAAGGTCGGTCTCATTCGACGTTGAAAGTGTACGTAGCGGCAATATCTTGTGGTCATGTGAGGATTGACAATGGCACTGTGGGGAGCCATAGTTTGGTGTTCCTCTTCTTGAAGGGGGCTCAGAGATTACATCCTCTGAGTGCCCCAAGAGCTCCAGCATGGGATCTCCCCTGGTACTGGATGCACTAAGCCGGCCCCCATTTGAACCCTTGACACAAGCGGAGCTGAAGTGGTGTCTTGTAAGACTGCGTTCCTTCTGGCCATTTGCTCTGCAAAGCGTGTCAGCGAGCTGCATGCCCTGTCTGTCAGTGACTCGTGTTTGAGGTGGAACTCTGATGGCTCAGGGGTCACTCTGTGGCCGAACACAGCGTTTCTCCTTAAAGTGTTGGCTCACGCTCACCGCAACCAGCCTATTCGGCTGGCTCGGTTTGACCCTTCTCCAAGGGAGAGTGGGGATGAGCCTGAACTGTTATGTCCAGTGCGGGCTCTGAAGGCCTACACTGCAGCTACTGTATGCATTCGAAGGTCTGAACAACTTTTTCTCTGCTACGGTGGCCCTAACAGGAGTTGCGCCATCTCCAAGCAGCGTGCGTCCCACTGGATTATTAATGTCATCACCCATGCCTATCGGACGAGTAACCGTCCCCTTCCACCTGGCGTGAGGTGCCACTCTACCAGGAGTGTTGCTACTTCATGGGCTGCCCTGAGGGGAATGTCCTTGGAGGACATTTGTGCCGCAGCTTCATGGTTGTCACCGGACACGTTCTCCAGGTTCTACAGGGTGAACGTCGCCACACCCCACCCCTTAGCCGTGGTTCTGCGGCCGGGGTCTTCTGACTTTTTGCACACTGAAGGTCCGTGATTCGGATTCTTCGTGACCTTGTTGGTATAAGTCATTCAGTGCTTTAAGCACCGCCCTCTGGCGGTCAGCAGGGATGAAATAGAACGAAAGTTACGAATGTAACTACGGTTCTATGAATCCCGAATGACCGCCAGAGCTCTCTGTCACTCAGAATCCTCGTGTGCTCGCGAGAAGATTCTGTAAGAAACGATCCTCAGGTGACACCGGAAGATATAATCTTCTTTGGGTCACCTGCAGGTCACAGGTGACATTGTTGGTATACATACTCGCACTACGCATGCGCGAAGGGGAATATTCAGTGCTTTAAGCACCGCCCTCTGGCGGTCATTCGGGATTCATAGAACCGTAGTTACATTCGTAACTTTCGATTTTTACCTTCTCAGAATTTATTTCTGAATTTATCCTTCATTTTGATGCTGTATAATTAATCGTCTTTAATCTATTAATTAAATTGAATTAATTAAAAGTAATTTTATTGCTGAATTAATCTATTTGTACATAACTGATTTGTTTGGACAGAAGTTAAGTGTTCGCCCCTGTGACCCCTGTCTCAAATGTTTCAATTTCAATGATATTTTATGGAAATATGTGCTATGGTCCAGTGAACAATTAGTTGGATTTTGATGCTGATTGGAATCATTATCTTGATCCTAGATTTTTTTTTAAAGATTCTACACCATTTCAGGAAAACGATTGGAATAAATGCCATACCACTTAAAATCCACTAGATGGTAGTAAAGTGCAAAATGCAGTTTTGGAGGTATGCGCTCTCTGGGTCATATTAGGACGTAGATTAGTTGATGCTAGTTTATGTGTTCTCATTTTAAAGGGTTACCCACACTCAGGATTGCACTACGCAAAATAATAAGGGGAAATATGTTTTAAGGGGAATCAAGACCTACTGTAGGAAATCTCCATGTAACTCAGCTCTGTTTTAATGTTTTCATGTCTTCAAACTTTTTCTTTGCAATGTATGGGCACTGTTTTGATTGTGCTCTTTGCCAGATGTCAGTATTGTATTGAGCTGGTATGGATTTTAAAAATTCCGATCAAAATGCCTTAATCTCTATGAAATATCTTTTCAGATCTGGGGATTTTACAAAAGGGGATACAAGTGTAAAGGTAAGAAAGGCTCACAAAAAAAAAACTGTCAGAAATATGATTCCAGCAGGAGTCTTTGCGATTGTGTGTTTAATGGAAAAGAATGCCTGTTTATAGCCAAATCAGAGTTTATTTCCTGGGGATTGGGCTGAGAGAATGCTGTTAGCAGGAGAAAGCTGCGTCAGCGTGTGTCTGATGTGCCTCTGCATGGTGCACTACACTACATTTAATTCTGCTTTTAACAGCTATTACTGATATTAGCTGACAAGAACATTTGTTTGTGTGTGTGCGCGTGTGCGCAGATGTGTGTGTGTGTGTGTTTGTGTGAGAGAGAGAGATGGAGAGAGCCCACTGATTTACTGAAATAAAATTGCCGCATCAAAAACCATGGCCTAAGTAAACCAATGGCCTGCAGGGCCCTCGTTGCACCACGTTCCTGCTAAATGGAGAGTCATGAAGTGCTACATTGACTCTAAACCCAAAGCGTTTGTGTAAACAAGTCTTTCACGTGAGCAAATTGTGATGACGCTAGGCAAGTGCTCTTCATCAGGGTTAGAATGAGGAATAGTGGCCTAATCAAATGCGTACAGATAGACATGTAGCAGTGGTCATATTATTTATTTATTTATTTACTTATTTATTCATTTATTTATTTAAAAAAAAATTTTTTTTTCAGATACTTCTGATTCTTTTACACATAAGTGAGTGTTTGACTTTATACCATGGTCTAGGTGAATTCTTTTTTCTGATTGGCTGGCAGGTTTGCATTAAAACCGTGGAACCGCACAGGTAGTTCGGCTACGGTCGTTTCACCATTCGAAATTCATCCACGAGCCAACTTGTAACCATAGCAACGTTAGAGCTGGTATTTGACTGGGTGGAACAGAAACCTAGCTGCTCATTTATCTCCAGTAAATTTAGCGGCGTCATAGAAGTTGCGTCCTGCGGGGCGGTTAACAATAAGTAATCAAGCGATAATGACCGTAAATATTGAAGCAGCGAAGTCATCAGGCTTTATTAATTAAACAATTGTAACTGTGTACGGTTACAAATGAAGCTGTCGTGTCCACTTCATGTATCAGCGACTGCAGACAGTTCGCTAGCTACGTGCTATGCCAGCAGAGTGATTTCAGCTCCTTGACTGCCCAGAAGTTCATTGTAATTATGGGTAGCAAGCTAGCGAAAGTCTACATAATCGCGCATGTTGTGTTTTTTTTGTTTTTTTTGTTTTTTTTTTAGTGCAAAACTTTCACCAAAAATTTCTGAATGCTGCGATTTGATATTGCAGGCAACTGACCATGGTATAAGCGGGATAATCAACTCGAAGGTGAGCATTCCACGGTTTTAATGCACTTTGCGGAGGTTATTTGCCTCCACGTCGTGCAAAACCGTGGAATGCACACCTTCCCGTTAATTATCCCTTACGTAACTGACAGATATTTCTGTCTCTATTACACAGAAGTGAGAGTTTGACTGTAACTGACACATACCTCTGCACTATTTCTATTACACAAGAGTATGTATGACTGTAACTGACAGACACTTTTGTTTCTATCACACAGAAGTGAGTGACTGTAACTGACAGACACTTCTGTTTCTATCACACAGAAGTGAGTGTTTGACTGTAACTTGCAGAAAATTAAATGAAATGCTTTGGAAGAAGAGCTTTTGATTTGTGGAAACTACTACGGACGACCAAAAATTGAATCTGCTCTCATCCCGTTTTTTCTCTTGCTCCCTTTTTCTTTTCTTCTCTCTCTCACTCCCCCTCTGTCTTTCTCTCCTCTGTATTTCGCTCTTTCATTCTCTCCCCTGCGCTTCACTCTCTGTCTCTGTCTTTAGTCTGTGGTGTGTGCTGTCACAAGGCCTGTCGCAGTCGTCTGTCAGTCGAGTGTCGCAAACGAACGAAAAGTACGAGCTTCGAGACCAAGCGCCCCGGCCACACCCGCTCCTACAGCTTCCCTCCGCCCGACATGCCCCCCGCCAGCCTGCAGAACACTGGTAACTAAAAGTATCATTATGATAATAATCATCATCAGTGCATCCAAAAGTGTACCCATCCTTAGGTAACCCTTGAAAACACTGGATTTAAATTTTTTCACTTGACTATAAGGGCACATGAGCTGACATTAACCAATGTGATTGTTAACTTGGGTTATTGATGTAGAAACACTTTAAACATGAAAAAGTTATGTGTTTATGCATTTGGTAAGTATTTGTGAGGATAATATTTGACAATTATTATATCAATAGCAAAGCGCGGCATATACTCATGATTGTTTTCCAATCACAGATAGGCCATTTCTACCCCTCAGCCCGAAAGGGCTTGGGGTATTGTCGTCACGCACGGCGTCCGTCCGTCTGCCTGTCAACAATTTTGTATTTTGCTCAATACTTCCAAAACGACTTCACCAATCACTTTCGTTTTTGGAGTGCATGTTGGGGGTGTGGAACTACAGAAGCCTATCGATTTTGGTCACGCTCCGATATCCAATATGGCTGCCACAGCCGCCATCTTGAAATCACATTCCGCACAATAACTCCAAAACGACTTCACCGATCACTTTCGTTTTTCGGTGTGCATGTTGCGGCTGTGGAACTACAGAAGCCTATCGATTTTGGTCGCGCTCCGATATCCAATATGGCCGCCACAGCCGCCATCTTGAAATCACATTCCACGCAATAACTCCAAAACGACCACCGATCACACAGACACAAGTCCTGTCATGTCACAGTATGGATACTTACATCTGGTTCATCGTCGTGTCTCTCGAATCAAGGACATTAGTCGAGTCATGTCACAATGTTGATACTTGCAGCCGGTTTCATCACATCTCTCGGATCACGGACATTAGCTAGTCGAGTCTTGTCACAATGTGGATACTTCTCTGGCACATCAGCTGGAAAAAGTTCTTCACTTAAGTAGGAATGGTAGCATGACAGGAGAAGGTGCTTCGACCTTCACAAGCACTGATAGCTGGTCAGCAGCAAAATACTACAACATTCTCACACTCACTTTCTAGTGACACAACGCACAAACAATGCAAATATATATGAAGAGTTTGGTTCCAAAATGCAATATATCCATTTTATTCATTTCGAGTAAATCAGCTTTTTCTATGTTGGCGCCTATTGCATTTTATAGAAAAGCACAATCTTTGACCATAAAAAAATACACCATATAGGCTGCATTTCTAATGACGGGTTTTTGCACCATATGTAAGAAGCGCAGGACTATCGCTCTATGGTATTATCTCAATTTTTGTCATTTTGGCACTTATTGCGTTTTGGAACCTAACTCTTCATATATATATATATATATATATATATATACAGCGCCCTCCATAATTATTGCCACCCCTGGTTAAGATGTGTTAAAAGCCTTAAAGTAAATTCAATTTTTATTGCAGAAGCATACCCTCACACTGAAAATTGTTGAAAAATGTAACCTTCAACTGAAGTGAATTTTAAGGGGAAAAAAATCCCTGACTAAGAAATAATTATGCTTCATACAATCACCTGTTCCACAATTATTGGCACCCCTAACAATTCCAAGGAAATAAAAAAAATTGAAGTATTTCTGTCATTTTTACAGTAGTTTACAAAGTTGATCAGTGTATCTAGGAACATTTAATTAGTAATTTATCACTTCCTGTTTCCCTGGGGTATAAATATGACGTGACACAGAGGCCATTTCTCTTATCCACTCTTCAACATGGACAAAGGAACACACCATTCAAGTAAGGCAGCTGTGTGTCGACCTTCTCAATCAGGCTGTTGCTACAAGAAAATAGCCACTCGCCTGCACCTGCCCATATCCACTATCAGAAGAATCATTAAGAAGTTTAAAACAACTGGAACAGTGGCAAACAAGCCTGGACGAGGACGCAAGGTTATTTTGCCATCACGCACACTTCTCCAAAGCTCACTGTTAAAGATTCGCAACAAGTCTCCGAAATAACCATCAGGTGCTATCGACATGCCAACAAGCTGTTTGGGAGGCATGCATGGAAAAAACCTTTTCTCACTCACAATCATAAACGCAAACGTTTGGAGTTCGCTAAGCGGTACTGGGACTTCAACTGGGACCGTGTGCTTAGGTCAGATGAGACCCAGATAGAGCTTTTTGGCAACAAACACTAAGTGGGTCTGGCGGAACACAAAAGATGAATATGCAGAAAAGCACCTCATGCACACTGTGAAGTATGGGGGAGGATCGGTGATGCTGAGGGCCTGTTTCTCTTCCAGAGGCCCTGGGAACCTTGCTAGGGTGCATGGCATCATGAACGCTTTGAAAACCCAGGACATTTTAAATCAAAATCTGGCCTCTGCCCAAAATCTGAAGATGGGTCATCACTGGGCCTTTCAGCAAGATAATGACCCTAAACATGTGGCCAAATCTACACAGAAATGGTTCATCAGACACAGAATCAAGCTCCTACCATGGTCATCTCAGTCCCCAGACCTCAACTCCATTGAAAACCTGTGGAGTGAGCTGAAGAGGAGAGTGCAGAGGAGAGGACCCAGGTCGCTGGATGATTTAGAGAGATTGAGCAAAGAGGAATGGTTGAAGATCCCTCTTTCTGTATTCTCCCATCTTGTGAAACATTAAAGGAGAAGATTAGGTGCTGTTTTGTTGGTAAAAGGGGGTTGTACAAAGTATTAACTTCAAGGGTGCTAAATAATTGTGGCACACATGATTTGATGTAAAAGACTTATTTCTTAATGTGGGATTTTTTCCCACTGAATAAATGCACTTGAATTAAAGGTTGGATTTTCCTCTTTTATTCATTTTGGTCCTATATCATTATCCCCCGCCAACACAAAGTGGGAGGGGGATATAGGTTTGACGTCCATCCATGCGTGTGCATGCTTGTGTGCATCTGTCCGTCCGTCCGAGAGAAAGGGGATAACTTTTCTCAGAAACTATTATAGATAGGACAACCAAATTTGGTGTGTAGCTTCAGACCATAAAGGCCTTGATGGAGTTCGAAAATAAGAAGCACACGATTAGCGGGGGATGTTGTTGACCATGTCGACTTGTTTAGAAAAAAACTGAATTCATTAGAAGCTAAAGAACACATCTTAACCAGGGGTGCCAATAATCATGGAGGGCGTTGTGTGTGTATGTGTGTGTGTGTGTGTGTATACACTGCCTGGCCAAAAAAAAGTCGCACACTCAAATATTTAGTTGGAACCCCGGTAGCTTTGATTATAATGCATATTCGTCTTGTCATTGTTTTGACAACTATATGCAATGCCAGAACATTTCTTTTGGATCGGAAATGCCACGATTTTTGTCCAAGATCTTGTCTTCTCGACATAATGGTTGAACCACTCGGTGGTCATGAGTACATCCCAATTACTTTTATTATGTTAAAGGTCAGGACTTTGTGGTGGAAAATTTGTTGGTGAAAATGATTCCTCCTGCTTGGTTTTGTCATTCATGGTTTTCTTTGCTAAATACAGGCCAATAACTTGCCCGTTCTGAAATACTGTAACATCGTTTCCACCATCAGGGAATGTGTTTTCCGACATAATTTTGTAAGAAATGAATAGCGACGCACTTCATCAGTCAGGGTTAAAATGATTATTGCCATCTGAAACATATTAATAACCGCAATAATGATCCAATTTTAGAATTTGTTCATTAACTTCAAACGGTGCCTTTTTTTTTTGGCCGGGCAGTGTATATATGCACTTTGGACTTGTACAAATTGTCAAACTTGTATTTCAGTGGTGCTGTAAGAATTTTTTTATGCTTTTTGCCACTGTGTAGCCATCATGGAGGAAGATGCTGAATTTGTTGATGACGACGTGTTCGATGTTCACCTCTGATTTGGTAAGAGAAATGTTTAAAGTTGACTCTCATAACCCTATTGAAGTACTTTATAAAAGTATATGAGACTACACAGACATATGCCAGTCGCACTCTTATTATATCGAGCAGTTTCCCTCAGGGAAAAGGCAGCTGAGCGAAGAAATATGTTTGAAATGAAGCTCCCTGAATAAATTCAAATAAATATTTGCTGACTGCTCTGTATCAAATTGTTTTCACCCTTTTTATAAGAAATACAGAGCTTTTGATTCTATTTTCAGTTGGCAGTAAGTGTGTGCCTGGCACAGCCGGCTTCTGTGTTCTGACAGCTAGACAGGTTTACCTTGTAAGGTGCATTTTGGAAATTGAGATCAGCAGCAGGCTATTATACTTAAAGTAACTGTGACTCTGCTTGAAGTACCCTCCAGAGGTTGTAAGTACTTTTATATATGTATGCATGACATTTTTCTTCCTAGAAAAGAAAATGTACATGTTAAAGGTCCCCTATTATGCCTCCAGGTGTACAGCTAATTAGCCATTTTGAACCAGTTCAAAGTCTCCCCTTCCTGACATCACAAGGGGGAGTGACTACCCAGAATAATGAAATCTGATTGACTGAAAGATTTTGAAATAGCTTGTAATAACTAATTGGCTGTGCACCTGGTGACATAATTGGCAACTTTCAAGATGGTACAGGACCTTGTTGAGGGAGTAGAAGAGTCAACTGTAGCTTCCAGCTATTTTTTTATTTTATTTTGTTTCATTTTATTTTATTTTTTGCAGAAATAGCCTTGAATTTGCTGCCCAACATGAACCCTGTGTTATTGCTACCAAAGAGTTTGACTTTGTTTTTGAACATCCTGGTTAAATGAAGTGACATGGAATTGATGGATGAGAGAAATCATAATTTAAAAAACAAAAAACTAGCAAGGTGGAGTTGCCTGTGTTCAGGTCGTGGAGTATTGAAAGAATGGCGCATGGTACTCGCCTTGACGATTGACTGGTATGTGGCTTACCTAATACTGGAAATTATATATATATATATATATATATATATATATATATATATATATATATATATATATATATATATATATATATATATATATCCAAATCACCCAGACCTCTTCAGTTTACACCTACACAAGGAACCAAAATATGATCTACCAGTCTAGATTGTATCTGTATGTGCTGTATTGGCTAAAAAAATCATCTTTTCCCAATGTCATTACTGTGGTGTTAGGAAATCTTGGTGAATTTCATTTGAATTGTCGTGTCATCCCATGTTTCTCTCTCTCTCTCTCTCTCTCTCTGCAGAGTGAAATTCCTCTAGCTTGATGAGTTGAATCTCTCAGAGGGTGCTGCTATACTGCATGTCCTCAGCTCCATGTCTTACATGAGGAAGAGGTTGAAATGAGGGCCATAAATTCATTTTAGGGTCCATGTCGTTCTGCAGTGACCAATGACGCCAGGCGAGGGCGCTGTGTGGACAAATGTGTTGAATTTATTGACTTATTTTCTTTCCCCCAAACAATTTCAAGTAACGGTATTTAATTTTACTGGATTCTATTTTCATTTAAACTGCTTTTGTATAAATGATAAAATTGATTGCGATTAAGATGGAGATAAATTTCATAAGATGAAATGATGTAATATTAGATGACTGAATAAAATTGATAACGTTGGGATATTAAGAGACTCAAGGCAAAATGACATCCGAACAGTGCACACACGATTATGTGTACAGAGATAAAAGGAAATAATCCACTGTGACACCCCTCTGCTTCAGGCTCGTGTAATATCCACAGATTATTGGCATTTTAGCACCATGTAGATCAAGTTTGTGTTTATTGTAGAGCTCATCATGGCTGTTACAGTCTTTCATTAGCCTTGCAAACCTCTTACAACTGTGTTCCGTAATCCACACTGTTTTCTGAGTAATGATCGTGCCTGGTTAAAAAAAAAAAAAAATCCTGATTTCCTGCATTTTGGCCTGATCTGACCTCTTTTTCGAACCCTGAGGCAACGGGTTTGTACCCAGCGTGAGTCCAGTTCTTTGCCAAGCCAGAGGTGTTGGATTCAAACAGCCCTTTTCATTTTGAGCTGAGCTATTTGTACGAAAATGTGCGCTGTGCCATCCTGCTTCATATCAACACAGTCTGTACCTCTGCTCTGTTGTGTAGCAACCTGTACACGTATGTACAGTTTTGAATGACATCTTTTCTGCCTTTCAGTTTCATACGATTAAATCATGTGCCAGCGAAATGTACAATCTCTCCTTTTTGCCCATGTCACTGCCGAGGTACTGCTGTGAGCAGAAATAACTAAGCTTTCCTAAACTACATTCAAAAACACAGAACCTGACCATTTTTAGGGCACCCAGTCTGTTTTCAAAAAGAGAAAAGGTGAAGCTTCATGCATTTTCTCTGGCGAGTCGCGTTTTTCTTCCTGATTGCAGTTTGGCCGTATTTAAAAAATTTTAAAGATCAGTTGGTTAGCATCCCCGCCTACCCCAGAAAACTCTCCCGCCTCTGATTTTGTTTTATTTATTTTTTTTATTTAAAAAAAATCAGTTATAATTGTGCAAAAGGAAAGCAAGAACAATGCTTAGAATCCCTGTCCACGCAGCTGACGATCTGTTCCCCTTTAATAATAATAATAATAATAATAATTTGAAAATAAATTAAGAAAACCTCTGGTCTGCCAGTTTTGCTTTAATGCAGAACCACTTCCCCCTCGGCCAGGCCTATGGGGGTGGGGGGTGGGGTTTAGGGTCCTGCTATACTGTGGCTTACACCAACAACCATAAGTGTCCCAAGCTCCTTTGCTGGTGGGCAGCTGGCCCTTCCCTCTTTGGGGCTGTTGCCCTGAAAATGAGGCTTTAATCTAGACCCACAGCTCATCAAACAAACATTGATGGAGGTACAGATTCAGAACAGCAGCATCCGGCTCATACATTCACATCCTCAATTCTAGTCTTCTTAAAAACAATGCAGTGATGGATTAAGTGTGCTTGATCATTTAGTTTTGAATCAGATTATGAACTTGACAAAGGAAATGTGTTCTCACTGGCTGTGCGCAGTAGGCCATCATCAAAAATAATGGACTTGGATCAGAAACATCAAACAGCAGCAGTCTGCTATAATGTGCCAGATCTATTTAGGGCTGTTATGACCAAGGTCACAATTCTTTTCACACTGTGCTTTTTTTTTTTTTTGCAGATTGGCTATCTGCACCTGCAGCCAATGGGGTGGGGGGCATCGGCTTATTATTTTATCCAATAGAGCGAAGGGATATTTTACTCTGTTTTACACCTGTTGCTCGTTGAAGTGGAGTGTGTTGCTGCTGCTCTCCTGTCTGTTTTTAAAGTATATTTACTAAACATCTTTTTGGTTTTACCACCCCGTGTGAGTGGGTCCCTTCACCCGACCATTACAGGGAGAAGTTTCAAGAGTCCAAAGAGCTGTAAATTTTTGCGGCTACAGCAAAAATAGTGGAAGCAGTGTTTACAAGCGCAGCCTGAAAACCCACCTCTTCAGGCTCCACCTTTCCCCTCCTCCACTGCCCTGAATCCTCTGTCATTACATCCCACACTGCTTTGTTGCCCTTTTACTTGATTCTATTGCACTTTTAATTGATTTTGTTGCCCTTTTCCTCGATTCTGTTGCACTTGATTTTGTTGCCCTTTTACTTGATTTTGTTGCACTTGATCTTGCTGCCCTTTTACTTGACTTTGTTGCACTAGATTTTGTTGGCCTTAACTTGATTGCCCTTTACTTGATTTTGTTGGGCTTAACTTGGTCTTTTTTATCAGAATATTTGGTGTTTACCTCTTGGTCTCTACCTGTAACAACTGAATGTGCTCTCTGTCACTTTTACTGTTGGCATTGTACGTGCCTCCTCGGAGCTCTGCACTTTTGTACCGATCTCTTGCACTTTTGTACGTTCGCTCTGCATATGGGTGTCTGCTAAGAACCTGTAACATTATGTAATTTAAAGAATGTGACCTTTTGACCCCTTAAATTAGGTCAAGGTTACCCATCTTCGAAATTGTCCCAGCTATAAGTCCCAAGAACAGTCCCTGTGAATTTCATTACACTGACATTAATAGGAAAGGAGTTATTGTCTACACAGACAGCCAAACAGACTGACAGATGGACGCAAGGTCTTCGCAATACCTGATGGCCATATTTTCGCCTCAGGTAAAGATACAGTAAATCAAACATACATCAGTTATATCATGATAAATAAATAAATAAAAATAAATGGGTAACACTTTACAATAAGGGTACAGCAATTAACATTAATTAATATTAGTTCATTAAATGTCAGTTAATTAGCAGGTAACTAATGCATTAGATACATAACCACAATTGAACTTTTATTAATTCTCTGTGTATCCCGCATTTTGAAGTTGAAAACATCCCTTAAGTATCCCCTATGTAGCACTTCAAACTATTAAATCATAATTTATAAATTAATACCTTAGTTCATGTGGAAATCATTTGTAAATGATTACCAGGTGCATTAGTTAAATGTGAACTACCTGTTAGTACATGCTTATTACTGCATTTACTAATGTTAATTGTTGTACCCTTATTGTAAAGTGTTACCAATAAATGAATTAGAAAATCGATACATATAACATAAATACAAGGGGTTTAAAGGAATAGTTCACCCAAAAATGAAATTGAAATGAAAGTCATTATCAACTTAACCTCAAGCTGATGAGAAGTCCAGTGTAGTTTTTCATTCCTCAGAGTGCAACCGGAGACACGGGGGGTTTTCCTCCTGCACCGCAAACCCATATAACGAGCGTCTATGGTTACCGAAAAGAAAAGGTCCATAAAACTACACCGCCATGACTGCCATGGAACCGCACAAGGACCTCAGTGGCACCTCCATCACCATCGTGCCTCCGCAGTACAACCACCGTGCAATCGCCAAAAAAAAGTAGACTGGCGACCCTACAGCAATCCCGTGGCAGTTATGGGGGTGTTAAGACGGAGCTGCCACGGGAGCACTGCGGGTATGGGGGTGCTACTGCAAAGTCATTTTTAACTCTTGTACCATCACCATAGGAATAACTCATCCGTAGACAAAATATTACAATGCATTTCGAACGAAAACCATCACCCATTTACAGCCGAAACGGAGCCGCCCTGCTGCCGCAGCACCACCGCCTTAGCACCTCAGTAACACCGCCATCCCCGCAGTAGTACCTCACTGGCCCCTCAACGCTGCCGCCAACACCTCAGTACTGCTGCCAATAATCGCCGTGGCACCGCCATCAAATCGAAGTGGCAAGTCAATGGGATCACCATGTCCTCAGTGACCCCACCGTAGTTCTGCCCTAGTTCCCCACTAGCACCGCAAAGAAAAACACGTTTGATGGGTAGGGGAAAACTATGAAAACAGTACTGGAGTTGTCACTACGGTGACAGCGATTTTGACAAAATTCCGCAGTGGCACTGCCAATCCATATGCATAACTGTTAAACCGTGAAACATGTTTTAGGATAGCTTCCTCTTTTGTAGGTTATGATGTTTGGGCTGCTTGTTGGTAGTGGGGGAATAGAAACATGTGACTGTGGGTCTTTCGACTTGATCTTGGGGTCCAGGCATCTGCAGAACTTGCACCACCATATTTAGCCGGAATGTTTGTGTAGTTGGCACATAAATCTTTTTGGCGACCCACTCTTTGGGTTGTTTTGGGTAAAGCACATTAAATTGCAGTTTTCTTGAAAAACAAAAGAAAAAAATTGGACACACAGAAAACGTTAATTCTACAACATAAACATAATATCAACCATTCATAATATTTACCAATTTTACTTTGCAAGGAAAGAACAAAGAAATTATATCCACATAATTATAAACCATGCACTTGTAATTTTGAAAAAACAATGTTAAGTTACTTTTGTGGGTAATGTCTCTTCAATTGTGTAATACTTCAATTTAGACCACAAATTGCTATATTAATCATGCATACAGACGTCTTAGTGCAGTGGGCATGATTTGTTTAGGCTCATAAAACAGGTGTGCCTCTCATCAAAGGTTACACGTAATGTGTTGTTTTTGCCATTAGATGTCAGTAAGAGGACATGAATCAATATATGACAGTGAGCAACTAACTAAAGCCCACTAAGTTTGTAAAGAGGGGCGAAATAAAAGGTTATGCACATTATGTTTTTTTGTGGGAAAAGGTGGCTACTTTTTTGCTGGTATATTACCTGTGGTGGTGGAGGCCTGTTCGCGGTGAACATTTTCGTTGTGGTCCAGAATGGCAAGCTGGGTGCAAGCATTCATTGAGGAGTAGTGGAAGTGGAGTCTCTTCTCTGTGTACTTCAAAAGTGATGCGTGGAACACTTCAAGCTTTCCTGAGAAAACATATTGACAAGTTCCTTAAATATTTATAATCAGGAATTTCTCAGAATGATTTCATTTTTTAAATGGGAACAGGGCTATAGAAACATTCTCTTTTTAGATTTCAAACCTGTATGTTTGAAGAGGGCCATCTGCCTCAGGTCCCTCATGAGACATTTGTCCAGGGTAATACTTGTCAGGGTTTTGAAGGCAGGAGAGTCTTTCCTAATCCACATCTTTCGCTTCTGTTGCTCTGCACTTGATTCTGTCGCCCTTTTGTTACAGTTGACTCTGTACTTTTGTTACACTTGATTTTGTTGCCCTTTTCTTGCACTTGCCTTTGTTGCCATTTTTTTTCACCTGACCTTGCCCTTTTGTTACACTTAATTCTGTTGTCCTCCTCTCGGCTTTGCTGCCAGTCTACGCAAGGTTTTTCTACTATTTTAGTTGAGTTTGTTTACTTGATTTGTTTTGATTCTGTTGTCATTCTATTCGGTCTTGACCAGTATTTTTGGTGTTTGCTTATTGGCTTAGATCTGTAACAACGGAAAGTATTCTGTCACTTACTGGTAGCACTTGTACTTGTCTCCTTGGAGCTCTGCACTTTTGTACTGATCTTGTGCACTTTTGTACGTCGCTCTGGATAAGAGCGTCTGCTAAGAGCCTGTAATGTAATGTAATGCAGTGAGGTCATCATGCACACATTGGCTCTCCTGTCCATCTTCCTCCCTACGGTGCACACCACACAGATGAAGCAGTGCTTCCCACTTTTTTATCAAATCCTGAGAATAAAATGAAAATAACCAAGTATTTGAAATATAAATTCACAAGCAAATACAGTAATTTGTTGTATCCTTGTAATAATTATCATTATTTGTATTTGTTACAGCACTCATTCCAAAATGTGAAGAATGTACTTTTACTCACATCTGGGTCACCTCCACTAGCTGAACAGGCATACCACAAGTGGTTACAGATGGATTTATCCACAGTTGGAGGTCTCGGTTGTCCTGTCTGTTGGATGCTGTCGGCACTTTCTTCATAAGCCCTAGCAAAAAACAGCACAAAATTGATTACATCTTTTAGATTATTTCACTCACATGGTAATGCAGATAGTCATTTTACAATTTGTCATTTTGAAGTTAAAATTTGTCTACCGTTGACTTACCCTTGATAACATGCCAGATGTCGAACTCATGACGGATCTCAGGGTGCTCTTCGAGCATTATTTTTCTAATAGATGCTGATCGGTCCGTGGTAACCACCACCACCTCAACACCTTGCTCAAATAGATAATCAAGTCCTCTTCTGAAGCCCACTGGCTCCATGGCAGCAGAGCTGGATGCCTCTGTCACCTATACCACAAAGCAGGATATGCACACGTCCAATAAGTGAGATACATCTGTAATGTACAGTGCATGTCATAGTCTGATGGAGGCACAGTTGAATTAATATGTTGCGCATATTACATCTACATGCCCAATAATTATTCTCATATAGTGACAACATAAAATATGGAATTACTATTTTACTTGCCTGCACTAACTGAAAAAGGATTATCTCTTTTGTTATGTCCTCCATGAAGCTGTATGTGTTGTATTTTGCGGAGAAGCCCGGGCTGTAAAGATTAAAGGATAAGTATTAATCAAATCTAATATTACATCAATTATTATTTCTACAACCTTATGTAATCATGTGTCTACTATTTGTAAATCAAAAGTAATATATGTACCTGTCTGATCGTCCATCTCCAGACACATGCACTCCCTTTTTTTGAACATACTGTGTCTGCAGTAGCTGTTCCATAATGGCCTTGTGCTGCTCGTTGTATACAATATCGATGACCGGGATTAGGTGAGACAATTGTATATCTTAATGTGTTGTTTTTTTGGTATTTAGAGATTGAGCAGGCCAGCCCAATCAGCAATAGTGGTATATGTGGCACCAGTGAAGAGAGTGGATGCTGCCCTCTAACATCCCCCTAACATCTGGACAGGAACTCCACTGACCACTATGTCCATTTAAGCACTCCCAGGATAATTTGATGAGACTCCCAGACGTGATGACCTTCATTTTATCTATTACGCCTCCACACTGATGGCAAGTCCTGAAAAGCTGCGACAATTTGGACTTGTTGACCAGCCATTTCTTCTCATACCAGGTCACCAAGTTTTCTTTTTCCTCCGAGGTTGCAGTTCAGGTTGATGTTGAACTTGGAAGAGCAAAACTGTTGTCTTTGGGGTCCGGAGGGACAACATTTGAGGACATGCTGACATCCAAACCTTCCTCCAAACTTTCATCTGCAGTCTGAGCTTGTATATCTTACAATGAACAAAATGACTATTGGACGAGTAGTCATAAATTAGTTTTAGTTGCTTTCAGCTGCTTACTGGCAAATACTGTGACTAGTAGATTGGCCATGGCAGCCAATCAATATGTTCATACAATATTTGGATAAACTTTCTCAAACAAAAGTAAAATCTGAGTACACAGACAAGTAATTTTATGATATAATTTTATAACAGACTAATAAAATTACATTTAAATTGAATGTGAAAAATGTATCAATTCACAACCGCATCACAGTTTTCAAGGGTGAGTACTAACAGTTTGAGATGACCATGTCGGGGGGAGGGCATAGTAGCTTCCAGATGTGGGTGGACGAGTCCGTTCCTTTGTAGTTTCTGGACTTGTTAGGACCAGCTTCATTCTCGCATGTGGGTGCTCAGGTTGGTCACTGGATGGTTTAGGATTCACTGGTGTGGAGTTTGGCACACCAGCAAAAACAGCCTCAGTGTCAGCTGTCATGGTCTCTGATGCAGCAGGATGGAGTGAAATGTCCTGAAAACAGGTATTGTCTCATGAGGTTATTATTTCAGACACTAATAATCAGATAATTTTATATGAGCAAATCAAAGTATGTGTGATTCTGATATTACTACCCTGGATAAACGACCGTGTGTGGTAATGTGTTTTTAGCTGAATTAAACAGTAGCCATGTTTCCATCCACATGTTCTTACGCGAATTAATTAATTAATGCCAAATGGAAACGGTGAACTTCGACCTGATTTCAAGAATATCGAACACAAAGTTTATACGGTTGATATTATCAGATTTTCTCTTGATCAGTAAAAGACTTAAGTGATAAATGCTGATGGAAACGTTATTTTCCGAATAAATCTGCTACTGTATTGTGATGATGTTTTGATGCCGTTGTTGCCCTCTGATAATGGTTTGCTATGCTGCTAATAGCTGGCACATAAGTACGTACAACTTGTGCAATTATCATCATTTGTTGGTAGCCATGATGCATTTTGGCTGACTACCTAAATTAGTCAGTTAACACATTACTTTTGTTCACTGGAAGGTTCTGCGATTCAGTGCGAAAATGAATGGAAACAGCTTAAAATGTCAGAAATCAATTTGATACACCAATTTAGTTGCATGACAGCATGTGACATCACTACATAATACATTTTATTCGCTTTAATGCCGTTAGATGGAAACGCAGTTTCACCTGCTTTTTTCGCATGAATATTTTTGGCGAACTTCAGATAGTTCGACTGACAAGTGGATGAAAACATAGCGAGAGAGGTTTTCTTTCCCCAATCATTATAACACTTATATGCAACCCCCAGGTGTTATTTCACAGTCACTAAGCAAAATGAACAGAACTAAAAGACTCGTGATAATAGTCCAAAATTATGTGAAAATGCATAGTTTTTTGTCAAGTAACATCAAACATCAAGTAACATCACCACCTTTGTGAAAAAGGTATACAATTATACAAACATAAGTTATATGAAGGGTCTGTAAAGTACATACCTCTGTCCTTAGTTGCAACTAGGGTGACCAGATCCAAACTCACCAGATGTGGGACAGAGAGTATGCTTGTGGGGGACAATGCGGGACGCAGCTGACGCTCGCGGCGGACACCAAAAATGCATATGGCACAGCTTGCCAACTGTTCAGTAACATATAATATATACGACTTTTTGCTTTGCAATATCAGAGTCTGGAAATATAACTGATGAGAACTTATTACCACAATCCCCTGACCTGTACGACTGGGAGTGTTGAACAGTGTGGTAAACACTAGTTACTTCAGCAGCTGTTACCTTATCTGTGTTGGAATCTTGTTGTGGTTTTAGTAGGAATGTATCCATAGAACGTGAAGCCTCCTTTTGAGTTGCACGTTTTTTGTGAGTCTCACATTGTTTGTGGTGTTTGACATCGTATTCACCTCCACTTTTAACAGAGAAGACACTCTGACAAAGTTCACAGAAAGCTTTTTTTTAACTCGTCTTTCACTGGCTTCACCCATGGATAATGAATTTCCCAAACCTTGTTGTTACTTCTTTCCCTTTCCTTTGTGGTCTTCTGACTTTCTTCAGAGTCCACCATTTGCATTAATTCATCACAAATTTTTTTACAATGTAACGCGTCGCTAAATGGTTTGCCGCTGCCGTGTGTTTCGTTGACTGTTTGTTTTTGGCGGGCGTTTCTGTAAACAACATTGACTTCCCTGCATGTGCGCCGGCTGTTTGATTGACAGCATACGCCTGCTTCTCACAGTCGCGCACACAGACAGTCACATCCGCCCACACATTGGCATTGGCCAATGCACTACAGGGATGCAAATTGGGAAAGGGCTTCTGGGTAGGGTCACAGTAGAGTAGTTCCCTTAGGTCAGTGGTTCCCAAAGTGGGGGGCGCGCCCCCTAGGGGGGGCGCAGAGCAATTGCAGGGGGGGCGCTGGGTGCGGGAGTTCCGGACACCAACAGAAAATCATTTGCATACAGTCCATTCGCTGCCCAGAATTCTGCGATTACATCGTAAATGCCCTCCTTACTCTCAACATAACTGTTCGCCAAATCATTCATCTAGCCTGTCATTTTCACAAATAATTTATGAATGTAGTTTTTCAAATATTTGAAGCCGGTAATGTAGTCTCGCGATACCCAACTCGCCGCTTTTTATCCTGCACTGATCTGGCATATTGATAATAAAATGGTAAGTGACACCGAACAAAATCCGATGAATACAAAGCAGAAATAACCGAGATTGCGTCATCTTATTCTCGATAATATGAATGCTCTGTATGCCGACAGATTATTTTTATCTAGCCCACCAACTGAACGTTACAAACATATCGGCAGGTTCGGCAAGTGGTGTTCATAAATTTTTTTTCGTACTTCGCTGTCTTTCTGCATCATAGAAACATAATTTTAAGTAGACGGCTATACTCAGGCAGAGGAGTGTGATACAGCCTAATGATTTTATACTTTAAAAGAGATTTTGCATTATTAAATTTTCGTGTCCTTAAATGGAAAATAACTGTGGCCGTTTCCAAACGTGCCAATCATTTTTAATGTTCCCAGCTAGGCTGGACAAAAATCATCTGTGCAGAGCATTCATATTTTCTAGAATAAGCTGACGCGATCTCGGTTAACGTATTTTAACTTAAAAGTGGGAGGCCAGTGAAGAGAGGAAAATGTAACTGTCTCCAGACACTCCTTCAGCGGTCCGCACAAGGTTGCTGATTGGCTGTATGCAAGTAAGTTTCTGTTGGTGTCCGGAAAATGCATAAATAGCAATGTTGTTGTATATTAAGAAAAATAAACCTGTTACACTGAACATAATTACACAGTTAAGGTGCTTGAAAACAGTTACACTTAAAATAATTACACCGTGGTTGTTTGTTATTTTGCTATTTCCAATTCTAAAAGTAGCTTAGTTTTAGTTTATGACAATCTACAGTTTATGACCGTTTACTTACATTTTTTCCAAAAAGGTTGAGGTTTATATAAATTACAATGAGTGAAATAAACTGCAATGGTCTCTGAAAACAAAATGTGCGTATGTATTACCTATTTTTTTTGGGGGGGGGCGCAAAAATTTTTTTATGTACCAAAGGGGGGCCCAGCAGAAAAAGTTTGGGAACCACTGCCTTAGGTGAATCCTGTTGTCAAGAAGGGCGGGTATATAAAGCGAGTCTAAAGTCATGTATGTGTTGGTGTACTCCACTCTCGCTTTAAGCTTGAAAAGAAATCGATGGTCGTTACTCTGTGGAACGATCATTGAAGGGGGCGTGCTTCAGATGAAGATGACTATGGAAGGCCAGCGAAAAGTCTGCGCAGTAGTACATTCTTCCATAATAGAACATTTCAAATTCGGGTGGGCTTAGAAGGGTTGAATTTTACAAAAAAAAAAAAAAAAACAGAAATGCGAGACAGCGAGTCAATTTGCGGGACGCATTAAAAATCATTAAAATGCGGGACAGTCCCGCGCAAATCGGGACATATGGTCACCCTAGTTGTAACACAGTCAGCACAGCTGTAGTCTTCGACAAAGGTCTTCTTTTAGAAGCTTTAAAATCCTCCGATGAAAAGTGGTCACGACAGACTCAGACTATGGATGTTGACGGTCTTGATATCGCGACGAAGAGCTATCAGCCATAGCTGTAGTCTTTCAGGGTCCTGAACTGGTAGTCTGTGGAAAGTCACAGATCTCCTGAACGCACGCTTCATTTGGTCGGAGAATCCAGGAAAGGAACACACTACAACCATCTTTTCAAATTATTTTACCGGTGCAGTTGTAAAAAAAGTAATTTTCTGAGTGACAAAAACCAAAAATGTCTTTTATTTCCAACTCGGGGAGCAGTTGACTTTCCTCTTATTGACTTCGCGCTGCTATATTGGTTCTTGTGTCGCTGTCAGCAAGATGTAAACACAGGGTTGTGTCTTCCGTGATTCTAGTTGAATGTTGTCTGGCGCGGCTACCATGGTGAACGCCATTGCTCGGGAGAATCGCCTCCAGGCAAACATACTAGAGTGAATAGTAGGCTATAAAACTGTAATAAATGACGTTGTTTAAACTCTGGATGGTACCCCTTCAGGACACTTGGATTGCAGTGGACGAGCAGTATGGAGGAATATTAAAAAGTTTAAGGGTAGTTTTATGGACCTTTTCTTTTCGGTAACCATAGACGCTCGTTATATGGATTTGCGGTGCAGGAGGAAAACCCCAATGTCTCTGGTTGCACTTTGAGGAATAAAAAACTACACTAGACTTCTCATCAGCATGAGGGTAAGTCGATAATGATCTGAATTTCATTTTTGGGCGAACTATCCCTTTAAGATAGGATAAGAGCCATTCCACAAGAGAAAGACATTTGGTGCGCAGTTGACCCCCCTGGAATTGAGTGAAACTTGGCACATAGGTAGATATTGGTGTCTCATGGAAAAAGCCAAATTTTAAGGTCCGTTTCTCACTTTGCCTGCCTGTAGTGCCACTTGGAAGCCATTGAAGTGGCTTACTTTTGCTGTGAGCACCACATTTTACATCAACGATCATGACTTAAGGATACACAGCACCAAATATATTGTACTTTTATCATGACCTGTGACGTTTCAAGCCTGGATAGACATCAGCACCACCTCTGCGCCAAACTGGGTAACTGTGCTTTGACCCAGAATTATTTGAGAAATAACAGCAAAAATTGGGAATGGGAATAAAATAATATCCCAGATATAAACCAATCTAGAATGCTTTATTGTGTTTACTCACTACAGGACTATCATTTTCAGTGAACAGTACCTTGGTTTCTTGCTGGCTTAGTGCAATGGATGGCACTAAGATGGTCAAAATTGATTTTGGTGCATGTTTGCAGTATATTTTCTCAGTAACCCAAATATGTACTGTGGTGGTAAATGCCATTTGTTGTGCTCTTGGAGCTCTATTTTCAGGAATACCAAGCATTTATTTGGTAATATCTACGCTTTCAAGCTAGACAGAGCCAAAGTTGGAGGAAAACTCAAAAGGACCATTACTTAGCTGATTGTGCCCATGTTTAGGTGGCATTATTTTGTTTACCCAGCAAGATAGAGATCTGAAATTCTCTGGATATACAGTCCCTTTGTGGTACATTACAGCATTGGTAAAATCTCAATGGTAGTATTTTCAGTGTAGATGATATTCAACATCAAAAATCAGAAAATGTCATCCTCAGGGGGCGCTGTATGCTGGATACAATAACTGGCGATACCCAGCAATGTACCAAAGAAATTTTTTTTGAATTGTGATGCACGAAGCTAGTTTTCTGAGAAAATGAAGAGTTTGGTTTTGTACTATGCTGAGTAGATGGCTTTCTAACTAACAGTGGCGCTTCAAAAAGCTAATGTTCTACAGACCCAATATTCCGTATTTCAGGGATATACCAAAGTTCTGCCTTCTGAAATATATGAAGTACATGCACAGTTATACATAAAATTTGTAATCCCTTAGGCATAAAACTCTATTGGCTGTAAACTGGTGGTGACTGTGAGTGTTACAAACACACAATCAGGGGCGTAATTTACGAGGGGGGTTACGGGGGTTATGACCCCCCCAAACTTCAAACCCTGACAATATAACCCCCCTTATATAAACACATAATTCCAGTAATTATCTTGCATGAACAACTTTATCCATTTTATGTAAAATTAAAATAGTGAAAAATAGTTTTGTTCAGTTATGTTTAATCATGTTGTAATGTAACCCCCCCCCCTCCAAAACACTTGGTATTTCCCAACCCCGTGCGTTGTGTACAGTTTACTATTTGCCGCACCGGTGCTTGATGCTATGAGCTTGGGTGAGAGAAGCAGAGCTGCTAGAGTAGCAACATCAAATCATGAAACGTGGACAGACAACTATTTTTCATTGTTGGACTTCAGCCCCTAATAAAAAAAAAGAAAAATCATGAACCAAAGGAGGTAAATACAGATACACATTTCATTAAATTAGCTACAGTATTCTTTGGTTGAGTTGGCTAGCTAGTTGAGTTGGCTATATAGTTGGCTAGCCTCCTGTGAGTTAAAGCCAAAATGTTCAGGGGACGTTTCCTTTTACATTACAATGTTTTAGCCTATGATTATTACACACCGCACAGATAGCATGTAGGCTACACGAGCCCCACAACCTGAGCTTTTTGAATGCTATTATCCACTAACGTTAGTCCCTGTGATAATGGTTCGCGACGAAGACCTGTGATGGTCGAAGCGCGTCAATTATTGCCTTAAATAAAACTAAGTAAAAAAAAACCTTTGAGACCGGAGTCCCACAGTTTCCTCTTTTTGTGGGATATCTGATACCCACAGCACCTGGATTTCTTGTAAGACTCTGAGCCTCACAGCGCTTCCGTTTCTCCTTTTCCCGTTCGCATGAATTCTCATTGAAATTATTTGCTCTGCCTCTGCGTCATTCTCCTCTGTCTCTTCTATATGGCTAACAGAGATATTAAAATTAACCTGACCTTAGCCTGTTTGGGAAAATACATTCTCCAAAACATTCTCTGATGTGAGTGTACTGCCAAGCCATTTGAACATTCACTGAGTTTTTTTATATCAGGTTCAAGAACTTGCAGGTCACCGAAGAGAGATCCAAGGCCAAGGAGGTACAGGTGATGAGAGAGAGACGGGTGACCAGAGAGAGAGACAAGGAAGCACAGATGAGGAGAGGGAGAGAGAAGGAGGCGACAAAAGAGGTGAACCAGTTCAAGAGATAGAGTGTGAAGGTGTCAGAGGAGGCGCAGCAGTTGAAGGAGAGAGAGGCAACGGAGGAGGTGTAGCGGTTGAGCAAGAGAAAGGAGGTGATGGAGGAAGTGCATCAGTTGAAGAAACAGCGAGAGAGGGAGGCGAAGGAGAATCGGATGACCAAAAAAAGGGAGAGAGAGTACAGAGAGAGACAGCACAGGAGGCACAAATGACCAGGTAACAGACATAACTACATGCAAATACTGAAGAAAACTGAAAAAACACTATCAGAACACTTGAACTGATTTCTTGTATTTGGTTTGTGTTATTACCTTATAGAGGAACACATGGTGAGGGCAGCAGTCAGGCAAGTGAGCAGGTGAGAATGAAAGGAAATATTGATTGATCACTTTTTAAATTGAACAATATAAATAATGTTATTAAAATAGAATACAGTCATTCAATAGATTTTCATTTCAGGGAGTGACACGTTTTCTTTTCATGTTTACCACAGGGACTTGAGCAGCATGTCAGCAACCAGACAAACACAGATGATAGGGACAGACAAGGATTTGATCTTTCGGACATTATCACCTCCACAAAGCCTGTACAACCTGATCCTAAGTTTATGGTAGTGCAGAAGCGAGCTAATTGTGTGTTGTCTTTCCAACAAAAATGGTTCACAACTTTTCCATGGTTGCACTACAGTGCCACTTTACAAGGGGTCATATGTTTTCACTGTGCCAAAGTTTATATGAATCAGCCAACATTTGCAGGCAGGTGTGACACTGCTTTTGTGACTGCAGGATTCAGAAATTGGAAAAAGGCTATTGACAGGTTCTCAGCACATGCAAAAAGTCAGATGCACATCCATGCCATGAATGTCTATGCTCAGAAAGGGAACACTATAGGCTCACAACTTTCTTCAGCTGTTGCCAGACAGCAGGAGGAAGCAAGGAATGGATTGACAAAGATTGTAGGTTCGATCAAATATTTAGCTCGGCAGGGTTTAGCCCTGCGTGGTCATGTGGAAGACAGAGGGAACCTATCACAGCATCTTAAGGAAAAGGCAGAGGATGACCCTGTTTTTCGAAAATGGCTAGACACGCAGAAGCAGGATTACACAAGTCCTCTGATTCAAAATGAAATACTTAGCATAATGAGCAACGACATTGTAAGGGGAATAGCTAACACTATTCGACGCCTCCCAATCACACAATTTGCACTGATTGTGGATGGGACACAAGACATATCTGGAAAAGAGCAAGAATCCATTTGTCTTCGATATGTGGATGAGGACTTGAATCCTCACGAGGAATTTGTTGGCATGTACTCTGTGGCTGAGACAACAGGGGAGTGTCTAGCAAAGGTAGCATTAGACGTTCTTTGCCGACTAAATTTACCAGTGTCAGCACTGCGTGGGCAGACCTATGATGGTGCAGGCAATATGTCTGGAAAATATTGTGGCACACAGGCACTTATTCGAGAGAAACAGCCATTGGCGTTATATGTGCATTGTGGAGCATACTGTGTGAATTTGATAACCCAGAAGGCATGCGTAGCATCAATAGTTGTGCGAGATGCACTTGACTGGGTTCACCAATTAGGTGTTTTGTGTGGAAAGTCAGGCAAATTCAAGCAGATGTTTCATCAGATTGCTACATCTGAGCATGGAACCTCAAGTGCCTTGAAACCACTGTGCGCAACAAGGTGGACCGTTAGACACGGTGCCATCCATTCTGTTTTGACACAGTACGACTCTATCCTCGCTGTCTTAGGGGAAATGGCAGGGACTGACTCACCCACTGCGGCCACTGCAAATGGTCTCTTTCAACAGTTTCAGCGAGGCAGTACTGTACTTGGTCTTGTGATGGCACAAGCAGTTGTTGGAGAGCTAGAGTGTCTCAACTGTTCTCTTCAGAGAAGGACACAGACCATTTCTGGAATGCAGGCTGCTGTTCGTACAGTACAGTCTACTTTAAATGAAAAGAGAAGTGATGAGGCTTTCCTAAGCCTTTTTGAGAAGGCAGCTACAGTCTTTAGACTTAGAGCCTATTACAATGCCAAGGGTCAGACAGCCACCCAAGCGCTATAGTGGAGGAGCAAGAGGTTTCACTCCTCAAACTCCTGTGGAACACTATAGGATTGAGTTTTATAAAGTGCTTGATGCAATTGATACACAGTTCACAGAGCGTTTCCAGCAGAGTGGTCTTCTTATCTTGCAAAAGTTGGAGAACACCTTGCTTTCTGGAAACATTGATCCTGTGATTCTTGACTATCCTGAAATTAATGCCCAACTGCTGGAAATCCAGCTGCCTATGTTCAAGCACAATTACATGTACAGTTGCTGTGGAGAGGCTACAAACATTCTAAGAGGTTTGCCATTAGAGGTGCGGGGCCTATTCACTGAAGTTGAAACTCTGGTGAGGTTACAACTTGTGGTGCCAGTGTCGTCCTCTGAGGCAGGGAGGAGCTTTAGTGCTCTCAGACGATTAAAGTCTTGGTTACGCTCAACTATGTCACAGCAGCGACTGAACCATGTTGCCATATGTCACATCCATCAGGAAAAATTGGACCTCTTAACCAAGAAGTCAGTGTGCACACAGTTTGTTTCTTTTACACCGAGACGCAAACAGGTATTTGGTGCTTTCAACTGAATTGGCCAACAATATCTCTGTAGTCTCTCACTGGAAAGATAGACAGCAATATGCAGTATGCAGCAGAGACTGAACCATGTTGCCATATGCATCATACATCAGGAAAAATTGGACCTCTTAACTAAGAAGTTAGTGTGTACACAGTTCACTTTTTTACACTGAGACACAAATGGGTATTTAGTGATTCTATGTGAAGAATATGTCACAATATCTGTCTGTGTGTTTCTCAAATATTTAGCATGATATGGTACATGTTAAGTGCAGCCTAATATGACATGTCTACTCTGATATCATGTCTTAATATGTGGTATACTGTACAGATAGGCCTGTTTTTTCCTGCTTTTGTTTGGGTTTTATTAATTTGAAGTGGTGATGCCTACCAATATGTGAAATCAGTTGGCCATGTTTGAAATTGGAATAAAGGTCAGAAGTCAAAGGCAGATTTATTGGCAATTTGTCTGCATACACTAGACATAGGCTTCAGAGGAATTGTATGTTTGTGAAGTATGTTTCTTGCTATGCCACAGTGAAGAGGAGATGCATAACATAGCATTACATTAATGATCTAGTAGAAAGCTGCAACTATGAGACTATGGTTGGCTTTTTTTTTTTACAAAAGCCAATGATTCAATAAATAAATAGATAGCAAAAACCTATGGTGACATGATTAAACTATCTGGGAAATACAATGTATGGCAAAACGGCACAGAAAAACTGAGAAGCAGAATCGTTGGTGGTCTGCAGCGGTTTAGCCATTTAATTCATTTAGATAGAAATCTTGACCCCCCCCAATTGTCAGCATAAAGTTACGCCCTTGCACACAATATATGTATTTTTACCAAGTACGGGTACAGCCCAGTCAGAAATGTACAGCAAGTTATAAAACATGACCAATCAAAAATAAAAAAAAAAAAAGCCAAAAAACAACTAATGTAAAAGGAGTATCACCATTAGTACATATACAGACATGCATCAACTGTGTACATATATACTTGTATAAAACAACAGTCCGTGATTTGAACTCTGAAAAAGAATCTAATTCACGAAACCGAGTACATGAAGACAGAATGCTTGGTTCAAAAGTGTTCAAAAACTGTTTTATACTTTTCATGTTACTCAAAGTGAAATGACATCAACCCGGCATGTGACTTTCTCTATCCCTCAGTCTGTTTTTAGAATTGGACGGTGGGTTGGTGGCTCCTTGGCCTTAGGCCCTGAGCAGCTATCCAAGGCCTTCGTTCGATCAGGGTTGATGTTATTCTTGGAGCCAGATGAGCCCAAGGCAAGCCCTACTACACTAGATCCTGGGTCTCTACAGGGCTGTGTACAGCTCATTGATAGTGAGCTTGTCTGTCTTTGAATAGCTGGCTACAAGCTATATGGCACAATAGTTGCGTCAACACCCACAGCTTGGTACGCACCAAAATGGGAAGTCTGAAAAACCCACCCAGCAGGCATCCCGTAGGCTACACATCATGGGCTGCTTGCTTACTACAGACTCTGTGGTCTTTTTCAGGACAACCACTCGATCGACGTGACTGCTGTGCCCTTTTTCTTACCCAAGCACCCTGCCCTTGGGAAATCCTAGAATTAACACTGAAGCCTGCTCACTAATTCTAATAGCACAGGGAAAATGCTGAGCATTTGTTATTTTCTGAAAATGCACCAACACTACAAAACAGTTCACTGTACGGACCACTGGTAAGATTCTTGCATGTTGAAACAATGCTACAATAACCATCAGGATTCTTTTCCAATTTACTACCAACCCAGCTTTACACCAAAAAAGATCACAAATTTTATGTACAATCCCAATTTTGAAATAGTTGAGACAAAGTGTAAATTGTGAATAAATCAAAACGCAATGACTTTCAAATCACTCCAGCCAGTATTTTATTACCAAATGAACAGAGATAACATAGCAAATGTTGAAACAGAAATTTTACAATTTTATCCACAAAATGTGCTCATAACAAATTTTATGGCTGCTACAGGTCTCAAAAGATTTGGGACAGGGGTCTGTTTACCATGGTGTAGCATCCTTTCTTCTTTTTAACACAGAGTGGAGGCGTCTGGGCATTGAGGAGACCATTTTCTTGAGTTTAGCCATTGGAATTTGAATCGACTCTTGTTTGATACAGGCTTCCGGCTACTGGAGAGTTTTGGGTCTGCTTTGACAGACTTTTCGTTTAATTATCCGCCAAATGTTCTCAATCAGTGAATGATCAGGAGTGCAGGCAGGCCAGTTCAGCACACGGACTCTTCTACTACGAAGCCATGCTATTGTAATAGCTGCAGTATGTGGTTTTGCATTGTCCTGCTGAAATACACAAGGCCTTCCCTTGTGAATCCAGACGGATTAAGGGATGTCGGGCCCCTGGGCACGGACATGTGAAAGCCCCCCCCACTCCAGCTGCCCGCGCAGGGAAAGTTGTGTACAAGTAATGGCAACAAAGTTAAAAATCACCAAAACGTCTTCCCAATCTAATGTGAATATCAGCAAATTTACTGCCACACAAGAAAACTTAACTATTTTTAGCCCACATTAAAATTCTGGCATTTATATACTGTCCACAATATTTACTTTAATTATATTCCTCAGTTTTATTCATCATTTTCACTGTCACATGTAACATTCACAAATGAACATTTTAGTTGCAGAATTGATCAATTTGCCACTTTGGTTTCATGCTGTAAAAAATGAAAAAATTACATCGCTCTCAACTACAAATGAGATAAAGTTAAGCCCTTTCGATCATTAACAAAAACAACACCTAAAAACAATTTACAGCAAGACAATGTGTCCATGGGCTCTAATTTCTCGGCGCAGCGCAGTGGTAATTTCGTCCGGTAATTTTGTGCGGTGCAACACCGTGCGCATCACTTTGGCAATTTGGTAAATGTAATGTATATACAGGCCTTTTCTTGAAAAATCTTTAGGTGCGCAAACATTTGCGCACGTAAACTTAATGTTTCAGTCTTAGGTGCAAATTTTTTTTAATCCAGCTCAAATGCTATTTTAGGTCCGCAAACCGTGCCCTGCATGAAAAGTTAAGGTGATATGAATGTTGTACATAATCTAAACTAATAAAAGCAATATATTATGGTGATCTTTAAAATATGTAAATCTATCATGTGCAACCTTTCATTTCCTACATTATATCCTTCTTACACAGGCACACAAGCGTGCGTTTCAATTGTGTCCTAAGATCCGCCAGAGAGATAATATGATACGGTTTCTGTCAAAATTTAATTGATTTTGATTGATGGCTTTTTGATGAGTTGATGATGTAATATTAATTTTTTAATTAGGTTATAATAGTTTATTATTTATCACCCCCTGGCTGTGTGGGGTAATTTAGCACAGCCACCCTCCCTCCTTTTTGGGATAACATTTTAAGCATCTTTTAAAACATTTATTTAATTGCATAATTATTTAGTGATTTTTAAACATGTATTATTTAAGTGGTGGGGGAAATGGATGTGATAAGTGGTAAAACTTTATTTCAAGCGTTTGTTGGTTGTGGGGAAAATGGAAGAGGGTTAGAATTCGTAGTGTTTTAAAGTTGCGGGTAATATGTTAGTAAAATAGTGTTTTAAAGCGAAATAAAAAATAAAAAATAAAAAATAAAAATAAATAAGTTAGTTGTCGAAAGTTCGATACGAAATAAGGCTGATTTCCAAAGTCTTCTCACCCCGTTGGTCATCTCACACTCTGGCCGCGTGTATGTGAGGTGCGTGGGGTATGTCAAAGGGGGCGGGGGCTGGTTCTGTGGGTGTGCGTACATGTGTAGGCGGGAATACGGTCAACCAATGGCTGAGCCATACGGTTTCTGTCAAAATTTAATTGATTTTGATTGATGGCTTTTTGATGAGTTGATGATGTAATATGAGTTAATTTTTAATTAGGTTATAATAGTTTATTATTTATCAACCCTTTGCCCCCTCTCATCCCTCCCTCCCCTCCCCTGGCTGTGTGGGGTAATTCAGCACAGCCACCCTCCCTCCCTCCCTCCCTCCTTCCTTTTTGGGGATAACTCTTTTAAAACATTTATTTAATTGCATTATTGTTTAGTGCTTTTTAAACATATAATATTTCAGTGGTGGGGAAATGGAAGTAATAAGTGGTAAAACTTTATTTCAAGCGTTTGTTGGTTGTGGGAAAACGAAAGAGGGTTAGAATTCGTAGTGTTTTAAAGTTGCGGGTAATATGTTTAGTAAAATAGTGTTTTAAAGCAAAATAAAAATAAATAAAAATAAAAGTTAGTAAAACTGGCTTTTTGATGAGTTGATGATGTCATATGAGTTCATTTTTAATGAGGTTATTATAGTTTATTCAGTATCACCCCTTTGCCCCCTCCACCTCCCCACCCTCTCCTCCCCTGGCTGTGTGGTGTAATTCAGCACACCCTCCCTCCTTTTAGGGATAACTTTTTAAAACATTTATTTGATTGCATTATTGTTTAGTGCTTTTTAAACATATATTATTTCAGTGGTGGGGGAAATGGATGTGACAAGTGGTAAAACTTTATTTCAAGCGTTTGTTGGTGTGGGTGTTACCAGATGCAGGATCCAGAAGTTTTTATTGAATGCAACATGAGGGAAAACTCAGGAAACCAAAACAACACAACAAAGTCCGTCTGAAGGTCTCTTCAGTCTTCCCTTCTTAAGGACACATTGGGAGGATGCAGGAATGCGGAAGGCAATCTACTGTGGAAACAGAAATGCATGGATTAAGGAACAAATTCACAAGGACCGGGTAACAATACTGTCTCGAGGCAAGACGCTAAGACGACCAATTAAACTAGACAGTTTAGATTGAGGTAATAATATATACACCCTTAAATAAGAGCTGGTTGGTACGGTTAGTAATGAACCTATCAGGGGATGCATTCACTCAGAGTTATGCGAGACCCAGAATTAAGCACAGGTAGAAGCAATGAATGAAATACCAAACCGAAAGAGGAAACATGCTTGGACAACGAGACTCAGGCATGTAGAATACTGTCACACGACACCACAGGGGTCAGGGCAAGAGGTAATCAATGGTCAGACCGCGGGAATGGAGCGGAAACACAAATCAAGAAACACACGGTGTAAAATGCACAAGCACAAACAAGCACACGAGACAGAATCATAACAGTCGTGGGAAAATGAAAGAGGGTTAAAATTCGAAGTGTTTTAAAGTTGTGGGTAATATGTTAGTAAAATAGTGTTTTAAAGCAAAATAAAACAAAATAAATGAAACTAAATAAAAATATAAAAATAAAAGTTAGTAAAATAGTGTTAAAGCAAAAATTGTTAGTAAAAGTGTTTTAAAGTTAAAAAAAGAAATTAAAATAGTGTTTTTAAAGTGTTAAAACTAGAGAGTAATGAATGAAGTACATTTGAAATAGCTGTGAATATGTGGAAAGAATAAAGAAAGGAAAGAAAGATAAAACTACTCACCAGTAAAGTCTGGCCCCGAGATGTAAATGGAGGAAAAAACGTTTTTCTGAGTTAGTTGTCGAGAGCTTGATGCAAAATAAGGCTGGTTTCCAAAGTGTTCTCATCTTGCAAGTCATCTCTCACTGACAGTGTGCATGTTGAGTGAGTGGGGTATGTCAAAGGCGGGCGCGGCTGGTTCTGTGGGTGTGTGCGTACATGTGTTGGCAGGAATATGGTCAACCAATGGCTGAGCCATACAGTTTCTGTCAAAAAATCACAACGGTAAAATTAAACTTACCCAGAAAACAGAAAATTGGGTCAACGACTTCTGACCAAAAGCTTATGGGCATGTGAGCGACATGGGGATGAGTGCAGCTAAGGGATATCAGAGGCCTCAAGGACTTTTCAGCCCTGCAGGGGAGTTGTGTAAATACGGTTCAGATAAGGCGCAAAGAAACAAATGTGTTTCATCAAAGAGTAACATACCTTTGGCATTTACAATTTTAATCTGTCTTTTGTCTGTACTATTCTTTTAAAGAACAGATTGATTAATTTAAGCAATAATGTATTCCACTCCTGCCAACTGTTCCAAAAGCTGTTAAACCATCTTATTATTTCATAGCACTATTATGTGTACATCTCAAGGAGAAATGATGAGGGAACTGGAAAGGATTCAGAATGACACCATAAAACATATACTGGGACCACCAAAATCTATTTAATGAAGGATCCTTAACAGGCCATGTAAAACATATTCTGTATTTTGTATTTTACAATGTTTAATGTTTAATAAGTTATATATATTTTATTTGTAATGTATTGGATCCAGTCTTGAATCAGTCTTGAAGTAATAAATAAATTCCGACATACTCTATTTTTAACAGACCATGTAAAATATTTTCTGTATTTTGTATTTGATAAAGTTTGGTGCTTTATCACTTATAAATATTTTATTTGCATCTAGTCTTGGAAATTAGTAATAAATAAATAACTTAATTCCCGATATACTCGATTATAAATAGCCCATTTTCATAAATTCAATACTTCATCAGTTTGTTTTTAAAGCAGTGGAAATATATTGGCTATTCTTTCTTTCAGTATGAATAAAGGCATAGGGTCTTTTAGATTCAATTATGTTATACCATTTTTAAAGTTTTTTAACTTTAAGAAATGATAAAATTGTGTATGGAAAGCTGGAAAATGCGAGTTTTAAAGTATATCCTAGAATTTTATGTTGAATATAGGTTTTAACTAAAGTTTTTACAATTGAGCTGGAGTGCTTGCAGGTCGTGTGTGTGTGTGTGTGTGTGTCTCTGTCTGTGTGTGAGTGTGGGCAAGTGCGGAGGGTGTGGCTTGAGTGTACCAACTTAATTAAGGATTTTTAACAGGCTGTGTAAAATATTTTCTGTATTTTATCACTTACAAGTGTTTTATTTGAAATATATTGCATCCAGTCTTGGAAATGAGTAACAATAAATAAATACCGATATACTCGATTATCGATGAACCATTTTCATAAATGTCAATACAGCTTTAGTTTAAGTCTTTGTTTCTAAAATGCGAGTTTCAAAGTATATCCTGGAATTTTTATGTTGAATATAGGTTTTAACTAAGTTTCTCATTTGAGAGGGAGGGCTTGCGGGTCGTGTGATTGTGTGTGCGCGTGCTTGCGTGCGTGTGTGTATCAGTTTGTTAAATTCTATGCAAGTTCTTCCTTTTTAAAAAACAGTTTTTTTTTTTTCAGTATGAATAAACAATCAGGGCCTTTTAGATCAATGTTTGAACCATCATGTATCATATTAAAGTCTTTTAACTTGTTAAGAAATGATAAAATCGTGTGTAGAAAGCTGGAAAATGCGAGTTTCAAAGTAGAATTTTATGTTGAATATAGGTTTTAACTAAGTTTTTCATTTGAGCGGGAGTGCATGTTGGTCGTGCGCGCGCGTGTGTGTGTGTGTGTGTGTGTGCGTGTGTTAGTTTGTTAAATTATATGCAAGATTTTTGTTTTTAAAAAGCAGTCCAAAAGTCGAAATATACCAATTTTTTTTTTTTTTCCTTCAGTATCAATAGGGGAGACCGTGAATGATAGAAACACTTTTTTGCTTGAGCACGTGTAACGCAGTGGTTCCTTGTGATAGAGATCTCAAATTTTTACATGCGGTTATCCATATTTGTCTGCTATAAATGATACACTTGGACTTCTGCTACACTATCACAGACTATGTGAATTAATGTCAAATATAAAGAGGTATGTTGTTTAAACCTACCCCCGCAGCACCGGGGTGAGTTGTAACACTACGTGAGGATGGATGTAACAATTAAATTCATAGCCTTAAAAAAGATTAAAACCATTAAATGTATGGAAGCACTTTAATGAATAATAAAGAAGGGATCATAAACTTGTAAGACTACAAAATAAATATAATAAAATAAATAAAAAGTGTAAGTTAAATACGATAAAAATAAATACAATAAAATAAATAAATATACATTACATGAAGAAATATAAAGTATAAATATGCGTGTGTTGTGTGTGTGTGTGTGTGTGTGTGTGTGTGTGTGTGTGTGTGTGTGTGTTCTGTAGCCTGAAACAGCTTGATGTGAAAAAGCACTTGAACACTTGGAGGTCTGTGGAACAATCAAACTACTTTTGAACAGTGTAGTGCAAAGCTGCACTAAGTACTTAATAAGTACTGAAAGGCATTTGAACAGTTCAACTGTCTATTGAACAATAAACAAAACACTTTTAAACGCTGTGTTTTCAAGGTGCAGAAGTACTTAGTAAGTAACTATTAACTAAGCATGCTAGGCATGCCGTAAAAAGGGGACCAGTACAAAATGTCAACATAAGGGGAAGATTGTAACACTTTTTAAGAACAGTTACAACCCTCCCCATGCTAGGCCACCATTAAAAAGCTAACCGTTTTTAGCATTTAGCTTCAAAGCTAGCACTAATGCAACAGGTCAAATGAAACTAGAGAAACAATTATTTGAGCTTATATACGTGAAACAATTGTATCTACAACACAATAGACACTATACAAAAATATTTGTGATGAAAATTTTTACTTGCTTACCTGAAAAATTGTTTTTTGGCACCAGAACAGACAGTTTTCAACTCAGAGACATGAGGCTTCACCAGTGAGCTCACTTTGTAAGTGGGCATGGACTGTATTGATGACATCACTGCAGAGTTTTTTTAACTTTAAGAAATGATAAAATTGTGTGTAGAAAGCTGGAAAATGTGAGTTTCAAAGTATATCCTAGAGTTTTATGTTGACTGTAGGTTTTAATTAAGTTTTTCATTTGAGTGGGAGGGCTTGCGAGTCGTATGTGTGTGTGTGTGTGTGTGTGTGTTTCCCCCATTCTGAGTTTCAGCAACAGAAATAGCAGACATGCCTGGCAAAGGACCTCGTGTTGGCGCTGGTGTTTAACACTGAACAACTGAACAACATGGAATTGAGTGGAAGATGTCCGAAAAGGAGTAGGCAAGACTACTTCGACAAGAAAAATGGCAATCGACAACGGAGAGAGAGCTATGAGAAGGACTCGATCGACTGCTGAACAAAGTACACGGGGTGGAAGACAGTGATCATCGGATAACTTTTCTTGTGGGAACAGTTCTGTCTGACTTAAGGCGTGGTTAGAGTCCACTGACATAAATATCAAGGCAGGAGTGTGTCTTGAGTGACATTGTTGGTGTGCCTTAATTCCAACCTATCTCAATTTTGTCAGCTTTCTTAATTACCTCAGTGCAGAAACGTCTTTTACTATGGACGCCATATCTAGTAGTTCGACAGAGTTTAGAGTATTGGAAGTTGGGCATATGACAGCATCAGAAAAATTGAATTCCTGGGCTGAAAATGTGGTTGACAGGTGTGAATCAGCCCACAGATTTTTTGGACTCTTGTACCCAAATAAGGTGAGAGCCATGCAAGTCATATTGACTGATGCTGTGAGAAGCGAATGTACTGCTGAGGCCTTCTTATCGGCCCTCGGGGATGAAGATCCTTTCCTTTTCAACGACCTGGAAACAAACGGCCCTAGAAAAACATTTGGTGAGTATCAACATTGATGGCCTCGACTTCCGTTCTCACTAAATAATTCCACGTTGACTTACTGGTCATTTTCCTCTTTGTACGTCTATCCTGTTACCTGGTCTGTTCTTGTCATAACAGTGAGGAGTCGTCCACCGACTGAGCCGTTTGACTTATGGAGCGCAAACCGAGGCCTGCGCAACTTCTTCGAAACACGAAGAGACGAATTCAACGTCGTGGATATACTTGTGGAATGCAACCTTTTGACTGTGGAAGAGTACGATGACATACGGCTTGCTAGAGAGAGGCCGCTGTTTCGCGCACTGCACGAAATTATGACACGGGCATCTCCGGAACATGTCGCATTTCTGGAATGCCTGGAGGGACTGTATCGAGATGTGTGGCCGTCACCAAACACGGAGGTTGTTTCACAGGACGACACACACCAACAGAGAATCAAGAAGACTTTCAAGGGGCAGGGGAATTATGACATCATACATGTGAACAGTGCCATGACACCTGAGGCCACAGTAGAGGACGTGTGGTGGTGCCCAATTTGTACAATTCACAGAGCGGAACACGCTTTTGGGTGTGGGCATGTAACCTGTGCAACTTGCGATAGAAAGACTGGAAACAAATGCCCCTTGTGTCGGCGGCATAAGGAAGAGGTGTACAAGGAAGCTTTCGCTGTGAAAAATGCTCACCTGCAATGTCCCGAATGTAAGGGTCCTAAAATGGTGCTTATTTACGACAGACCCAACGGGGAGGGCTGTCATCATGTTGCATGTGAGTGCGCCATTAAAAACCATAGGTGTGCTTGTGGGCATACAGCAACTATGTTCATGACTATCTACAAGATGTGAAGAGGTAGTTTTCGCCCTTGGGGGCAATTATGTACCAAAACCTGTGTGAAACTTTGCTATCAAGATGTCTGTTTTGTTTTTTGTTTATTTGTTTTTACAATAAAACAACCAGTGTATGATCAATTGACACTGCCAACAGCCACACAGCAAATTGTGTGCAATGAAAGAGGCTTCATGCTCACAAACTGCCAAGTTTCTAAAAAATTTAGAGTTGTGTTCAACAAGAGTTCCGCAGCCAGATTTCAAGACTTTACCATGTGGCTTTTAAAACTGTGTTTGGCGATGAGAGAGCCGTCTCATCGTGTAAAATATTGAGGGCAATTTCACAAATAGTTTTTATCAGCTCTGGGCTGGTAGATTGAAAAATTTCAGTGCTATTACTGGCCGCTTCCATGAGATCATCAATAATAACCAAATGGGTTTTATGCAAAGGAAGCAGTGCTTCATCAGTCAATGATTCAGGCAGACCTTCAACAAAATGTAAATTCTTTATTTTATGGCGCAAATCATCACATATAGGTTGCCAGCATGAATAAAAGCATACAATACTCTGTGCCACAAATGACAGGACATAGGGAGCATTTTCAAATCAGTTTTAAAAGCCACATGGTAAAGTCTTGAAATCTGGCTGCGGAACTCTTGTTGAACACAACTCTAAATTTTTTAGAAACTTGGCAGTTTGTGAGCATGAAGCCTCTTTCATTGCACACAATTTGCTGTGTGGCTGTTGGCAGTGTCAATTGATCATACACTGGTTGTTTTATTGTAAAAACAAATAAACAAAAAACAAAACAGACATCTTGATAGCAAAGTTTCACACAGGTTTTGGTACATAATTGCCCCCAAGGGCGAAAACTACCTCTTCACATCTTGTAGATAGTCATGAACATAGTTGCTGTATGCCCACAAGCACACCTATGGTTTTTAATGGCGCACTCACATGCAACATGATGACAGCCCTCCCCGTTGGGTCCGTCGTAAATAAGCACCATTTTAGGACCCTTACATTCGGGACATTGCAGGTGAGCATTTTTCACAGCGAAAGCTTCCTTGTACACCTCTTCCTTATGCCGCCGACACAAGGGGCATTTGTTTCCAGTCTTTCTATCGCAAGTTGCACAGGTTACATGCCCACACCCAAAAGCGTGTTCCGCTCTGTGAATTGTACAAATTGGGCACCACCACACGTCCTCTACTGTGGCCTCAGGTGTCATGGCACTGTTCACATGTATGATGTCATAATTCCCCTGCCCCTTGAAAGTCTTCTTGATTCTCTGTTGGTGTGTGTCGTCCTGTGAAACAACCTCCGTGTTTGGTGACGGCCACACATCTCGATACAGTCCCTCCAGGCATTCCAGAAATGCGACATGTTCCGGAGATGCCCGTGTCATAATTTCGTGCAGTGCGCGAAACAGCGGCCTCTCTCTAGCAAGCCGTATGTCATCGTACTCTTCCACAGTCAAAAGGTTGCATTCCACAAGTATATCCACGACGTTGAATTCGTCTCTTCGTGTTTCGAAGAAGTTGCGCAGGCCTCGGTTTGCGCTCCATAAGTCAAACGGCTCAGTCGGTGGACGACTCCTCACTGTTATGACAAGAACAGACCAGGTAACAGGATAGACGTACAAAGAGGAAAATGACCAGTAAGTCAACGTGGAATTATTTAGTGAGAACGGAAGTCGAGGCCATCAATGTTGATACTCACCAAATGTTTTTCTAGGGCCGTTTGTTTCCAGGTCGTTGAAAAGGAAAGGATCTTCATCCCTGAGGGCCGATAAGAAGGCCTCAGCAGTACATTCGCTTCTCACAGCATCAGTCAATATGACTTGCATGGCTCTCACCTTATTTGGGTACAAGAGTCCAAAAAATCTGTGGGCTGATTCACACCTGTCAACCACATTTTCAGCCCAGGAATTCAATTTTTCTGATGCTGTCATATGCCCAACTTCCAATACTCTAAACTCTGTCGAACTACTAGATATGGCGTCCATAGTAAAAGACGTTTCTGCACTGAGGTAATTAAGAAAGCTGACAAAATTGAGATAGGTTGGAATTAAGGCACACCAACAATGTCACTCAAGACACACTCCTGCCTTGATATTTATGTCAGTGGACTCTAACCACGCCTTAAGTCAGACAGAACTGTTCCCACAAGAAAAGTTATCCGATGATCACTGTCTTCCACCCCGTGTACTTTGTTCAGCAGTCGATCGAGTCCTTCTCATAGCTCTCTCTCCGTTGTCGATTGCCATTTTTCTTGTCGAAGTAGTCTTGCCTACTCCTTTTCGGACATCTTCCACTCAATTCCATGTTGTTCAGTTGTTCAGTGTTAAACACCAGCGCCAACACGAGGTCCTTTGCCAGGCATGTCTGCTATTTCTGTTGCTGAAACTCAGAATGGGGGAAACACACACACACACACACACACACATACGACTCGCAAGCCCTCCCGCTCAAATGAAAAACTTAATTAAAACCTATAGTCAACATAAAACTCTAGGATATACTTTGAAACTCACATTTTCCAGCTTTCTACACACAATTTTATCATTTCTTAAAGTTAAAAAAACTCTGCAGTGATGTCATCAATACAGTCCATGCCCACTTACAAAGTGAGCTCACTGGTGAAGCCTCATGTCTCTGAGTTGAAAACTGTCTGTTCTGGTGCCAAAAAACAATTTTTCAGGTAAGCAAGTAAAAATTTTCATCACAAATATTTTTGTATAGTGTCTATTGTGTTGTAGATACAATTGTTTCACGTATATAAGCTCAAATAATTGTTTCTCTAGTTTCATTTGACCTGTTGCATTAGTGCTAGCTTTGAAGCTAAATGCTAAAAACTGTTAGCTTTTTAATGGTGGCCTAGCATGGGGAGGGTTGTAACTGTTCTTAAAAAGTGTTACAATCTTCCCCTTATGTTGACATTTTGTACTGGTCCCCTTTTTACGGCATGCCTAGCATGCTTAGTTAATAGTTACTTACTAAGTACTTCTGCACCTTGAAAACACAGCGTTTAAAAGTGTTTTGTTTATTGTTCAATAGACAGTTGAACTGTTCAAATGCCTTTCAGTACTTATTAAGTACTTAGTGCAGCTTTGCACTACACTGTTCAAAAGTAGTTTGATTGTTCCACAGACCTCCAAGTGTTCAAGTGCTTTTTCACATCAAGCTGTTTCAGGCTACAGAACACACACACACACACACACACACACACAACACACGCATATTTATACTTTATATTTCTTCATGTAATGTATATTTATTTATTTTATTGTATTTATTTTTATCGTATTTAACTTACACTTTTTATTTATTTTATTATATTTATTTTGTAGTCTTACAAGTTTATGATCCCTTCTTTATTATTCATTAAAGTGCTTCCATACATTTAATGGTTTTAATCTTTTTTAAGGCTATGAATTTAATTGTTACATCCATCCTCACGTAGTGTTACAACTCACCCCGGTGCTGCGGGGGTAGGTTTAAACAACATACCTCTTTATATTTGACATTAATTCACATAGTCTGTGATAGTGTAGCAGAAGTCCAAGTGTATCATTTATAGCAGACAAATATGGATAACCGCATGTAAAAATTTGAGATCTCTATCACAAGGAACCACTGCGTTACACGTGCTCAAGCAAAAAAGTGTTTCTATCATTCACGGTCTCCCCTATTGATACTGAAGGAAAAAAAAAAAAAATTGGTATATTTCGACTTTTGGACTGCTTTTTAAAAACAAAAATCTTGCATATAATTTAACAAACTAACACACGCACACACACACACACACACGCGCGCGCACGACCAACATGCACTCCCGCTCAAATGAAAAACTTAGTTAAAACCTATATTCAACATAAAATTCTACTTTGAAACTCGCATTTTCCAGCTTTCTACACACGATTTTATCATTTCTTAACAAGTTAAAAGACTTTAATATGATACATGATGGTTCAAACATTGATCTAAAAGGCCCTGATTGTTTATTCATACTGAAAAAAAAAAACTGTTTTTTAAAAAGGAAGAACTTGCATAGAATTTAACAAACTGATACACACACGCACGCAAGCACGCGCACACACAATCACACGACCCGCAAGCCCTCCCTCTCAAATGAGAAACTTAGTTAAAACCTATATTCAACATAAAAATTCCAGGATATACTTTGAAACTCGCATTTTAGAAACAAAGACTTAAACTAAAGCTGTATTGACATTTATGAAAATGGTTCATCGATAATCGAGTATATCGGTATTTATTTATTGTTACTCATTTCCAAGACTGGATGCAATATATTTCAAATAAAACACTTGTAAGTGATAAAATACAGAAAATATTTTACACAGCCTGTTAAAAATCCTTAATTAAGTTGGTACACTCAAGCCACACCCTCCGCACTTGCCCACACTCACACACAGACAGAGACACACACACACACACACACGACCTGCAAGCACTCCAGCTCAATTGTAAAAACTTTAGTTAAAACCTATTTTCAACATAAAATTCTAGGATATACTTTAAAACTCGCATTTTCCAGCTTTCCATACACAATTTTATCATTTCTTAAAGTTAAAAAACTTTAAAAATGGTATAACATAATTGAATCTAAAAGACCCTATGCCTTTATTCATACTGAAAGAAAGAATAGCCAATATATTTCCACTGCTTTAAAAACAAACTGATGAAGTATTGAATTTATGAAAATGGGCTATTTATAATCGAGTATATCGGGAATTAAGTTATTTATTTATTACTAATTTCCAAGACTAGATGCAAATAAAATATTTATAAGTGATAAAGCACCAAACTTTATCAAATACAAAATACAGAAAATATTTTACATGGTCTGTTAAAAATAGAGTATGTCGGAATTTATTTATTACTTCAAGACTGATTCAAGACTGGATCCAATACATTACAAATAAAATATATATAACTTATTAAACATTAAACATTGTAAAATACAAAATACAGAATATGTTTTACATGGCCTGTTAAGGATCCTTCATTAAATAGATTTTGGTGGTCCCAGTATATGTTTTATGGTGTCATTCTGAATCCTTTCCAGTTCCCTCATCATTTCTCCTTGAGATGTACACATAATAGTGCTATGAAATAATAAGATGGTTTAACAGCTTTTGGAACAGTTGGCAGGAGTGGAATACATTATTGCTTAAATTAATCAATCTGTTCTTTAAAAGAATAGTACAGACAAAAGACAGATTAAAATTGTAAATGCCAAAGGTATGTTACTCTTTGATGAAACACATTTGTTTCTTTGCGCCTTATCTGAACCGTATTTACACAACTCCCCTGCAGGGCTGAAAAGTCCTTGAGGCCTCTGATATCCCTTAGCTGCACTCATCCCCATGTCGCTCACATGCCCATAAGCTTTTGGTCAGAAGTCGTTGACCCAATTTTCTGTTTTCTGGGTAAGTTTAATTTTACCGTTGTGATTTTTTGACAGAAACTGTATGGCTCAGCCATTGGTTGACCATATTCCTGCCAACACATGTACGCACACACCCACAGAACCAGCCGCGCCCGCCTTTGACATACCCCACTCACTCAACATGCACACTGTCAGTGAGAGATGACTTGCAAGATGAGAACACTTTGGAAACCAGCCTTATTTTGCATCAAGCTCTCGACAACTAACTCAGAAAAACGTTTTTTCCTCCATTTACATCTCGGGGCCAGACTTTACTGGTGAGTAGTTTTATCTTTCTTTCCTTTCTTTATTCTTTCCACATATTCACAGCTATTTCAAATGTACTTCATTCATTACTCTCTAGTTTTAACACTTTAAAAACACTATTTTAATTTCTTTTTTTAACTTTAAAACACTTTTACTAACAATTTTTGCTTTAACACTATTTTACTAACTTTTATTTTTATATTTTTATTTAGTTTCATTTATTTTTTTTTATTTTGCTTTAAAACACTATTTTACTAACATATTACCCACAACTTTAAAACACTTCGAATTTTAACCCTCTTTCATTTTCCCACGACTGTTATGATTCTGTCTCGTGTGCTTGTTTGTGCTTGTGCATTTTACACCGTGTGTTTCTTGATTTGTGTTTCCGCTCCATTCCCGCGGTCTGACCATTGATTACCTCTTGCCCTGACCCCTGTGGTGTCGTGTGACAGTATTCTACATGCCTGAGTCTCGTTGTCCAAGCATGTTTCCTCTTTCGGTTTGGTATTTCATTCATTGCTTCTACCTGTGCTTAATTCTGGGTCTCGCATAACTCTGAGTGAATGCATCCCCTGATAGGTTCATTACTAACCGTACCAACCAGCTCTTATTTAAGGGTGTATATATTATTACCTCAATCTAAACTGTCTAGTTTAATTGGTCGTCTTAGCGTCTTGCCTCGAGACAGTATTGTTACCCGGTCCTTGTGAATTTGTTCCTTAATCCATGCATTTCTGTTTCCACAGTAGATTGCCTTCCGCATTCCTGCATCCTCCCAATGTGTCCTTAAGAAGGGAAGACTGAAGAGACCTTCAGACGGACTTTGTTGTGTTGTTTTGGTTTCCTGAGTTTTCCCTCATGTTGCATTCAATAAAAACTTCTGGATCCTGCATCTGGTAACACCCACACCAACAAACGCTTGAAATAAAGTTTTACCACTTGTCACATCCATTTCCCCCACCACTGAAATAATATATGTTTAAAAAGCACTAAACAATAATGCAATCAAATAAATGTTTTAAAAAGTTATCCCTAAAAGGAGGGAGGGTGTGCTGAATTACACCACACAGCCAGGGGAGGAGAGGGTGGGGAGGTGGAGGGGGCAAAGGGGTGATACTGAATAAACTATAATAACCTCATTAAAAATGAACTCATATGACACCATCAACTCATCAAAAAGCCAGTTTTACTAACTTTTATTTTTATTTATTTTTATTTTGCTTTAAAACACTATTTTACTAAACATATTACCCGCAACTTTAAAACACTACGAATTCTAACCCTCTTTCGTTTTCCCACAACCAACAAACGCTTGAAATAAAGTTTTACCACTTATTACTTCCATTTCCCCACCACTGAAATAATATATGTTTAAAAAGCACTAAACAATAATGCAATTAAATAAATGTTTTAAAAGAGTTATCCCCAAAAAGGAAGGAGGGAGGGAGGGAGGGAGGGTGGCTGTGCTGAATTACCCCACACAGCCAGGGGAGGGGAGGGAGGGATGAGAGGGGGCAAAGGGTTGATAAATAATAAACTATTATAACCTAATTAAAAATTAACTCATATTACATCATCAACTCATCAAAAAGCCATCAATCAAAATCAATTAAATTTTGACAGAAACCGTATGGCTCAGCCATTGGTTGACCGTATTCCCGCCTACACATGTACGCACACCCACAGAACCAGCCCCCGCCCCCTTTGACATACCCCACGCACCTCACATACACGCGGCCAGAGTGTGAGATGACCAACGGGGTGAGAAGACTTTGGAAATCAGCCTTATTTCGTATCGAACTTTCGACAACTAACTTATTTATTTTTATTTTTTATTTTTTATTTTTTATTTCGCTTTAAAACACTATTTTACTAACATATTACCCGCAACTTTAAAACACTACGAATTCTAACCCTCTTCCATTTTCCCCACAACCAACAAACGCTTGAAATAAAGTTTTACCACTTATCACATCCATTTCCCCCACCACTTAAATAATACATGTTTAAAAATCACTAAATAATTATGCAATTAAATAAATGTTTTAAAAGATGCTTAAAATGTTATCCCAAAAAGGAGGGAGGGTGGCTGTGCTGAATTACCCCACACAGCCAGGGGGTGATAAATAATAAACTATTATAACCTAATTAAAAAATTAATATTACATCATCAACTCATCAAAAAGCCATCAATCAAAATCAATTAAATTTTGACAGAAACCGTATCATATTATCTCTCTTCCGCCCTAAGTACAGTTAAAGGGACATTGTGTAGGAATTACTCCCATCCAGCGTTGAAATCGTGCATTACATTCAAACGAATAATGAACTCTAGCGCATCACTTTTTTAAACACGTATTGCAACTACGGCAGCCACCGTGTATCAAAAACCCTTGTCAACGCTGATGAAACCATGGATGTATTAATAGAACTGGTACTACTGAACTGAAAGCCAGCATACATAAGATCTGGACATAACAGTTTATTGCGGTCAGCCCACGATATTATACATGAAGCAGCAAAACACAGTACAGTGAATCGGTGTAAGATATTCAAAGTAATGGTAATAAACAACTCAGCTTAGGTGCATCTTGAACATTTTATACTACGAAAAAACAAAGCAAGTGTTAGCTACATGCACGCTTATAGGATGTCACCTTCTATATTTACCGAATACATACCCAAGTTAACCAACAACAGCCTACCTCACTGTTTATTCTGTAACATTACTTAAAAGACAGGTGAAGCAGTCGAGTCGCTATCTAACAAAGCCATTCATCAAATACAATAACTGATAACACTGGTGTCATTACACCTGCTCACTTTACCAACTTGGTAATAACAAAAGCCGACAGCACGGAATCTCCTGACCAATGCTACACGCAGAGAACTGCAGCAGTGCAGCTTATGAGAACGCTCTTCGAGACAAGGTCCCCTTGGTGTTCGCGTAGCCTGAATTAATATTAAAATAATTGTCTCTGCCATGGAAAAAGGCACTGACAATTTATAAGAGAAAAATCAACAGACTATATATTGATCATTTGCAGTAGTCAAACAATTTATTCACGGATCTATTAGAATATCTTTTTCAATTGTTCCTTATGGAATAATTTCATTTTGCCCCCATGGCATCATGTCACTTGCGATCAGCTTGACCGCGAAGTCCTTGTCAGTGAGCGCTTATCTCTGCGCGTATAGAGCTAGAACCAAGTTAAAACACATTTGTTTGCGCATTTAAACTAGTTTTAAGCGCTCATTACAAAAAATATTTTACTACACTCACCCTAGGTAAGCAGATGTTTAGCAGTACTCGAGTAAGCAAGCGGTCAGGCGGAGTTGACCACGTTTTATTGTTCGGCCAGTTACTTGCATAATGCATTAGGGGAAGTAGGTGTACATTTAGCAGTGTGTCTCGACCACCTGTAGACGCAAAATTACGGACAAAAGACGCCATCGTGAAAATTTTATGTCGGATGAGGCGGACCCTCATAGAGACTGTCAAAGCACAGACAGATGTCATTTGTGACAGGAAGCCTGATGCAAAGTCTAACGAAAAGAAGTCTGCTGCACGGACCAGCATCCAGAAACACAAATTGAACTGGGAATTGGAAGGGACACAGACACGTCTTTATGACAACAATTAATCCTGGCTAGTTCTCGATCACTTTCCTTCATTGAGGCGTTTTCCAATTATCTTCATTGGCAACTGAAGACACGGTTTATCTCCATATGCGATCTAACAGCGATGCAATCATGGGCTTAATTCAGTCAAAGAAATAATATACTTATTAAAAGGCTAATGCTTCGCCTCGATTGAACTGGTCCACATTGTAATGAAATATCGCCTTTCACTCTCAGTATCGCATGGGTTGATAAAAAATGTGGCACTCTGCTGTTAAATAGGCTATTAAAAGCGTGCGGCTCAAGCTACTTGCATGACAGTCGACAGGTGTACAATTTCTAACAACGTCGATTTAAATGCAGCAAACATGCGTCTAGATGAACGATTGTCATCTTACTTAACAGGTGCTGCTCGTTCTCTCCGGTTAAGCGTGGAGTGCTCTTGAAGCTTTTTATAATTATGAAAATGACTGCGAACAGGTCAGGACTAATAATTGTTTAAAACGGATGTTTTGTGCAAGCCAATTCTCAGTTCTGGCTACGCCACTGTATACTGAATTTATCTCACGATTTCATCGTTGTTAGATCACATATGGAGAGAAACAGTGTCTTCAGTTGCCAATTATGATCATTGGAAGACGCGTCAAGGAAGGGAAAAAGATTGAGAACTAACTAACTAACTAACCCCCCCCCCCCCCCAATTCCCCGTTCGATTTGCTTCACTGCCAACATCATAAAGTGCAATAACAGCATTCTTTCCGTACCGCATAAAAATAAAACTAAGTCTGCCGATCGAGCCTGGAAAATTGATGCCCTGAAAACAGGTGGTGGCACCTTTCCATTATTAAAACACGACCATAAGCGTAGCTTATTCTTTAGTCCTATATGACAAAAATTAAGCATGTTTTAGGAACTGTTTAGCCATTTCATTCATGCATAGGAGATAAGCACCTTTCATAGTTATGAGCCTGTATGTTTACGTGGTTTCAGTAGCTTTTGTCGCAATAAACGCCGGCTTTTTGTCACTGCAAATGTCAGCTTCTAAAGTCTACCCACCAGCTTCACTGCCACTAAAAGCCGGTGGGTGCGCCTTGAAAGCTGCCGTTTACTCTGAATATGAAAGCTACTGAAACCACGTAAACATACAGTTCCACCTTTAACAATGAGGATGCAGTATTTTAGCAAGATCTACTACGATTGCTGCTTATGGTAACAAGCAACACTGTGTAACAAAACTGAATGAAAAGTTGCGTTTAGGCTAATTTAGGCAGTACAGTTGACTTACTTGTCGAGGAGAAAGCTGGCAACTTCAGCGTCCCTTAGAGAATCTTGCTCTTTCATTAGCTCCTTCCACCTGGGGAAGGCTAGCCCGATAGTGACCCTTGTTTTTTGAGCGCGCCAGTCGCGCTGCCTTTTAAATTCTCTTTTTCATTTTTCTTTTGCAGATGAGGATTCCGTATCCTGTGCTGCTGCTGCATATCTATATTCCTGCATTATGCTGCAGTAGTACTGATTTTCAAAGTCGCCGCAATAGCCTCCCTTCAGGATTTCTTCCGGTGTCTCAATCACTCTGCACTGGCTGGCAGGGCAAACGCAGATTTATTCCGCTTTTGGTGCTAGTTTTCCTTTGCTGGTGGCAACAGTTTCAAGGTGGCTGACTGTCATGGCGCTCCCCTACCAGCTTACCCGTCCAATGTAGAAACAAGTCTAAAATTCTTCGTTTACGAGAATATATCATATTATTAGCGGAGGTCATAATACACCAATGATGACATATATATATATGAATGCAGACTTAGATTTTGGCAAATAAAAAAAATGTAAATGTTAAACATTGTCCCTTTAAGATAAGTGATATAGGCATTAGTTTCTCACTTCGAGATAGTCTTGGAACACAATGTTAATGAAAAAAACCAGGAGTTTGGCAGAATTTCTGGTAAGTCGCAGATTACTGGAAAAAAATGGAACGAATTTGCAAGCAATGTTTTGCTTATCCAGCTCAACTACGAACGGGGCTACCGCGTGAGAACGGTAAATCAGCTTACTTAGTATTCTCTCCGCCCATTAACCTGTTAAATGTGCTTTATAGGTGAACATTAATATTAAGTTGTTATATGTTATATGTAAGGGATAATTAATGAGATGATATACATTTCTCGGTTTTAATACGCAACGTGTTGAGTGGTTGCCTCCGCAAAGTGCCTTAAAACCATGGAATGCTCACCTTCGAGTTGATTATCCCGCTTATACCGTAGTCATATAGTCATTTGCCAGCAATATCAAATCGCAGCATTCAGAAATTTTTGGCGAAGGTTTGCACCAAAAAAAACGAGCTGGTCATTAAACAGGCGCCGCACCTTCTCATACCCAATACTATAGGCCAAGCTAAATTGAACCAGCTATCTTCCTTCATCTTACTTTCATGTTTTTGTGCCTGCTTACATCCGTTTACCAGCTGATGATCTGATAATGGATTCCAGCAGAAATGGAGATTATGCATAATGCCACGTTATGCGCGATTATGCAGACTGTAGCTAACTTGCTACCCACAATTACAATGAACTTATGATGGTTTCAGCAGTCAGCGAGCTGAAATCAGTCTACTGGCATAGCACGTAGCTAGCGAACTGTCAGCAGTTGCTGTTACATGAAGTGGACATGTTAGCTTCCTTTGTAACCGTACACAATTACAATTGTTCAATGAATAAAGCCTGATTTGTAAGGTATCGTTCAGGAACCAAATGCAAGACCAGGAAGTTGCAGTGAAGATGAGTTTTATTGGGATTGGGGGGTTAACCCCCACAGGGCAGAAGGCAACGGTACACCTTCCAAAATCAGAATCTCAGGGATGTAGTCCACACTGTTCAAAGGGCAGCAAACACAAAACTCAGAGTTGGGCAAAACAGTTTCAGTACATAGGCACAGGTTTGTCAGAGAGTCTAAAGCCAAAATCCCTTGGGTGTAATCCGAACTGTTAACAGGGCAGCAAACACAAAACTCAGAGTTGGGCAAAACAGGTATGATACACGAGCACAGGAATATCAAAGGTAAAGGCAAAATCAGAATCTGGGACGTTCCAGTCAGAAGTATAACACTAAGAGTACAAGGCATCAACAATCGCAGCACCAGGAAAACGTTCTGACAAGAGCTGTGAATGAAAAGAGCTTAAATACACATAGGGGAAGTCACATGCTACAAAGGGGAAGCAGGTGATATGGATCAGACTAATTACCAAGGAATGAACATGTTTTCTAATTACAAGAAATTAGCAAAAGCCAAAACGCGGACAGGGATCACAGAGACAGCCTACTAACAAACATACAGCTCTGGGGTGCATTTCCCAAAATCACAGATGCTAACTTACGTAGTTGAGCCCATTGACTGTGAATGGACGAACTATACTTTGGGAAACGCGGTCCTGGTTAGGGAGTTCTACCATGCACAGAGTGAGGGACAGAACAGTGATTAACAAGGTGCAGAAGATCTGTTTGAAGCACACCAAAGTAAATTGAGTGAAGGCAAGGGGTGGAGACTAGAATAGGGCAAATGCTGAGTGCTCGTTAGTCAATTAGTAAAGTGCAGCTATACAATCCCTAGTGCTCGTTAGTAAGTTAGTACTATGAACAATGTTAGTCTTAGTTAGTATCTTTAACTAAAATAACAAACTGTTAGTACTGCTCGTAATTATAGAAAATAGGCGTGCAATGCACGGAATACCCCTCAGCCCGATGTCAAAGTTTTTAGAGACACCCGCTTGCCCGCCCAACCGCACAAAGGATAGCAATACCCCGTCAGCCTTGAGGGCTGAGGGGTAAAAAGCAAGGCGAAGGAAGCAAATGAGATTAGAAGGAATGATTGAAATCCCAGAAACCATGAAATCACCCGAAAGTGTGGCACGTAATACCGGGGCAGTGAGCAATCACATGACATGAGACCAGATGGGGAAGACAAAGTGCAAAGCATGGCATGGAACAAAACAAGTACTGGAATCCAACTGAGAGAATGGAATATGGAAGACATACAGACAAAGCAAACAACACAAGGCATGGAATCAGAATCGTAATCAAAAGCATAGTCAGACAAAGCAGGATCATAATCAAAACATAAGCAAACAAGGCAGAATCATGGGCAAGACATAGTCAGACAGATCAGGATCATAACATGATTACTTCGCTGCTATAAAATTTACGGTCATCATCGCTTGAGTACGAGTCAGCGAGCTGAAAGCAGTCTGCTGGCATAGCACATAACAGCTAGCGAACTGTTAGCAGTTGCTGATACATGAAGTGGACATGTTAGCTTCCTTTGTAACCGTACACAATTACAATTGTTTAATGAATAAAGCCTGATAACTTCGCTGCTATAATATTTCCGGTCATTATCGCCTGAGTACCTATAGTTAACCACCCCTGCAGGACGCAACTTATATGACGCTGCCAAATTTACTGGAGATAAATGAGCAGCTAGGTTTCTGAATACCAGGTCTAACGTTGCTGGAGTAACAAGTTGGCTAGTGGATGAATTTCAAATGGTGAAACAACCGTAGCCGAACTATCTGTGCGGTTCCACAGTTTTAATGCATACCTGCCAGCCAATCAGAAAAAATTATTCACCCAGACCATGGTATTAGGTAATGTGAACCGCTAGTTAGTCAGGCTACTTAAATTGAAGCTGAATGAGGAGGTGTATCTGCACTGCATCGCGAGCAGTAATATTGCAACTTGCAGGTTTAATGCAAACACAGCCTGCTAATATCTCCGAAAAAGAAAGCACGATAACTGATGTCTACGAAGCCAGTCTGACAAGCTTAAACCGTATGAAAACGAACCCAATAAAACTTCTTTTTAGCTTATTTCGTTACTTAGCGGAATGTATTACACCATAAAAAACTTCATATTGCGGATCATTTACCAGCCATGTATGACAGTAAAAATGAAAAAAAACAGTTTTTACAGAATGCCGTTTCTGTTCACTCAGCATTACATTTTGCAAGTTGCGATTTGAGTCATTATGTGAATTTGCTTTATCCAATTTAATTCTTCAGTAATTTCTTAGATTAGTCATTTAGTTATCAATAATATGTACTATTGACTGTTTGACTCAAAGTGAACTTCTACTGGTTAATTTACTATTGCAGTTTCAATGATTGAGGAAAAACAAGGTATCCCTTGTGGTAGTCTGCTGGAATGGTCTGTAATGTAGCTGGCTCAAATTAAAAACCCAACAAATGAACTCGTAAACAATTAATAGCCGAAATGAAAATAAAATGACTCTTATTCAGCCCAATTCGTTATTTAATGTCATTTCCATTTTGTGTCCATTTGAGAGACATTGGAGTCCATGAGAATTTTCGACTTGATTTTCGACATGATTATTACAGTTAACAATAAAAGGATACTGGGACTTACATTCTCATTAGCAGAAATAAGATGAACCAGGTCTATTCAATAAAACAACCTACAATGTTTTATGGTGAGGTCAAATACAGGCATAAGTCCATTGTGCAGTCATCCTGCTGTTTCTCAAGTGCGACAGCCAAATCACAAAGGGTAGCGAAAATAGGGGTCTCCGAAGAGTTTTCTCATTTTGAACGATTGGGAAAAACAGGCCGATTATTGGTCCACCAAGATTTGTTTTAGTAGGGGACAACCCTAGTAATTTATTAATTAAATCGCGGCATAAACTGTAGCCGAGATGTGAATGGAGCTAATCTGGTTTGCGTTTCCCGAAATCACTGATGCTAACTTCCATGGTTGGAACCATTGACTTTGAATGGACGAACTACGTTAGCCGCCAACGTCAGCAACTATGCCTCTGGGAAATGAACCAGGGTTCCATTTATTAGCAGGAAAGACCGATTGATCACACCAAGTTTCACTGTCAAAACAACCAAAATTTGGCAATGAAAACTTTCGTACGATAGATAGAGGAAGCCTACTTTCATTACCCAATCCTTCCCGTTCCTTTTGACAGTTTTAACGGGTTTATGCCCTTGGTTTCGGCATCCTACATTCTATGAGTGAGAAGCTTGACGAAATGTCCAACCCCCTTCACCATCTTTTGTGGGGTTTTTTTTTTTTTAATCTTAAGTGGTTGGCGCAATGCGTAGTTCCATTAGTTGAAGTTTTGCATGTCCACACACTGTTTCTCATGGGCCTTCGCGCGTTATGCAAAAATGCTGTCTAGATGGCGCTGCAGTTCGGATGGATAGGCCCGCATTAATTTGGTGCGTACTTTCATAAAAAGGCCTTTATATAATGCCAAAACATTTTGGGGAAAGGTTGGGCAATACATTTCTGTCATACATAACAGCATGGCCAGATGGAATGGCATAAGGCTAAAAAGCTGCTGTGACATGAATAATTTAGAAAAACTACAGTAGGTTCTATTGAAGACACTACTATCTTGTTCGCAGTTAAATTAAATTGACCTGTGACAGATATGTTTAAATGTCATTACTTGTCTTGTAATTTGTTAATATAAGCGGGAGATGCTATTGAAAGTGGTCAGTCCTCTATCTCTTGAAAGTGTTCTTCCGGTCACTGAGAGAATGGCAAAGAAAAGAAGAACTTACTGAGGATACAAGGCTAGCTATAACTATCAAATATAAAAGCATAAAAGGTACAAGATTCTCTTCAAATATTGGTAGCCCTATCCCAACACTTTACAGTGCTTGCAGCTCATGGAACCATAAGGAATCATTCAGGATATGGAAAGAGGAAAATCAATCCAAAATTTCTTCGAAGGTTGAAACAAATCCTTGAATGAGCAGCATGTGTGACTGACAGACAGCTTTCAGTGGACCAGGATAAATGTTCCACGATGGTTTCAACCCACACCACATACTAAGCATTAATCCTAAAACGGCCTCATGGTTGAAGACGGACATTGACTAGCCAGGAACAATATCCAGTGAACTGATGCAACCGAGCTCAAAATGTTTGTGTAGATAGGTGGTCTGTTTGTAGGCATAATGGTGAAGTATATGACAAAATAAATGCCGTACCCACGTGGTGGAGGATCTGCAATGCTTGGGGCTGCTTAGCAGCATCTAGTACTGGAGGCCAAGATCTTAAGCAAAACGTGATTCTACATCAGTTCTACATCAGTCAAGGATCATGGGTCCTTCAGCAGGACAATGACTCTTAACATACTTCAAATAATGCGCTGAAGTAGTTGCCAGCAATGAGTCCTGATCTACAAACATTTAATAACTTTTGGCAGGGGATCAGCTCTGCAGTTTGCAGGCAGGTGCCCTCAAGCATGCAGGAGACGGAGCCATTGCGTAGAAATGTTGTTGAAATACCCTATGAACATTGGAGGAAGCTCATATATAAAAGCTCACATATGAAAGAAGATTCATATCTTATCTTTTTATATAAAGAAGAGGGTTGTGGAACAATAAGTTTGAAAAGGATGTCCTTAATTTTTTCTTGGCTTTTTTTATGGGTCCTAATGAATATGTGTAAGACATATTGAATTAAAATTGCTAGATTTTTTTTTTTTTTGTAGAGCTGTGCATAAAGGAAGTATCATCAACGAGACAAGAGTGAATACACAATTAAATATCTCGCCTGTCAGCCACCGGTGAGGTTTGAGAGAGTTTGAATCACTGTGGTGGATTGCTGTTTCCACTCTGAGAGGGGAGATCTGCAACTACAGCCTCGGTCCTTCATTTTCCACAGCAGAGTCAACTGCAGATCATTTAGACAAACAAAATGTTTCTACATTACATGAATTACATTAACCCTCTCATGCATGAATGATTTATGATAAACTCAGTCAGGATTTTTTTACTAATATGCAGCAGTGCCCAAAATTGCAGGCATTTCCAGAGAAAAATGCTTTTTAACAGCTGTACACTGTGGTCACCTCCACACATGAAATGGTTAAATTGCACAATAAAATTTAATTTGTTGAAATAAATTTGCCACTACACTAAAAATAAAGGCAACATATCAATGAAGGTGAAAAAAACTTGCATTTTCATATAGCCAGAGAAAAATAAGTACCTGTACCTCTGTCAGAAATATTCTCTCAGGCCTTTTTTACTTTTGGGACAACAATGCACTTGGGCGTAGGCATTTTAGTTGGTGGTCTGAAATACTTGGACTTAGACTAGGTAGCAGAACTTCAGGGTACACCTCCACCCCAACAGAAGTATTTGACACACTTCCCTCCAAAATTTTCTCCATTGGCAGGCTGTGTTGTATAATGTGCTCTACACACCTGCCTTGCAGTAAGCCAAACATTTTTGAAATATATTCTGCTGGTCTGAGATGTTTTTTCTTTGAAAGGATAGAGTTCTTTACCAACCCAAACCACAGCTCAACATGGCAATTAGTCTCCCTGGTTTTGCTGGTGCTCTCCATTATTTGTCCCCTGCTCTTTCCAAACCTTGGAAGCTGACGTAGCAGCACCCCACTCCACAAAGGGAAGATCCCCATATAATTGTCCAAGAGGACTTCAGTGATACCCGGACAGAAGTAATGGTTCTTTTCCCCGCCATCTTCTGAGAGGAGATCACATTTGGCCTGATCTCGTACTATTCTAAAGGCAGTCGTAAATTGTGATTTCCCAATAATTGTCCTTGCATTGCTCTCACTGTCAATGTTTTTTTCTTCAATCATTTGGAGACTATTTTCCTCTACCTCTAACGCCTTTGTCCGCAATATGCATCTGTCCAAGGACGTTTTGTATCGACGCAGCAATTCACTGTCCCTATCTGCATTGAACAGAACACACAAGTCATAAAAGACCTCTTGGGCCTCCTGCAGATCAGTGCAATTGAGCAGATGTGCAAAGCAGTAAGTGGCATACTCTTGAACAGCTCTGTCTTCCGTTTTTCTCCCGAAAGCCTGGGATACAGCCTTTAGAATATGAGCAGAGGTGGAGCACAATAAACTTCGGACTCAGCTTTTCTGAGCTCTGAGACACGACTTCCAATGCTCTGTCCAGATAGATAGAAATGTTCTCTCGGCTGAAAGCTGTAAGAATGCTGTTCATCAAAGCCCAGCTGAAGTCAGTCTCAACCTGCGCAATGGTTCTTTTAGTGGCAAAAGAAAGTTTCCTTTGGAATTCCATTAGCCAGTAAGCATTGCTGGGAATGGAGTGGCTATTGGTTACCAGCTCTGTCATTGCTATGGGAGGCTTATCCTTGCCCATCCCTGGCAACACAAGTTCATAGTATAGCTCACGGTTTTTTTTGGGGGGGGGGGGGGGGGGGGGGTTTTTGGAACCACTCCACCTTTTGCATCAAGGTAAAGGGTGATGGATGGATGTCTTTTCAACTGCTCAACAAAAATCTTCATTCCACTTTCAGAATATAAATGAAAAGTGTAAGGATCTATTTGGAGATGCTGAAGATAACCTTTGGAGGATGCATGGCTGCCAGTCACTTTGATAATTTTTTGCAGTAGCATCAACTCTAACATGGTGTCATCATGCAGCCTCATACTTTTCCTTACCTCAGAGGATATCTTTTTCAAGACATTCTTAGTGAGGCTCTTGGTTAAGTTGCCTGCTAAAATTTCTTGTTTTGGTGTTTTCCTCAGTTTGTTGGAATAGTAGTTTGTGTAGGGTTTCGGCAATCTTTCCCCTTCTCAAATACTTTGCTGGTCTAAATTTTGATTGATCTTCACTGTGCACAAAATTACCATGGCGAATTACTTGAAAAGCAATCTTTGTAGCCGTTTATTTTGGCCTGTATTTTCTGCGGAACGTATATGCTGCTGAACAGCTATCAAATGTACAATGTGCTGTGGCACGGAAGAATGGACTGATGGTTCTCCGGCTGTGTATACCCTTCAGATGCTGATATGAGAATCTTACAGTGCAGCAAGGATGGGTTTTTATAAACTGTTTACAAAACATGTCAGTCCATGGTGGCCTGAGACTTGTATCTACACATTCTGGTTTGATATTTCTCCATTTCTTTTGTGTCAAAAATTTTTGAATACTTATGGCCCTGCATCTCACTTTCTGTAAGGACTTTCTTCATTGTCATTTTCATTTAGGCCGCGGGGAAATGAGCACTCCTCTCTCTTTCCTTTCCTGCTTGTTTCTTTTGACAGTGTTTCTTTATTTTTTTCTACTATTCTTTTCTCTTTCCCTTCATCCTCACCTTCATTTTCAGATTTTTCTTTGTTCCTGGGTGCAGAGCTTCTCTATCCGCAATGCTGTCTAAAATGTCCTCTCGACTGATCCATTCTTTTGCTTCATATGATGATACTTCTTCTCCACCTTCCTGATTTAGACTGCTACTCATCTTACTGTCTTTCTTCTTATTTCCTAATTTTTTTCCAGATAGTGTTCCCCTCTTTATTTGTTCCACATTTTTCCCTCATTCCCTACTTCCTCTCTATCCTTTTCAGTTTGTTCTGTTTCAGTCAGTATGTATATTTGTGAGGTCAGCGTTCCCTCATCCTTCATGCTGTCTTCTATGCTCTCATGAGAGACAGAAGTATATTCATACATAACAGTTGATGACACTGTATCATCCTCTTTCTCAGCTGGCCCATTAGCTCTGCAATTCTATCTTTTTTGTACTTGAAATGTTTCAGCGAGTTCTGCACCACTCCTGGTCTGTACTCTCTCGTCCATATTTCCCTTGACTCTTTTCACTGACTCAAGACGTTTCCCTCTCGTAATGAATTTTTCCCCTAAATATGAACACATTTAAAAAAAAAAAAAACACATTAAATTGCATGCAGAACATACATGCAGAACACAAACATGGACAGAGACACTCCAGTATTATTCTTCTTCATGTTCTAGCTTTTATAATTCTACTCTCGCAAATGTGCTGACTAAATGCAGCTTTTACAGTAAAACAGTAGTAACTTCAGCACAAGCAGTACGAGATCAAAATTGATCCAGCCAAGAACACACGCTTAATCATGGTCTAAATGGAACTATTTTTCCATGTTGGCAACGGTTGAGGCCTGCCATATATTTAATGCATTTCAACAAGCAATAGGTAAGCAACCTCAAAATCGATTGCAATTTTACAGACGTCATTGTTTAAAATACTATAATGTTATATTTAAAACTTGGATCAAAAATAAGCAAACAAAAAAAAAGCTTGTTCATATACAAGTTACATATTCCCCAAGACTCGCAAAGGCTGATAGGTTAATAGGCCATGATTACGCAAGGCCAAATGTTTGAAATTATGGGGGTAAAATTGACTCAAAATGAAATGTACAAAATACATATATAAATATACAAATATAAAAATGTGACATAAAATGAATAAACTTGTTTGGATAAATAAATGTGTATTTGCAGATATATTTGTGATGGCGTCGGTGGTAGGACGCCAAGAGCAGTGGCCAGAAATAAAAAGGACAAAACCAGCAGTGTGCTGAGAGATTAAACAAATAGAGATCACAAGACTTGCGCTTCCAACGGACCTGACGCCGTCCGTGGTAGCAAACAGGCGAACTCGACTAAAGACAAAAGAAAAGGGAAATAAACCAAACGAATCCCTCTGTCACTAATACTTTTCCTTTTATGCAGCTAAGATCCTGACAATACTCTCTCTTCTCAAAAGACCTTACCGGCTAAAGCGCCAAGGGGAAAATGACACTCTAGCAACCTGAACGAGGTAGAACAGGAGCTTAAATAGAGTCTGGGTATCGCCCCCAATTAATGCCAGCTGCCCCGGGAATCCGATGGTGAGCAAAACGATGTCGTCCCGGACGAGTGTAACAAAAGGAGCTAACAAAGCTCCTAAACCGTGACAGGACCCCGCTTCTAAGGGACAGCTCCAGAAGTCCCCAAGGAACCCCACGCACGAAACTCAGAAATTAGTGAGGGGTCAAAAATATCACGCGAAGGGACCCAGCACCACTCTTTGGGACCATATCCCTCCCAGTCTACAAGGAACTGGACCCCACGACCTACTCGCCTCTCGGCCAGCATACGGCACATGGTATAAACCGGCCCCCCCTCCACTATTCGTGGCAGCGGCGGAGGTGTGTCGGCAGGTGCCAGGACACTGGTGCTAACCGGCTTAATCCGAGAGACGTGGAATGACGGATGTATGCATAAAGATCTCGGGAGTTTCAGCTGGACCATGACTGGATTGATCTTCCGCACTATTTTGAATGGGCCGATATAGCGGGGCGCCAGTTTTCGGGATTCTACTTTCAATGGGAGGTCTTGGGTAGACAGCCAAACTCTCTGCCCAAACAACGCCTTCTATCAGCAAAGGATTTTTGTTTGCGCCCCGAACGCAACAGCGAAGAATGGACCTTAGTCCATACCGACCGACAGCGCCGAATGAACTGGTTGACTGAGGGAATTTCGGAATCGTTCTCAGTCTCTGGAAATAATGTGGGTTGGTTACCCACTTGGGCCTTAAAACGGTGAAAGTCCCGTGGAGGAATTACTCATAGAGTTACGGGCATATTCGGCCCACGCCAAAAATGAATTCCATGATGAGGGATTATCCGCCGCCAAACATCGAAGAATGTTTTCAAGAGATTTATTCGTTGTTCCGTTTGCCCGTTGGTCTCCAGGTGAAACCCCGAGGAGAGACTCACTGTGGCCCCCAACTGCTTACAAAAAGCCTGCCAGAATCTGGCCGTAAATTGAGGACCTTAGTCAGAGACGACGTCCTGTGGGAGCCCACGAAAACGGAACATGTTTTTAACAACAAGATGCGCTGTCTCCAGCGCGGAAGGCAGCTGAGGTAGCGTTACAAAATGGACCGCTTTAGAAAACCGGTCAACCACTACCAAAATGACAGTGTTGCCATCAGATACAGGCAGCCCCGTAATAAAATCGAGCGCAATATGTGACCAAGGGCGTCTGGGAACGGGCAAAGGTCGCAGCAGGCCAGAGGGAGGAAGGTGGGAAGTTTTATTTCTGGAACATATGCTACATGCCGCAACAAACTCCCGAATGTTCTTCATCATATCCAGCCACCAAAACCGTTGGGCAAGGAACTGCTTGGTCCGATGGGCCCCCGGGGTGCCCAGCTAAGCGGGAAGAGTGTCCTCACTGTAGGACCCTTGACCTAACCCCAAGCGGCACAAATAAACAGCCAGGAGGCTCCCTCCCAGGACCGGGATCGGATCTCAATGCCTCTTGAACCACCGCCTCAACTTCCCATTGAATAGGAGCAACGATCTGGGTAGAAGGAATAACAGGCTCTGGGGTAGGATCGCTATCCGTGTGATCGTACATTCATGATAGGGCGTCAGGCTTAATATTTTTAGAGCCCGGGCGGTGCGTGAGCGTAAAATCAAAGCGGTTAAAAAACAATGACCATCGCGCCTGCCGGAAATTACGCTGTTTGTTCTGCTGAATATTTTGGAGGTTTTTGTGGTCGGTCCAAACCACGAAAGGGTGCTCAGCTCCCTCTGACCAGTGGCGCCACTCCTCGAGCGCCAGCTTGACCGCTAATAACTCCCGGTCACCAATACTATAATTGCGTTCGGCGGCGGACAAAGACCGGGAGAAGTACGCACATGGATGAAGCTTATTATCCCAACGAGGGCGCTGGGACAGAATAGCACCCACTCCCACCTCCGAAGCATCTACCTGCACGACAAATGGGAGCCAAAATAGGCTCCGAGCTAAAACGTTTCTTTAATTCCTGAAAGGGAGCATCAGCTGCAGGACACCAAAAAAACGGTGAGGAGGTATTCTTTTTAGTGAGCACAATAATGGGGGCGGCCACCACGCTAAAATTACGAATAAACCTCCTATAAAAATTCGTAAAGCCCAGAAAGAGTTGGACCTCTTTAACACTCTGCGGTGCAGGCTTATTCCCTGACTGCAGCCACCTTGTCCGGGTCCATCCGCACAGACCCCTTAGAAACAATGAAGCCCAAGAATGAGACAGTTTGGGTGTGGAACACACATTACTCGGCTTTAACAAAAAGTTTGGCACTGAGCAGAGCTTCCAATATACGTCTGACGTGTTGTTTGTGCTCCGACAGTGTTGAAGAAAAAATCAAAATGTCGTCAAGATAGACGAAGACGAATTTCTCCAACATCTCTCGGAGCATGTCATTGACGAATGCCTGAAACACCGAGGGGGCGTTAACCCGCCCGAACGATAAGACCCGATATTTATAGTGCCCGTCATGCGTGTTAAAAGCCGTTTTCCATTCGTCCCCCTCCCGAATGCGAATGAAATTATAGGCATTGCGAAGATCTAGCTTCGTAAAAAATGATGCCTCCTGCAGACGTTCAAATGGCGGAATTCATTAACGGAAGGGGTTATCGGTTTTTAATGGTGATTTTATTCAAACCCCTGTAATCAATGCAGGGTCTCAGACCGCCATCCTTTTTCCAAACGAAAAAGAATCCCGCTCCGGCAGGGGACGTGGACGGCCGAATAAAGCCATTGGCGAGAGCCTCCTGAATAAACTCTCGCATAGCCTTACGCTCAGGTCCTGACAGGGAATATAGCGAACCCCCAGGCGGAGTTGTCCTAGGATAAAGATTAATCTTGCAGTCCTACGGACGATGCGGGGGTAATGTAGAGGCTCGGTATTTACTGAACACCTCAGCCAGATCGGCGTAATCCCTGGGAACATTCGGAGGTAAGTCAAAGTTCAGGGTAGCCCCAAATTCTTTACCCTGCTCAGAATCTAATGAATCCGTGACTGATTCCGAATCGCTGAAGTCCTCCAAAAAGTAATTGTCCTCTGGCTCTCGCCAGTCAAATTGAGGATCACATTCTAACCCCTCCTCTGCCCCTTTCTCCAGTCTAGGAGGGTACGAAGCGATAACTTCCTAACAGTCGCTCTCGGCGTCAGCCTGCCCCATTGCTTCACATCTGAAAGAACCATTATCATTAGTTCTACAATGAGTGCTACACTTGGGACCCCAGCGGACGAAAGGATTAATCTGTTCCCCCCAGCTGATGCAAAGATCATGTTCTCGTGACCATGAATGACCCAAAACAATAGGGACAGTGGGGGACCTAATCATAAAAATAAAAAAAAAATCGAAGCTCTTCAGAGTGGCTACCAAAGGAGATGAACATTTTTAGTGGTTGTGAAACTTCGGTTATAACTCCCGTTCCCAGCGGGCGACCGTCCAAAGTTCTTACAGAACGTTATTGCGAAAGCGCAACAGTAGGAACAGAGTGCCTCCTAGCCCACTTAAAATCCATGAAATAATCAACAGCGCCCCAGTCCACGAACGCTTCAACAGTAAATCTTTTACTCCCAACAGTAAGTTCTACGGGGATTAGCGTTCGGAAGGGAAATTGGGTCTCCGATTCAGGGGGCGCTAGAGGGGTTTTCCGTTTCCCTGAAGCTCAGGACAACGTGGACGGATATGACCCGGCTTATTACAATTAAAGCAGATTATTCTTCTGCTAATGGGTCTCTTAGGCTGACGGTCAAACGAACCATCCACTTGCATGGGCTCCACCAGAGTAGAATCTCTTATGGGTGGAATAGGAGATGCACATTCGCCGCTAGCAATTTTAGCCCCATTGTCAGCCAGCGGAGATTTATTTACTTTCTCCCTGCTGCGTTCGCGTATGCGATTGTCAATTCGCACAGCAGTACGAACTATGGAGTCTAAGGTCGAGCAGGGTTCTAACGTAGCCAGCACGTCCTTAATCTCCTCCGTAAGGGCATGGCTCAATACCGTCATCAGAGGGGCTTCCGGCCAGCCTGTTTCTGTGGCCAGAGAACGAAAAGCAATATAAAACTCAGCTGCGTTTTCTTTGCCTGGTCTTAAGTGCATTAAACGCGTAGCTGCATCTTGTCCACAAATGTCCTGATCGAAAACAAAAACCGTCTCCCTAACAAGGGCATCTACTGAACTTACAACCGGTAAGTTAGATCTAATTAGTGGGCCAATTGAGCGCCGTGCCAGCCAACGGGGATAGTATAAACGCAACCAGAGAATCCTCATTAACAAAACGTGATGACTGAGCCTTAAAAAATATTTCACACTGGGCAATAAAATCCTTACACTTTCCGGCCTTGCCACTGTATCTTTGGGGCAGTTGTAACTTCGGTTCTTGGGGAGAATGTGGAGTCTGTAACATGAGAGATTTAATACTCTCAGACAAATCTAACAGGATGCTCTGCTGGTTCTGGAGAGCAGTCTCCTGCAGGTGTAACCTCTCAGTAAGTTCAGAACGCTGATTAAAAAAAGCTGAAAGTGATTTTGAGAACCCAGCCAACATCTCTTGTTGGCTGGCAACAGCCCTGTTAATTTCGACCACCGCTGACGTCTCCATTGTGGCTAGAGTGTACTGTGATGGCGTTGGTGGTAGGATGCCAAGAACAGTGGCCAGAAATAAAAAGGACAAAACCAGCAGCGTGCTGAGAGATTAAAACAAATAGAGATCGCGAGACTCGCGCTACCAACGGACCTGACGCTGTCCGTAGTAGCAAACAGGCGAGCTCAACAAAAGAAAAGGGACATAAACCAAATGAATCCCTTTCTCACGAACACTTTTCCTTTTATGCAGCTAAGATCCTGACAATACCCTCTCTTCTCAAAAGACTTTACCGGCTATAGCACCAAGGGGACACTCTAGCAACCCAAACGAGGCAGAACAGGAGCTTAAATAGAGTCCGGGTAACGCCCCCAATTAATGCCAGCTGCCCCAGGAATCCGATGGTGAGCAAAACGATGTCGTCCCGGACGAGAGTAACAAAAGGAGCTAACAAAGCTCCAAAACCGTGACAATATTTTTGAGATTCGAAAATGAATGTGCTCGACTTTGTGTGTGGATTCTGCATTTTGTGGATCGCTTTTTGATATTTCTCTCAATTACATAATTTTGAGACATTTCTGCCGCACACCACAATCCACAAATAAATGAATACACCCTCCCCTAAACAACCAGCAGAGGGCATTGTGGTGCAGCCACAGCTGGCTAATAGTCAGTCTCATGTCTCTGAACATGGATGAGGCAGCCAGAGATCAAGCAGGATCCACTGTAAGTATTACTCGTTTTGGATTATCTTACACGCATTGCACCAGAGCCGGCCTAAGGCATAAGCCAACTAAGCGACTGCTTAGGTCCCCGTGACCACTAGGGGGCCCCCAAGAGCAATAAATGAAAATATTTTTAAATTTATTTTTATTTATTTATTCATTTATTTATTGCATGTGTGAGTGACGATTCCTTTGTGATCAAAGGTATTTTATTGTACAAAACCCAAAACCAGTGAAGTTGGCACATTGTGCAAATCGTAAATAAAAACAGAATACAATGAATCGCAAATCCTTTTCAACCTATATTCAATTGAATACACTGCAAAGACAAGTTACCTAATGTTCAAACAGGTAAGCTTTGTAGGTTTTTGCAAATATTAGCTCATTTGGAATTTGATGCCGGCAACATGTTTCAAAAAAGCTGGCACAAGTGGCAAGAAAGACTGAGAGAGTTGAGGAATGCTCATCGAACACTTATTTGGAACATCCCACAGGTGAACGGGCTAATAGGGAACAGGTGGGTGCCATGATTGGGTATAAAAGCAGCTTCCCTGAAATGCTCAGTCATTCACAAACAAGGATGGGGTGAGGGTCACCACTTAGTGAACAAATGCGTGAGCTGATTGTCGAACAGTTTAAAAACAACATTCTTCAACGAGCTATTGCGAGTAATTTAGGGACTTCATCATCTACGGTCCCTAATATCGTCAAAAGGTTCAGAGAATCTGGAGAAATCACTGCACGTAAGCGACAAGGCCGAAAACCAACATTGAATGCCCATGACCTTCGATCCCTCAGGCGGTACTGCATCAAAAACCGACATCAGTGTATAAAGGACATCACCACATGGGCTGTCAGTAACTACAGTTCGTCAATACATCTGCAAGTGCAAGTTAAAACTCTACGATGCAAAGCGAAAGCCATTTATCAACAGCACCCAGAAACGCCGCCGGCTTCGCTGGGCCCAAGCTAATCTAAGATTGACTGATGCGAAGTGGAAAAGTGTTCTGTGGTCTGACGAGTCCACATTTCAAATTGTTTTTGGAAACTGTGGACATCGTGTCCTCCGGACCAAAAAGGAAAAGAACCATCCAGACTGTTATAGGCGCAAAGTTCAAAAGCTAGTATCTGTGACGGAATGGGGGTGTATTAGTGCCCAAGGCATGGGCAACTTACACATATGTGAAGGCACCATTAATGCTGAAAGGTACATACAGGTTTTGGAGCAACATATGTTGCCATCCAAGCAACGTCTTTTTCATGGACGCCCCTGCTTATTTCAGCAAGACAATGCCAAGCCACATTCTGCACGTGTTACAACAGCATGGCTCCGTAGTAAAAGAGTGCGGGTACTAGACTGGCCTGCCTAGTAGTCTAGTTGTTGAACAACTTAAGCTGGACATGAAGCAAGAATGGGAAAGAGTTCCACCTGAAAAGCTTCAAAAATTGGTCTCCTCAGTTCCCAAACGTTTACAGAGTGTCGTTAAAAGGAAAGGCGATGTAACACAGTGGTAAAAAGGCCCCTGTACCAACTTTTTTGCGATGTGTTGCTGCCTTTAAATTCTAAGTTAATGATTATTTGCAAAAAAAACTAAATTTTCTCAGTTTGAACATTAAACATCTTGTCTTTGCAGTGTATTCAATTGAATATAAGTTGTAAAGGATTGGCACATCATTGTATTCTGTTTTTATCTACGATTTACATAACGTGCCAACTTCACTGGTTTTGGATTGTACAAGCACCACCACTGTTTGGAAGTCAATATTTTAATTATAAAAAATGTTTTCCATAGTTCTTTTAGCACTTGTGGATGCAGTCTACAGGTTCTGTGCCATTCAAGTGGGGGACTTTGGGAGAACCAGCAATGGTGGTGTCTATGCTGGATCAGTTTTGGGGAGAGGAATGGAGACAAGGACACCTGATGTCCCGCCAAATATCTCTCTGTCTGGTGCTGATCAATTGGGCGATGTGCCATTTGTCATGGTCGGTGATGCTGCTTTCCCCCTCAAACCATACCTGCTGAGGCCATACACTGGGCAGAACCTCAGTCACAAGAAAAGAATCTTCAACTACTGACTTTCAAGAGCAAGAATGGTAGTTGAGAGTGCCTTTGGCATTCTGTCCTCAAGATTGAGGATATTTCACCACAGAATCAACCTGCACCCCAAACATGTGGACACACTTGTGGTGGCTGCATGCATCCTCCACAACTACCTGCATGCCCCCAGCAAAAACCAGAGGTTGCTAGATGAGGGAGAGCAGCTAGGGAGACACATGGCAGCAGTGAGGAATATGGGAGGAAACAGGCCATCCAGAAAGGCCTGCAATGTGAGGGAGGTATTTTTCACCTTCAACTCCCCTGATGGCAGTGTGTCATGGCAGGACAGGATGGTGTGACACCATAACCAAAAGGGTTACAGTAGAAAAAGACATAGTTCATAGTACATAGTTCAAATAGTTCTCATTTGTTCTTTATATAGTTTTGTTTTGCTCTATTTGTTTCATTTTTCATGTAAGCATTTGATTTTTTAAAGATAAATGAGAAATGATTATCAATGACTATACCATTTAAGAAAAGGTTTTTTTTAATGCTTACTTTAATAATGTCTTTTTTTTTTTAAATAAAAGGGGGAAAAAAGCTATTTTTGGAATCTTTCCTATCTCCATCTTACAACCATGTGAAAAGAGATCATGCCACTCTATAGAGCCATTAACCTTCTATTAACCAGCATAGCATATCTGCTCCATGAAGTAAAAGGGTTAACAGCCTAGACACCCTGTTGGTTTTGTTTCTTATTGCGAAATAAACATTTGAAAATAACTTGAATGGTCCATCACTTAAATTTTTTCACGAGCATTATTACCCAATGTAGCAGATTTGTAAAGGTGAATCAAATGCGTCAAATTTTTTTCTACTGTTTTTCAAATAATGGCCCAAAATAAAAATTTTTGCTAAGGGAAATAATTTTAGCTGGAAATGGAAATGGGTTTGGTTAAAAGAGGGTTAATTAGCTATTCACACCCACATGAGCTAGAGCAGGGATACTCACTCTTTTCCAGAATGAACCACAGTGGGTGCGAGCTTTCACTCTATCCAACCTGTCGCACACCTGATTCTACTAATTAACCCTTAAAGCTTTTGCCATAGTCCCTTGATAAGTAGAATCAGGTGTGTAACTGCATGGTTAGAACGAAAGCCTGCACCCACTGCGGCTCATTCTGGATAAGAGTGAGTATCCCTGAGCTAGAGGTTGGGTGAGCAAGAACCTTCCCCACTCCAGAATGCATCTCAGAGGCTATGACACTGGTTAGTTGATATATAGTCCTATATGATACCAAGGCTAAATCACTTTTATATTTACATGTATGTACAACATCATAAGCAACAAGTGGGAAAAAAAACCAATTGCCCAATTGTACACTAAAAGAATAATCCCCTTGAAGCAGTGGGTTACAGTGATTTTATCATGGCGTAGGGGCGATCTAAGGCATGACGCGCAGCGGAGTTAGTGCCCCTCCGCTGTTATAAAATCACTGTAACCCACTGCTTCAAGGGGATTATTGCTTTTATAAAACAGTTACCCTTCACATAACCCATTAAATAAACATACAAGAAAAAAACTCAACATTTTATTGGTAATAAAAATACAACAATAAAATTGAGAACTATCCGTTTTTCCACCAAGCAAGATCGAGTGGACAGAATGGTTGGCAAGCAACACAGACGCCAAGACTTTTTCATCTAGTGCCATTATGATATCACATCAGGCTATTTGGGTGAGGTACAGTTCAGGAACCACACGCAAGAGATGGAAATCCAAAAAACGTATGCCTTTAATGAAGTCCGAGTCAAAGCCAAAAAACACAGGAATTGCCAAGCCACAATACGAAATCCAAAAACAGTATCGACTAGACAGGCAAGGGTCAGAACCAGTAAGACAGATGGGCACAGGTACACAAATGATATGCAAAAAGTCATAGTCGATGGGCAAAGCCAATGGTCATACACAGGGCATCCAAACACAGAACTCGTGGTCATACAAAAATTGGTCAAAATCCAGAAAGGCAGTAACAGTACAAAAAGGGCTAAGGCAAGAATCAGGGTCGGACTATTCAGTAGAAGAAAAACTATAATCAATGGAGTACAAGGAGCTCGGCACAATGAAATATTGATCAACGTTCTGACAAGAGCTGTGAGTGAAAAGACTCCGAATATACACACAGGATTGGTCACATGCTATACAGAGCTCAGCTGTGGGGAATGAGGCTAATTACATCGGGAGAATCACATGAGGGAAACCCTAACCACGGAAATTGGTGAGAAACAAAATACGGAGAGGAATCACACAAACAGCCTATGACATTTAAACAGCTCCGGTCCAGGAGTTCTACGTGCACAGATAACAAGAGCAAGAAAGTAATTAAGCACGTGCGAGAGATTCTCGCTGAACGTAGGGAGAGGACGGCGGAAAGCAAAGGGGCGGAGAATAGAACAGGCCGATTGCGAAGAGGGAATTAGTCTATTAGTAGCGGTGCGGTTTTAAAACTTAAACTAGAGTGCCCATTAGTAATTTAGTATTCGAATATATATACATGGTTAGTTGTGTTAGTAGACTATAATACATTATACAAATGTTAGTCTTGTTAGTAATCAGAACAGAAGGGTGAAGGGAGAAAACGAGATACGAAGGAATGTTTTAAACACCAGACTTCATTTAAATCACCGGAAGTCGGTGAGCACGCAGACAGGGAAGACAGACTGAACCAACTAGATCACAAGACAGTGGAGGCAATGGAACTGAAACATGGAATGAACCAAAAACCAGAATGTTACAAAAACCAAAAAGAATAAATAAAAGACAATTATCATGAACACAAAACCAGCACATAAAACATGATCAAAAACTAGAACCATGACAATTTGGGCTCGTTAATGTAGATATACTAAGAAAACAGGCTATTTGGAATGTCTCCTTCGGTCCTCGTTAAATAATTTTGCGTTCATTTCAGTTTCGGTTTTCGAGTTTCCTTCTTGTCAACTCGCTCCGATTGGCCATATCATTTCAACCAGCAGCGAGAGTAGGGAACAAGATTGACTTCTATCCTTCACACTTGCCGGTGTCCAGGAAAATATGTTGAGTTGCGCCTTAGTTTGCTAGCCAGCTTGTCAACTAGGTAGTGTTTACTACAATGGATGTAGTTGTCTTACACATAGCCCATAAGATAAACATACAAGAAAAAACACATAATTTATCGCCAATACTTAAATAGCAAACTAGTTAGCAACGTAGCTAGCAAGCTAAAGTGACATCTAACTCTATTATGATACAGCTAGCTAGGTAGATAGCCAACTGGTTAGCAGGTTAAAAGGCTAAACTCCGCTAACACTGAAATAGCGAGCTAAAAGTCTTGAAACAAACGTAACCTAACGAGTCAGTTGAGCGCAGAGTAGTTGGTTGGTAGACCAGGTGTGCAGGGATACTTTCTGCTGAGGTCTAGCTCAAAATACAGTGGTTAGCACTGATTTTATACCGGCATGCACCGTGGCTCAGCCAATCACATTTAAGGATGGGAAGCACCTGTTTTATAAAATATAATCAGTACTTGAAACAGCTAATGGTTACAACACCAAAAACGATAAAAAGTATGCAACATCACCTAACAATTTTCAAGTGTTTTTTAAATATGCATAAACAGTGAGTGGCTTTTTACACTAAATACAAGTCTCATTCATTATTTCAAGCAAAAAACAAGTCGACAATGAATGGGTTATAACCTCACCTCCCACTCCTTTTTTTTTTTTTTTTGTACTGCATATATATTTCTAGTTTGTGTCATATTTGTCCCAAACCGTAAAATATTAATGCAGTTTTGCTCTCGCAGCATTTTTGTGTGTATGTGCTTGTGACTGTGTAACCACCACCGTCCCCTTAGCGCATTGTCCTATCTTTTATTGGCAACTAATAACATGATCTGTCTAAGAGGGCAAAGACACCACAGTGAGATATAAAAGGACATTTTATTTATACACCAATAAACATAAAAAGACAAAGACAACAAGGACAGGGACATAGAAGAGGAGAAAATAGAAGTGAGATCAGAGGGAGCCAGACAGAGCAGGACCATTTCCCAAAGTTTCTAAAACACCGCAGGTGATGCTCCTGGCAATGCAGCCCTTTGCTCCACAATCATTAGTGAAGCTTGGGTCACAGACGGCTGTCGCTATATTTGATTCGATTTGGCTACTGAGATCACCACTGGTGCATGCAATCCTACTTGGGTCAGATTAGCCAGGTGGCACAGCCCGACACCCGAATCACCAGGGCAGTCAGGCCGCAGGACCCGAACCAGTGGAGGAGACCAAGGACCCCGATCCAGAGGAGGACCCATACAGGAGAGGTCGGGTACCGCCAGCACACCCTGGCCGATCATATTTATTTATTTATCCCCCCCCCCCCCCCCCCCTCCTTCTTCTGTTTTTTGTGAGGTGCATTAAACTAGGAGGGCAGGAAAGGAGGTGTGTGTGTGCCGGGGGGGGGGGGCGGCAGAGCTGCACTGCACCTCTGCATTACAGTCTGTCCCCCCATGCGCCTCCCCAGCACCTAGCCCATCCCGCCCCCCCCACACTTGTGTTATCTGTTTTGTGTATCAGTGGCTATGTATCCTATTGTTGTGAAGTGCATTGAAATAGGAGTGCAGGGAGGGAGAAGGGGGGGGGTGGCTGAGCAGCACTGCACCACTGCATTACTGTCTGTCCCCCCTTTTACCCCTCCAATACCTTACTCAACCCACCCTCCTAGTCCTATTATTCCCTGCTCTGTCTCCTATTCTTGTGTAATGCATTTAAAATAGGAGGGCAGGGCGGGAGGTGCCGGGGAAAGGGGGGGAGAGAGCCACAGCGCACCACTGCCCTGCCGTCTGCCCCCCCCCGTACCCCTCCAACACCTATCCCAACCCACACCCCTAACCCTGTTGCTGTCCCTGTTCTATGTGTTTTTCCTGTGGAATGAATTGACTGGGGCAGGGCCTGTCTTCACAAACTCCGCCCGAGGGGCCCCACGGGGCATCGGCGCCCCAGAAGCCCCCGACTCCCACCCCCCCCACCCAAGCCCCCCCCAGCACACCCCACACCCCACGTCAGACACGACCCCCAACCACCATGAAGGGGCAGAGTGCAAGATCCGAGGCCCCGCGCGGTGCAACTCCAGGAGGTAATGAACCGACACTCACGGAGGAGGAATACGACCCCCCCGGATGAACCAATCCAGCCCCCATTTCCGGACTCACGACCAAGGGCACACCAGGCCCAGCCGGCAGGGGAGTGTCACTCTCTACTGGGTGGACAGGAGAGAAAGGGCGGGCCTATGAACAAGCCCACCACCTGTCCCCCCCTCCCCCCACCACACCGGCACGCCATCAGCCGCCCCACCCCCCACCCACCCGTCCGACCCGTCCCCCGGACCAAACTCCACGGAACCAGGCGACCCCACGGACCCCACCCCAGGCAGGAGCAGCGGCAGAGCACAGCGGCATCCAAGGGGGAAGCCAGGGCCACATACCAGGCGAACCGAAGACCAGACGAGCCACCAGTCAGCACCGCGAGCCCCACCGTCCAAGGGCCCCACCCCCCGACCGAAGCCGCCAGCCACCCCCACCGCAAAGGGCCCCCCGGAACCAACGCCCCAGCCAACTCAGGAATGAGGCCCGCCACCCACACCAAATCAAACCCAAGGGTTATCAAAGAGATAATGCAGGTCCCCCTCTCATCTAGACTAATGTGTGTGTGTGTGTGTGTGTGTGTGTGTGTATAGTTGTCTGGGTATGTCTGTTTACATGTGTGGCTTTTATCTGTTTAAGTTACGTGTCGGTGTGAGTGTGTGTGAAAATTCAAAATTTCCTGTGGTTGTTTGGAAATCAGTTAGTTGGGGTTGTCAATTTTGTGAGGACTTGTGTCCAGTTAATTTCAAAGGATTCTACAGTATTATTACTTACTGCAACTCTTTTTTCTATTGATATTTGGTCTATTAGTAGATTTTCCCATATCTTAATATTAAGGTTATTTTTTGTTTTCCAATTTAATAGGATAGCTTTCTTTGCAATGTTTGAGGCTGTTAAGAGAACCGTTAAGTGTTTATTATGATGTGCGATTTGCGATATATCCCCAAGGAGGCATGTTACTGGGCTTAGCTGGATGTTGTATTCTAATATATTTGACAATCTGCTAATGACTTTGCGCCAGAATTGGTGGACCGGCGTGCAGGTCCAGAATGCATGAAAATATGTGTCGGCTGTGACTTGTGTACAAGTCGTGCATTTGTCTGTATCAGATAATTCCATTTAATGTAATTTTGCAACAGTGTAATGTGTCCTATGGATGATTTTATACTGTATTAGTTGTAGGTTTTTACTGATGCTGTTGTTGAAATTATCGTTACAGATTTGATTCCAAAATTCAGGATTTGTTTCTATTGAAAGATCATTTTCCCATTTTAATTTAGGTATTGAAACAGAGCTATCGGCCTGGTTGAGGATTGTATATATTTTTGACATACTCTTATTTTTACTTGTTATATCTAGAATTTTGTCGATTGGGATAGGTTCTCCAAGCCAGTTAATACTTTTCTCAAGGATTGGGTTTATGATAAACTTTAACTGTGTATATTCTAAGACATTTTGGGTTATGCCATATATTTGGCCCAATTTGTTGAGACTGATGAGAGTCTTTTCTTCGGTAATATGCTGAAGGTGTGTGATGCCTTTATTCTTCCAGTTGGGAAAGTGCAGCGTTTTCTCATAAAAAGAAAAATCTGTGTTTTTCCAAATAGGGGAGCGAAGAGACAGGGAGATTTGATGAGAGTTTGTGATTTGAACAGCTTTCCACCAGGCCTTCAATGTGGTTGCTATTGTCATATTTTGGAAGCACTGATGTTGTTTAATTTTTTGTGTGATAAATGGAAGGTCGGCCAGTTGAAGTGCACCGCATAGCGCTTGTTCTGTCTCAAGCCAGGAAGAGTTAGATTTGTTGTGCCATTGTACCAGATATTTTAGTTGACTTGCTGTGTGGTAAAGCTCTAAGTTAGGAGATTCAAGTCCGCCTTGGGATTTGGGTTTTTGTAGAGTAACGAGTTTTATTCTTGGTGTTTTCTTTTTCCAATAAAATTTGTTTATTGCTGAGTTAATTGATTTGAACCAAGAGCTCTTTGGAGTAATTGGTATCATTGTGAATAAGTAGTTAATCTTTGGGAGGATGGTCATTTTTATTGAGGATATTCTGTCTAGTAGTGATAAGGGTAGGTTAGTCCACCGGCACAAGTCCTGTTCCACTTTTTGTTGAAGAGGTGGGAAATTTAGATCAAACAAATCAGACAGTTTGGGAGAGATATTAATGCCCAGGTATTTGATATTCCCTACTATTAGCTGGTGATTAAGTGCTAGTGCTACTGCTTTTAATTCTTCCATGTTGTCGGGTAATATTGTGGATTTTGACCAGTTAATAGAGTATCCAGATACTTTTGAAAATGATGAGATTATGTTAAAGCAATTTGGGAGGGAGGATTGGGGTTTTTCAAGCTAGATCAATACATCATCTGCATATAAAATTAGTTTATATTCTGTTGTAGCAATTTGGATTCCTTTTATGTTTATGTTTTCTCTGACTGCTGCTGCGAGTGGTTCAATGAATAGTGCGAAGAGGGACGGAGAGAGTGGGCATCCCTGTCTAGTTCCATTATTTAGGGTAAAAATTTTTGAAATTATACCATTAGTGAAGACAGTGGCCATTGGTGAATTGTTGAGTGCTTTAATCCATCCAGTAAATTTATTGCTGATACCAAATTTTTTTAGAGTTAGGAATAGGAATTTCCAGTTTACTTTGTTAAAGGCTTTTTCTGCATCTAATGATAATATTATACTATCTGTTTCTTTTTGTTGCGATAGTTGCATTAAATTAAAGAGTTTTCTGGTGTTGTCTGATGATTGCCGTCCTTCGATAAAACCCGTTTGGTCAGAGTGAATGAGGGTTGGAATGACGTGCTCATACCTAGATGCTAGCACTTTGCTAAATATTTTTATGTCAGTATTGATCAGTGATAGGGGGCGATAGTTAGCTGGATTAGTTGGGTCTTTATCTGGTTTTAAAAGTACATTTATCATTGTTGTATTCATAGTTGAGGGAATTATGGCTGATGACGTAAGTTTAGATATAATGAAGAGCGGGGATATGGTTACCCAGAAATGTTTATAGAATTCGATGGGGAAACCATCAGGACCCGGTGATTTATTATTCAGAATTTTACTGATGGCCGAGTAAATTTCCTCTGGGGATATAGGCCTATCTAAATTGTTTTGTTCTTTCTTACAGAGATGTGGTAGTGTAACTGAGTTGAGAAATAGGCTGATTTCATCCTCGTTTGGGTTTAAGTTTAATACATATAGTTTACTATAGTCTCTAAACACACCATTAATGTCGTTATTGTTGTGAAGACATTTACCGGTTAAGTCCTTGATACATGAGATGATTGTTTTTTCTTTATTTTGTTTAAGTTGATTAGCAAGGTATTTAGTTGAGTTTTTGTTTTGAAGTGCATTGAGCCTAAGTCTTTCAAGTTGGAATTGGGTTTTTTTATTAATAATATCATTTAGTTCGGTTTTGAGTTTTCTGATCTCACAAAAAAGAGTTTCTGTTGGCTCTTTGGTGTATATGTTTTCCTTTTCCACTATTTTTGTTTGCAAGTTGTTTTCTCTTTGTACTTCCTTCTTTTTCTTGTAGGATGAGAAGGATATTATTTTACCTCGTAGTACTGCATTGGCGGTTTCCCATAGTATTACTGGTGAAATGTTTGGAGTGTCATTTGTTTCTAAAAAGAATGCCCACTCTTGTCTAAAGTACTGATTGAAGTCTTCATCTTTTAACAGTGATGTATTGAATCTCCATCTGAAGGAGGGTTTTTGTTGTGCATTAATGTTTAGTTTTAATGATACTGCGGCGTGATCAGTAATAATCCTTGGGTGGATTTGTGTTTCTGTGATGATACTTTGGAGTGAATTACTCGTTAAGAAGAAGTCAATTCTTGAAAATGTATGATGTACCTGTGAGAAGAAAGTGTATTCTCTTCCTTCCTGATGGTTTATCCTCCAACTATCTCCAAGACCGTAATCCTCCGTATACTGTTTTAAGATCCTTGCTGACTGAGAAGGTCTTGGTTTTCCTCCCTTGCTTGATCGGTCTAAAGAAGAGTCAAGCACAGTGTTAAAATCACCACCAATGATAATTTCTGCACTTGATAAATTGTTCAGTAAAAAGAAGAGTGTATGAAAGAAGTCTGGGTCATCCTGGTTTGGTCCATATATGCTGGCTATGGTTAGTTGGTAGTTGGTAGTCACCTCCCACTCCAAAAATGCCTCCAATTAAATTCCAGGCAATTTCCTTTCTTGGATTGTCCTTGTAAAAAGGGTCGCTGGTGTCATACAAAATTGCGTGTTTTTCCTCTTCAAGGATGAACTTCTCGTTGTCCATGGGGTTAATAACTTTTGTAAATGCACAAACAGGCTTCACTCCCAGACTTTAAGAGTGCAAGACCAAAATCAGCAATAATGAAATTAGAAAAAAGGTTGCACTTTGCATAAACACATTTATTGTGACAAGCGTCTCCGCACAAACGTGTTTCGGCTTAGTGCCTTCTTCAGTGTGCTTACACACATAGTCATTCCACAGGTTATGTACCCGCGCACTGACATACCCTCATTGATTAGGTGATTAGGTGCAACTATGTAAATTGTATGATAATTTCCACTATATACAATCATACCAGCTCGCATAATTAGGCATCTCAGTAGCGCTGCGCTTATAGCTCAGACAAATATACTAAGTCATTAGGTTGTACCTAATGGGATGAATGAGGATCTGTCCTTTTCCTGCTTTTTATAGTATGCTTTTTAGTATGACTTTGAATTTTGCATCAGGCAGATATACAAAGTGCGCCCTTTTTTCTAATGTCAAATGACTTCTTACCTGCCTCAGGCCTGCTGCCACCAGGTATGACGTAATGTTGAATGTGAAATACGGTCCGTCGTCGACGAGATGTTTTGAAAATTGACCGGATTCACTATTCTTTTCGTGTCGGGACTTTCCTGTCTGGTTCGATTTCCTCTGCGCCATCCGTCAAAAATAGACTTGCTGCGTATTTTCAGTGGAGCGGAGCGCCGAGTCGCTTCTGGGACGCTGCTGACACGCGCCGCAGCGCATCTGGTGTAAACAGGAGCATTGACTACAATGGCGGGGTATTTCTCCGAGTGCCGCGGCGCAGATATCTGTCTGTCGGGAACTATGACGAAATTTAAGTTTCATTTTCGTTGAGGAGACCAGAGGAGAGGAAAATGTTAGTTGTCGACTGTAGGATTTTCCCAAAAATTATTTTTCCCCCACAACTGTGCATCTTAGCAGCCTGTTTAAAGCATCAGTCCTGCCTAGTTGAGTGACGTCCAGACTGTCTGACCAGCATCAGACTCACTGACAGGGCGTTAGGCCACACAGACTAAATAGTGTAGCAGGCCCAACCACACAGAAGCCTGAGCAGAGCTGTGCGTGGTGTTAGATACATTTTGATTTAGATTTATCATTTACATTTAACATTTCATTTTTGTCCGCATATAACCAAATTTCTTCATAATTTATGCCCCAATAGTGTGTAAAAGGAGCCAATTATGAAGAAAATGACCTAAATTTTGAAAATATATCAGTTTGAAAACTGTAATCAAGATTTTACATTTGGCACCCCGTATTTGCGGGCTCTTGGCAAAAATAGACCGTGAAACGGCCAGTAGACAGTCATATCAGTATCATGTAAGTATTTCACATCAATTGTAAATTCTGTATCTGCATTTGTTACGCACATGATGAGAAAATAAACAGTATGAGAAGGACAGGACTTCTCCAGCATCTCTGCTCCTTTCCCTCTCTCCCACTCTCTCCTCCTGCAGCTCAGTCCCTGTTCCAGCGCATGTAAAGTAAAATTACGTCTTCATTTTTGTTGATAATAATCAAACTCTATAATATGTGAACATGAACACGTGTGAGAGACGCAGCAGCTCAGCAATTCCACGCACAGCTCTGCTAAGGCTGCTGTGTGGTCGGGCCTGTTATACTGTTTATTTAGTCCATATTTTGGCAAAATGGAAGCATAATGCAGTAACTGGAGACTGAGAGACGACCTGTGGCTGTGGATTAAGTAAGGAACATGCTAACAACATGAGGAGAGTCGCAGCTCCTGTTGTTGAAGCCCCGGTGAGCTCACCTGGCTAACTGAATTACCTGCAGCCAAAATAACATCCATCTGCGAATATATCTGAGCAGATCTATGAACTAACGTTAAGTCAGTGTTACTGTTCAGTCTGCTGTATTAAACCAGGCTGCTTCATTCTGTTTAATTCTCCGGTGAAGAAGTTTTCAGTTTGTGTTCATAAATAATGAATGAATGAGGCTGGCTGCAGGCTAACGTTAGCTGTGTTACTGTGTTGTTAACGTCAGGTTGTTAGCTTCACAGCTTCTCAGAAACATGCAGAGTTTTATTATTAATGTTATACCTCGTCTGTCCTGCTGTTTGATTGAAACATGAGGGAAATGTGTCTGAATGAGCATCACCGGTGGCTGCTGTAACATCTACAGTCTGCATGTTTATTCATTTATTTGTAATAATGATTGATTTGTTTTCACTCACTGGCTGTCATTGCAAAGCGTAATGACAGCTCTACACCTGACATAGCACACATTACCCAGTCAGGCTTTTCATTTAAATTACACAGCAGTTTCTGTGGAAGATTTTTGTGTCAGATTTCTGATCTCTGAGGCATGTAGGCATAATTGAAACACTGATTACTAAAACCCCACGAGTCAAGTCAAGTGTGACTTATGGGGTTTTAGTAATAGGTGCCTCAATTAATGCCCTGTTGTTCAATCACTAATGTGATTTTATTGGGTATGTAGTAGGTAGGTAAGTACAACCTAAAACAGTAGAAAAAATGCTAACAAGTTTGATTATGCAAAGAATTATAGGCCTAATTGAATGAGAGAAAGCAAGGAAAAAATGACAAAAATGTTACTGAACTGTGTGATTGTTTCCTTGACTAAAATTTGTCTAAAATGTTAATTAATAATTAATGATAAGTTAATGATTGTAGTTAGGCGGTGAGTAAACAGCAAGTGGCGGTGGTTAGGGCGCTGCTGCGAAACTATGAGCAAGTCCCACTACAGTCTGATGTTCCCGGCTACACTGACGTTTACTACCTGAAAAACCTGACACAGAAAAGGGATTAGACCGAGAAAAACTACACCGGTTTTTTGGGAGACACGGCTGACAATGACAGTGACTGCACTGGTTAAAGCCCTTTCAATAACTAAACAGAGTGGACGGTCAGTTTGCGTCCGGCGTCGGCGTCGTCCGTTTAAAGCCGTATCTCAAAAACGGTCCGATGAATTTTTTTTTTTAATTTGGGGATGTGATCAAATCGGTCAGCGAGTTAATGCCCGAGCAAAAATTTTTTTGATTGAATGGTTCGTTTAGTCTTGGCGGCCATTTTTTTACTGATGCAAGTTACTTTCCTCCTGTTGGAGCTGTAACTGCCGGAAACCTTCAGGGCCCTTGGCACTCTAGTTTTGTTTTCTTTCTCAGTTCTGGGGCAAAATGTGTACAACTCAAACTGCATTATCAATGTTCACACATGACTAATATCCTCCTGTTTGAGCCAGGCTTTCATGGTAATTTAGAAACAGTTTAAGTTCTGTGGCACTTGTGCTGGATTTGGACTAGGATCAGTTAGGATAAATTGTTTTCTATCTGAGGCTGTCAGGGTTTTATGTTAGGAAATATGCCTGCGGTGTCTCATCTCAACTGAGTTTCACCATACGTAGACAGTCATATGTAGGCCCGAGTCCAGCAAGAAGAAACATGCCACATGTTGTTTAGACAGTGATACTCAGGTAATTTTCACAGGGAGGTAGATGTAGAGATGTAGGCCTTTCTTTGGAAATGTAAAGGTTTCACAGTGAATCATGTACTAATGGATCTGCATAATTGATCATTTCCTTTATTTTTCTCTCTTCTGCCCTGCTGTGAAATCCAAAAAGGACCAATGCCCATCATCAGGTGAACATACACCTCCCAAAGAGAGGCCTGGTGATGAACCTGATAAAGCCTGCTACCCCCCATCAACACCATCACCATCCAGAGAAGACAAGGTGCACGCACAGGGGTCCCAGTCATCCTGCCGCAGTGGTTCTGCTGCAGACTACAAACCACCATCACCATCATCCAGTGATGAGGAGGTGCTCGCACAGGGGTCCCAGTCATCCTGCCACAGTGGTTCTGCTGCAGACTACAAACCACCATCACCATCATCCAGTGATGAGGAGGTGCTCGCACAGGGGTCCCAGTCATCCTGCCACAGTGGTTCTGCTGCAGACTACAAACCACCATCACCATCATCCAGTGAAGACGAGGTGCTCGCACAAGAGTCCCAGTCGTCCTGCCACAATGGTTCTGATGCAGACTACAAACCACCATCATCACCATCATCGAGTGAAGACAAGGTGCACGCACAGGGGTCCCAGTCATCCTGCCACAGTGGTTCTGCTGCAGACTACAAACCACCATCATCACCATCATCCAGTGAAGACGAGGTGCTCGCACAGGGGTCCCAGTCATCCTGCCACAGTGGTTCTGCAGCAGACTACAAACCACCATCATCACCATCATCCTGTGAAGACGAGGTGCTCGCACAGGAGTCCCAGTCGTCCTGCCACAGTGGTTCTGATGCAGACTACAAACCACCATCATCACCATCATCCAGTGAAGACGAGGTGCTTGCACAGGAGTCCCAGTCATCCTGCCACAGTGGTTCTGCTGCAGACTACAAACCACCATCATCACCATCATCGAGTGAAGACAAGGTGCACGCACAGGGGTCCCAGTCATCCTGCCACAGTGGTTCTGCTGCAGACTACAAACCACCATCATCACCATCATCCTGTGAAGACGAGGTGCTCGCACAGGAGTCCCAGTCGTCCCGCCACAGTGGTTCTGATGCAGACTACAAACCACCATCATCACCATCATCCAGTGAAGACGAGGTGCTTGCACAGGAGTCCCAGTCATCCTGCCACAGTGGTTCTGCTGCAGACTACAAACCACCATCATCACCATCATCCAGTGAAGACAAGGTGCACGCACAGGGGTCCCAGTCATCCTGCCACAGTGGTTCTGCTGCAGACTACAAACCACCATCATCACCATCATCCAGTGAAGATGAGGTGCTCGCACAGGAGTCCCAGTCGTCCTGCCACAGTGGTTCTGATGCAGACTACAAACCACCATCATCACGATCATCCAGTGATGATGAGGTGCTCGCACAGGAGTCCCAGTCATCCTGCCACAATGGTTCTGATGCAGACTACAAACCACGATCATCACCATCATCGAGTGATGATGAGGAGCTCGCACAAGAGTCCCAGTCATCCTGCCACAATGGTTCTGATGCAGACTACAAACCACCATCATCACCATCATCGAGTGAAGACAAGGTGCTCGCACAGGAGTCCCAGTCATCCTGCCACAGTGCACCAGAGAAGCACCACAGTCATTCATCATCCAGTAAAACTGAGATCGGGGAAGCTAAGGACCACAGGGTCGAAGGTAAATCAATTTAAATAGGTATGCAGTCAAAGGGAAAAAAGAAGTTACAAGATGGCAAAAAAAGGCCGCAGATTACCATTAAAACAAGCAAAAGAAGGATGGTGCCAGGGCCTGGGACAAAGCTCATTTCTGCTTATACAGTAAAAATGGCCTGCTGGCCTGAAGGCCTTGTGTCCCCCGTCGCACAAGTGACCAGAAACGTGGCAAAAATTGTTTTGATGGCAAAAAAGTACAAGGAGTTGCTGGATAACTCCTGATCCACTTATGTTTCGACTAATGCTCATAGCACAATTGAGGAACAGAAGTGGGGCAAAGAAGACAACATACCTCTGACTCAGGAAATGTAGTCACTCTCCAGAACGACCTGTGGAAAGCTGAGGATGAGTCAAAGGCAGAGTTAAGAGAGCGTGTGAGTACTGCAGTGTACGAAAAGTTAAGTGAGAGCCTTCTTGCTCAGATAATCGTGTTCAATAAGAAGCATGAAGGAGAAGCTTCACGTTTAACCCTCGAGACACACCTGAAAGCAGACACCGGCCCTGTGAATAAGGACAAATATGACACTTTATCATCTGTGGAACAACAACTCAGCCACAGACTGACATGTTTGGTCACACGTGGAAAGAGAGGGAGAAAGGGCCCCATCTTACTTCTTGAGCGCACAAAAGTTTCGCTTGACTTCCTGATTGAGAAATGGAAGGAAGTTGGCATTCTTAGGGAGAACCCATTTCTGTTTCCAAGGTTTGGCACAACAACCGATCTGCTTGGGTGTGACTGCCTCAAAAGATATGCATCAGAGAGCAAGGCCAAAAACCCAGAACAGCGGAGGTCAACAAAATTAAGGAAGCACGTTGCTACCCTATGTCAGCTTCTTGACCTCAACAATCAGGAACTCGAGCAAGTTGCTCGATTTATGGGACATAATATCAGAGTCCACTGCGAGTTGTTATGGCCCCAATTTGTTATTACATTACATTACAACACAACAGCAACAGCAAGGGATGACAGACACAGTTTTTAAAACTCAAACACATTTAATTAACAAAGACTAAACTACTATTTACAACTTAGACCAAGATTGAATATATATATAAAAAAGAAATATTTTCAGTCCCTTGTTTTGGTGGGGTGGCTTGGTGATGTCCTGGGTGAGGAAAATGCTGTAACAAAGGCAAAAATCCACAAAAGAAACTTCACAGGTCCTGAACAGAAATGACAGGTCTGGTCACATGTATCCTTCCTCTTGCAATTTCTCCTACTACTTTACTGTCTCAATTCTTTTCCTTATATACTCTTTTGCAGACCCCACCCACATTTAGACCTCTTTTTTTTACTTTTCGGGGACTTGCCCCAGACATGTCCAGGACACGTCTAAACATAGCTCCAGTCTGAGCTGAATAAAAAAAAGGTAAATACTGCCATCCAGTGGCCTATATTCACATTACACCTCCATTCCAAAAGGGAAAAATTTTGACTCATAAAGGCAAAATTTTTCTTTTCAATACAAAATGGTTAAGTGAACACTTGTCTATATATACATATCATACAATATTCATTGTAAAAACTCAAAAACATTAACGGATTGTGGTCAGTGTACACAATCATTGGCTTTTCCCCTGTACAAACATAAACCTCAAAGTGTTGTAAAGAAAGGACCAGAGCCAACAGTTCCTTCTCTATTGTGGAATCGTTCCTTTGGTGGCGATTGAACTTCCTGGAGAAGTATGCCACGGGATGCTCAATGTCATCAGAGTCACTTCTCTGTAGGAGCACAGATCCACAAGCTTGGTCGCTAGCATCGACCGCGATAGAGAACGGTTTGTTGAAGTCAGGAGATTTGAGCAGGGGGAAGTGACACAGCAGAGACTTCAGGCGATCGAAGGCTCTCTGGCATGCATCATCCCAGGTGAACTTTACGCCTTTCTTCAGTTGGTTAGTTAGACTGAGAGCAATCTCAGCAAAGTTCTTGCAGAACTTGCGGTAGTACCCGATCATTCCAAGGAAGCTGCGCAAAGCTTTTTTGTTGTCAGGCACTGGAAAGTCCATGATGGCTTGGACTTTAGCATTTATGGGTGCCATCTTACTCTGGCCTATGACGTAGCCAAGATAGGCGACAGTAGCACAACCAAAGTCACTCTTGCTCAGGTTAACAGTCAGGTTAGCCTGGGTCAGGCGCTGGAACAACGTCTCTACATCTTTTAGATGTTCTTCCCAGGAGTCACTCCATGTGATCAGGTCATCGATATACGCACTCGTGTGTGGCAATCCGGCGATTGTAGACTGTATCATCCTTTGGAATGTGGCTGGGGCATTTTTCATGCCAAAGGGTAGGACTTCATACTGGTACAACCCAGATGGTGTGGCAAAAGCAGAGATGCTCTTGGCCCTCTCAGTTAAAGGCACACACCAATAACCCTTCAATAAATCAATCTTGGTCAGAAACTTTGCTTGCCCTACTCTATCAATACAATCATCAATCCTAGGTATTGGAAACACATCAGTTCTAGTTACAGCATTGACTTTGCGAGAATCTGTACAGAATCTAGTACTTCCATCAGGTTTTGGAACTAGCACACAGGGTGAACTCCAATCTGAGTTGGAGGGTCTGATAATATCATGTTTTAACATGTACTCAACCTCTTTCTCAGCAATCTTTCTCTTTTCAGGATTCATCCGGTATGGATGCTGTTTTATTGGTTTGGCATCACCAACATCTACATCATGAGAGGCTATAGTAACTCTCTTTGGAACATCAGGAAACAAATCCTCATATTTCTTGATCAACCTTTCAAACTGATCTCTCTGTGAGGGTTCTAAGTGCTGGAGTTTTACATCAAGATTTTGCAACACTTCAGTGTTTGACAATTTACATGAGAGAACTTCAGCTTTAATTCTTGGTTCATCATCTTGAAACTCCCCCTCATCTTCACACGTTTCGACCATTGGAGAATCTGAAGTGACAGCTGCAACCCTAGCATTTCTGTCATGATAAGGCTTTAGCATGTTAATGTGACACAATTGTTTTGGTTTTCTCCTATCTGGAGTCTTCACAATGTAATTGAGATCATTGAGTTTTGTCAGAATTTCAGAAGGACCATGAAATCTAGCCTGCAATGGATTGGACTGCAAGGGAAACAACACAAGGACCTTGTCTCCTGGTTTAAACTCACGGCTTCTAGCCTTATGATCATACCAAGTTTTCATTTTTCCCTGACTTGATTTCAAGTTCTCTTTGGCTAGGTCACAAGCTGCACGCAATCTTTCCTTGAACTTGCTAACATAGTCTAACAGACTGATATGCGGCTCTTTCTCTTGCCATTGTTCGCTCAATAATATTCAATAATAGCAAAGGTCCTCTCACTTCATGACCAAACACTAGCTCAAATGGACTGAATCCAGTAGACTCCTGCACTGCTTCTCTAGCTGCAAACAACAGCAAATGAACACTTTCATCCCAGTCTTTCTCATGGTCATAACAAAAAGTCCTCATCATTGTCTTGAGAGTGGAATGAAACCGCTCTAAGGCACCCTGACTTTCTGGATGATAGGCAGTAGAAAGAATCTGCTTTGCACCTAGTTCATACACAACCTGCTGAAACAATCCTGAAGTGAAATTGCTACCTTAGTCTGACTGAATTTCCCTGGGAAGGCCAAACAACGTGAAGAACTTTATCAAAGCCTTCGAGATTGCAGTTGCCTTGATGTTACGTAGAGGTATGGCTTCAGGGAATCTGGTAGATGCACACATGATTGTCAACAAGTACTGATTTCCAGATCTAGTCTTGGGTAATGGACCAACACAATCAACAATGACCTTAGAGAACGGCTCCCCAAATGCTGGGATAGGCTGCAATGGAGCTACAGGTGGGTCTAACTGGTGTTTTCCAACTACCTGACAAGTGTGACAGGTTTTGCAAAAGTTGGAAACGTCTTTCCGAAGCCCAGGCCAAAAGAAGTGTTTCATGATCTTATCAACAGTCTTGTTAACACCAAGATGACCTCCTAAAGGTAAACTATGAGCCATTGTTAAGATCTCATTCCTATAGACCTTCGGAACAACAATTTGCCTGACCACTGCCCAATCTGCATTGGCAGGGATATCAGGAGGGCGCCACTTCCGCATCAACACACCATCCTTGAGATAATACCCAACTGGAACTGCGTCTATTTCTTTATCAGGAAGGGCTCTCCTCTTTAGTACACAAATTTCAGGATCATTAGTTTGCTCCTCAATCAACCGCTTTCTGGACAGAGACAAGTCTCCAGACACATCAGAATCACCAGACCCATCCGGCTGGCTGAATAGAGAACTGATAAAAGTATCTGATAAGTCCTCAAACGGAGAAACCATAGTAGGCCGATCAGAGTCATGAGGCGAACCATCTGAGTCCTGACTATTCAATGTACTGGACGGCACCACATCATCTTCTTCTTTAGCCTTCTTGGCCATAGCACGAGTCACTGCGCAAGAAGGATACAGAGATGGGTCCTCATCCCCATCTTCAGTGCTCGGCTGTGAAGTAAGATGTACAGGGGGAACTACTTTGCCCCCAGCCAGGTCATTGCCTAGCAACAGAGAAACACCCTTTATAGGTAGACTTGACATCAGTCCCACCTTTACCTGTCCTGTAACTAAATCTGACTTCAAGAATATAGAGCGCAGGGGTACAGATACAGTCCTCCCTTCAATACCTTGTACAAGTATGAAATCCCCTGAAGCGGTCTCATCACTTAACTCCAAGGAGTCCATCAACAAAAGTGACTGAGAAGCTCCGGTATCCCTTAGGATATATATGGGGACAGGAGTAGTATGCTCATTCAGAGCCACAAATCCCTCTGACACAAATGGAAGAAATTCCTCCCTCACAAAGTCAGCTGTATTAGGCTTTTTAGCCCCACAAGAAGCAGGCAATTTAGCAGATCGGTTATCTACTACAGGGGTTTCTAACCTTGTTTTCACAAAGGCATTTGGTTTGGTATCCTTTTCTTTTTCTTTCTTAGCTTTAAGGAACCAACAGTTAGTTGTAACATGACCAGATTTCTTGCAATAACTGCAAACTAGACCACTTTTGTCACTGTCAGCTTTCACACTTTGATCAGACCTGTTACTGGATTTCTGAGCACCATCACCAGATTTGTCTTTGTCTTTGGGTGAGGAATCTTGGGTATCACCATAACCCTTTTTCTGAAATTGGGACCATCTATTATTACTGCTAGACTGAAATTTGGACTTATGTGTGAGAACATATTCATCTGCAAATTTGGCAGCTGATTGCAAATTCAGTGCTTGCTTCTCATTAAGGTAGGTCTTAACATCATCTTTAACACAGTTCTTGAATTCTTCAACTAACGCCATCTCTTTTACTGAGTTGAAATCATCCTTGACCACCATAGAAGTACACCAGCGCTCAAAGCAAACCTTCTTCTCATTAGCAAATTCCACATAAGTCTGATTTTCAGATTTCTTCAGACCTCTGAATTTCTGTCGGTAAGCCTCTGGAACCAACTCATAAGCTCTAAAAATAACCTTTTTGACAACCTCATAATCAGAGGAATCATCTGCAGACAAAGCCGAATAGGCTTGTTGAGCTTTACCCTTGAGGACAGTTTGCAACATCAGAGGCCAGTGTTCCTTTGGCCACTGGCAACTCTTTGCTACCTTTTCAAAACATTGGAAATAGTTGTCTACGTCCTTTTCAGAAAATGGAGGCACCAGTTTTACCTCCTGACTGGCACAAAATTTATTTTTAGTTTCAATTTTTAATTTTTAGTTGCTCCATTTGGAGTCTTTCTTCTCTATCGAATTTCTCTAATTCAAAATCTCTCTGTCTCTGTCTCTCTCTTTCTGCTCTTTCCTCTTTCTCTCTCTCAAATTCTCTTTGTTTCTCTTTTTCCTCCCTTTCTTTCTCTTTTTCCACCCTTTCTTTTTTCTCTTCTCTTGCTCATTTTTCCAACTCAAACTGCCTTTGTTTTTCTTTTTCTTCCATTTCAATCTCTAGCATTTTTAATTTAAGTTCCATTTCTATATTTGGATTTTCCACTGGAAACTGTTCCAGATCTCCTGGTGCAAACACATTTTCATCAATGTAATATTCAACTATCTCTCTAGCCAGTCTTGCTTTTCGCATGGCTGGTTTTACCTCTGTCAGCTCCAAATGTCTGCATATTTCCAACAGTTCTGTCTTTTTAAAAGACTTCAAAACCCCTACGGTTGGTGATGCCAAGAAATCATCCATTGCTGTTGTCAATATATATGTATTCAATTAAAAAAATTAATTTTACAATTTGAAATGTTAGATTTTCAATAAACTACTCACACAATGGTCTGTGCCGGACTTGAGCCCCCAATTTGTTATGGCCCCAATTTATTATTACATTACAACACAACAGCAACAGCAAGGGATGACAGACACAGTTTTTAAAACTCGAACACATTTAATTAACAAAGACTAAACTACTATTTACAACTTAGACCAAGATTGAATATATATATAAAAAAGAAATATTTACAGTCCCTTGTTTTGGTGGGGTGGCTTGGTGATGTCCTGGGTGAGGAAAATGCTGTAACAAAGGCAAAAATCCACAAAAGAAACTTCACAGGTCCTGAACAGAAATGACAGGTCTGGTCACATGTATCCTTCCTCTTGCAATTTCTCCTACTACTTTACTGTCTCAATTCTTTTCCTTATATACTCTTTTGCAGACCCCACCCACATTTAGACCTCTTTTTTTTACTTTTCGGGGACTTGCCCCAGACATGTCCAGGACACGTCTAAACATAGCTCCAGTCTGAGCTGAATAAAAAAAAGGTAAATACTGCCATCCAGTGGCCTATATTCACATTACACCTCCATTCCAAAAGGGAAAAATTTTGACTCATAAAGGCAAAATTTTTCTTTTCAATACAAAATGGTTAAGTGAACACTTGTCTATATATACATATCATACAATATTCAAATAAACACAGGATATATATATATACATATTCAAACACGGGATAAGCAATCAGCAATTACATTGTCTGTACCCTTCACATGCTTAATTTCCAAGTCAAACTCCTGTAAAATCAAACTCCAATTCAACAATCTCCGATTCTTGTTTTTCATCTTACTCAAAAACATTAACGGATTGTGGTCAGTGTACACAATCATTGGCTTTTCCCCTGTACAAACATAAACCTCAAATGTTGTAAAGAAAGGACCAGAGCCAACAGTTCCTTCTCTATTGTGGAATCGTTCCTTTGGTGGCGATTGAACTTCCTGGAGAAGTATGCCACGGGATGCTCAATGTCATCAGAGTCACTTCTCTGTAGGAGCACAGATCCACAAGCTTGGTCGCTAGCATCGACCGCGATAGAGAACGGTTTGTTGAAGTCAGGAGATTTGAGCACGGGGAAGTGACACAGTAGAGACTTCAGGCGATCGAAGGCTCTCTGGCATGCATCATCCCAGGTGAACTTTACGCCTTTCTTCAGTTGGTTAGTTAGACTGAGAGCAATCTCAGCAAAGTTCTTGCAGAACTTGCGGTAGTACCCGATCATTCCAAGGAAGCGGCGCAAAGCTTTTTTGTTGTCAGGCACTGGAAAGTCCATGATGGCTTGGACTTTAGCATTTATGGGTGCCATCTTACTCTGGCCTATGACGTAGCCAAGATAGGTGACAGTAGCACAACCAAAGTCACTCTTGCTCAGGTTAACAGTCAGGTTAGCCTGGGTCAGGCGCTGGAACAACGTCTCTACATCTTTTAGATGTTCTTCCCAGGAGTCACTCCATGTGATCGGGTCATCGATATACGCACCCGTGTGTGGCAATCCGGCGATTGTAGACGGTATCATCCTTTGGAATGTGGCTGGGGCATTTTTCATGCCAAAGTGTAGGACTTCATACTGGTACAACCCAGATGGTGTGGCAAAAGCAGAGATGCTCTTGGCCCTCTCAGTTAAAGGCACACACCAATAACCCTTCAATAAATCAATCTTGGTCAGAAACTTTGCTTGCCCTACTCTATCAATACAATCATCAATCCTAGGTATTGGAAACACATCAGTTCTAGTTACAGCATTGACTTTGCGAGAATCTGTACAGAATCTAGTACTTCCATCAGGTTTTGGAACTAGCACACAGGGTGAACTCCAATCTGAGTTGGAGGGTCTGATAATATCATGTTTTAACATGTACTCAACCTCTTTCTCAGCAATCTTTCTCTTTTCAGGATTCATCCGGTATGGATGCTGTTTTATTGGTTTGGCATCACCAACATCTACATCATGAGAGGCTAGAGTAACTCTCTTTGGAACATCAGGAAACAAATCCTCATATTTCTTGATCAACCTTTCAAACTGATCTCTCTGTGAGGGTTCTAAGTGCTGGAGTTTTACATCAAGATTTTGCAACACTTCAGTGTTTGAAAATTTACATGAGAGAACTTCAGCTTTAATTCTTGGTTCATCATCTTGAAACTCCCCCTCATCTTCACACGTTTCGACCATTGGAGAATCTGAAGTGACAGCTGCAACCCTAGCATTTCTGTCATGATAAGGCTTTAGCATGTTAATGTGACACAATTGTTTTGGTTTTCTCCTATCTGGAGTCTTCACAATGTAATTGAGATCATTGAGTTTTGTCAGAATTTCATAAGGACCATGAAATCTAGCCTGCAATGGATTGGACTGCAAGGGAAACAACACAAGGACCTTGTCTCCTGGTTTAAACTCACGGCTTCTAGCCTTATGATCATACCAAGTTTTCATTTTTCCCTGACTTGATTTCAAGTTCTCTTTGGCTAGGTCACAAGCTGCACGCAATCTTTCCTTGAACTTGCTAACATAGTCTAACAGACTGATATGCGGCTCTTTCTCTTGCCATTGTTCACTCAATAATAGCAAAGGTCCTCTCACTTCATGACCAAACACTAGCTCAAATGGACTGAATCCAGTAGACTCCTGCACTGCTTCTCTAGCTGCAAACAACAGCAAATGAACACCTTCATCCCAGTCTTTCTCATGGTCATAACAAAAAGTCCTCATCATTGTCTTGAGAGTGGAATGAAACCGCTCTAAGGCACCCTGACTTTCTGGATGATAGGCAGTAGAAAGAATCTGCTTTGCACCTAGTTCATACACAACCTGCTGAAACAATCCTGAAGTGAAATTGTTACCTTAGTCTGACTGAATTTCCCTGGGAAGGCCAAACAACGTGAAGAACTTTATCAAAGCCTTCGAGATTGCAGTTGCCTTGATGTTACGTAGAGGTATGGCTTCAGGGAATCTGGTAGATGCACACATGATTGTCAACAAGTACTGATTTCCAGATCTAGTCTTGGGTAATGGACCAACACAATCAACAATGACCTTAGAGAACGGCTCCCCAAATGCTGGGATAGGCTGCAATGGAGCTACAGGTGGGTCTACCTGGTGTTTTCCAACTACCTGACAAGTGTGACAGGTTTTGCAAAAGTTGGAAACGTCTTTCCGAAGCCCAGGCCAAAAGAAGTGTTTCATGATCTTATCAACAGTCTTGTTAACACCAAGATGACCTCCTAAAGGTAAACTATGAGCCATTGTTAAGATCTCATTCCTATAGACCTTCGGAACAACAATTTGCCTGACCACTGCCCAATCTGCATTGGCAGGGATATCAGGAGGGCGCCACTTCCGCATCAACACACCATCCTTGAGATAATACCCAACTGGAACTGCGTCTATTTCTTTATCAGGAAGGGCTCTCCTCTTGAGTACACAAATTTCAGGATCATTAGTTTGCTCCTCAATCAACCGCTTTCTGGACAGAGACAAGTCTCCAGACACATCAGAATCACCAGACCCATCCGGCTGGCTGAATAGAGAACTGATAAAAGTATCTGATAAGTCCTCAAACGGAGAAACCATAGTAGGCCGATCAGAGTCATGAGGCGAACCATCTGAGTCCTGACTATTCAATGTACTGGACGGCACCACATCATCTTCTTCTTTAGCCTTCTTGGCCATAGCACGAGTCACTGCGCAAGAAGGATCCAGAGATGGGTCCTCATCCCCATCTTCAGTGCTCGGCTGTTAAGTAAGATGTACAGGGGGAACTACTTTGCCCCCAGCCAGGTCATTGCCTAGCAACAGAGAAACACCCTTTATAGGTAGACTTGACATCAGTCCCACCTTTACCTGTCCTGTAACTAAATCTGACTTCAAGAATATAGAGCGCAGGGGTACAGATACAGTCCTCCCTTCAATACCTTGTACTAGTATGAAATCCCCTGAAGCGGTCTCACCACGTAACTCCAAGGAGTCCATCAACAAAAGTGACTGAGAAGCTCCGGTATCCCTTAGGATATATATGGGGACAGGAGTAGTATGCTCATTCAGAGCCACAAATCCCTCTGACACAAATGGAAGAAATTCCTCCCTCACAAAGTCAGCTGTATTAGGCTTTTTAGCCCCACAAGAAGCAGGCAATTTAGCAGATCGGTTATCTACTTCAGGGGTTTCTAACCTTGTTTTCACAAAGGCATTTGGTTTGGTATCCTTTTCTTTTTCTTTCTTAGCTTTAAGGAACCAACAGTTAGTTGTAACATGACCAGATTTCTTGCAATAACTGCAAACTAGACCACTTTTGTCACTGTCAGCTTTCACACTTTGATCAGACCTGTTACTGGATTTCTGAGCACCATCACCAGATTTGTCTTTGTCTTTGGGTGAGGAATCTTGGGTATCACCATAACCCTTTTTCTGAAATTGGGACCATCTATTATTACTGCTAGACTGAAATTTGGACTTATGTGTGAGAACATATTCATCTGCAAATTTGGCAGCTGATTGCAAATTCAGTGCTTGCTTCTCATTAAGGTAGGTCTTAACATCATCTTTAACACAGTTCTTGAATTCTTCAACTAACGCCATCTCTTTTAGTGAGTTGAAATCATCCTTGACCACCATAGAAGTACACCAGCGCTCAAAGCAAACCTTCTTCTCATTAGCAAATTCCACATAAGTCTGATTTTCAGATTTCTTCAGACCTCTGAATTTCTGTCGGTAAGCCTCTGGAACCAACTCATAAGCTCTCAAAATAACCTTTTTGACAACCTCATAATCAGAGGAATCATCTGCAGACAAAGTCGAATAGGCTTGTTGAGCTTTACCCTTGAGGACAGTTTGCAACATCAGAGGCCAGTGTTCCTTTGGCCACTGGCAACTCTTTGCTACCTTTTCAAAACACTGGAAATAGTTGTCTACGTCCTTTTCAGAAAATGGAGGCACCAGTTTTACCTCCTGACTGGCACAAAATTTATTTTTAGTTTCAATTTTAATTTTTAGTTGCTCCGTTTGGAGTCTTTCTTCTCTATCGAATTTCTCTAATTCAAAATCTCTCTGTCTCTGTCTCTCTCTTTCTGCTCTTTCCTCTTTCTCTCTCTCAAATTCTCTTTGTTTCTCCTTTTCCTCCCTTTCTTTTTCTCTTTCCTCCCTTTCTTTCTCTTTTTCCACCCTTTCTTTTTTCTCTTCTCTTGCTCATTTTTCCAACTCAAACTGCCTTTGTTTTTCTTTTTCTTCCATTTCAATCTCTAGCATTTTTAATTTAAGTTCCATTTCTATATTTGGATTTTCCACTGGAAACTGTTCCAGATCTCCTGGTGCAAACACATTTTCATCAATGTAATATTCAACTATCTCTCTAGCCAGTCTTGCTTTTCGCATGGCTGGTTTTACCTCTGTCAGCTCCAAATGTCTGCATATTTCCAACAGTTCTGTCTTTTTAAAAGACTTCAAAACCCCTACGGTTGGTGATGCCAAGAAATCATCCATTGCTGTTGTCAATATATATGTATTCAATTAAAAAAATCAATTTTACAATTTGAAATGTTAGATTTTCAATAAACTACTCACACAATGGTCTGTGCCGGACTTGAGCCCCCAATTTGTTATGGCCCCAATTTATTATTACATTACAACACAACAGCAACAGCAAGGGATGACAGACACAGTTTTTAAAACTCAAACACATTTAATTAACAAAGACTAAACTACTATTTACAACTTAGACCAAGATTGAATATATATATAAAAAAGAAATATTTACAGTCCCTTGTTTTGGTGGGGTGGCTTGGTGATGTCCTGGGTGAGGAAAATGCTGTAACAAAGGCAAAAATCCACAAAAGAAACTTCACAGGTCCTGAACAGAAATGACAGGTCTGGTCACATGTATCCTTCCTCTTGCAATTTCTCCTACTACTTTACTGTCTCAATTCTTTTCCTTATATACTCTTTTGCAGACCCCACCCACATTTAGACCTCTTTTTTTTACTTTTCGGGGACTTGCCCCAGACATGTCCAGGACACGTCTAAACATAGCTCCAGTCTGAGCTGAATAAAAAAAAGGTAAATACTGCCATCCAGTGGCCTATATTCACATTACACCTCCATTCCAAAAGGGAAAAATTTTGACTCATAAAGGCAAAATTTTTCTTTTCAATACAAAATGGTTAAGTGAACACTTGTCTATATATACATATCATACAATATTCAAATAAACACAGGATATATATATATACATATTCAAACACGGGATAAGCAATCAGCAATTACATTGTCTGTACCCTTCACATGCTCAATTTCCAAGTCAAACTCCTGTAAAATCAAACTCCAATTCAACAATCTCCGATTCTTGTTTTTCATCTTACTCAAAAACATTAACGGATTGTGGTCAGTGTACACAATCATTGGCTTTTCCCCTGTACAAACATAAACCTCAAAGTGTTGTAAAGAAAGGACCAGAGCCAACAGTTCCTTCTCTATTGTGGAATCGTTCCTTTGGTGGCGATTGAACTTCCTGGAGAAGTATGCCACGGGATGCTCAATGTCATCAGAGTCACTTCTCTGTAGGAGCACAGATCCACAAGCTTGGTCGCTAGCATCGACCGCGATAGAGAACGGTTTGTTGAAGTCAGGAGATTTGAGCACGGGGAAGTGACACAGTAGAGACTTCAGGCGATCGAAGGCTCTCTGGCATGCATCATCCCAGGTGAACTTTACGCCTTTCTTCAGTTGGTTAGTTAGACTGAGAGCAATCTCAGCAAAGTTCTTGCAGAACTTGCGGTAGTACCCGATCATTCCAAGGAAGCGGCGCAAAGCTTTTTTGTTGTCAGGCACTGGAAAGTCCATGATGGCTTGGACTTTAGCATTTATGGGTGCCATCTTACTCTGGCCTATGACGTAGCCAAGATAGGTGACAGTAGCACAACCAAAGTCACTCTTGCTCAGGTTAACAGTCAGGTTAGCCTGGGTCAGGCGCTGGAACAACGTCTCTACATCTTTTAGATGTTCTTCCCAGGAGTCACTCCATGTGATCAGGTCATCGATATACGCACCCGTGTGTGGCAATCCGGCGATTGTAGACGGTATCATCCTTTGGAATGTGGCTGGGGCATTTTTCATGCCAAAGTGTAGGACTTCATACTGGTACAACCCAGATGGTGTGGCAAAAGCAGAGATGCTCTTGGCCCTCTCAGTTAAAGGCACACACCAATAACCCTTCAATAAATCAATCTTGGTCAGAAACTTTGCTTGCCCTACTCTATCAATACAATCATCAATCCTAGGTATTGGAAACACATCAGTTCTAGTTACAGCATTGACTTTGCGAGAATCTGTACAGAATCTAGTACTTCCATCAGGTTTTGGAACTAGCACACAGGGTGAACTCCAATCTGAGTTGGAGGGTCTGATAATATCATGTTTTAACATGTACTCAACCTCTTTCTCAGCAATCTTTCTCTTTTCAGGATTCATCCGGTATGGATGCTGTTTTATTGGTTTGGCATCACCAACATCTACATCATGAGAGGCTAGAGTAACTCTCTTTGGAACATCAGGAAAGAAATCCTCATATTTCTTGATCAACCTTTCAAACTGATCTCTCTGTGAGGGTTCTAAGTGCTGGAGTTTTACATCAAGATTTTGCAACACTTCAGTGTTTGAAAATTTACATGAGAGAACTTCAGCTTTAATTCTTGGTTCATCATCTTGAAACTCCCCCTCATCTTCACACGTTTCGACCATTGGAGAATCTGAAGTGACAGCTGCAACCCTAGCATTTCTGTCATGATAAGGCTTTAGCATGTTAATGTGACACAATTGTTTTGGTTTTCTCCTATCTGGAGTCTTCACAATGTAATTGAGATCATTGAGTTTTGTCAGAATTTCATAAGGACCATGAAATCTAGCCTGCAATGGATTGGACTGCAAGGGAAACAACACAAGGACCTTGTCTCCTGGTTTAAACTCACGGCTTCTAGCCTTATGATCATACCAAGTTTTCATTTTTCCCTGACTTGATTTCAAGTTCTCTTTGGCTAGGTCACAAGCTGCACGCAATCTTTCCTTGAACTTGCTAACATAGTCTAACAGACTGATATGCGGCTCTTTCTCTTGCCATTGTTCACTCAATAATAGCAAAGGTCCTCTCACTTCATGACCAAACACTAGCTCAAATGGACTGAATCCAGTAGACTCCTGCACTGCTTCTCTAGCTGCAAACAACAGCAAATGAACACCTTCATCCCAGTCTTTCTCATGGTCATAACAAAAAGTCCTCTTCATTGTCTTGAGAGTGGAATGAAACCGCTCTAAGGCACCCTGACTTTCTGGATGATAGGCAGTAGAAAGAATCTGCTTTGCACCTAGTTCATACACAACCTGCTGAAACAATCCTGAAGTGAAATTGTTACCTTAGTCTGACTGAATTTCCCTGGGAAGGCCAAACAACGTGAAGAACTTTATCAAAGCCTTCGAGATTGCAGTTGCCTTGATGTTACGTAGAGGTATGGCTTCAGGGAATCTGGTAGATGCACACATGATTGTCAACAAGTACTGATTTCCAGATCTAGTCTTGGGTAATGGACCAACACAATCAACAATGACCTTAGAGAACGGCTCCCCAAATGCTGGGATAGGCTGCAATGGAGCTACAGGTGGGTCTACCTGGTGTTTTCCAACTACCTGACAAGTGTGACAGGTTTTGCAAAAGTTGGAAACGTCTTTCCGAAGCCCAAGCCAAAAGAAGTGTTTCATGATCTTATCAACAGTCTTGTTAACACCAAGATGACCTCCTAAAGGTAAACTATGAGCCATTGTTAAGATCTCATTCCTATAGACCTTCGGAACAACAATTTGCCTGACCACTGCCCAATCTGCATTGGCAGGGATATCAGGAGGGCGCCACTTCCGCATCAACACACCATCCTTGAGATAATACCCAACTGGAACTGCGTCTATTTCTTTATCAGGAAGGGCTCTCCTCTTTAGTACACAAATTTCAGGATCATTAGTTTGCTCCTCAATCAACCGCTTTCTGGACAGAGACAAGTCTCCAGACACATCAGAATCACCAGACCCATCCGGCTGGCTGAATAGAGAACTGATAAAAGTATCTGATAAGTCCTCAAACGGAGAAACCATAGTAGGCCGATCAGAGTCATGAGGCGAACCATCTGAGTCCTGACTATTCAATGTACTGGACGGCACCACATCATCTTCTTCTTTAGCCTTCTTGGCCATAGCACGAGTCACTGCGCAAGAAGGATCCAGAGATGGGTCCTCATCCCCATCTTCAGTGCTCGGCTGTTAAGTAAGATGTACAGGGGGAACTACTTTGCCCCCAGCCAGGTCATTGCCTAGCAACAGAGAAACACCCTTTATAGGTAGACTTGACATCAGTCCCACCTTTACCTGTCCTGTAACTAAATCTGACTTCAAGAATATAGAGCGCAGGGGTACAGATACAGTCCTCCCTTCAATACCTTGTACTAGTATGAAATCCCCTGAAGCGGTCTCACCACGTAACTCCAAGGAGTCCATCAACAAAAGTGACTGAGAAGCTCCGGTATCCCTTAGGATATATATGGGGACAGGAGTAGTATGCTCATTCAGAGCCACAAATCCCTCTGACACAAATGGAAGAAATTCCTCCCTCACAAAGTCAGCTGTATTAGGCTTTTTAGCCCCACAAGAAGCAGGCAATTTAGCAGATCGGTTATCTACTTCAGGGGTTTCTAACCTTGTTTTCACAAAGGCATTTGGTTTGGTATCCTTTTCTTTTTCTTTCTTAGCTTTAAGGAACCAACAGTTAGTTGTAACATGACCAGATTTCTTGCAATAACTGCAAACTAGACCACTTTTGTCACTGTCAGCTTTCACACTTTGATCAGACCTGTTACTGGATTTCTGAGCACCATCACCAGATTTGTCTTTGTCTTTGGGTGAGGAATCTTGGGTATCACCATAACCCTTTTTCTGAAATTGGGACCATCTATTATTACTGCTAGACTGAAATTTGGACTTATGTGTGAGAACATATTCATCTGCAAATTTGGCAGCTGATTGCAAATTCAGTGCTTGCTTCTCATTAAGGTAGGTCTTAACATCATCTTTAACACAGTTCTTGAATTCTTCAACTAACGCCATCTCTTTTAGTGAGTTGAAATCATCCTTGACCACCATAGAAGTACACCAGCGCTCAAAGCAAACCTTCTTCTCATTAGCAAATTCCACATAAGTCTGATTTTCAGATTTCTTCAGACCTCTGAATTTCTGTCGGTAAGCCTCTGGAACCAACTCATAAGCTCTCAAAATAACCTTTTTGACAACCTCATAATCAGAGGAATCATCTGCAGACAAAGTCGAATAGGCTTGTTGAGCTTTACCCTTGAGGACAGTTTGCAACATCAGAGGCCAGTGTTCCTTTGGCCACTGGCAACTCTTTGCTACCTTTTCAAAACACTGGAAATAGTTGTCTACGTCCTTTTCAGAAAATGGAGGCACCAGTTTTACCTCCTGACTGGCACAAAATTTATTTTTAGTTTCAATTTTAATTTTTAGTTGCTCCGTTTGGAGTCTTTCTTCTCTATCGAATTTCTCTAATTCAAAATCTCTCTGTCTCTGTCTCTCTCTTTCTGCTCTTTCCTCTTTCTCTCTCTCAAATTCTCTTTGTTTCTCTTTTTCCTCCCTTTCTTTTTCTCTTTCCTCCCTTTCTTTCTCTTTTTCCACCCTTTTTTCTCTTCTCTTGCTCATTTTTCCAACTCAAACTGCCTTTGTTTTTCTTTTTCTTCCATTTCAATCTCTAGCATTTTTAATTTAAGTTCCATTTCTATATTTGGATTTTCCACTGGAAACTGTTCCAGATCTCCTGGTGCAAACACATTTTCATCAATGTAATATTCAACTATCTCTCTAGCCAGTCTTGCTTTTCGCATGGCTGGTTTTACCTCTGTCAGCTCCAAATGTCTGCATATTTCCAACAGTTCTGTCTTTTTAAAAGACTTCAAAACCCCTACGGTTGGTGATGCCAAGAAATCATCCATTGCTGTTGTCAATATATATGTATTCAATTAAAAAAATTAATTTTACAATTTGAAATGTTAGATTTTCAATAAACTACTCACACAATGGTCTGTGCCGGACTTGAGCCCCCAATTTGTTATGGCCCCAATTTATTATTACATTACAACACAACAGCAACAGCAAGGGATGACAGACACAGTTTTTAAAACTCAAACACATTTAATTAACAAAGACTAAACTACTATTTACAACTTAGACCAAGATTGCATATATATAAAAAAAGAAATATTTACAGTCCCTTGTTTTGGTGGGGTGGCTTGGTGATGTCCTGGGTGAGGAAAATGCTGTAACAAAGGCAAAAATCCACAAAAGAAACTTCACAGGTCCTGAACAGAAATGACAGGTCTGGTCACATGTATCCTTCCTCTTGCAATTTCTCCTACTACTTTACTGTCTCAATTCTTTTCCTTATATACTCTTTTGCAGACCCCACCCACATTTAGACCTCTTTTTTTTACTTTTCCGGGACTTGCCCCAGACATGTCCAGGACACGTCTAAACATAGCTCCAGTCTGAGCTGAATAAAAAAAAGGTAAATACTGCCATCCAGTGGCCTATATTCACATTACACCTCCATTCCAAAAGGGAAAAATTTTGACTCATAAAGGCAAAATTTTTCTTTTCAATACAAAATGGTTAAGTGAACACTTGTCTATATATACATATCATACAATATTCAAATAAACACAGGATATATATATATACATATTCAAACACGGGATAAGCAATCAGCAATTACATTGTCTGTACCCTTCACATGCTTAATTTCCAAGTCAAACTCCTGTAAAATCAAACTCCAATTCAACAATCTCCGATTCTTGTTTTTCATCTTACTCAAAAACATTAACGGATTGTGGTCAGTGTACACAATCATTGGCTTTTCCCCTGTACAAACATAAACCTCAAAGTGTTGTAAAGAAAGGACCAGAGCCAACAGTTCCTTCTCTATTGTGGAATCGTTCCTTTGGTGGCGATTGAACTTCCTGGAGAAGTATGCCACGGGATGCTCAATGTCATCAGAGTCACTTCTCTGTAGGAGCACAGATCCACAAGCTTGGTCGCTGGCATCGACCGCGATAGAGAACGGTTTGTTGAAGTCAGGAGATTTGAGCACGGGGAAGTGACACAGTAGAGACTTCAGGCGATCGAAGGCTCTCTGGCATGCATCATCCCAGGTGAACTTTACGCCTTTCTTCAGTTGGTTAGTTAGACTGAGAGCAATCTCAGCAAAGTTCTTGCAGAACTTGCGGTAGTACCCGATCATTCCAAGGAAGCGGCGCAAAGCTTTTTTGTTGTCAGGCACTGGAAAGTCCATGATGGCTTGGACTTTAGCATTTATGGGTGCCATCTTACTCTGGCCTATGACGTAGCCAAGATAGGTGACAGTAGCACAACCAAAGTCACTCTTGCTCAGGTTAACAGTCAGGTTAGCCTGGGTCAGGCGCTGGAACAACGTCTCTACATCTTTTAGATGTTCTTCCCAGGAGTCACTCCATGTGATCAGGTCATCGATATACGCACCCGTGTGTGGCAATCCGGCGATTGTAGACGGTATCATCCTTTGGAATGTGGCTGGGGCATTTTTCATGCCAAAGGGTAGGACTTCATACTGGTACAACCCAGATGGTGTGCCAAAAGCAGAGATGCTCTTGGCCCTCTCAGTTAAAGGCACACACCAATAACCCTTCAATAAATCAATCTTGGTCAGAAACTTTGCTTGCCCTACTCTATCAATACAATCATCAATCCTAGGTATTGGAAACACATCAGTTCTAGTTACAGCATTGACTTTGCGAGAATCTGTACAGAATCTAGTACTTCCATCAGGTTTTGGAACTAGCACACAGGGTGAACTCCAATCTGAGTTGGAGGGTCTGATAATATCATGTTTTAACATGTACTCAACCTCTTTCTCAGCAATCTTTCTCTTTTCAGGATTCATCCGGTATGGATGCTGTTTTATTGGTTTGGCATCACCAACATCTACATCATGAGAGGCTAGAGTAACTCTCTTTGGAACATCAGGAAACAAATCCTCATATTTCTTGATCAACCTTTCAAACTGATCTCTCTGTGAGGGTTCTAAGTGCTGGAGTTTTACATCAAGATTTTGCAACACTTCAGTGTTTGACAATTTACATGAGAGAACTTCAGCTTTAATTCTTGGTTCATCATCTTGAAACTCCCCCTCATCTTCACACGTTTCGACCATTGGAGAATCTGAAGTGACAGCTGCAACCCTAGCATTTCTGTCATGATAAGGCTTTAGCATGTTAATGTGACACAATTGTTTTGGTTTTCTCCTATCTGGAGTCTTCACAATGTAATTGAGATCATTGAGTTTTGTCAGAATTTCATAAGGACCATGGAATCTAGCCTGCAATGGATTGGACTGCAAGGGAAACAACACAAGGACCTTGTCTCCTGGTTTAAACTCACGGCTTCTAGCCTTATGATCATACCAAGTTTTCATTTTTCCCTGACTTGATTTCAAGTTCTCTTTGGCTAGGTCACAAGCTGCACGCAATCTTTCCTTGAACTTGCTAACATAGTCTAACAGACTGATATGCGGCTCTTTCTCTTGCCATTGTTCACTCAATAATAGCAAAGGTCCTCTCACTTCATGACCAAACACTAGCTCAAATGGACTGAATCCAGTAGACTCCTGCACTGCTTCTCTAGCTGCAAACAACAGCAAATGAACACCTTCATCCCAGTCTTTCTCATGGTCATAACAAAAAGTCCTCATCATTGTCTTGAGAGTGGAATGAAACCGCTCTAAGGCACCCTGACTTTCTGGATGATAGGCACAAGAAAGAATCTGCTTTGCACCTAGTTCATACACAACCTGCTGAAACAATCCTGAAGTGAAATTGCTACCTTAGTCTGACTGAATTTCCCTGGGAAGGCCAAACAACGTGAAGAACTTTATCAAAGCCTTCGAGATTGCAGTTGCCTTGATGTTACGTAGAGGTATGGCTTCAGGGAATCTGGTAGATGCACACATGATTGTCAACAAGTACTGATTTCCAGATCTAGTCTTGGGTAATGGACCAACACAATCAACAATGACCTTAGAGAACGGCTCCCCAAATGCTGGGATAGGCTGCAATGGAGCTACAGGTGGGTCTAACTGGTGTTTTCCAACTACCTGACAAGTGTGACAGGTTTTGCAAAAGTTGGAAACGTCTTTCCGAAGCCCAGGCCAAAAGAAGTGTTTCTTGATCTTATCAACAGTCTTGTTAACACCAAGATGACCTCCTAAAGGTAAACTATGAGCCATTGTTAAGATCTCATTCCTATAGACCTTCGGAACAACAATTTGCCTGACCACTGCCCAATCTGCATTGGCAGGGATATCAGGAGGGCGCCACTTCCGCATCAACACACCATCCTTGAGATAATACCCAACTGGAACTGCGTCTATTTCTTTATCAGGAAGGGCTCTCCTCTTTAGTACACAAATTTCAGGATCATTAGTTTGCTCCTCAATCAACCGCTTTCTGGACAGAGACAAGTCTCCAGACACATCAGAATCACCAGACCCATCCGGCTGGCTGAATAGAGAACTGATAAAAGTATCTGATAAGTCCTCAAACGGAGAAACCATAGTAGGCCGATCAGAGTCATGAGGCGAACCATCTGAGTCCTGACTATTCAATGTACTGGAAGGCACCACATCATCTTCTTCTTTAGCCTTCTTGGCCATAGCACGAGTCACTGCGCAAGAAGGATACAGAGATGGGTCCTCATCCCCATCTTCAGTGCTCGGCTGTGAAGTAAGATATACAGGGGGAACTACTTTGCCCCCAGCCAGGTCATTACCTAGCAACAGAGAAACACCCTTTATAGGTAGACTTGACATCAGTCCCACCTTTACCTGTCCTGTAACTAAATCTGACTTCAAGAATATAGAGCGCAGGGGTACAGATACAGTCCTCCCTTCAATACCTTGTACAAGTATGAAATCCCCTGAAGCGGTCTCACCACGTAATTCCAAGGAGTCCATCAACAAAAGTGACTGAGAAGCTCCGGTATCCCTTAGGATATATATGGGGACAGGAGTAGTATGCTCATTCAGAGCCACAAATCCCTCTGACACAAATGGAAGAAATTCCTCCCTCACAAAGTCAGCTGTATTAGGCTTTTTAGCCCCACAAGAAGCAGGCAATTTAGCAGATCGGTTATCTACTTCAGGGGTTTCTAACCTTGTTTTCACAAAGGCATTTGGTTTGGTATCCTTTTCTTTTTCTTTCTTAGCTTTAAGGAACCAACAGTTAGTTGTAACATGACCAGATTTCTTGCAATAACTGCAAACTAGACCACTTTTGTCACTGTCAGCTTTCACACTTTGATCAGACCTGTTACTGGATTTCTGAGCACCATCACCAGATTTGTCTTTGTCTTTGGGTGAGGAATCTTGGGTATCACCATAACCCTTTTTCTGAAATTGGGACCATCTATTATTACTGCTAGACTGAAATTTGGACTTATGTGTGAGAACATATTCATCTGCAAATTTGGCAGCTGATTGCAAATTCAGTGCTTGCTTCTCATTAAGGTAGGTCTTAACATCATCTTTAACACAGTTCTTGAATTCTTCAACTAACGCCATCTCTTTTAGTGAGTTGAAATCATCCTTGACCACCATAGAAGTACACCAGCGCTCAAAGCAAACCTTCTTCTCATTAGCAAATTCCACATAAGTCTGATTTTCAGATTTCTTCAGACCTCTGAATTTCTGTCGGTAAGCCTCTGGAACCAACTCATAAGCTCTCAAAATAACCTTTTTGACAACCTCATAATCAGAGGAATCATCTGCAGACAAAGTCGAATAGGCTTGTTGAGCTTTACCCTTGAGGACAATTTGCAACATCAGAGGCCAGTGTTCCTTTGGCCACTGGCAACTCTTTGCTACCTTTTCAAAACACTGGAAATAGTTGTCTACGTCCTTTTCAGAAAATGGAGGCACCAGTTTTACCTCCTGACTGGCACAAAATTTATTTTTAGTTTCAATTTTAATTTTTAGTTGTTCCGTTTGGAGTCTTTCTTCTCTATCGAATTTCTCTAATTCAAAATCTCTCTGTCTCTGTCTCTCTCTTTCTGCTCTTTCCTCTTTCTCTCTCTCAAATTCTCTTTGTTTCTGTTTTTCCTCCCTTTCTTTTTCTCTTTCCTCCCTTTCTTTCTCTTTTTCCACCCTTTCTTTTTTCTCTTCTCTTGCTCATTTTTCCAACTCAAACTGCCTTTGTTTTTCTTTTTCTTCCATTTCAATCTCTAGCATTTTTAATTTAAGTTCCATTTCTATATTTGGATTTTCCACTGGAAACTGTTCCAGATCTCCTGGTGCAAACACATTTTCATCAATGTAATATTCAACTATCTCTCTAGCCAGTCTTGCTTTTCGCATGGCTGGTTTTACCTCTGTCAGCTCCAAATGTCTGCATATTTCCAACAGTTCTGTCTTTTTAAAAGACTTCAAAACCCCTACGGTTGGTGATGCCAAGAAATCATCCATTGCTGTTGTCAATATATATGTATTCAATTAAAAAAATCAATTTTACAATTTGAAATGTTAGATTTTCAATAAACTACTCACACAATGGTCTGTGCCGGACTTGAGCCCCCAATTTGTTATGGCCCCAATTTGTTATTACATTACAACACAACAGCAACAGCAAGGGATGACAGACACAGTTTTTAAAACTCAAACACATTTAATTAACAAAGACTAAACTACTATTTACAACTTAGACCAAGATTGAATATATATATAAAAAAGAAATATTTACAGTCCCTTGTTTTGGTGGGGTGGCTTGGTGATGTCCTGGGTGAGGAAAATGCTGTAACAAAGGCAAAAATCCACAAAAGAAACTTCACAGGTCCTGAACAGAAATGACAGGTCTGGTCACATGTATCCTTCCTCTTGCAATTTCTCCTACTACTTTACTGTCTCAATTCTTTTCCTTATATACTCTTTTGCAGACCCCACCCACATTTAGACCTCTTTTTTTACTTTTCGGGGACTTGCCCCAGACATGTCCAGGACACGTCTAAACATAGCTCCAGTCTGAGCTGAATAAAAAAAAGGTAAATACTGCCATCCAGTGGCCTATATTCACATTACACCTCCATTCCAAAAGGGAAAAATTTTGACTCAAAGGCAAAATTTTTCTTTTCAATACAAAATGGTTAAGTGAACACTTGTCTATATATACATATCATACAATATTCAAATAAACACAGGATATATATATATACATATTCAAACACGGGATAAGCAATCAGCAATTACATTGTCTGTACCCTTCACATGCTTAATTTCCAAGTCAAACTCCTGTAAAATCAAACTCCAATTCAACAATCTCCGATTCTTGTTTTTCATCTTACTCAAAAACATTAACGGATTGTGGTCAGTGTACACAATCATTGGCTTTTCCCCTGTACAAAAATAAACCTCAAAGTGTTGTAAAGAAAGGACCAGAGCCAACAGTTCCTTCTCTATTGTGGAATCGTTCCTTTGGTGGCGATTGAACTTCCTGGAGAAGTATGCCACGGGATGCTCAATGTCATCAGAGTCACTTCTCTGTTGGAGCACAGATCCACAAGCTTGGTCGCTAGCATCGACCGCGATAGAGAACAGTTTGTTGAAGTCAGGAGATTTGAGCACGGGGAAGTGACACAGCAGAGACTTCAGGCGATCGAAGGCTCTCTGGCATGCATCATCCCAGGTGAACTTTACGCCTTTCTTCAGTTGGTTAGTTAGACTGAGAGCAATCTCAGCAAAGTTCTTGCAGAACTTGCGGTAGTACCCGATCATTCCAAGGAAGCGGCGCAAAGCTTTTTTGTTGTCAGGCACTGGAAAGTCCATGATGGCTTGGACTTTAGCATTTATGGGTGCCATCTTACTCTGGCCTATGACGTAGCCAAGATAGGTGACAGTAGCACAACCAAAGTCACTCTTGCTCAGGTTAACAGTCAGGTTAGCCTGGGTCAGGCGCTGGAACAACGTCTCTACATCTTTTAGATGTTCTTCCCAGGAGTCACTCCATGTGATCAGGTCATCGATATACGCACCCGTGTGTGGCAATCCGGCGATTGTAGACTGTATCATCCTTTGGAATGTGGCTGGGGCATTTTTCATGCCAAAGGGTAGGACTTCATACTGGTACAACCCAGATGGTGTGCCAAAAGCAGAGATGCTCTTGGCCCTCTCAGTTAAAGGCACACACCAATAACCCTTCAATAAATCAATCTTGGTCAGAAACTTTGCTTGCCCTACTCTATCAATACAATCATCAATCCTAGGTATTGGAAACACATCAGTTCTAGTTACAGCATTGACTTTGCGAGAATCTGTACAGAATCTAGTACTTCCATCAGGTTTTGGAACTAGCACACAGGGTGAACTCCAATCTGAGTTGGAGGGTCTGATAATATCATGTTTTAACATGTACTCAACCTCTTTCTCAGCAATCTTTCTCTTTTCAGGATTCATCCGGTATGGATGCTGTTTTATTGGTTTGGCATCACCAACATCTACATCATGAGAGGCTAGAGTAACTCTCTTTGGAACATCAGGAAACAAATCCTCATATTTCTTGATCAACCTTTCAAACTGATCTCTCTGTGAGGGTTCTAAGTGCTGGAGTTTTACATCAAGATTTTGCAACACTTCAGTGTTTGACAATTTACATGAGAGAACTTCAGCTTTAATTCTTGGTTCATCATCTTGAAACTCCCCCTCATCTTCACACGTTTCGACCATTGGAGAATCTGAAGTGACAGCTGCAACCCTAGCATTTCTGTCATGATAAGGCTTTAGCATGTTAATGTGACACAATTGTTTTGGTTTTCTCCTATCTGGAGTCTTCACAATGTAATTGAGATCATTGAGTTTTGTCAGAATTTCATAAGGACCATGGAATCTAGCCTGCAATGGATTGGACTGCAAGGGAAACAACACAAGGACCTTGTCTCCTGGTTTAAACTCACGGCTTCTAGCCTTATGATCATACCAAGTTTTCATTTTTCCCTGACTTGATTTCAAGTTCTCTTTGGCTAGGTCACAAGCTGCACGCAATCTTTCCTTGAACTTGCTAACATAGTCTAACAGACTGATATGCGGCTCTTTCTCTTGCCATTGTTCACTCAATAATAGCAAAGGTCCTCTCACTTCATGACCAAACACTAGCTCAAATGGACTGAATCCAGTAGACTCCTGCACTGCTTCTCTAGCTGCAAACAACAGCAAATGAACACCTTCATCCCAGTCTTTCTCATGGTCATAACAAAAAGTCCTCATCATTGTCTTGAGAGTGGAATGAAACCGCTCTAAGGCACCCTGACTTTCTGGATGATAGGCACAAGAAAGAATCTGCTTTGCACCTAGTTCATACACAACCTGCTGAAACAATCCTGAAGTGAAATTGCTACCTTAGTCTGACTGAATTTCCCTGGGAAGGCCAAACAACGTGAAGAACTTTATCAAAGCCTTCGAGATTGCAGTTGCCTTGATGTTACGTAGAGGTATGGCTTCAGGGAATCTGGTAGATGCACACATGATTGTCAACAAGTACTGATTTCCAGATCTAGTCTTGGGTAATGGACCAACACAATCAACAATGACCTTAGAGAACGGCTCCCCAAATGCTGGGATAGGCTGCAATGGAGCTACAGGTGGGTCTAACTGGTGTTTTCCAACTACCTGACAAGTGTGACAGGTTTTGCAAAAGTTGGAAACGTCTTTCCGAAGCCCAGGCCAAAAGAAGTGTTTCTTGATCTTATCAACAGTCTTGTTAACACCAAGATGACCTCCTAAAGGTAAACTATGAGCCATTGTTAAGATCTCATTCCTATAGACCTTCGGAACAACAATTTGCCTGACCACTGCCCAATCTGCATTGGCAGGGATATCAGGAGGGCGCCACTTCCGCATCAACACACCATCCTTGAGATAATACCCAACTGGAACTGCGTCTATTTCTTTATCAGGAAGGGCTCTCCTCTTTAGTACACAAATTTCAGGATCATTAGTTTGCTCCTCAATCAACCGCTTTCTGGACAGAGACAAGTCTCCAGACACATCAGAATCACCAGACCCATCCGGCTGGCTGAATAGAGAACTGATAAAAGTATCTGATAAGTCCTCAAACGGAGAAACCATAGTAGGCCGATCAGAGTCATGAGGCGAACCATCTGAGTCCTGACTATTCAATGTACTGGACGGCACCACATCATCTTCTTCTTTAGCCTTCTTGGCCATAGCACGAGTCACTGCGCAAGAAGGATACAGAGATGGGTCCTCATCCCCATCTTCAGTGCTCGGCTGTGAAGTAAGATGTACAGGGGGAACTACTTTGCCCCCAGCCAGGTCATTACCTAGCAACAGAGAAACACCCTTTATAGGTAGACTTGACATCAGTCCCACCTTTACCTGTCCTGTAACTAAATCTGACTTCAAGAATATAGAGCGCAGGGGTACAGATACAGTCCTCCCTTCAATACCTTGTACAAGTATGAAATCCCCTGAAGCGGTCTCACCACGTAACTCCAAGGAGTCCATCAACAAAAGTGACTGAGAAGCTCCGGTATCCCTTAGGATATATATGGGGACAGGAGTAGTATGCTCATTCAGAGCCACAAATCCCTCTGACACAAATGGAAGAAATTCCTCCCTCACAAAGTCAGCTGTATTAGGCTTTTTAGCCCCACAAGAAGCAGGCAATTTAGCAGATCGGTTATCTACTTCAGGGGTTTCTAACCTTGTTTTCACAAAGGCATTTGGTTTGGTATCCTTTTCTTTTTCTTTCTTAGCTTTAAGGAACCAACAGTTAGTTGTAACATGATCAGATTTCTTGCAATAACTGCAAACTAGACCACTTTTGTCACTGTCAGCTTTCACACTTTGATCAGACCTGTTACTGGATTTCTGAGCACCATCACCAGATTTGTCTTTGTCTTTGGGTGAGGAATCTTGGGTATCACCATAACCCTTTTTCTGAAATTGGGACCATCTATTATTACTGCTAGACTGAAATTTGGACTTATGTGTGAGAACATATTCATCTGCAAATTTGGCAGCTGATTGCAAATTCAGTGCTTGCTTCTCATTAAGGTAGGTCTTAACATCATCTTTAACACAGTTCTTGAATTCTTCAACTAACGCCATCTCTTTTAGTGAGTTGAAATCATCCTTGACCACCATAGAAGTACACCAGCGCTCAAAGCAAACCTTCTTCTCATTAGCAAATTCCACATAAGTCTGATTTTCAGATTTCTTCAGACCTCTGAATTTCTGTCGGTAAGCCTCTGGAACCAACTCATAAGCTCTCAAAATAACCTTTTTGACAACCTCATAATCAGAGGAATCATCTGCAGACAAAGTCGAATAGGCTTGTTGAGCTTTACCCTTGAGGACAATTTGCAACATCAGAGGCCAGTGTTCCTTTGGCCACTGGCAACTCTTTGCTACCTTTTCAAAACACTGGAAATAGTTGTCTACGTCCTTTTCAGAAAATGGAGGCACCAGTTTTACCTCCTGACTGGCACAAAATTTATTTTTAGTTTCAATTTTAATTTTTAGTTGTTCCGTTTGGAGTCTTTCTTCTCTATCGAATTTCTCTAATTCAAAATCTCTCTGTCTCTGTCTCTCTCTTTCTGCTCTTTCCTCTTTCTCTCTCTCAAATTCTCTTTGTTTCTCTTTTTCCTCCCTTTCTTTTTCTCTTTCCTCCCTTTCTTTCTCTTTTTCCACCCTTTCTTTTTTCTCTTCTCTTGCTCATTTTTCCAACTCAAACTGCCTTTGTTTTTCTTTTTCTTCCATTTCAATCTCTAGCATTTTTAATTTAAGTTCCATTTCTATATTTGGATTTTCCACTGGAAACTGTTCCAGATCTCCTGGTGCAAACACATTTTCATCAATGTAATATTCAACTATCTCTCTAGCCAGTCTTGCTTTTCGCATGGCTGGTTTTACCTCTGTCAGCTCCAAATGTCTGCATATTTCCAACAGTTCTGTCTTTTTAAAAGACTTCAAAACCCCTACGGTTGGTGATGCCAAGAAATCATCCATTGCTGTTGTCAATATATATGTATTCAATTAAAAAAATCAATTTTACAATTTGAAATGTTAGATTTTCAATAAACTACTCACACAATGGTCTGTGCCGGACTTGAGCCCCCAATTTGTTATGGCCCCAATTTGTTATTACATTACAACACAACAGCAACAGCAAGGGATGACAGACACAGTTTTTAAAACTCAAACACATTTAATTAACAAAGACTAAACTACTATTTACAACTTAGACCAAGATTGAATATATATATAAAAAAGAAATATTTACAGTCCCTTGTTTTGGTGGGGTGGCTTGGTGATGTCCTGGGTGAGGAAAATGCTGTAACAAAGGCAAAAATCCACAAAAGAAACTTCACAGGTCCTGAACAGAAATGACAGGTCTGGTCACATGTATCCTTCCTCTTGCAATTTCTCCTACTACTTTACTGTCTCAATTCTTTTCCTTATATACTCTTTTGCAGACCCCACCCACATTTAGACCTCTTTTTTTACTTTTCGGGGACTTGCCCCAGACATGTCCAGGACACGTCTAAACATAGCTCCAGTCTGAGCTGAATAAAAAAAAGGTAAATACTGCCATCCAGTGGCCTATATTCACATTACACCTCCATTCCAAAAGGGAAAAATTTTGACTCATAAAGGCAAAATTTTTCTTTTCAATACAAAATGGTTAAGTGAACACTTGTCTATATATACATATCATACAATATTCAAATAAACACAGGATATATATATATACATATTCAAACACGGGATAAGCAATCAGCAATTACATTGTCTGTACCCTTCACATGCTTAATTTCCAAGTCAAACTCCTGTAAAATCAAACTCCAATTCAACAATCTCCGATTCTTGTTTTTCATCTTACTCAAAAACATTAACGGATTGTGGTCAGTGTACACAATCATTGGCTTTTCCCCTGTACAAAAATAAACCTCAAAGTGTTGTAAAGAAAGGACCAGAGCCAACAGTTCCTTCTCTATTGTGGAATCGTTCCTTTGGTGGCGATTGAACTTCCTGGAGAAGTATGCCACGGGATGCTCAATGTCATCAGAGTCACTTCTCTGTAGGAGCACAGATCCACAAGCTTGGTCGCTAGCATCGACCGCGATAGAGAACAGTTTGTTGAAGTCAGGAGATTTGAGCACGGGGAAGTGACACAGCAGAGACTTCAGGCGATCGAAGGCTCTCTGGCATGCATCATCCCAGGTGAACTTTACGCCTTTCTTCAGTTGGTTAGTTAGACTGAGAGCAATCTCAGCAAAGTTCTTGCAGAACTTGCGGTAGTACCCGATCATTCCAAGGAAGCGGCGCAAAGCTTTTTTGTTGTCAGGCACTGGAAAGTCCATGATGGCTTGGACTTTAGCATTTATGGGTGCCATCTTACTCTGGCCTATGACGTAGCCAAGATAGGTGACAGTAGCACAACCAAAGTCACTCTTGCTCAGGTTAACAGTCAGGTTAGCCTGGGTCAGGCGCTGGAACAACGTCTCTACATCTTTTAGATGTTCTTCCCAGGAGTCACTCCATGTGATCAGGTCATCGATATACGCACCCGTGTGTGGCAATCCGGCGATTGTAGACTGTATCATCCTTTGGAATGTGGCTGGGGCATTTTTCATGCCAAAGGGTAGGACTTCATACTGGTACAACCCAGATGGTGTGCCAAAAGCAGAGATGCTCTTGGCCCTCTCAGTTAAAGGCACACACCAATAACCCTTCAATAAATCAATCTTGGTCAGAAACTTTGCTTGCCCTACTCTATCAATACAATCATCAATCCTAGGTATTGGAAACACATCAGTTCTAGTTACAGCATTGACTTTGCGAGAATCTGTACAGAATCTAGTACTTCCATCAGGTTTTGGAACTAGCACACAGGGTGAACTCCAATCTGAGTTGGAGGGTCTGATAATATCATGTTTTAACATGTACTCAACCTCTTTCTCAGCAATCTTTCTCTTTTCAGGATTCATCCGGTATGGATGCTGTTTTATTGGTTTGGCATCACCAACATCTACATCATGAGAGGCTAGAGTAACTCTCTTTGGAACATCAGGAAACAAATCCTCATATTTCTTGATCAACCTTTCAAACTGATCTCTCTGTGAGGGTTCTAAGTGCTGGAGTTTTACATCAAGATTTTGCAACACTTCAGTGTTTGACAATTTACATGAGAGAACTTCAGCTTTAATTCTTGGTTCATCATCTTGAAACTCCCCCTCATCTTCACACGTTTCGACCATTGGAGAATCTGAAGTGACAGCTGCAACCCTAGCATTTCTGTCATGATAAGGCTTTAGCATGTTAATGTGACACAATTGTTTTGGTTTTCTCCTATCTGGAGTCTTCACAATGTAATTGAGATCATTGAGTTTTGTCAGAATTTCATAAGGACCATGAAATCTAGCCTGCAATGGATTGGACTGCAAGGGAAACAACACAAGGACCTTGTCTCCTGGTTTAAACTCACGGCTTCTAGCCTTATGATCATACCAAGTTTTCATTTTTCCCTGACTTGATTTCAAGTTCTCTTTGGCTAGGTCACAAGCTGCACGCAATCTTTCCTTGAACTTGCTAACATAGTCTAACAGACTGATATGCGGCTCTTTCTCTTGCCATTGTTCACTCAATAATAGCAAAGGTCCTCTCACTTCATGACCAAACACTAGCTCAAATGGACTGAATCCAGTAGACTCCTGCACTGCTTCTCTAGCTGCAAACAACAGCAAATGAACACCTTCATCCCAGTCTTTCTCATGGTCATAACAAAAAGTCCTCATCATTGTCTTGAGAGTGGAATGAAACCGCTCTAAGGCACCCTGACTTTCTGGATGATAGGCACAAGAAAGAATCTGCTTTGCACCTAGTTCATACACAACCTGCTGAAACAATCCTGAAGTGAAATTGCTACCTTAGTCTGACTGAATTTCCCTGGGAAGGCCAAACAACGTGAAGAACTTTATCAAAGCCTTCGAGATTGCAGTTGCCTTGATGTTACGTAGAGGTATGGCTTCAGGGAATCTGGTAGATGCACACATGATTGTCAACAAGTACTGATTTCCAGATCTAGTCTTGGGTAATGGACCAACACAATCAACAATGACCTTAGAGAACGGCTCCCCAAATGCTGGGATAGGCTGCAATGGAGCTACAGGTGGGTCTAACTGGTGTTTTCCAACTACCTGACAAGTGTGACAGGTTTTGCAAAAGTTGGAAACGTCTTTCCGAAGCCCAGGCCAAAAGAAGTGTTTCATGATCTTATCAACAGTCTTGTTAACACCAAGATGACCTCCTAAAGGTAAACTATGAGCCATTGTTAAGATCTCATTCCTATAGACCTTCGGAACAACAATTTGCCTGACCACTGCCCAATCTGCATTGGCAGGGATATCAGGAGGGCGCCACTTCCGCATCAACACACCATCCTTGAGATAATACCCAACTGGAACTGCGTCTATTTCTTTATCAGGAAGGGCTCTCCTCTTTAGTACACAAATTTCAGGATCATTAGTTTGCTCCTCAATCAACCGCTTTCTGGACAGAGACAAGTCTCCAGACACATCAGAATCACCAGACCCATCCGGCTGGCTGAATAGAGAACTGATAAAAGTATCTGATAAGTCCTCAAACGGAGAAACCATAGTAGGCCGATCAGAGTCATGAGGCGAACCATCTGAGTCCTGACTATTCAATGTACTGGACGGCACCACATCATCTTCTTCTTTAGCCTTCTTGGCCATAGCACGAGTCACTGCGCAAGAAGGATACAGAGATGGGTCCTCATCCCCATCTTCAGTGCTCGGCTGTGAAGTAAGATGTACAGGGGGAACTACTTTGCCCCCAGCCAGGTCATTACCTAGCAACAGAGAAACACCCTTTATAGGTAGACTTGACATCAGTCCCACCTTTACCTGTCCTGTAACTAAATCTGACTTCAAGAATATAGAGCGCAGGGGTACAGATACAGTCCTCCCTTCAATACCTTGTACAAGTATGAAATCCCCTGAAGCGGTCTCACCACGTAACTCCAAGGAGTCCATCAACAAAAGTGACTGAGAAGCTCCGGTATCCCTTAGGATATATATGGGGACAGGAGTAGTATGCTCATTCAGAGCCACAAATCCCTCTGACACAAATGGAAGAAATTCCTCCCTCACAAAGTCAGCTGTATTAGGCTTTTTAGCCCCACAAGAAGCAGGCAATTTAGCAGATCGGTTATCTACTTCAGGGGTTTCTAACCTTGTTTTCACAAAGGCATTTGGTTTGGTATCCTTTCCTTTTTCTTTCTTAGCTTTAAGGAACCAACAGTTAGTTGTAACATGACCAGATTTCTTGCAATAACTGCAAACTAGACCACTTTTGTCACTGTCAGCTTTCACACTTTGATCAGACCTGTTACTGGATTTCTGAGCACCATCACCAGATTTGTCTTTGTCTTTGGGTGAGGAATCTTGGGTATCACCATAACCCTTTTTCTGAAATTGGGACCATCTATTATTACTGCTAGACTGAAATTTGGACTTATGTGTGAGAACATATTCATCTGCAAATTTGGCAGCTGATTGCAAATTCAGTGCTTGCTTCTCATTAAGGTAGGTCTTAACATCATCTTTAACACAGTTCTTGAATTCTTCAACTAACGCCATCTCTTTTAGTGAGTTGAAATCATCCTTGACCACCATAGAAGTACACCAGCGCTCAAAGCAAACCTTCTTCTCATTAGCAAATTCCACATAAGTCTGATTTTCAGATTTCTTCAGACCTCTGAATTTCTGTCGGTAAGCCTCTGGAACCAACTCATAAGCTCTCAAAATAACCTTTTTGACAACCTCATAATCAGAGGAATCATCTGCAGACAAAGTCGAATAGGCTTGTTGAGCTTTACCCTTGAGGACAATTTGCAACATCAGAGGCCAGTGTTCCTTTGGCCACTGGCAACTCTTTGCTACCTTTTCAAAACACTGGAAATAGTTGTCTACGTCCTTTTCAGAAAATGGAGGCACCAGTTTTACCTCCTGACTGGCACAAAATTTATTTTTAGTTTCAATTTTAATTTTTAGTTGTTCCGTTTGGAGTCTTTCTTCTCCATCGAATTTCTCTAATTAATACTCTCTCTGTTTCTGTCTCTCTCTTTCTGCTCTTTCCTCTTTCTCTCTCTCAAATTCTCTTTGTTTCTCTTTTTCCTCCCTTTCTTTTTCTCTTTCCTGCCTTTCTTTCTCTTTTTCCACCCTTTCTTTTTTCTCTTCTCTTGCTCATTTTTCCAACTCAAACTGCCTTTGTTTTTCTTTTTCTTCCATTTCAATCTCTAGCATTTTTAATTTAAGTTCCATTTCTATATTTGGATTTTCCACTGGAAACTGTTCCAGATCTCCTGGTGCAAACACATTTTCATCAATGTAATATTCAACTATCTCTCTAGCCAGTCTTGCTTTTTGCATGGCTGGTTTTACCTCTGTCAGCTCCAAATGTCTGCATATTTCCAACAGTTCTGTCTTTTTAAAAGACTTCAAAACCCCTACGGTTGGTGATGCCAAGAAATCATCCATTGCTGTTGTCAATATATATGTATTCAATTAAAAAAATCAATTTTACAATTTGAAATGTTAGATTTTCAATAAACTACTCACACAATGGTCTGTGCCGGACTTGAGCCCCCAATTTGTTATGGCCCCAATTTGTTATTACATTACAACACAACAGCAACAGCAAGGGATGACAGACACAGTTTTTAAAACTCAAACACATTTAATTAACAAAGACTAAACTACTATTTACAACTTAGACCAAGATTGAATATATATATAAAAAAGAAATATTTACAGTCCCTTGTTTTGGTGGGGTGGCTTGGTGATGTCCTGGGTGAGGAAAATGCTGTAACAAAGGCAAAAATCCACAAAAGAAACTTCACAGGTCCTGAACAGAAATGACAGGTCTGGTCACATGTATCCTTCCTCTTGCAATTTCTCCTACTACTTTACTGTCTCAATTCTTTTCCTTATATACTCTTTTGCAGACCCCACCCACATTAAGACCTCTTTTTTTTACTTTTCCGGGACTTGCCCCAGACATGTCCAGGACACGTCTAAACATAGCTCCAGTCTGAGCTGAATAAAAAAAAGGTAAATACTGCCATCCAGTGGCCTATATTCACATTACACCTCCATTCCAAAAGGGAAAAATTTTGACTCATAAAGGCAAAATTTTTCTTTTCAATACAAAATGGTTAAGTGAACACTTGTCTATATATACATATCATACAATATTCAAATAAACACAGGATATATATATATACATATTCAAACACGGGATAAGCAATCAGCAATTACATTGTCTGTACCCTTCACATGCTTAATTTCCAAGTCAAACTCCTGTAAAATCAAACTCCAATTCAACAATCTCCGATTCTTGTTTTTCATCTTACTCAAAAACATTAACGGATTGTGGTCAGTGTACACAATCATTGGCTTTTCCCCTGTACAAACATAAACCTCAAAGTGTTGTAAAGAAAGGACCAGAGCCAACAGTTCCTTCTCTATTGTGGAATCGTTCCTTTGGTGGCGATTGAACTTCCTGGAGAAGTATGCCACGGGATGCTCAATGTCATCAGAGTCACTTCTCTGTAGGAGCACAGATCCACAAGCTTGGTCGCTGGCATCGACCGCGATAGAGAACGGTTTGTTGAAGTCAGGAGATTTGAGCACGGGGAAGTGACACAGTAGAGACTTCAGGCGATCGAAGGCTCTCTGGCATGCATCATCCCAGGTGACCTTTACGCCTTTCTTCAGTTGGTTAGTTAGACTGAGAGCAATCTCAGCAAAGTTCTTGCAGAACTTGCGGTAGTACCCGATCATTCCAAGGAAGCGGCGCAAAGCTTTTTTGTTGTCAGGCACTGGAAAGTCCATGATGGCTTGGACTTTAGCATTTATGGGTGCCATCTTACTCTGGCCTATGACGTAGCCAAGATAGGTGACAGTAGCACAACCAAAGTCACTCTTGCTCAGGTTAACAGTCAGGTTAGCCTGGGTCAGGCGCTGGAACAACGTCTCTACATCTTTTAGATGTTCTTCCCAGGAGTCACTCCATGTGATCAGGTCATCGATATACGCACCCGTGTGTGGCAATCCGGCGATTGTAGACGGTATCATCCTTTGGAATGTGGCTGGGGCATTTTTCATGCCAAAGGGTAGGACTTCATACTGGTACAACCCAGATGGTGTGCCAAAAGCAGAGATGCTCTTGGCCCTCTCAGTTAAAGGCACACACCAATAACCCTTCAATAAATCAATCTTGGTCAGAAACTTTGCTTGCCCTACTCTATCAATACAATCATCAATCCTAGGTATTGGAAACACATCAGTTCTAGTTACAGCATTGACTTTGCGAGAATCTGTACAGAATCTAGTACTTCCATCAGGTTTTGGAACTAGCACACAGGGTGAACTCCAATCTGAGTTGGAGGGTCTGATAATATCATGTTTTAACATGTACTCAACCTCTTTCTCAGCAATCTTTCTCTTTTCAGGATTCATCCGGTATGGATGCTGTTTTATTGGTTTGGCATCACCAACATCTACATCATGAGAGGCTAGAGTAACTCTCTTTGGAACATCAGGAAACAAATCCTCATATTTCTTGATCAACCTTTCAAACTGATCTCTCTGTGAGGGTTCTAAGTGCTGGAGTTTTACATCAAGATTTTGCAACACTTCAGTGTTTGACAATTTACATGAGAGAACTTCAGCTTTAATTCTTGGTTCATCATCTTGAAACTCCCCCTCATCTTCACACGTTTCGACCATTGGAGAATCTGAAGTGACAGCTGCAACCCTAGCATTTCTGTCATGATAAGGCTTTAGCATGTTAATGTGACACAATTGTTTTGGTTTTCTCCTATCTGGAGTCTTCACAATGTAATTGAGATCATTGAGTTTTGTCAGAATTTCATAAGGACCATGGAATCTAGCCTGCAATGGATTGGACTGCAAGGGAAACAACACAAGGACCTTGTCTCCTGGTTCAAACTCACGGCTTCTAGCCTTATGATCATACCAAGTTTTCATTTTTCCCTGACTTGATTTCAAGTTCTCTTTGGCTAGGTCACAAGCTGCACGCAATCTTTCCTTGAACTTGCTAACATAGTCTAACAGACTGATATGCGGCTCTTTCTCTTGCCATTGTTCACTCAATAATAGCAAAGGTCCTCTCACTTCATGACCAAACACTAGCTCAAATGGACTGAATCCAGTAGACTCCTGCACTGCTTCTCTAGCTGCAAACAACAGCAAATGAACACCTTCATCCCAGTCTTTCTCATGGTCATAACAAAAAGTCCTCATCATTGCCTTGAGAGTGGAATGAAACCGCTCTAAGGCACCCTGACTTTCTGGATGATAGGCACAAGAAAGAATCTGCTTTGCACCTAGTTCATACACAACCTGCTGAAACAATCCTGAAGTGAAATTGCTACCTTAGTCTGACTGAATTTCCCTGGGAAGGCCAAACAACGTGAAGAACTTTATCAAAGCCTTCGAGATTGCAGTTGCCTTGATGTTACGTAGAGGTATGGCTTCAGGGAATCTGGTAGATGCACACATGATTGTCAACAAGTACTGATTTCCAGATCTAGTCTTGGGTAATGGACCAACACAATCAACAATGACCTTAGAGAACGGCTCCCCAAATGCTGGGATAGGCTGCAATGGAGCTACAGGTGGGTCTAACTGGTGTTTTCCAACTACCTGACAAGTGTGACAGGTTTTGCAAAAGTTGGAAACGTCTTTCCGAAGCCCAGGCCAAAAGAAGTGTTTCTTGATCTTATCAACAGTCTTGTTAACACCAAGATGACCTCCTAAAGGTAAACTATGAGCCATTGTTAAGATCTCATTCCTATAGACCTTCGGAACAACAATTTGCCTGACCACTGCCCAATCTGCATTGGCAGGGATATCAGGAGGGCGCCACTTCCGCATCAACACACCATCCTTGAGATAATACCCAACTGGAACTGCGTCTATTTCTTTATCAGGAAGGGCTCTCCTCTTTAGTACACAAATTTCAGGATCATTAGTTTGCTCCTCAATCAACCGCTTTCTGGACAGAGACAAGTCTCCAGACACATCAGAATCACCAGACCCATCCGGCTGGCTGAATAGAGAACTGATAAAAGTATCTGATAAGTCCTCAAACGGAGAAACCATAGTAGGCCGATCAGAGTCATGAGGCGAACCATCTGAGTCCTGACTATTCAATGTACTGGACGGCACCACATCATCTTCTTCTTTAGCCTTCTTGGCCATAGCACGAGTCACTGCGCAAGAAGGATACAGAGATGGGTCCTCATCCCCATCTTCAGTGCTCGGCTGTGAAGTAAGATGTACAGGGGGAACTACTTTGCCCCCAGCCAGGTCATTGCCTAGCAACAGAGAAACACCCTTTATAGGTAGACTTGACATCAGTCCCACCTTTACCTGTCCTGTAACTAAATCTGACTTCAAGAATATAGAGCGCAGGGGTACAGATACAGTCCTCCCTTCAATACCTTGTACAAGTATGAAATCCCCTGAAGCGGTCTCACCACGTAACTCCAAGGAGTCCATCAACAAAAGTGACTGAGAAGCTCCGGTATCCCTTAGGATATATATGGGGACAGGAGTAGTATGCTCATTCAGAGCCACAAATCCCTCTGACACAAATGGAAGAAATTCCTCCCTCACAAAGTCAGCTGTATTAGGCTTTTTAGCCCCACAAGAAGCAGGCAATTTAGCAGATCGGTTATCTACTTCAGGGGTTTCTAACCTTGTTTTCACAAAGGCATTTGGTTTGGTATCCTTTTCTTTTTCTTTCTTAGCTTTAAGGAACCAACAGTTAGTTGTAACATGACCAGATTTCTTGCAATAACTGCAAACTAGACCACTTTTGTCACTGTCAGCTTTCACACTTTGATCAGACCTGTTACTGGATTTCTGAGCACCATCACCAGATTTGTCTTTGTCTTTGGGTGAGGAATCTTGGGTATCACCATAACCCTTTTTCTGAAATTGGGACCATCTATTATTACTGCTAGACTGAAATTTGGACTTATGTGTGAGAACATATTCATCTGCAAATTTGGCAGCTGATTGCAAATTCAGTGCTTGCTTCTCATTAAGGTAGGTCTTAACATCATCTTTAACACAGTTCTTGAATTCTTCAACTAACGCCATCTCTTTTAGTGAGTTGAAATCATCCTTGACCACCATAGAAGTACACCAGCGCTCAAAGCAAACCTTCTTCTCATTAGCAAATTCCACATAAGTCTGATTTTCAGATTTCTTCAGACCTCTGAATTTCTGTCGGTAAGCCTCTGGAACCAACTCATAAGCTCTCAAAATAACCTTTTTGACAACCTTATAATCAGAGGAATCATCTGCAGACAAAGTCGAATAGGCTTGTTGAGCTTTACCCTTGAGGACAGTTTGCAACATCAGAGGCCAGTGTTCCTTTGGCCACTGGCAACTCTTTGCTACCTTTTCAAAACACTGGAAATAGTTGTCTACGTCCTTTTCAGAAAATGGAGGCACCAGTTTTACCTCCTGACTGGCACAAAATTTATTTTTAGTTTCAATTTTAATTTTTAGTTGCTCCGTTTGGAGTCTTTCTTCTCTATCGAATTTCTCTAATTCAAAATCTCTCTGTCTCTGTCTCTCTCTTTCTGCTCTTTCCTCTTTCTCTCTCTCAAATTCTCTTTGTTTCTCTTTTTCCTCCCTTTCTTTTTCTCTTTCCTCCCTTTCTTTCTCTTTTTCCACCCTTTCTTTTTTCTCTTCTCTTGCTCATTTTTCCAACTCAAACTGCCTTTCTTTTTCTTCCATTTCAATCTCTAGCATTTTTAATTTAAGTTCCATTTCTATATTTGGATTTTCCACTGGAAACTGTTCCAGATCTCCTGGTGCAAACACATTTTCATCAATGTAATATTCAACTATCTCTCTAGCCAGTCTTGCTTTTCGCATGGCTGGTTTTACCTCTGTCAGCTCCAAATGTCTGCATATTTCCAACAGTTCTGTCTTTTTAAAAGACTTCAAAACCCCTACGGTTGGTGATGCCAAGAAATCATCCATTGCTGTTGTCAATATATATGTATTCAATTAAAAAAATCAATTTTACAATTTGAAATGTTAGATTTTCAATAAACTACTCACACAATGGTCTGTGCCGGACTTGAGCCCCCAATTTGTTATGGCCCCAATTTGTTATTACATTACAACACAACAGCAACAGCAAGGGATGACAGACACAGTTTTTAAAACTCAAACACATTTAATTAACAAAGACTAAACTACTATTTACAACTTAGACCAAGATTGAATATATATATAAAAAAGAAATATTTACAGTCCCTTGTTTTGGTGGGGTGGCTTGGTGATGTCCTGGGTGAGGAAAATGCTGTAACAAAGGCAAAAATCCACAAAAGAAACTTCACAGGTCCTGAACAGAAATGACAGGTCTGGTCACATGTATCCTTCCTCTTGCAATTTCTCCTACTACTTTACTGTCTCAATTCTTTTCCTTATATACTCTTTTGCAGACCCCACCCACATTTAGACCTCTTTTTTTTACTTTTCGGGGACTTGCCCCAGACATGTCCAGGACACGTCTAAACATAGCTCCAGTCTGAGCTGAATAAAAAAAAGGTAAATACTGCCATCCAGTGGCCTATATTCACATTACACCTCCATTCCAAAAGGGAAAAATTTTGACTCATAAAGGCAAAATTTTTCTTTTCAATACAAAATGGTTAAGTGAACACTTGTCTATATATACATATCATACAATATTCAAATAAACACAGGATATATATATATACATATTCAAACACGGGATAAGCAATCAGCAATTACATTGTCTGTACCCTTCACATGCTTAATTTCCAAGTCAAACTCCTGTAAAATCAAACTCCAATTCAACAATCTCCGATTCTTGTTTTTCATCTTACTCAAAAACATTAACGGATTGTGGTCAGTGTACACAATCATTGGCTTTTCCCCTGTACAAACATAAACCTCAAAGTGTTGTAAAGAAAGGACCAGAGCCAACAGTTCCTTCTCTATTGTGGAATCGTTCCTTTGGTGGCGATTGAACTTCCTGGAGAAGTATGCCACGGGATGCTCAATGTCATCAGAGTCACTTCTCTGTAGGAGCACAGATCCACAAGCTTGGTCGCTGGCATCGACCGCGATAGAGAACGGTTTGTTGAAGTCAGGAGATTTGAGCACGGGGAAGTGACACAGTAGAGACTTCAGGCGATCGAAGGCTCTCTGGCATGCATCATCCCAGGTGAACTTTACGCCTTTCTTCAGTTGGTTAGTTAGACTGAGAGCAATCTCAGCAAAGTTCTTGCAGAACTTGCGGTAGTACCCGATCATTCCAAGGAAGCGGCGCAAAGCTTTTTTGTTGTCAGGCACTGGAAAGTCCATGATGGCTTGGACTTTAGCATTTATGGGTGCCATCTTACTCTGGCCTATGACGTAGCCAAGATAGGTGACAGTAGCACAACCAAAGTCACTCTTGCTCAGGTTAACAGTCAGGTTAGCCTGGGTCAGGCGCTGGAACAACGTCTCTACATCTTTTAGATGTTCTTCCCAGGAGTCACTCCATGTGATCAGGTCATCGATATACGCACCCGTGTGTGGCAATCCGGCGATTGTAGACGGTATCATCCTTTGGAATGTGGCTGGGGCATTTTTCATGCCAAAGGGTAGGACTTCATACTGGTACAACCCAGATGGTGTGCCAAAAGCAGAGATGCTCTTGGCCCTCTCAGTTAAAGGCACACACCAATAACCCTTCAATAAATCAATCTTGGTCAGAAACTTTGCTTGCCCTACTCTATCAATACAATCATCAATCCTAGGTATTGGAAACACATCAGTTCTAGTTACAGCATTGACTTTGCGAGAATCTGTACAGAATCTAGTACTTCCATCAGGTTTTGGAACTAGCACACAGGGTGAACTCCAATCTGAGTTGGAGGGTCTGATAATATCATGTTTTAACATGTACTCAACCTCTTTCTCAGCAATCTTTCTCTTTTCAGGATTCATCCGGTATGGATGCTGTTTTATTGGTTTGGCATCACCAACATCTACATCATGAGAGGCTAGAGTAACTCTCTTTGGAACATCAGGAAACAAATCCTCATATTTCTTGATCAACCTTTCAAACTGATCTCTCTGTGAGGGTTCTAAGTGCTGGAGTTTTACATCAAGATTTTGCAACACTTCAGTGTTTGACAATTTACATGAGAGAACTTCAGCTTTAATTCTTGGTTCATCATCTTGAAACTCCCCCTCATCTTCACACGTTTCGACCATTGGAGAATCTGAAGTGACAGCTGCAACCCTAGCATTTCTGTCATGATAAGGCTTTAGCATGTTAATGTGACACAATTGTTTTGGTTTTCTCCTATCTGGAGTCTTCACAATGTAATTGAGATCATTGAGTTTTGTCAGAATTTCATAAGGACCATGGAATCTAGCCTGCAATGGATTGGACTGCAAGGGAAACAACACAAGGACCTTGTCTCCTGGTTTAAACTCACGGCTTCTAGCCTTATGATCATACCAAGTTTTCATTTTTCCCTGACTTGATTTCAAGTTCTCTTTGGCTAGGTCACAAGCTGCACGCAATCTTTCCTTGAACTTGCTAACATAGTCTAACAGACTGATATGCGGCTCTTTCTCTTGCCATTGTTCACTCAATAATAGCAAAGGTCCTCTCACTTCATGACCAAACACTAGCTCAAATGGACTGAATCCAGTAGACTCCTGCACTGCTTCTCTAGCTGCAAACAACAGCAAATGAACACCTTCATCCCAGTCTTTCTCATGGTCATAACAAAAAGTCCTCATCATTGTCTTGAGAGTGGAATGAAACCGCTCTAAGGCACCCTGACTTTCTGGATGATAGGCACAAGAAAGAATCTGCTTTGCACCTAGTTCATACACAACCTGCTGAAACAATCCTGAAGTGAAATTGCTACCTTAGTCTGACTGAATTTCCCTGGGAAGGCCAAACAACGTGAAGAACTTTATCAAAGCCTTCGAGATTGCAGTTGCCTTGATGTTACGTAGAGGTATGGCTTCAGGGAATCTGGTAGATGCACACATGATTGTCAACAAGTACTGATTTCCAGATCTAGTCTTGGGTAATGGACCAACACAATCAACAATGACCTTAGAGAACGGCTCCCCAAATGCTGGGATAGGCTGCAATGGAGCTACAGGTGGGTCTAACTGGTGTTTTCCAACTACCTGACAAGTGTGACAGGTTTTGCAAAAGTTGGAAACGTCTTTCCGAAGCCCAGGCCAAAAGAAGTGTTTCTTGATCTTATCAACAGTCTTGTTAACACCAAGATGACCTCCTAAAGGTAAACTATGAGCCATTGTTAAGATCTCATTCCTATAGACCTTCGGAACAACAATTTGCCTGACCACTGCCCAATCTGCATTGGCAGGGATATCAGGAGGGCGCCACTTCCGCATCAACACACCATCCTTGAGATAATACCCAACTGGAACTGCGTCTATTTCTTTATCAGGAAGGGCTCTCCTCTTTAGTACACAAATTTCAGGATCATTAGTTTGCTCCTCAATCAACCGCTTTCTGGACAGAGACAAGTCTCCAGACACATCAGAATCACCAGACCCATCCGGCTGGCTGAATAGAGAACTGATAAAAGTATCTGATAAGTCCTCAAACGGAGAAACCATAGTAGGCCGATCAGAGTCATGAGGCGAACCATCTGAGTCCTGACTATTCAATGTACTGGACGGCACCACATCATCTTCTTCTTTAGCCTTCTTGGCCATAGCACGAGTCACTGCGCAAGAAGGATACAGAGATGGGTCCTCATCCCCATCTTCAGTGCTCGGCTGTGAAGTAAGATATACAGGGGGAACTACTTTGCCCCCAGCCAGGTCATTACCTAGCAACAGAGAAACACCCTTTATAGGTAGACTTGACATCAGTCCCACCTTTACCTGTCCTGTAACTAAATCTGACTTCAAGAATATAGAGCGCAGGGGTACAGATACAGTCCTCCCTTCAATACCTTGTACAAGTATGAAATCCCCTGAAGCGGTCTCACCACGTAATTCCAAGGAGTCCATCAACAAAAGTGACTGAGAAGCTCCGGTATCCCTTAGGATATATATGGGGACAGGAGTAGTATGCTCATTCAGAGCCACAAATCCCTCTGACACAAATGGAAGAAATTCCTCCCTCACAAAGTCAGCTGTATTAGGCTTTTTAGCCCCACAAGAAGCAGGCAATTTAGCAGATCGGTTATCTACTTCAGGGGTTTCTAACCTTGTTTTCACAAAGGCATTTGGTTTGGTATCCTTTTCTTTTTCTTTCTTAGCTTTAAGGAACCAACAGTTAGTTGTAACATGACCAGATTTCTTGCAATAACTGCAAACTAGACCACTTTTGTCACTGTCAGCTTTCACACTTTGATCAGACCTGTTACTGGATTTCTGAGCACCATCACCAGATTTGTCTTTGTCTTTGGGTGAGGAATCTTGGGTATCACCATAACCCTTTTTCTGAAATTGGGACCATCTATTATTACTGCTAGACTGAAATTTGGACTTATGTGTGAGAACATATTCATCTGCAAATTTGGCAGCTGATTGCAAATTCAGTGCTTGCTTCTCATTAAGGTAGGTCTTAACATCATCTTTAACACAGTTCTTGAATTCTTCAACTAACGCCATCTCTTTTAGTGAGTTGAAATCATCCTTGACCACCATAGAAGTACACCAGCGCTCAAAGCAAACCTTCTTCTCATTAGCAAATTCCACATAAGTCTGATTTTCAGATTTCTTCAGACCTCTGAATTTCTGTCGGTAAGCCTCTGGAACCAACTCATAAGCTCTCAAAATAACCTTTTTGACAACCTCATAATCAGAGGAATCATCTGCAGACAAAGTCGAATAGGCTTGTTGAGCTTTACCCTTGAGGACAATTTGCAACATCAGAGGCCAGTGTTCCTTTGGCCACTGGCAACTCTTTGCTACCTTTTCAAAACACTGGAAATAGTTGTCTACGTCCTTTTCAGAAAATGGAGGCACCAGTTTTACCTCCTGACTGGCACAAAATTTATTTTTAGTTTCAATTTTAATTTTTAGTTGTTCCGTTTGGAGTCTTTCTTCTCTATCGAATTTCTCTATTTCAACATCTCTCTGTTTCTGTCTCTCTCTTTCTCCTCTTTCCTCTTTCTCTCTCTCAAATTCTCTTTGTTTCTCTTTTTCCTCCCTTTCTTTTTCTCTTTCCTCCCTTTCTTTCTCTTTTTCCACCCTTTCTTTTTTCTCTTCTCTTGCTCATTTTTCCAACTCAAACTGCCTTTGTTTTTCTTTTTCTTCCATTTCAACCTCTAGCATTTTTAATTTAAGTTCCATTTCTATATTTGGATTTTCCACTGGAAACTGTTCCAGATCTCCTGGTGCAAACACATTTTCATCAATGTAATATTCAACTATCTCTCTAGCCAGTCTTGCTTTTCGCATGGCTGGTTTTACCTCTGTCAGCTCCAAATGTCTGCATATTTCCAACAGTTCTGTCTTTTTAAAAGACTTCAAAACCCCTACGGTTGGTGATGCCAAGAAATCATCCATTGCTGTTGTCAATATATATGTATTCAATTAAAAAAATCAATTTTACAATTTGAAATGTTAGATTTTCAATAAACTACTCACACAATGGTCTGTGCCGGACTTGAGCCCCCAATTTGTTATGGCCCCAATTTGTTATTACATTACAACACAACAGCAACAGCAAGGGATGACAGACACAGTTTTTAAAACTCAAACACATTTAATTAACAAAGACTAAACTACTATTTACAACTTAGACCAAGATTGAATATATATATAAAAAAGAAATATTTACAGTCCCTTGTTTTGGTGGGGTGGCTTGGTGATGTCCTGGGTGAGGAAAATGCTGTAACAAAGGCAAAAATCCACAAAAGAAACTTCACAGGTCCTGAACAGAAATGACAGGTCTGGTCACATGTATCCTTCCTCTTGCAATTTCTCCTACTACTTTACTGTCTCAATTCTTTTCCTTATATACTCTTTTGCAGACCCCACCCACATTTAGACCTCTTTTTTTACTTTTCGGGGACTTGCCCCAGACATGTCCAGGACACGTCTAAACATAGCTCCAGTCTGAGCTGAATAAAAAAAAGGTAAATACTGCCATCCAGTGGCCTATATTCACATTACACCTCCATTCCAAAAGGGAAAAATTTTGACTCAAAGGCAAAATTTTTCTTTTCAATACAAAATGGTTAAGTGAACACTTGTCTATATATACATATCATACAATATTCAAATAAACACAGGATATATATATATACATATTCAAACACGGGATAAGCAATCAGCAATTACATTGTCTGTACCCTTCACATGCTTAATTTCCAAGTCAAACTCCTGTAAAATCAAACTCCAATTCAACAATCTCCGATTCTTGTTTTTCATCTTACTCAAAAACATTAACGGATTGTGGTCAGTGTACACAATCATTGGCTTTTCCCCTGTACAAAAATAAACCTCAAAGTGTTGTAAAGAAAGGACCAGAGCCAACAGTTCCTTCTCTATTGTGGAATCGTTCCTTTGGTGGCGATTGAACTTCCTGGAGAAGTATGCCACGGGATGCTCAATGTCATCAGAGTCACTTCTCTGTTGGAGCACAGATCCACAAGCTTGGTCGCTAGCATCGACCGCGATAGAGAACAGTTTGTTGAAGTCAGGAGATTTGAGCACGGGGAAGTGACACAGCAGAGACTTCAGGCGATCGAAGGCTCTCTGGCATGCATCATCCCAGGTGAACTTTACGCCTTTCTTCAGTTGGTTAGTTAGACTGAGAGCAATCTCAGCAAAGTTCTTGCAGAACTTGCGGTAGTACCCGATCATTCCAAGGAAGCGGCGCAAAGCTTTTTTGTTGTCAGGCACTGGAAAGTCCATGATGGCTTGGACTTTAGCATTTATGGGTGCCATCTTACTCTGGCCTATGACGTAGCCAAGATAGGTGACAGTAGCACAACCAAAGTCACTCTTGCTCAGGTTAACAGTCAGGTTAGCCTGGGTCAGGCGCTGGAACAACGTCTCTACATCTTTTAGATGTTCTTCCCAGGAGTCACTCCATGTGATCAGGTCATCGATATACGCACCCGTGTGTGGCAATCCGGCGATTGTAGACTGTATCATCCTTTGGAATGTGGCTGGGGCATTTTTCATGCCAAAGGGTAGGACTTCATACTGGTACAACCCAGATGGTGTGCCAAAAGCAGAGATGCTCTTGGCCCTCTCAGTTAAAGGCACACACCAATAACCCTTCAATAAATCAATCTTGGTCAGAAACTTTGCTTGCCCTACTCTATCAATACAATCATCAATCCTAGGTATTGGAAACACATCAGTTCTAGTTACAGCATTGACTTTGCGAGAATCTGTACAGAATCTAGTACTTCCATCAGGTTTTGGAACTAGCACACAGGGTGAACTCCAATCTGAGTTGGAGGGTCTGATAATATCATGTTTTAACATGTACTCAACCTCTTTCTCAGCAATCTTTCTCTTTTCAGGATTCATCCGGTATGGATGCTGTTTTATTGGTTTGGCATCACCAACATCTACATCATGAGAGGCTAGAGTAACTCTCTTTGGAACATCAGGAAACAAATCCTCATATTTCTTGATCAACCTTTCAAACTGATCTCTCTGTGAGGGTTCTAAGTGCTGGAGTTTTACATCAAGATTTTGCAACACTTCAGTGTTTGACAATTTACATGAGAGAACTTCAGCTTTAATTCTTGGTTCATCATCTTGAAACTCCCCCTCATCTTCACACGTTTCGACCATTGGAGAATCTGAAGTGACAGCTGCAACCCTAGCATTTCTGTCATGATAAGGCTTTAGCATGTTAATGTGACACAATTGTTTTGGTTTTCTCCTATCTGGAGTCTTCACAATGTAATTGAGATCATTGAGTTTTGTCAGAATTTCATAAGGACCATGGAATCTAGCCTGCAATGGATTGGACTGCAAGGGAAACAACACAAGGACCTTGTCTCCTGGTTTAAACTCACGGCTTCTAGCCTTATGATCATACCAAGTTTTCATTTTTCCCTGACTTGATTTCAAGTTCTCTTTGGCTAGGTCACAAGCTGCACGCAATCTTTCCTTGAACTTGCTAACATAGTCTAACAGACTGATATGCGGCTCTTTCTCTTGCCATTGTTCACTCAATAATAGCAAAGGTCCTCTCACTTCATGACCAAACACTAGCTCAAATGGACTGAATCCAGTAGACTCCTGCACTGCTTCTCTAGCTGCAAACAACAGCAAATGAACACCTTCATCCCAGTCTTTCTCATGGTCATAACAAAAAGTCCTCATCATTGTCTTGAGAGTGGAATGAAACCGCTCTAAGGCACCCTGACTTTCTGGATGATAGGCACAAGAAAGAATCTGCTTTGCACCTAGTTCATACACAACCTGCTGAAACAATCCTGAAGTGAAATTGCTACCTTAGTCTGACTGAATTTCCCTGGGAAGGCCAAACAACGTGAAGAACTTTATCAAAGCCTTCGAGATTGCAGTTGCCTTGATGTTACGTAGAGGTATGGCTTCAGGGAATCTGGTAGATGCACACATGATTGTCAACAAGTACTGATTTCCAGATCTAGTCTTGGGTAATGGACCAACACAATCAACAATGACCTTAGAGAACGGCTCCCCAAATGCTGGGATAGGCTGCAATGGAGCTACAGGTGGGTCTAACTGGTGTTTTCCAACTACCTGACAAGTGTGACAGGTTTTGCAAAAGTTGGAAACGTCTTTCCGAAGCCCAGGCCAAAAGAAGTGTTTCTTGATCTTATCAACAGTCTTGTTAACACCAAGATGACCTCCTAAAGGTAAACTATGAGCCATTGTTAAGATCTCATTCCTATAGACCTTCGGAACAACAATTTGCCTGACCACTGCCCAATCTGCATTGGCAGGGATATCAGGAGGGCGCCACTTCCGCATCAACACACCATCCTTGAGATAATACCCAACTGGAACTGCGTCTATTTCTTTATCAGGAAGGGCTCTCCTCTTTAGTACACAAATTTCAGGATCATTAGTTTGCTCCTCAATCAACCGCTTTCTGGACAGAGACAAGTCTCCAGACACATCAGAATCACCAGACCCATCCGGCTGGCTGAATAGAGAACTGATAAAAGTATCTGATAAGTCCTCAAACGGAGAAACCATAGTAGGCCGATCAGAGTCATGAGGCGAACCATCTGAGTCCTGACTATTCAATGTACTGGACGGCACCACATCATCTTCTTCTTTAGCCTTCTTGGCCATAGCACGAGTCACTGCGCAAGAAGGATACAGAGATGGGTCCTCATCCCCATCTTCAGTGCTCGGCTGTGAAGTAAGATGTACAGGGGGAACTACTTTGCCCCCAGCCAGGTCATTACCTAGCAACAGAGAAACACCCTTTATAGGTAGACTTGACATCAGTCCCACCTTTACCTGTCCTGTAACTAAATCTGACTTCAAGAATATAGAGCGCAGGGGTACAGATACAGTCCTCCCTTCAATACCTTGTACAAGTATGAAATCCCCTGAAGCGGTCTCACCACGTAACTCCAAGGAGTCCATCAACAAAAGTGACTGAGAAGCTCCGGTATCCCTTAGGATATATATGGGGACAGGAGTAGTATGCTCATTCAGAGCCACAAATCCCTCTGACACAAATGGAAGAAATTCCTCCCTCACAAAGTCAGCTGTATTAGGCTTTTTAGCCCCACAAGAAGCAGGCAATTTAGCAGATCGGTTATCTACTTCAGGGGTTTCTAACCTTGTTTTCACAAAGGCATTTGGTTTGGTATCCTTTTCTTTTTCTTTCTTAGCTTTAAGGAACCAACAGTTAGTTGTAACATGATCAGATTTCTTGCAATAACTGCAAACTAGACCACTTTTGTCACTGTCAGCTTTCACACTTTGATCAGACCTGTTACTGGATTTCTGAGCACCATCACCAGATTTGTCTTTGTCTTTGGGTGAGGAATCTTGGGTATCACCATAACCCTTTTTCTGAAATTGGGACCATCTATTATTACTGCTAGACTGAAATTTGGACTTATGTGTGAGAACATATTCATCTGCAAATTTGGCAGCTGATTGCAAATTCAGTGCTTGCTTCTCATTAAGGTAGGTCTTAACATCATCTTTAACACAGTTCTTGAATTCTTCAACTAACGCCATCTCTTTTAGTGAGTTGAAATCATCCTTGATCACCATAGAAGTACACCAGCGCTCAAAGCAAACCTTCTTCTCATTAGCAAATTCCACATAAGTCTGATTTTCAGATTTCTTCAGACCTCTGAATTTCTGTCGGTAAGCCTCTGGAACCAACTCATAAGCTCTCAAAATAACCTTTTTGACAACCTCATAATCAGAGGAATCATCTGCAGACAAAGTCGAATAGGCTTGTTGAGCTTTACCCTTGAGGACAATTTGCAACATCAGAGGCCAGTGTTCCTTTGGCCACTGGCAACTCTTTGCTACCTTTTCAAAACACTGGAAATAGTTGTCTACGTCCTTTTCAGAAAATGGAGGCACCAGTTTTACCTCCTGACTGGCACAAAATTTATTTTTAGTTTCAATTTTAATTTTTAGTTGTTCCGTTTGGAGTCTTTCTTCTCTATCGAATTTCTCTAATTCAAAATCTCTCTGTCTCTGTCTCTCTCTTTCTGCTCTTTCCTCTTTCTCTCTCAAATTCTCTTTGTTTCTCTTTTTCCTCCCTTTCTTTTTCTCTTTCCTCCCTTTCTTTCTCTTTTTCCACCCTTTCTTTTTTCTCTTCTCTTGCTCATTTTTCCAACTCAAACTGCCTTTGTTTTTCTTTTTCTTCCATTTCAATCTCTAGCATTTTTAATTTAAGTTCCATTTCTATATTTGGATTTTCCACTGGAAACTGTTCCAGATCTCCTGGTGCAAACACATTTTCATCAATGTAATATTCAACTATCTCTCTAGCCAGTCTTGCTTTTCGCATGGCTGGTTTTACCTCTGTCAGCTCCAAATGTCTGCATATTTCCAACAGTTCTGTCTTTTTAAAAGACTTCAAAACCCCTACGGTTGGTGATGCCAAGAAATCATCCATTGCTGTTGTCAATATATATGTATTCAATTAAAAAAATCAATTTTACAATTTGAAATGTTAGATTTTCAATAAACTACTCACACAATGGTCTGTGCCGGACTTGAGCCCCCAATTTGTTATGGCCCCAATTTGTTATTACATTACAACACAACAGCAACAGCAAGGGATGACAGACACAGTTTTTAAAACTCAAACACATTTAATTAACAAAGACTAAACTACTATTTACAACTTAGACCAAGATTGAATATATATATAAAAAAGAAATATTTACAGTCCCTTGTTTTGGTGGGGTGGCTTGGTGATGTCCTGGGTGAGGAAAATGCTGTAACAAAGGCAAAAATCCACAAAAGAAACTTCACAGGTCCTGAACAGAAATGACAGGTCTGGTCACATGTATCCTTCCTCTTGCAATTTCTCCTACTACTTTACTGTCTCAATTCTTTTCCTTATATACTCTTTTGCAGACCCCACCCACATTTAGACCTCTTTTTTTACTTTTCGGGGACTTGCCCCAGACATGTCCAGGACACGTCTAAACATAGCTCCAGTCTGAGCTGAATAAAAAAAAGGTAAATACTGCCATCCAGTGGCCTATATTCACATTACACCTCCATTCCAAAAGGGAAAAATTTTGACTCATAAAGGCAAAATTTTTCTTTTCAATACAAAATGGTTAAGTGAACACTTGTCTATATATACATATCATACAATATTCAAATAAACACAGGATATATATATATACATATTCAAACACGGGATAAGCAATCAGCAATTACATTGTCTGTACCCTTCACATGCTTAATTTCCAAGTCAAACTCCTGTAAAATCAAACTCCAATTCAACAATCTCCGATTCTTGTTTTTCATCTTACTCAAAAACATTAACGGATTGTGGTCAGTGTACACAATCATTGGCTTTTCCCCTGTACAAAAATAAACCTCAAAGTGTTGTAAAGAAAGGACCAGAGCCAACAGTTCCTTCTCTATTGTGGAATCGTTCCTTTGGTGGCGATTGAACTTCCTGGAGAAGTATGCCACGGGATGCTCAATGTCATCAGAGTCACTTCTCTGTAGGAGCACAGATCCACAAGCTTGGTCGCTAGCATCGACCGCGATAGAGAACAGTTTGTTGAAGTCAGGAGATTTGAGCACGGGGAAGTGACACAGCAGAGACTTCAGGCGATCGAAGGCTCTCTGGCATGCATCATCCCAGGTGAACTTTACGCCTTTCTTCAGTTGGTTAGTTAGACTGAGAGCAATCTCAGCAAAGTTCTTGCAGAACTTGCGGTAGTACCCGATCATTCCAAGGAAGCGGCGCAAAGCTTTTTTGTTGTCAGGCACTGGAAAGTCCATGATGGCTTGGACTTTAGCATTTATGGGTGCCATCTTACTCTGGCCTATGACGTAGCCAAGATAGGTGACAGTAGCACAACCAAAGTCACTCTTGCTCAGGTTAACAGTCAGGTTAGCCTGGGTCAGGCGCTGGAACAACGTCTCTACATCTTTTAGATGTTCTTCCCAGGAGTCACTCCATGTGATCAGGTCATCGATATACGCACCCGTGTGTGGCAATCCGGCGATTGTAGACTGTATCATCCTTTGGAATGTGGCTGGGGCATTTTTCATGCCAAAGGGTAGGACTTCATACTGGTACAACCCAGATGGTGTGCCAAAAGCAGAGATGCTCTTGGCCCTCTCAGTTAAAGGCACACACCAATAACCCTTCAATAAATCAATCTTGGTCAGAAACTTTGCTTGCCCTACTCTATCAATACAATCATCAATCCTAGGTATTGGAAACACATCAGTTCTAGTTACAGCATTGACTTTGCGAGAATCTGTACAGAATCTAGTACTTCCATCAGGTTTTGGAACTAGCACACAGGGTGAACTCCAATCTGAGTTGGAGGGTCTGATAATATCATGTTTTAACATGTACTCAACCTCTTTCTCAGCAATCTTTCTCTTTTCAGGATTCATCCGGTATGGATGCTGTTTTATTGGTTTGGCATCACCAACATCTACATCATGAGAGGCTAGAGTAACTCTCTTTGGAACATCAGGAAACAAATCCTCATATTTCTTGATCAACCTTTCAAACTGATCTCTCTGTGAGGGTTCTAAGTGCTGGAGTTTTACATCAAGATTTTGCAACACTTCAGTGTTTGACAATTTACATGAGAGAACTTCAGCTTTAATTCTTGGTTCATCATCTTGAAACTCCCCCTCATCTTCACACGTTTCGACCATTGGAGAATCTGAAGTGACAGCTGCAACCCTAGCATTTCTGTCATGATAAGGCTTTAGCATGTTAATGTGACACAATTGTTTTGGTTTTCTCCTATCTGGAGTCTTCACAATGTAATTGAGATCATTGAGTTTTGTCAGAATTTCATAAGGACCATGAAATCTAGCCTGCAATGGATTGGACTGCAAGGGAAACAACACAAGGACCTTGTCTCCTGGTTTAAACTCACGGCTTCTAGCCTTATGATCATACCAAGTTTTCATTTTTCCCTGACTTGATTTCAAGTTCTCTTTGGCTAGGTCACAAGCTGCACGCAATCTTTCCTTGAACTTGCTAACATAGTCTAACAGACTGATATGCGGCTCTTTCTCTTGCCATTGTTCACTCAATAATAGCAAAGGTCCTCTCACTTCATGACCAAACACTAGCTCAAATGGACTGAATCCAGTAGACTCCTGCACTGCTTCTCTAGCTGCAAACAACAGCAAATGAACACCTTCATCCCAGTCTTTCTCATGGTCATAACAAAAAGTCCTCATCATTGTCTTGAGAGTGGAATGAAACCGCTCTAAGGCACCCTGACTTTCTGGATGATAGGCACAAGAAAGAATCTGCTTTGCACCTAGTTCATACACAACCTGCTGAAACAATCCTGAAGTGAAATTGCTACCTTAGTCTGACTGAATTTCCCTGGGAAGGCCAAACAACGTGAAGAACTTTATCAAAGCCTTCGAGATTGCAGTTGCCTTGATGTTACGTAGAGGTATGGCTTCAGGGAATCTGGTAGATGCACACATGATTGTCAACAAGTACTGATTTCCAGATCTAGTCTTGGGTAATGGACCAACACAATCAACAATGACCTTAGAGAACGGCTCCCCAAATGCTGGGATAGGCTGCAATGGAGCTACAGGTGGGTCTAACTGGTGTTTTCCAACTACCTGACAAGTGTGACAGGTTTTGCAAAAGTTGGAAACGTCTTTCCGAAGCCCAGGCCAAAAGAAGTGTTTCATGATCTTATCAACAGTCTTGTTAACACCAAGATGACCTCCTAAAGGTAAACTATGAGCCATTGTTAAGATCTCATTCCTATAGACCTTCGGAACAACAATTTGCCTGACCACTGCCCAATCTGCATTGGCAGGGATATCAGGAGGGCGCCACTTCCGCATCAACACACCATCCTTGAGATAATACCCAACTGGAACTGCGTCTATTTCTTTATCAGGAAGGGCTCTCCTCTTTAGTACACAAATTTCAGGATCATTAGTTTGCTCCTCAATCAACCGCTTTCTGGACAGAGACAAGTCTCCAGACACATCAGAATCACCAGACCCATCCGGCTGGCTGAATAGAGAACTGATAAAAGTATCTGATAAGTCCTCAAACGGAGAAACCATAGTAGGCCGATCAGAGTCATGAGGCGAACCATCTGAGTCCTGACTATTCAATGTACTGGACGGCACCACATCATCTTCTTCTTTAGCCTTCTTGGCCATAGCACGAGTCACTGCGCAAGAAGGATACAGAGATGGGTCCTCATCCCCATCTTCAGTGCTCGGCTGTGAAGTAAGATGTACAGGGGGAACTACTTTGCCCCCAGCCAGGTCATTACCTAGCAACAGAGAAACACCCTTTATAGGTAGACTTGACATCAGTCCCACCTTTACCTGTCCTGTAACTAAATCTGACTTCAAGAATATAGAGCGCAGGGGTACAGATACAGTCCTCCCTTCAATACCTTGTACAAGTATGAAATCCCCTGAAGCGGTCTCACCACGTAACTCCAAGGAGTCCATCAACAAAAGTGACTGAGAAGCTCCGGTATCCCTTAGGATATATATGGGGACAGGAGTAGTATGCTCATTCAGAGCCACAAATCCCTCTGACACAAATGGAAGAAATTCCTCCCTCACAAAGTCAGCTGTATTAGGCTTTTTAGCCCCACAAGAAGCAGGCAATTTAGCAGATCGGTTATCTACTTCAGGGGTTTCTAACCTTGTTTTCACAAAGGCATTTGGTTTGGTATCCTTTCCTTTTTCTTTCTTAGCTTTAAGGAACCAACAGTTAGTTGTAACATGACCAGATTTCTTGCAATAACTGCAAACTAGACCACTTTTGTCACTGTCAGCTTTCACACTTTGATCAGACCTGTTACTGGATTTCTGAGCACCATCACCAGATTTGTCTTTGTCTTTGGGTGAGGAATCTTGGGTATCACCATAACCCTTTTTCTGAAATTGGGACCATCTATTATTACTGCTAGACTGAAATTTGGACTTATGTGTGAGAACATATTCATCTGCAAATTTGGCAGCTGATTGCAAATTCAGTGCTTGCTTCTCATTAAGGTAGGTCTTAACATCATCTTTAACACAGTTCTTGAATTCTTCAACTAACGCCATCTCTTTTAGTGAGTTGAAATCATCCTTGACCACCATAGAAGTACACCAGCGCTCAAAGCAAACCTTCTTCTCATTAGCAAATTCCACATAAGTCTGATTTTCAGATTTCTTCAGACCTCTGAATTTCTGTCGGTAAGCCTCTGGAACCAACTCATAAGCTCTCAAAATAACCTTTTTGACAACCTCATAATCAGAGGAATCATCTGCAGACAAAGTCGAATAGGCTTGTTGAGCTTTACCCTTGAGGACAATTTGCAACATCAGAGGCCAGTGTTCCTTTGGCCACTGGCAACTCTTTGCTACCTTTTCAAAACACTGGAAATAGTTGTCTACGTCCTTTTCAGAAAATGGAGGCACCAGTTTTACCTCCTGACTGGCACAAAATTTATTTTTAGTTTCAATTTTAATTTTTAGTTGTTCCGTTTGGAGTCTTTCTTCTCTATCGAATTTCTCTAATTCAAAATCTCTCTGTCTCTGTCTCTCTCTTTCTGCTCTTTCCTCTTTCTCTCTCTCAAATTCTCTTTGTTTCTCTTTTTCCTCCCTTTCTTTTTCTCTTTCCTCCCTTTCTTTCTCTTTTTCCACCCTTTCTTTTTTCTCTTCTCTTGCTCATTTTTCCAACTCAAACTGCCTTTGTTTTTCTTTTTCTTCCATTTCAATCTCTAGCATTTTTAATTTAAGTTCCATTTCTATATTTGGATTTTCCACTGGAAACTGTTCCAGATCTCCTGGTGCAAACACATTTTCATCAATGTAATATTCAACTATCTCTCTAGCCAGTCTTGCTTTTCGCATGGCTGGTTTTACCTCTGTCAGCTCCAAATGTCTGCATATTTCCAACAGTTCTGTCTTTTTAAAAGACTTCAAAACCCCTACGGTTGGTGATGCCAAGAAATCATCCATTGCTGTTGTCAATATATATGTATTCAATTAAAAAAATCAATTTTACAATTTGAAATGTTAGATTTTCAATAAACTACTCACACAATGGTCTGTGCCGGACTTGAGCCCCCAATTTGTTATGGCCCCAATTTGTTATTACATTACAACACAACAGCAACAGCAAGGGATGACAGACACAGTTTTTAAAACTCAAACACATTTAATTAACAAAGACTAAACTACTATTTACAACTTAGACCAAGATTGAATATATATATAAAAAAGAAATATTTACAGTCCCTTGTTTTGGTGGGGTGGCTTGGTGATGTCCTGGGTGAGGAAAATGCTGTAACAAAGGCAAAAATCCACAAAAGAAACTTCACAGGTCCTGAACAGAAATGACAGGTCTGGTCACATGTATCCTTCCTCTTGCAATTTCTCCTACTACTTTACTGTCTCAATTCTTTTCCTTATATACTCTTTTGCAGACCCCACCCACATTAAGACCTCTTTTTTTTACTTTTCCGGGACTTGCCCCAGACATGTCCAGGACACGTCTAAACATAGCTCCAGTCTGAGCTGAATAAAAAAAAGGTAAATACTGCCATCCAGTGGCCTATATTCACATTACACCTCCATTCCAAAAGGGAAAAATTTTGACTCATAAAGGCAAAATTTTTCTTTTCAATACAAAATGGTTAAGTGAACACTTGTCTATATATACATATCATACAATATTCAAATAAACACAGGATATATATATATACATATTCAAACACGGGATAAGCAATCAGCAATTACATTGTCTGTACCCTTCACATGCTTAATTTCCAAGTCAAACTCCTGTAAAATCAAACTCCAATTCAACAATCTCCGATTCTTGTTTTTCATCTTACTCAAAAACATTAACGGATTGTGGTCAGTGTACACAATCATTGGCTTTTCCCCTGTACAAACATAAACCTCAAAGTGTTGTAAAGAAAGGACCAGAGCCAACAGTTCCTTCTCTATTGTGGAATCGTTCCTTTGGTGGCGATTGAACTTCCTGGAGAAGTATGCCACGGGATGCTCAATGTCATCAGAGTCACTTCTCTGTAGGAGCACAGATCCACAAGCTTGGTCGCTGGCATCGACCGCGATAGAGAACGGTTTGTTGAAGTCAGGAGATTTGAGCACGGGGAAGTGACACAGTAGAGACTTCAGGCGATCGAAGGCTCTCTGGCATGCATCATCCCAGGTGACCTTTACGCCTTTCTTCAGTTGGTTAGTTAGACTGAGAGCAATCTCAGCAAAGTTCTTGCAGAACTTGCGGTAGTACCCGATCATTCCAAGGAAGCGGCGCAAAGCTTTTTTGTTGTCAGGCACTGGAAAGTCCATGATGGCTTGGACTTTAGCATTTATGGGTGCCATCTTACTCTGGCCTATGACGTAGCCAAGATAGGTGACAGTAGCACAACCAAAGTCACTCTTGCTCAGGTTAACAGTCAGGTTAGCCTGGGTCAGGCGCTGGAACAACGTCTCTACATCTTTTAGATGTTCTTCCCAGGAGTCACTCCATGTGATCAGGTCATCGATATACGCACCCGTGTGTGGCAATCCGGCGATTGTAGACGGTATCATCCTTTGGAATGTGGCTGGGGCATTTTTCATGCCAAAGGGTAGGACTTCATACTGGTACAACCCAGATGGTGTGCCAAAAGCAGAGATGCTCTTGGCCCTCTCAGTTAAAGGCACACACCAATAACCCTTCAATAAATCAATCTTGGTCAGAAACTTTGCTTGCCCTACTCTATCAATACAATCATCAATCCTAGGTATTGGAAACACATCAGTTCTAGTTACAGCATTGACTTTGCGAGAATCTGTACAGAATCTAGTACTTCCATCAGGTTTTGGAACTAGCACACAGGGTGAACTCCAATCTGAGTTGGAGGGTCTGATAATATCATGTTTTAACATGTACTCAACCTCTTTCTCAGCAATCTTTCTCTTTTCAGGATTCATCCGGTATGGATGCTGTTTTATTGGTTTGGCATCACCAACATCTACATCATGAGAGGCTAGAGTAACTCTCTTTGGAACATCAGGAAACAAATCCTCATATTTCTTGATCAACCTTTCAAACTGATCTCTCTGTGAGGGTTCTAAGTGCTGGAGTTTTACATCAAGATTTTGCAACACTTCAGTGTTTGACAATTTACATGAGAGAACTTCAGCTTTAATTCTTGGTTCATCATCTTGAAACTCCCCCTCATCTTCACACGTTTCGACCATTGGAGAATCTGAAGTGACAGCTGCAACCCTAGCATTTCTGTCATGATAAGGCTTTAGCATGTTAATGTGACACAATTGTTTTGGTTTTCTCCTATCTGGAGTCTTCACAATGTAATTGAGATCATTGAGTTTTGTCAGAATTTCATAAGGACCATGGAATCTAGCCTGCAATGGATTGGACTGCAAGGGAAACAACACAAGGACCTTGTCTCCTGGTTCAAACTCACGGCTTCTAGCCTTATGATCATACCAAGTTTTCATTTTTCCCTGACTTGATTTCAAGTTCTCTTTGGCTAGGTCACAAGCTGCACGCAATCTTTCCTTGAACTTGCTAACATAGTCTAACAGACTGATATGCGGCTCTTTCTCTTGCCATTGTTCACTCAATAATAGCAAAGGTCCTCTCACTTCATGACCAAACACTAGCTCAAATGGACTGAATCCAGTAGACTCCTGCACTGCTTCTCTAGCTGCAAACAACAGCAAATGAACACCTTCATCCCAGTCTTTCTCATGGTCATAACAAAAAGTCCTCATCATTGTCTTGAGAGTGGAATGAAACCGCTCTAAGGCACCCTGACTTTCTGGATGATAGGCACAAGAAAGAATCTGCTTTGCACCTAGTTCATACACAACCTGCTGAAACAATCCTGAAGTGAAATTGCTACCTTAGTCTGACTGAATTTCCCTGGGAAGGCCAAACAACGTGAAGAACTTTATCAAAGCCTTCGAGATTGCAGTTGCCTTGATGTTACGTAGAGGTATGGCTTCAGGGAATCTGGTAGATGCACACATGATTGTCAACAAGTACTGATTTCCAGATCTAGTCTTGGGTAATGGACCAACACAATCAACAATGACCTTAGAGAACGGCTCCCCAAATGCTGGGATAGGCTGCAATGGAGCTACAGGTGGGTCTAACTGGTGTTTTCCAACTACCTGACAAGTGTGACAGGTTTTGCAAAAGTTGGAAACGTCTTTCCGAAGCCCAGGCCAAAAGAAGTGTTTCTTGATCTTATCAACAGTCTTGTTAACACCAAGATGACCTCCTAAAGGTAAACTATGAGCCATTGTTAAGATCTCATTCCTATAGACCTTCGGAACAACAATTTGCCTGACCACTGCCCAATCTGCATTGGCAGGGATATCAGGAGGGCGCCACTTCCGCATCAACACACCATCCTTGAGATAATACCCAACTGGAACTGCGTCTATTTCTTTATCAGGAAGGGCTCTCCTCTTTAGTACACAAATTTCAGGATCATTAGTTTGCTCCTCAATCAACCGCTTTCTGGACAGAGACAAGTCTCCAGACACATCAGAATCACCAGACCCATCCGGCTGGCTGAATAGAGAACTGATAAAAGTATCTGATAAGTCCTCAAACGGAGAAACCATAGTAGGCCGATCAGAGTCATGAGGCGAACCATCTGAGTCCTGACTATTCAATGTACTGGACGGCACCACATCATCTTCTTCTTTAGCCTTCTTGGCCATAGCACGAGTCACTGCGCAAGAAGGATACAGAGATGGGTCCTCATCCCCATCTTCAGTGCTCGGCTGTGAAGTAAGATGTACAGGGGGAACTACTTTGCCCCCAGCCAGGTCATTGCCTAGCAACAGAGAAACACCCTTTATAGGTAGACTTGACATCAGTCCCACCTTTACCTGTCCTGTAACTAAATCTGACTTCAAGAATATAGAGCGCAGGGGTACAGATACAGTCCTCCCTTCAATACCTTGTACAAGTATGAAATCCCCTGAAGCGGTCTCACCACGTAACTCCAAGGAGTCCATCAACAAAAGTGACTGAGAAGCTCCGGTATCCCTTAGGATATATATGGGGACAGGAGTAGTATGCTCATTCAGAGCCACAAATCCCTCTGACACAAATGGAAGAAATTCCTCCCTCACAAAGTCAGCTGTATTAGGCTTTTTAGCCCCACAAGAAGCAGGCAATTTAGCAGATCGGTTATCTACTTCAGGGGTTTCTAACCTTGTTTTCACAAAGGCATTTGGTTTGGTATCCTTTTCTTTTTCTTTCTTAGCTTTAAGGAACCAACAGTTAGTTGTAACATGACCAGATTTCTTGCAATAACTGCAAACTAGACCACTTTTGTCACTGTCAGCTTTCACACTTTGATCAGACCTGTTACTGGATTTCTGAGCACCATCACCAGATTTGTCTTTGTCTTTGGGTGAGGAATCTTGGGTATCACCATAACCCTTTTTCTGAAATTGGGACCATCTATTATTACTGCTAGACTGAAATTTGGACTTATGTGTGAGAACATATTCATCTGCAAATTTGGCAGCTGATTGCAAATTCAGTGCTTGCTTCTCATTAAGGTAGGTCTTAACATCATCTTTAACACAGTTCTTGAATTCTTCAACTAACGCCATCTCTTTTAGTGAGTTGAAATCATCCTTGACCACCATAGAAGTACACCAGCGCTCAAAGCAAACCTTCTTCTCATTAGCAAATTCCACATAAGTCTGATTTTCAGATTTCTTCAGACCTCTGAATTTCTGTCGGTAAGCCTCTGGAACCAACTCATAAGCTCTCAAAATAACCTTTTTGACAACCTTATAATCAGAGGAATCATCTGCAGACAAAGTCGAATAGGCTTGTTGAGCTTTACCCTTGAGGACAGTTTGCAACATCAGAGGCCAGTGTTCCTTTGGCCACTGGCAACTCTTTGCTACCTTTTCAAAACACTGGAAATAGTTGTCTACGTCCTTTTCAGAAAATGGAGGCACCAGTTTTACCTCCTGACTGGCACAAAATTTATTTTTAGTTTCAATTTTAATTTTTAGTTGCTCCGTTTGGAGTCTTTCTTCTCTATCGAATTTCTCTAATTCAAAATCTCTCTGTCTCTGTCTCTCTCTTTCTGCTCTTTCCTCTTTCTCTCTCTCAAATTCTCTTTGTTTCTCTTTTTCCTCCCTTTCTTTTTCTCTTTCCTCCCTTTCTTTCTCTTTTTCCACCCTTTCTTTTTTCTCTTCTCTTGCTCATTTTTCCAACTCAAACTGCCTTTCTTTTTCTTCCATTTCAATCTCTAGCATTTTTAATTTAAGTTCCATTTCTATATTTGGATTTTCCACTGGAAACTGTTCCAGATCTCCTGGTGCAAACACATTTTCATCAATGTAATATTCAACTATCTCTCTAGCCAGTCTTGCTTTTCGCATGGCTGGTTTTACCTCTGTCAGCTCCAAATGTCTGCATATTTCCAACAGTTCTGTCTTTTTAAAAGACTTCAAAACCCCTACGGTTGGTGATGCCAAGAAATCATCCATTGCTGTTGTCAATATATATGTATTCAATTAAAAAAATCAATTTTACAATTTGAAATGTTAGATTTTCAATAAACTACTCACACAATGGTCTGTGCCGGACTTGAGCCCCCAATTTGTTATGGCCCCAATTTGTTATTACATTACAACACAACAGCAACAGCAAGGGATGACAGACACAGTTTTTAAAACTCAAACACATTTAATTAACAAAGACTAAACTACTATTTACAACTTAGACCAAGATTGAATATATATATAAAAAAGAAATATTTACAGTCCCTTGTTTTGGTGGGGTGGCTTGGTGATGTCCTGGGTGAGGAAAATGCTGTAACAAAGGCAAAAATCCACAAAAGAAACTTCACAGGTCCTGAACAGAAATGACAGGTCTGGTCACATGTATCCTTCCTCTTGCAATTTCTCCTACTACTTTACTGTCTCAATTCTTTTCCTTATATACTCTTTTGCAGACCCCACCCACATTTAGACCTCTTTTTTTTACTTTTCGGGGACTTGCCCCAGACATGTCCAGGACACGTCTAAACATAGCTCCAGTCTGAGCTGAATAAAAAAAAGGTAAATACTGCCATCCAGTGGCCTATATTCACATTACACCTCCATTCCAAAAGGGAAAAATTTTGACTCATAAAGGCAAAATTTTTCTTTTCAATACAAAATGGTTAAGTGAACACTTGTCTATATATACATATCATACAATATTCAAATAAACACAGGATATATATATATACATATTCAAACACGGGATAAGCAATCAGCAATTACATTGTCTGTACCCTTCACATGCTTAATTTCCAAGTCAAACTCCTGTAAAATCAAACTCCAATTCAACAATCTCCGATTCTTGTTTTTCATCTTACTCAAAAACATTAACGGATTGTGGTTAGTGTACACAATCATTGGCTTTTCCCCTGTACAAACATAAACCTCAAAGTGTTGTAAAGAAAGGACCAGAGCCAACAGTTCCTTCTCTATTGTGGAATCGTTCCTTTGGTGGCGATTGAACTTCCTGGAGAAGTATGCCACGGGATGCTCAATGTCATCAGAGTCACTTCTCTGTAGGAGCACAGATCCACAAGCTTGGTCGCTAGCATCGACCGCGATAGAGAACGGTTTGTTGAAGTCAGGAGATTTGAGCACGGGGAAGTGACACAGTAGAGACTGCAGGCGATCGAAGGCTCTCTGGCATGCATCATCCCAGGTGAACTTTACGCCTTTCTTCAGTTGGTTAGTTAGACTGAGAGCAATCTCAGCAAAGTTCTTGCAGAACTTGCGGTAGTACCCGATCATTCCAAGGAAGCGGCGCAAAGCTTTTTTGTTGTCAGGCACTGGAAAGTCCATGATGGCTTGGACTTTAGCATTTATGGGTGCCATCTTACTCTGGCCTATGACGTAGCCAAGATAGGTGACAGTAGCACAACCAAAGTCACTCTTGCTCAGGTTAACAGTCAGGTTAGCCTGGGTCAGGCGCTGGAACAACGTCTCTACATCTTTTAGATGTTCTTCCCAGGAGTCACTCCATGTGATCAGGTCATCGATATACGCACCCGTGTGTGGCAATCCGGCGATTGTAGACGGTATCATCCTTTGGAATGTGGCTGGGGCATTTTTCATGCCAAAGGGTAGGACTTCATACTGGTACAACCCAGATGGTGTGCCAAAAGCAGAGATGCTCTTGGCCCTCTCAGTTAAAGGCACACACCAATAACCCTTCAATAAATCAATCTTGGTCAGAAACTTTGCTTGCCCTACTCTATCAATACAATCATCAATCCTAGGTATTGGAAACACATCAGTTCTAGTTACAGCATTGACTTTGCGAGAATCTGTACAGAATCTAGTACTTCCATCAGGTTTTGGAACTAGCACACAGGGTGAACTCCAATCTGAGTTGGAGGGTCTGATAATATCATGTTTTAACATGTACTCAACCTCTTTCTCAGCAATCTTTCTCTTTTCAGGATTCATCCGGTATGGATGCTGTTTTATTGGTTTGGCATCACCAACATCTACATCATGAGAGGCTAGAGTAACTCTCTTTGGAACATCAGGAAACAAATCCTCATATTTCTTGATCAACCTTTCAAACTGATCTCTCTGTGAGGGTTCTAAGTGCTGGAGTTTTACATCAAGATTTTGCAACACTTCAGTGTTTGACAATTTACATGAGAGAACTTCAGCTTTAATTCTTGGTTCATCATCTTGAAACTCCCCCTCATCTTCACACGTTTCGACCATTGGAGAATCTGAAGTGACAGCTGCAACCCTAGCATTTCTGTCATGATAAGGCTTTAGCATGTTAATGTGACACAATTGTTTTGGTTTTCTCCTATCTGGAGTCTTCACAATGTAATTGAGATCATTGAGTTTTGTCAGAATTTCATAAGGACCATGGAATCTAGCCTGCAATGGATTGGACTGCAAGGGAAACAACACAAGGACCTTGTCTCCTGGTTTAAACTCACGGCTTCTAGCCTTATGATCATACCAAGTTTTCATTTTTCCCTGACTTGATTTCAAGTTCTCTTTGGCTAGGTCACAAGCTGCACGCAATCTTTCCTTGAACTTGCTAACATAGTCTAACAGACTGATATGCGGCTCTTTCTCTTGCCATTGTTCACTCAATAATAGCAAAGGTCCTCTCACTTCATGACCAAACACTAGCTCAAATGGACTGAATCCAGTAGACTCCTGCACTGCTTCTCTAGCTGCAAACAACAGCAAATGAACACCTTCATCCCAGTCTTTCTCATGGTCATAACAAAAAGTCCTCATCATTGTCTTGAGAGTGGAATGAAACCGCTCTAAGGCACCCTGACTTTCTGGATGATAGGCACAAGAAAGAATCTGCTTTGCACCTAGTTCATACACAACCTGCTGAAACAATCCTGAAGTGAAATTGCTACCTTAGTCTGACTGAATTTCCCTGGGAAGGCCAAACAACGTGAAGAACTTTATCAAAGCCTTCGAGATTGCAGTTGCCTTGATGTTACGTAGAGGTATGGCTTCAGGGAATCTGGTAGATGCACACATGATTGTCAACAAGTACTGATTTCCAGATCTAGTCTTGGGTAATGGACCAACACAATCAACAATGACCTTAGAGAACGGCTCCCCAAATGCTGGGATAGGCTGCAATGGAGCTACAGGTGGGTCTAACTGGTGTTTTCCAACTACCTGACAAGTGTGACAGGTTTTGCAAAAGTTGGAAACGTCTTTCCGAAGCCCAGGCCAAAAGAAGTGTTTCTTGATCTTATCAACAGTCTTGTTAACACCAAGATGACCTCCTAAAGGTAAACTATGAGCCATTGTTAAGATCTCATTCCTATAGACCTTCGGAACAACAATTTGCCTGACCACTGCCCAATCTGCATTGGCAGGGATATCAGGAGGGCGCCACTTCCGCATCAACACACCATCCTTGAGATAATACCCAACTGGAACTGCGTCTATTTCTTTATCAGGAAGGGCTCTCCTCTTTAGTACACAAATTTCAGGATCATTAGTTTGCTCCTCAATCAACCGCTTTCTGGACAGAGACAAGTCTCCAGACACATCAGAATCACCAGACCCATCCGGCTGGCTGAATAGAGAACTGATAAAAGTATCTGATAAGTCCTCAAACGGAGAAACCATAGTAGGCCGATCAGAGTCATGAGGCGAACCATCTGAGTCCTGACTATTCAATGTACTGGACGGCACCACATCATCTTCTTCTTTAGCCTTCTTGGCCATAGCACGAGTCACTGCGCAAGAAGGATACAGAGATGGGTCCTCATCCCCATCTTCAGTGCTCGGCTGTGAAGTAAGATATACAGGGGGAACTACTTTGCCCCCAGCCAGGTCATTACCTAGCAACAGAGAAACACCCTTTATAGGTAGACTTGACATCAGTCCCACCTTTACCTGTCCTGTAACTAAATCTGACTTCAAGAATATAGAGCGCAGGGGTACAGATACAGTCCTCCCTTCAATACCTTGTACAAGTATGAAATCCCCTGAAGCGGTCTCACCACGTAATTCCAAGGAGTCCATCAACAAAAGTGACTGAGAAGCTCCGGTATCCCTTAGGATATATATGGGGACAGGAGTAGTATGCTCATTCAGAGCCACAAATCCCTCTGACACAAATGGAAGAAATTCCTCCCTCACAAAGTCAGCTGTATTAGGCTTTTTAGCCCCACAAGAAGCAGGCAATTTAGCAGATCGGTTATCTACTTCAGGGGTTTCTAACCTTGTTTTCACAAAGGCATTTGGTTTGGTATCCTTTTCTTTTTCTTTCTTAGCTTTAAGGAACCAACAGTTAGTTGTAACATGACCAGATTTCTTGCAATAACTGCAAACTAGACCACTTTTGTCACTGTCAGCTTTCACACTTTGATCAGACCTGTTACTGGATTTCTGAGCACCATCACCAGATTTGTCTTTGTCTTTGGGTGAGGAATCTTGGGTATCACCATAACCCTTTTTCTGAAATTGGGACCATCTATTATTACTGCTAGACTGAAATTTGGACTTATGTGTGAGAACATATTCATCTGCAAATTTGGCAGCTGATTGCAAATTCAGTGCTTGCTTCTCATTAAGGTAGGTCTTAACATCATCTTTAACACAGTTCTTGAATTCTTCAACTAACGCCATCTCTTTTAGTGAGTTGAAATCATCCTTGACCACCATAGAAGTACACCAGCGCTCAAAGCAAACCTTCTTCTCATTAGCAAATTCCACATAAGTCTGATTTTCAGATTTCTTCAGACCTCTGAATTTCTGTCGGTAAGCCTCTGGAACCAACTCATAAGCTCTCAAAATAACCTTTTTGACAACCTCATAATCAGAGGAATCATCTGCAGACAAAGTCGAATAGGCTTGTTGAGCTTTACCCTTGAGGACAATTTGCAACATCAGAGGCCAGTGTTCCTTTGGCCACTGGCAACTCTTTGCTACCTTTTCAAAACACTGGAAATAGTTGTCTACGTCCTTTTCAGAAAATGGAGGCACCAGTTTTACCTCCTGACTGGCACAAAATTTATTTTTAGTTTCAATTTTAATTTTTAGTTGTTCCGTTTGGAGTCTTTCTTCTCTATCGAATTTCTCTAATTCAAAATCTCTCTGTCTCTGTCTCTCTCTTTCTGCTCTTTCCTCTTTCTCTCTCTCAAATTCTCTTTGTTTCTCTTTTTCCTCCCTTTCTTTTTCTCTTTCCTCCCTTTCTTTCTCTTTTTCCACCCTTTCTTTTTTCTCTTCTCTTTCTCATTTTTCCATCTCAAACTGCCTTTGTTTTTCTTTTTCTTCCATTTCAATCTCTAGCATTTTTAATTTAAGTTCCATTTCTATATTTGGATTTTCCACTGGAAACTGTTCCAGATCTCCTGGTGCAAACACATTTTCATCAATGTAATATTCAACTATCTCTCTAGCCAGTCTTGCTTTTCGCATGGCTGGTTTTACCTCTGTCAGCTCCAAATGTCTGCATATTTCCAACAGTTCTGTCTTTTTAAAAGACTTCAAAACCCCTACGGTTGGTGATGCCAAGAAATCATCCATTGCTGTTGTCAATATATATGTATTCAATTAAAAAAATCAATTTTACAATTTGAAATGTTAGATTTTCAATAAACTACTCACACAATGGTCTGTGCCGGACTTGAGCCCCCAATTTGTTATGGCCCCAATTTGTTATTACATTACAACACAACAGCAACAGCAAGGGATGACAGACACAGTTTTTAAAACTCAAACACATTTAATTAACAAAGACTAAACTACTATTTACAACTTAGACCAAGATTGAATATATATATAAAAAAGAAATATTTACAGTCCCTTGTTTTGGTGGGGTGGCTTGGTGATGTCCTGGGTGAGGAAAATGCTGTAACAAAGGCAAAAATCCACAAAAGAAACTTCACAGGTCCTGAACAGAAATGACAGGTCTGGTCACATGTATCCTTCCTCTTGCAATTTCTCCTACTACTTTACTGTCTCAATTCTTTTCCTTATATACTCTTTTGCAGACCCCACCCACATTTAGACCTCTTTTTTTACTTTTCGGGGACTTGCCCCAGACATGTCCAGGACACGTCTAAACATAGCTCCAGTCTGAGCTGAATAAAAAAAAGGTAAATACTGCCATCCAGTGGCCTATATTCACATTACACCTCCATTCCAAAAGGGAAAAATTTTGACTCAAAGGCAAAATTTTTCTTTTCAATACAAAATGGTTAAGTGAACACTTGTCTATATATACATATCATACAATATTCAAATAAACACAGGATATATATATATACATATTCAAACACGGGATAAGCAATCAGCAATTACATTGTCTGTACCCTTCACATGCTTAATTTCCAAGTCAAACTCCTGTAAAATCAAACTCCAATTCAACAATCTCCAATTCTTGTTTTTCATCTTACTCAAAAACATTAACGGATTGTGGTCAGTGTACACAATCATTGGCTTTTCCCCTGTACAAAAATAAACCTCAAAGTGTTGTAAAGAAAGGACCAGAGCCAACAGTTCCTTCTCTATTGTGGAATCGTTCCTTTGGTGGCGATTGAACTTCCTGGAGAAGTATGCCACGGGATGCTCAATGTCATCAGAGTCACTTCTCTGTTGGAGCACAGATCCACAAGCTTGGTCGCTAGCATCGACCGCGATAGAGAACAGTTTGTTGAAGTCAGGAGATTTGAGCACGGGGAAGTGACACAGCAGAGACTTCAGGCGATCGAAGGCTCTCTGGCATGCATCATCCCAGGTGAACTTTACGCCTTTCTTCAGTTGGTTAGTTAGACTGAGAGCAATCTCAGCAAAGTTCTTGCAGAACTTGCGGTAGTACCCGATCATTCCAAGGAAGCGGCGCAAAGCTTTTTTGTTGTCAGGCACTGGAAAGTCCATGATGGCTTGGACTTTAGCATTTATGGGTGCCATCTTACTCTGGCCTATGACGTAGCCAAGATAGGTGACAGTAGCACAACCAAAGTCACTCTTGCTCAGGTTAACAGTCAGGTTAGCCTGGGTCAGGCGCTGGAACAACGTCTCTACATCTTTTAGATGTTCTTCCCAGGAGTCACTCCATGTGATCAGGTCATCGATATACGCACCCGTGTGTGGCAATCCGGCGATTGTAGACTGTATCATCCTTTGGAATGTGGCTGGGGCATTTTTCATGCCAAAGGGTAGGACTTCATACTGGTACAACCCAGATGGTGTGCCAAAAGCAGAGATGCTCTTGGCCCTCTCAGTTAAAGGCACACACCAATAACCCTTCAATAAATCAATCTTGGTCAGAAACTTTGCTTGCCCTACTCTATCAATACAATCATCAATCCTAGGTATTGGAAACACATCAGTTCTAGTTACAGCATTGACTTTGCGAGAATCTGTACAGAATCTAGTACTTCCATCAGGTTTTGGAACTAGCACACAGGGTGAACTCCAATCTGAGTTGGAGGGTCTGATAATATCATGTTTTAACATGTACTCAACCTCTTTCTCAGCAATCTTTCTCTTTTCAGGATTCATCCGGTATGGATGCTGTTTTATTGGTTTGGCATCACCAACATCTACATCATGAGAGGCTAGAGTAACTCTCTTTGGAACATCAGGAAACAAATCCTCATATTTCTTGATCAACCTTTCAAACTGATCTCTCTGTGAGGGTTCTAAGTGCTGGAGTTTTACATCAAGATTTTGCAACACTTCAGTGTTTGACAATTTACATGAGAGAACTTCAGCTTTAATTCTTGGTTCATCATCTTGAAACTCCCCCTCATCTTCACACGTTTCGACCATTGGAGAATCTGAAGTGACAGCTGCAACCCTAGCATTTCTGTCATGATAAGGCTTTAGCATGTTAATGTGACACAATTGTTTTGGTTTTCTCCTATCTGGAGTCTTCACAATGTAATTGAGATCATTGAGTTTTGTCAGAATTTCATAAGGACCATGGAATCTAGCCTGCAATGGATTGGACTGCAAGGGAAACAACACAAGGACCTTGTCTCCTGGTTTAAACTCACGGCTTCTAGCCTTATGATCATACCAAGTTTTCATTTTTCCCTGACTTGATTTCAAGTTCTCTTTGGCTAGGTCACAAGCTGCACGCAATCTTTCCTTGAACTTGCTAACATAGTCTAACAGACTGATATGCGGCTCTTTCTCTTGCCATTGTTCACTCAATAATAGCAAAGGTCCTCTCACTTCATGACCAAACACTAGCTCAAATGGACTGAATCCAGTAGACTCCTGCACTGCTTCTCTAGCTGCAAACAACAGCAAATGAACACCTTCATCCCAGTCTTTCTCATGGTCATAACAAAAAGTCCTCATCATTGTCTTGAGAGTGGAATGAAACCGCTCTAAGGCACCCTGACTTTCTGGATGATAGGCACAAGAAAGAATCTGCTTTGCACCTAGTTCATACACAACCTGCTGAAACAATCCTGAAGTGAAATTGCTACCTTAGTCTGACTGAATTTCCCTGGGAAGGCCAAACAACGTGAAGAACTTTATCAAAGCCTTCGAGATTGCAGTTGCCTTGATGTTACGTAGAGGTATGGCTTCAGGGAATCTGGTAGATGCACACATGATTGTCAACAAGTACTGATTTCCAGATCTAGTCTTGGGTAATGGACCAACACAATCAACAATGACCTTAGAGAACGGCTCCCCAAATGCTGGGATAGGCTGCAATGGAGCTACAGGTGGGTCTAACTGGTGTTTTCCAACTACCTGACAAGTGTGACAGGTTTTGCAAAAGTTGGAAACGTCTTTCCGAAGCCCAGGCCAAAAGAAGTGTTTCTTGATCTTATCAACAGTCTTGTTAACACCAAGATGACCTCCTAAAGGTAAACTATGAGCCATTGTTAAGATCTCATTCCTATAGACCTTCGGAACAACAATTTGCCTGACCACTGCCCAATCTGCATTGGCAGGGATATCAGGAGGGCGCCACTTCCGCATCAACACACCATCCTTGAGATAATACCCAACTGGAACTGCGTCTATTTCTTTATCAGGAAGGGCTCTCCTCTTTAGTACACAAATTTCAGGATCATTAGTTTGCTCCTCAATCAACCGCTTTCTGGACAGAGACAAGTCTCCAGACACATCAGAATCACCAGACCCATCCGGCTGGCTGAATAGAGAACTGATAAAAGTATCTGATAAGTCCTCAAACGGAGAAACCATAGTAGGCCGATCAGAGTCATGAGGCGAACCATCTGAGTCCTGACTATTCAATGTACTGGACGGCACCACATCATCTTCTTCTTTAGCCTTCTTGGCCATAGCACGAGTCACTGCGCAAGAAGGATACAGAGATGGGTCCTCATCCCCATCTTCAGTGCTCGGCTGTGAAGTAAGATGTACAGGGGGAACTACTTTGCCCCCAGCCAGGTCATTACCTAGCAACAGAGAAACACCCTTTATAGGTAGACTTGACATCAGTCCCACCTTTACCTGTCCTGTAACTAAATCTGACTTCAAGAATATAGAGCGCAGGGGTACAGATACAGTCCTCCCTTCAATACCTTGTACAAGTATGAAATCCCCTGAAGCGGTCTCACCACGTAACTCCAAGGAGTCCATCAACAAAAGTGACTGAGAAGCTCCGGTATCCCTTAGGATATATATGGGGACAGGAGTAGTATGCTCATTCAGAGCCACAAATCCCTCTGACACAAATGGAAGAAATTCCTCCCTCACAAAGTCAGCTGTATTAGGCTTTTTAGCCCCACAAGAAGCAGGCAATTTAGCAGATCGGTTATCTACTTCAGGGGTTTCTAACCTTGTTTTCACAAAGGCATTTGGTTTGGTATCCTTTTCTTTTTCTTTCTTAGCTTTAAGGAACCAACAGTTAGTTGTAACATGATCAGATTTCTTGCAATAACTGCAAACTAGACCACTTTTGTCACTGTCAGCTTTCACACTTTGATCAGACCTGTTACTGGATTTCTGAGCACCATCACCAGATTTGTCTTTGTCTTTGGGTGAGGAATCTTGGGTATCACCATAACCCTTTTTCTGAAATTGGGACCATCTATTATTACTGCTAGACTGAAATTTGGACTTATGTGTGAGAACATATTCATCTGCAAATTTGGCAGCTGATTGCAAATTCAGTGCTTGCTTCTCATTAAGGTAGGTCTTAACATCATCTTTAACACAGTTCTTGAATTCTTCAACTAACGCCATCTCTTTTAGTGAGTTGAAATCATCCTTGACCACCATAGAAGTACACCAGCGCTCAAAGCAAACCTTCTTCTCATTAGCAAATTCCACATAAGTCTGATTTTCAGATTTCTTCAGACCTCTGAATTTCTGTCGGTAAGCCTCTGGAACCAACTCATAAGCTCTCAAAATAACCTTTTTGACAACCTCATAATCAGAGGAATCATCTGCAGACAAAGTCGAATAGGCTTGTTGAGCTTTACCCTTGAGGACAATTTGCAACATCAGAGGCCAGTGTTCCTTTGGCCACTGGCAACTCTTTGCTACCTTTTCAAAACACTGGAAATAGTTGTCTACGTCCTTTTCAGAAAATGGAGGCACCAGTTTTACCTCCTGACTGGCACAAAATTTATTTTTAGTTTCAATTTTAATTTTTAGTTGTTCCGTTTGGAGTCTTTCTTCTCTATCGAATTTCTCTAATTCAAAATCTCTCTGTCTCTGTCTCTCTCTTTCTGCTCTTTCCTCTTTCTCTCTCTCAAATTCTCTTTGTTTCTCTTTTTCCTCCCTTTCTTTTTCTCTTTCCTCCCTTTCTTTCTCTTTTTCCACCCTTTCTTTTTTCTCTTCTCTTGCTCATTTTTCCAACTCAAACTGCCTTTGTTTTTCTTTTTCTTCCATTTCAATCTCTAGCATTTTTAATTTAAGTTCCATTTCTATATTTGGATTTTCCACTGGAAACTGTTCCAGATCTCCTGGTGCAAACACATTTTCATCAATGTAATATTCAACTATCTCTCTAGCCAGTCTTGCTTTTCGCATGGCTGGTTTTACCTCTGTCAGCTCCAAATGTCTGCATATTTCCAACAGTTCTGTCTTTTTAAAAGACTTCAAAACCCCTACGGTTGGTGATGCCAAGAAATCATCCATTGCTGTTGTCAATATATATGTATTCAATTAAAAAAATCAATTTTACAATTTGAAATGTTAGATTTTCAATAAACTACTCACACAATGGTCTGTGCCGGACTTGAGCCCCCAATTTGTTATGGCCCCAATTTGTTATTACATTACAACACAACAGCAACAGCAAGGGATGACAGACACAGTTTTTAAAACTCAAACACATTTAATTAACAAAGACTAAACTACTATTTACAACTTAGACCAAGATTGAATATATATATAAAAAAGAAATATTTACAGTCCCTTGTTTTGGTGGGGTGGCTTGGTGATGTCCTGGGTGAGGAAAATGCTGTAACAAAGGCAAAAATCCACAAAAGAAACTTCACAGGTCCTGAACAGAAATGACAGGTCTGGTCACATGTATCCTTCCTCTTGCAATTTCTCCTACTACTTTACTGTCTCAATTCTTTTCCTTATATACTCTTTTGCAGACCCCACCCACATTTAGACCTCTTTTTTTACTTTTCGGGGACTTGCCCCAGACATGTCCAGGACACGTCTAAACATAGCTCCAGTCTGAGCTGAATAAAAAAAAGGTAAATACTGCCATCCAGTGGCCTATATTCACATTACACCTCCATTCCAAAAGGGAAAAATTTTGACTCATAAAGGCAAAATTTTTCTTTTCAATACAAAATGGTTAAGTGAACACTTGTCTATATATACATATCATACAATATTCAAATAAACACAGGATATATATATATACATATTCAAACACGGGATAAGCAATCAGCAATTACATTGTCTGTACCCTTCACATGCTTAATTTCCAAGTCAAACTCCTGTAAAATCAAACTCCAATTCAACAATCTCCGATTCTTGTTTTTCATCTTACTCAAAAACATTAACGGATTGTGGTCAGTGTACACAATCATTGGCTTTTCCCCTGTACAAAAATAAACCTCAAAGTGTTGTAAAGAAAGGACCAGAGCCAACAGTTCCTTCTCTATTGTGGAATCGTTCCTTTGGTGGCGATTGAACTTCCTGGAGAAGTATGCCACGGGATGCTCAATGTCATCAGAGTCACTTCTCTGTAGGAGCACAGATCCACAAGCTTGGTCGCTAGCATCGACCGCGATAGAGAACAGTTTGTTGAAGTCAGGAGATTTGAGCACGGGGAAGTGACACAGCAGAGACTTCAGGCGATCGAAGGCTCTCTGGCATGCATCATCCCAGGTGAACTTTACGCCTTTCTTCAGTTGGTTAGTTAGACTGAGAGCAATCTCAGCAAAGTTCTTGCAGAACTTGCGGTAGTACCCGATCATTCCAAGGAAGCGGCGCAAAGCTTTTTTGTTGTCAGGCACTGGAAAGTCCATGATGGCTTGGACTTTAGCATTTATGGGTGCCATCTTACTCTGGCCTATGACGTAGCCAAGATAGGTGACAGTAGCACAACCAAAGTCACTCTTGCTCAGGTTAACAGTCAGGTTAGCCTGGGTCAGGCGCTGGAACAACGTCTCTACATCTTTTAGATGTTCTTCCCAGGAGTCACTCCATGTGATCAGGTCATCGATATACGCACCCGTGTGTGGCAATCCGGCGATTGTAGACTGTATCATCCTTTGGAATGTGGCTGGGGCATTTTTCATGCCAAAGGGTAGGACTTCATACTGGTACAACCCAGATGGTGTGCCAAAAGCAGAGATGCTCTTGGCCCTCTCAGTTAAAGGCACACACCAATAACCCTTCAATAAATCAATCTTGGTCAGAAACTTTGCTTGCCCTACTCTATCAATACAATCATCAATCCTAGGTATTGGAAACACATCAGTTCTAGTTACAGCATTGACTTTGCGAGAATCTGTACAGAATCTAGTACTTCCATCAGGTTTTGGAACTAGCACACAGGGTGAACTCCAATCTGAGTTGGAGGGTCTGATAATATCATGTTTTAACATGTACTCAACCTCTTTCTCAGCAATCTTTCTCTTTTCAGGATTCATCCGGTATGGATGCTGTTTTATTGGTTTGGCATCACCAACATCTACATCATGAGAGGCTAGAGTAACTCTCTTTGGAACATCAGGAAACAAATCCTCATATTTCTTGATCAACCTTTCAAACTGATCTCTCTGTGAGGGTTCTAAGTGCTGGAGTTTTACATCAAGATTTTGCAACACTTCAGTGTTTGACAATTTACATGAGAGAACTTCAGCTTTAATTCTTGGTTCATCATCTTGAAACTCCCCCTCATCTTCACACGTTTCGACCATTGGAGAATCTGAAGTGACAGCTGCAACCCTAGCATTTCTGTCATGATAAGGCTTTAGCATGTTAATGTGACACAATTGTTTTGGTTTTCTCCTATCTGGAGTCTTCACAATGTAATTGAGATCATTGAGTTTTGTCAGAATTTCATAAGGACCATGAAATCTAGCCTGCAATGGATTGGACTGCAAGGGAAACAACACAAGGACCTTGTCTCCTGGTTTAAACTCACGGCTTCTAGCCTTATGATCATACCAAGTTTTCATTTTTCCCTGACTTGATTTCAAGTTCTCTTTGGCTAGGTCACAAGCTGCACGCAATCTTTCCTTGAACTTGCTAACATAGTCTAACAGACTGATATGCGGCTCTTTCTCTTGCCATTGTTCACTCAATAATAGCAAAGGTCCTCTCACTTCATGACCAAACACTAGCTCAAATGGACTGAATCCAGTAGACTCCTGCACTGCTTCTCTAGCTGCAAACAACAGCAAATGAACACCTTCATCCCAGTCTTTCTCATGGTCATAACAAAAAGTCCTCATCATTGTCTTGAGAGTGGAATGAAACCGCTCTAAGGCACCCTGACTTTCTGGATGATAGGCACAAGAAAGAATCTGCTTTGCACCTAGTTCATACACAACCTGCTGAAACAATCCTGAAGTGAAATTGCTACCTTAGTCTGACTGAATTTCCCTGGGAAGGCCAAACAACGTGAAGAACTTTATCAAAGCCTTCGAGATTGCAGTTGCCTTGATGTTACGTAGAGGTATGGCTTCAGGGAATCTGGTAGATGCACACATGATTGTCAACAAGTACTGATTTCCAGATCTAGTCTTGGGTAATGGACCAACACAATCAACAATGACCTTAGAGAACGGCTCCCCAAATGCTGGGATAGGCTGCAATGGAGCTACAGGTGGGTCTAACTGGTGTTTTCCAACTACCTAACAAGTGTGACAGGTTTTGCAAAAGTTGGAAACGTCTTTCCGAAGCCCAGGCCAAAAGAAGTGTTTCATGATCTTATCAACAGTCTTGTTAACACCAAGATGACCTCCTAAAGGTAAACTATGAGCCATTGTTAAGATCTCATTCCTATAGACCTTCGGAACAACAATTTGCCTGACCACTGCCCAATCTGCATTGGCAGGGATATCAGGAGGGCGCCACTTCCGCATCAACACACCATCCTTGAGATAATACCCAACTGGAACTGCGTCTATTTCTTTATCAGGAAGGGCTCTCCTCTTTAGTACACAAATTTCAGGATCATTAGTTTGCTCCTCAATCAACCGCTTTCTGGACAGAGACAAGTCTCCAGACACATCAGAATCACCAGACCCATCCGGCTGGCTGAATAGAGAACTGATAAAAGTATCTGATAAGTCCTCAAACGGAGAAACCATAGTAGGCCGATCAGAGTCATGAGGCGAACCATCTGAGTCCTGACTATTCAATGTACTGGACGGCACCACATCATCTTCTTCTTTAGCCTTCTTGGCCATAGCACGAGTCACTGCGCAAGAAGGATACAGAGATGGGTCCTCATCCCCATCTTCAGTGCTCGGCTGTGAAGTAAGATGTACAGGGGGAACTACTTTGCCCCCAGCCAGGTCATTACCTAGCAACAGAGAAACACCCTTTATAGGTAGACTTGACATCAGTCCCACCTTTACCTGTCCTGTAACTAAATCTGACTTCAAGAATATAGAGCGCAGGGGTACAGATACAGTCCTCCCTTCAATACCTTGTACAAGTATGAAATCCCCTGAAGCGGTCTCACCACGTAACTCCAAGGAGTCCATCAACAAAAGTGACTGAGAAGCTCCGGTATCCCTTAGGATATATATGGGGACAGGAGTAGTATGCTCATTCAGAGCCACAAATCCCTCTGACACAAATGGAAGAAATTCCTCCCTCACAAAGTCAGCTGTATTAGGCTTTTAGCCCCACAAGAAGCAGGCAATTTAGCAGATCGGTTATCTACTTCAGGGGTTTCTAACCTTGTTTTCACAAAGGCATTTGGTTTGGTATCCTTTCCTTTTTCTTTCTTAGCTTTAAGGAACCAACAGTTAGTTGTAACATGACCAGATTTCTTGCAATAACTGCAAACTAGACCACTTTTGTCACTGTCAGCTTTCACACTTTGATCAGACCTGTTACTGGATTTCTGAGCACCATCACCAGATTTGTCTTTGTCTTTGGGTGAGGAATCTTGGGTATCACCATAACCCTTTTTCTGAAATTGGGACCATCTATTATTACTGCTAGACTGAAATTTGGACTTATGTGTGAGAACATATTCATCTGCAAATTTGGCAGCTGATTGCAAATTCAGTGCTTGCTTCTCATTAAGGTAGGTCTTAACATCATCTTTAACACAGTTCTTGAATTCTTCAACTAACGCCATCTCTTTTAGTGAGTTGAAATCATCCTTGACCACCATAGAAGTACACCAGCGCTCAAAGCAAACCTTCTTCTCATTAGCAAATTCCACATAAGTCTGATTTTCAGATTTCTTCAGACCTCTGAATTTCTGTCGGTAAGCCTCTGGAACCAACTCATAAGCTCTCAAAATAACCTTTTTGACAACCTCATAATCAGAGGAATCATCTGCAGACAAAGTCGAATAGGCTTGTTGAGCTTTACCCTTGAGGACAATTTGCAACATCAGAGGCCAGTGTTCCTTTGGCCACTGGCAACTCTTTGCTACCTTTTCAAAACACTGGAAATAGTTGTCTACGTCCTTTTCAGAAAATGGAGGCACCAGTTTTACCTCCTGACTGGCACAAAATTTATTTTTAGTTTCAATTTTAATTTTTAGTTGTTCCGTTTGGAGTCTTTCTTCTCTATCGAATTTCTCTAATTCAAAATCTCTCTGTCTCTGTCTCTCTCTTTCTGCTCTTTCCTCTTTCTCTCTCTCAAATTCTCTTTGTTTCTCTTTTTCCTCCCTTTCTTTTTCTCTTTCCTCCCTTTCTTTCTCTTTTTCCACCCTTTCTTTTTTCTCTTCTCTTGCTCATTTTTCCAACTCAAACTGCCTTTGTTTTTCTTTTTCTTCCATTTCAATCTCTAGCATTTTTAATTTAAGTTCCATTTCTATATTTGGATTTTCCACTGGAAACTGTTCCAGATCTCCTGGTGCAAACACATTTTCATCAATGTAATATTCAACTATCTCTCTAGCCAGTCTTGCTTTTCGCATGGCTGGTTTTACCTCTGTCAGCTCCAAATGTCTGCATATTTCCAACAGTTCTGTCTTTTTAAAAGACTTCAAAACCCCTACGGTTGGTGATGCCAAGAAATCATCCATTGCTGTTGTCAATATATATGTATTCAATTAAAAAAATCAATTTTACAATTTGAAATGTTAGATTTTCAATAAACTACTCACACAATGGTCTGTGCCGGACTTGAGCCCCCAATTTGTTATGGCCCCAATTTGTTATTACATTACAACACAACAGCAACAGCAAGGGATGACAGACACAGTTTTTAAAACTCAAACACATTTAATTAACAAAGACTAAACTACTATTTACAACTTAGACCAAGATTGAATATATATATAAAAAAGAAATATTTACAGTCCCTTGTTTTGGTGGGGTGGCTTGGTGATGTCCTGGGTGAGGAAAATGCTGTAACAAAGGCAAAAATCCACAAAAGAAACTTCACAGGTCCTGAACAGAAATGACAGGTCTGGTCACATGTATCCTTCCTCTTGCAATTTCTCCTACTACTTTACTGTCTCAATTCTTTTCCTTATATACTCTTTTGCAGACCCCACCCACATTAAGACCTCTTTTTTTTACTTTTCCGGGACTTGCCCCAGACATGTCCAGGACACGTCTAAACATAGCTCCAGTCTGAGCTGAATAAAAAAAAGGTAAATACTGCCATCCAGTGGCCTATATTCACATTACACCTCCATTCCAAAAGGGAAAAATTTTGACTCATAAAGGCAAAATTTTTCTTTTCAATACAAAATGGTTAAGTGAACACTTGTCTATATATACATATCATACAATATTCAAATAAACACAGGATATATATATATACATATTCAAACACGGGATAAGCAATCAGCAATTACATTGTCTGTACCCTTCACATGCTTAATTTCCAAGTCAAACTCCTGTAAAATCAAACTCCAATTCAACAATCTCCGATTCTTGTTTTTCATCTTACTCAAAAACATTAACGGATTGTGGTCAGTGTACACAATCATTGGCTTTTCCCCTGTACAAACATAAACCTCAAAGTGTTGTAAAGAAAGGACCAGAGCCAACAGTTCCTTCTCTATTGTGGAATCGTTCCTTTGGTGGCGATTGAACTTCCTGGAGAAGTATGCCACGGGATGCTCAATGTCATCAGAGTCACTTCTCTGTAGGAGCACAGATCCACAAGCTTGGTCGCTGGCATCGACCGCGATAGAGAACGGTTTGTTGAAGTCAGGAGATTTGAGCACGGGGAAGTGACACAGTAGAGACTTCAGGCGATCGAAGGCTCTCTGGCATGCATCATCCCAGGTGACCTTTACGCCTTTCTTCAGTTGGTTAGTTAGACTGAGAGCAATCTCAGCAAAGTTCTTGCAGAACTTGCGGTAGTACCCGATCATTCCAAGGAAGCGGCGCAAAGCTTTTTTGTTGTCAGGCACTGGAAAGTCCATGATGGCTTGGACTTTAGCATTTATGGGTGCCATCTTACTCTGGCCTATGACGTAGCCAAGATAGGTGACAGTAGCACAACCAAAGTCACTCTTGCTCAGGTTAACAGTCAGGTTAGCCTGGGTCAGGCGCTGGAACAACGTCTCTACATCTTTTAGATGTTCTTCCCAGGAGTCACTCCATGTGATCAGGTCATCGATATACGCACCCGTGTGTGGCAATCCGGCGATTGTAGACGGTATCATCCTTTGGAATGTGGCTGGGGCATTTTTCATGCCAAAGGGTAGGACTTCATACTGGTACAACCCAGATGGTGTGCCAAAAGCAGAGATGCTCTTGGCCCTCTCAGTTAAAGGCACACACCAATAACCCTTCAATAAATCAATCTTGGTCAGAAACTTTGCTTGCCCTACTCTATCAATACAATCATCAATCCTAGGTATTGGAAACACATCAGTTCTAGTTACAGCATTGACTTTGCGAGAATCTGTACAGAATCTAGTACTTCCATCAGGTTTTGGAACTAGCACACAGGGTGAACTCCAATCTGAGTTGGAGGGTCTGATAATATCATGTTTTAACATGTACTCAACCTCTTTCTCAGCAATCTTTCTCTTTTCAGGATTCATCCGGTATGGATGCTGTTTTATTGGTTTGGCATCACCAACATCTACATCATGAGAGGCTAGAGTAACTCTCTTTGGAACATCAGGAAACAAATCCTCATATTTCTTGATCAACCTTTCAAACTGATCTCTCTGTGAGGGTTCTAAGTGCTGGAGTTTTACATCAAGATTTTGCAACACTTCAGTGTTTGACAATTTACATGAGAGAACTTCAGCTTTAATTCTTGGTTCATCATCTTGAAACTCCCCCTCATCTTCACACGTTTCGACCATTGGAGAATCTGAAGTGACAGCTGCAACCCTAGCATTTCTGTCATGATAAGGCTTTAGCATGTTAATGTGACACAATTGTTTTGGTTTTCTCCTATCTGGAGTCTTCACAATGTAATTGAGATCATTGAGTTTTGTCAGAATTTCATAAGGACCATGGAATCTAGCCTGCAATGGATTGGACTGCAAGGGAAACAACACAAGGACCTTGTCTCCTGGTTCAAACTCACGGCTTCTAGCCTTATGATCATACCAAGTTTTCATTTTTCCCTGACTTGATTTCAAGTTCTCTTTGGCTAGGTCACAAGCTGCACGCAATCTTTCCTTGAACTTGCTAACATAGTCTAACAGACTGATATGCGGCTCTTTCTCTTGCCATTGTTCACTCAATAATAGCAAAGGTCCTCTCACTTCATGACCAAACACTAGCTCAAATGGACTGAATCCAGTAGACTCCTGCACTGCTTCTCTAGCTGCAAACAACAGCAAATGAACACCTTCATCCCAGTCTTTCTCATGGTCATAACAAAAAGTCCTCATCATTGTCTTGAGAGTGGAATGAAACCGCTCTAAGGCACCCTGACTTTCTGGATGATAGGCACAAGAAAGAATCTGCTTTGCACCTAGTTCATACACAACCTGCTGAAACAATCCTGAAGTGAAATTGCTACCTTAGTCTGACTGAATTTCCCTGGGAAGGCCAAACAACGTGAAGAACTTTATCAAAGCCTTCGAGATTGCAGTTGCCTTGATGTTACGTAGAGGTATGGCTTCAGGGAATCTGGTAGATGCACACATGATTGTCAACAAGTACTGATTTCCAGATCTAGTCTTGGGTAATGGACCAACACAATCAACAATGACCTTAGAGAACGGCTCCCCAAATGCTGGGATAGGCTGCAATGGAGCTACAGGTGGGTCTAACTGGTGTTTTCCAACTACCTGACAAGTGTGACAGGTTTTGCAAAAGTTGGAAACGTCTTTCCGAAGCCCAGGCCAAAAGAAGTGTTTCTTGATCTTATCAACAGTCTTGTTAACACCAAGATGACCTCCTAAAGGTAAACTATGAGCCATTGTTAAGATCTCATTCCTATAGACCTTCGGAACAACAATTTGCCTGACCACTGCCCAATCTGCATTGGCAGGGATATCAGGAGGGCGCCACTTCCGCATCAACACACCATCCTTGAGATAATACCCAACTGGAACTGCGTCTATTTCTTTATCAGGAAGGGCTCTCCTCTTTAGTACACAAATTTCAGGATCATTAGTTTGCTCCTCAATCAACCGCTTTCTGGACAGAGACAAGTCTCCAGACACATCAGAATCACCAGACCCATCCGGCTGGCTGAATAGAGAACTGATAAAAGTATCTGATAAGTCCTCAAACGGAGAAACCATAGTAGGCCGATCAGAGTCATGAGGCGAACCATCTGAGTCCTGACTATTCAATGTACTGGACGGCACCACATCATCTTCTTCTTTAGCCTTCTTGGCCATAGCACGAGTCACTGCGCAAGAAGGATACAGAGATGGGTCCTCATCCCCATCTTCAGTGCTCGGCTGTGAAGTAAGATGTACAGGGGGAACTACTTTGCCCCCAGCCAGGTCATTGCCTAGCAACAGAGAAACACCCTTTATAGGTAGACTTGACATCAGTCCCACCTTTACCTGTCCTGTAACTAAATCTGACTTCAAGAATATAGAGCGCAGGGGTACAGATACAGTCCTCCCTTCAATACCTTGTACAAGTATGAAATCCCCTGAAGCGGTCTCACCACGTAACTCCAAGGAGTCCATCAACAAAAGTGACTGAGAAGCTCCGGTATCCCTTAGGATATATATGGGGACAGGAGTAGTATGCTCATTCAGAGCCACAAATCCCTCTGACACAAATGGAAGAAATTCCTCCCTCACAAAGTCAGCTGTATTAGGCTTTTTAGCCCCACAAGAAGCAGGCAATTTAGCAGATCGGTTATCTACTTCAGGGGTTTCTAACCTTGTTTTCACAAAGGCATTTGGTTTGGTATCCTTTTCTTTTTCTTTCTTAGCTTTAAGGAACCAACAGTTAGTTGTAACATGACCAGATTTCTTGCAATAACTGCAAACTAGACCACTTTTGTCACTGTCAGCTTTCACACTTTGATCAGACCTGTTACTGGATTTCTGAGCACCATCACCAGATTTGTCTTTGTCTTTGGGTGAGGAATCTTGGGTATCACCATAACCCTTTTTCTGAAATTGGGACCATCTATTATTACTGCTAGACTGAAATTTGGACTTATGTGTGAGAACATATTCATCTGCAAATTTGGCAGCTGATTGCAAATTCAGTGCTTGCTTCTCATTAAGGTAGGTCTTAACATCATCTTTAACACAGTTCTTGAATTCTTCAACTAACGCCATCTCTTTTAGTGAGTTGAAATCATCCTTGACCACCATAGAAGTACACCAGCGCTCAAAGCAAACCTTCTTCTCATTAGCAAATTCCACATAAGTCTGATTTTCAGATTTCTTCAGACCTCTGAATTTCTGTCGGTAAGCCTCTGGAACCAACTCATAAGCTCTCAAAATAACCTTTTTGACAACCTTATAATCAGAGGAATCATCTGCAGACAAAGTCGAATAGGCTTGTTGAGCTTTACCCTTGAGGACAGTTTGCAACATCAGAGGCCAGTGTTCCTTTGGCCACTGGCAACTCTTTGCTACCTTTTCAAAACACTGGAAATAGTTGTCTACGTCCTTTTCAGAAAATGGAGGCACCAGTTTTACCTCCTGACTGGCACAAAATTTATTTTTAGTTTCAATTTTAATTTTTAGTTGCTCCGTTTGGAGTCTTTCTTCTCTATCGAATTTCTCTAATTCAAAATCTCTCTGTCTCTGTCTCTCTCTTTCTGCTCTTTCCTCTTTCTCTCTCTCAAATTCTCTTTGTTTCTCTTTTTCCTCCCTTTCTTTTTCTCTTTCCTCCCTTTCTTTCTCTTTTTCCACCCTTTCTTTTTTCTCTTCTCTTGCTCATTTTTCCAACTCAAACTGCCTTTCTTTTTCTTCCATTTCAATCTCTAGCATTTTTAATTTAAGTTCCATTTCTATATTTGGATTTTCCACTGGAAACTGTTCCAGATCTCCTGGTGCAAACACATTTTCATCAATGTAATATTCAACTATCTCTCTAGCCAGTCTTGCTTTTCGCATGGCTGGTTTTACCTCTGTCAGCTCCAAATGTCTGCATATTTCCAACAGTTCTGTCTTTTTAAAAGACTTCAAAACCCCTACGGTTGGTGATGCCAAGAAATCATCCATTGCTGTTGTCAATATATATGTATTCAATTAAAAAAATCAATTTTACAATTTGAAATGTTAGATTTTCAATAAACTACTCACACAATGGTCTGTGCCGGACTTGAGCCCCCAATTTGTTATGGCCCCAATTTGTTATTACATTACAACACAACAGCAACAGCAAGGGATGACAGACACAGTTTTTAAAACTCAAACACATTTAATTAACAAAGACTAAACTACTATTTACAACTTAGACCAAGATTGAATATATATATAAAAAAGAAATATTTACAGTCCCTTGTTTTGGTGGGGTGGCTTGGTGATGTCCTGGGTGAGGAAAATGCTGTAACAAAGGCAAAAATCCACAAAAGAAACTTCACAGGTCCTGAACAGAAATGACAGGTCTGGTCACATGTATCCTTCCTCTTGCAATTTCTCCTACTACTTTACTGTCTCAATTCTTTTCCTTATATACTCTTTTGCAGACCCCACCCACATTTAGACCTCTTTTTTTTACTTTTCGGGGACTTGCCCCAGACATGTCCAGGACACGTCTAAACATAGCTCCAGTCTGAGCTGAATAAAAAAAAGGTAAATACTGCCATCCAGTGGCCTATATTCACATTACACCTCCATTCCAAAAGGGAAAAATTTTGACTCATAAAGGCAAAATTTTTCTTTTCAATACAAAATGGTTAAGTGAACACTTGTCTATATATACATATCATACAATATTCAAATAAACACAGGATATATATATATACATATTCAAACACGGGATAAGCAATCAGCAATTACATTGTCTGTACCCTTCACATGCTTAATTTCCAAGTCAAACTCCTGTAAAATCAAACTCCAATTCAACAATCTCCGATTCTTGTTTTTCATCTTACTCAAAAACATTAACGGATTGTGGTTAGTGTACACAATCATTGGCTTTTCCCCTGTACAAACATAAACCTCAAAGTGTTGTAAAGAAAGGACCAGAGCCAACAGTTCCTTCTCTATTGTGGAATCGTTCCTTTGGTGGCGATTGAACTTCCTGGAGAAGTATGCCACGGGATGCTCAATGTCATCAGAGTCACTTCTCTGTAGGAGCACAGATCCACAAGCTTGGTCGCTAGCATCGACCGCGATAGAGAACGGTTTGTTGAAGTCAGGAGATTTGAGCACGGGGAAGTGACACAGTAGAGACTGCAGGCGATCGAAGGCTCTCTGGCATGCATCATCCCAGGTGAACTTTACGCCTTTCTTCAGTTGGTTAGTTAGACTGAGAGCAATCTCAGCAAAGTTCTTGCAGAACTTGCGGTAGTACCCGATCATTCCAAGGAAGCGGCGCAAAGCTTTTTTGTTGTCAGGCACTGGAAAGTCCATGATGGCTTGGACTTTAGCATTTATGGGTGCCATCTTACTCTGGCCTATGACGTAGCCAAGATAGGTGACAGTAGCACAACCAAAGTCACTCTTGCTCAGGTTAACAGTCAGGTTAGCCTGGGTCAGGCGCTGGAACAACGTCTCTACATCTTTTAGATGTTCTTCCCAGGAGTCACTCCATGTGATCAGGTCATCGATATACGCACCCGTGTGTGGCAATCCGGCGATTGTAGACGGTATCATCCTTTGGAATGTGGCTGGGGCATTTTTCATGCCAAAGTGTAGGACTTCATACTGGTACAACCCAGATGGTGTGGCAAAAGCAGAGATGCTCTTGGCCCTCTCAGTTAAAGGCACACACCAATAACCCTTCAATAAATCAATCTTGGTCAGAAACTTTGCTTGCCCTACTCTATCAATACAATCATCAATCCTAGGTATTGGAAACACATCAGTTCTAGTTACAGCATTGACTTTGCGAGAATCTGTACAGAATCTAGTACTTCCATCAGGTTTTGGAACTAGCACACAGGGTGAACTCCAATCTGAGTTGGAGGGTCTGATAATATCATGTTTTAACATGTACTCAACCTCTTTCTCAGCAATCTTTCTCTTTTCAGGATTCATCCGGTATGGATGCTGTTTTATTGGTTTGGCATCACCAACATCTACATCATGAGAGGCTAGAGTAACTCTCTTTGGAACATCAGGAAACAAATCCTCATATTTCTTGATCAACCTTTCAAACTGATCTCTCTGTGAGGGTTCTAAGTGCTGGAGTTTTACATCAAGATTTTGCAACACTTCAGTGTTTGACAATTTACATGAGAGAACTTCAGCTTTAATTCTTGGTTCATCATCTTGAAACTCCCCCTCATCTTCACACGTTTCGACCATTGGAGAATCTGAAGTGACAGCTGCAACCCTAGCATTTCTGTCATGATAAGGCTTTAGCATGTTAATGTGACACAATTGTTTTGGTTTTCTCCTATCTGGAGTCTTCACAATGTAATTGAGATCATTGAGTTTTGTCAGAATTTCATAAGGACCATGAAATCTAGCCTGCAATGGATTGGACTGCAAGGAAAACAACACAAGGACCTTGTCTCCTGGTTTAAACTCACGGCTTCTAGCCTTATGATCATACCAAGTTTTCATTTTTCCCTGACTTGATTTCAAGTTCTCTTTGGCTAGGTCACAAGCTGCACGCAATCTTTCCTTGAACTTGCTAACATAGTCTAACAGACTGATATGCGGCTCTTTCTCTTGCCATTGTTCACTCAATAATAGCAAAGGTCCTCTCACTTCATGACCAAACACTAGCTCAAATGGACTGAATCCAGTAGACTCCTGCACTGCTTCTCTAGCTGCAAACAACAGCAAATGAACACCTTCATCCCAGTCTTTCTCATGGTCATAACAAAAAGTCCTCATCATTGTCTTGAGAGTGGAATGAAACCGCTCTAAGGCACCCTGACTTTCTGGATGATAGGCACAAGAAAGAATCTGCTTTGCACCTAGTTCATACACAACCTGCTGAAACAATCCTGAAGTGAAATTGCTACCTTAGTCTGACTGAATTTCCCTGGGAAGGCCAAACAACGTGAAGAACTTTATCAAAGCCTTCGAGATTGCAGTTGCCTTGATGTTACGTAGAGGTATGGCTTCAGGGAATCTGGTAGATGCACACATGATTGTCAACAAGTACTGATTTCCAGATCTAGTCTTGGGTAATGGACCAACACAATCAACAATGACCTTAGAGAACGGCTCCCCAAATGCTGGGATAGGCTGCAATGGAGCTACAGGTGGGTCTAACTGGTGTTTTCCAACTACCTGACAAGTGTGACAGGTTTTGCAAAAGTTGGAAACGTCTTTCCGAAGCCCAGGCCAAAAGAAGTGTTTCATGATCTTATCAACAGTCTTGTTAACACCAAGATGACCTCCTAAAGGTAAACTATGAGCCATTGTTAAGATCTCATTCCTATAGACCTTCGGAACAACAATTTGCCTGACCACTGCCCAATCTGCATTGGCAGGGATATCAGGAGGGCGCCACTTCCGCATCAACACACCATCCTTGAGATAATACCCAACTGGAACTGCGTCTATTTCTTTATCAGGAAGGGCTCTCCTCTTTAGTACACAAATTTCAGGATCATTAGTTTGCTCCTCAATCAACCGCTTTCTGGACAGAGACAAGTCTCCAGACACATCAGAATCACCAGACCCATCCGGCTGGCTGAATAGAGAACTGATAAAAGTATCTGATAAGTCCTCAAACGGAGAAACCATAGTAGGCCGATCAGAGTCATGAGGCGAACCATCTGAGTCCTGACTATTCAATGTACTGGACGGCACCACATCATCTTCTTCTTTAGCCTTCTTGGCCATAGCACGAGTCACTGCGCAAGAAGGATACAGAGATGGGTCCTCATCCCCATCTTCAGTGCTCGGCTGTGAAGTAAGATGTACAGGGGGAACTACTTTGCCCCCAGCCAGGTCATTGCCTAGCAACAGAGAAACACCCTTTATAGGTAGACTTGACATCAGTCCCACCTTTACCTGTCCTGTAACTAAATCTGACTTCAAGAATATAGAGCGCAGGGGTACAGATACAGTCCTCCCTTCAATACCTTGTACAAGTATGAAATCCCCTGAAGCGGTCTCACCACGTAACTCCAAGGAGTCCATCAACAAAAGTGACTGAGAAGCTCCGGTATCCCTTAGGATATATATGGGGACAGGAGTAGTATGCTCATTCAGAGCCACAAATCCCTCTGACACAAATGGAAGAAATTCCTCCCTCACAAAGTCAGCTGTATTAGGCTTTTTAGCCCCACAAGAAGCAGGCAATTTAGCAGATCGGTTATCTACTTCAGGGGTTTCTAACCTTGTTTTCACAAAGGCATTTGGTTTGGTATCCTTTTCTTTTTCTTTCTTAGCTTTAAGGAACCAACAGTTAGTTGTAACATGACCAGATTTCTTGCAATAACTGCAAACTAGACCACTTTTGTCACTGTCAGCTTTCACACTTTGATCAGACCTGTTACTGGATTTCTGAGCACCATCACCAGATTTGTCTTTGTCTTTGGGTGAGGAATCTTGGGTATCACCATAACCCTTTTTCTGAAATTGGGACCATCTATTATTACTGCTAGACTGAAATTTGGACTTATGTGTGAGAACATATTCATCTGCAAATTTGGCAGCTGATTGCAAATTCAGTGCTTGCTTCTCATTAAGGTAGGTCTTAACATCATCTTTAACACAGTTCTTGAATTCTTCAACTAACGCCATCTCTTTTAGTGAGTTGAAATCATCCTTGACCACCATAGAAGTACACCAGCGCTCAAAGCAAACCTTCTTCTCATTAGCAAATTCCACATAAGTCTGATTTTCAGATTTCTTCAGACCTCTGAATTTCTGTCGGTAAGCCTCTGGAACCAACTCATAAGCTCTCAAAATAACCTTTTTGACAACCTCATAATCAGAGGAATCATCTGCAGACAAAGTCGAATAGGCTTGTTGAGCTTTACCCTTGAGGACAGTTTGCAACATCAGAGGCCAGTGTTCCTTTGGCCACTGGCAACTCTTTGCTACCTTTTCAAAACACTGGAAATAGTTGTCTACGTCCTTTTCAGAAAATGGAGGCACCAGTTTTACCTCCTGACTGGCACAAAATTTATTTTTAGTTTCAATTTTAATTTTTAGTTGTTCCGTTTGGAGTCTTTCTTCTCTATCGAATTTCTCTAATTCAAAATCTCTCTGTCTCTGTCTCTCTCTTTCTGCTCTTTCCTCTTTCTCTCTCTCAAATTCTCTTTGTTTCTCTTTTTCCTCCCTTTCTTTTTCTCTTTCCTCCCTTTCTTTCTCTTTTTCCACCCTTTCTTTTTTCTCTTCTCTTGCTCATTTTTCCAACTCAAACTGCCTTTCTTTTTCTTCCATTTCAATCTCTAGCATTTTTAATTTAAGTTCCATTTCTATATTTGGATTTTCCACTGGAAACTGTTCCAGATCTCCTGGTGCAAACACATTTTCATCAATGTAATATTCAACTATCTCTCTCGCCAGTCTTGCTTTTCGCATGGCTGGTTTTACCTCTGTCAGCTCCAAATGTCTGCATATTTCCAACAGTTCTGTCTTTTTAAAAGACTTCAAAACCCCTACGGTTGGTGATGCCAAGAAATCATCCATTGCTGTTGTCAATATATATGTATTCAATTAAAAAAATCAATTTTACAATTTGAAATGTTAGATTTTCAATAAACTACTCACACAATGGTCTGTGCCGGACTTGAGCCCCCAATTTGTTATGGCCCCAATTTGTTATTACATTACAACACAACAGCAACAGCAAGGGATGACAGACACAGTTTTTAAAACTCAAACACATTTAATTAACAAAGACTAAACTACTATTTACAACTTAGACCAAGATTGAATATATATATAAAAAAGAAATATTTACAGTCCCTTGTTTTGGTGGGGTGGCTTGGTGATGTCCTGGGTGAGGAAAATGCTGTAACAAAGGCAAAAATCCACAAAAGAAACTTCACAGGTCCTGAACAGAAATGACAGGTCTGGTCACATGTATCCTTCCTCTTGCAATTTCTCCTACTACTTTACTGTCTCAATTCTTTTCCTTATATACTCTTTTGCAGACCCCACCCACATTTAGACCTCTTTTTTTTACTTTTCGGGGACTTGCCCCAGACATGTCCAGGACACGTCTAAACATAGCTCCAGTCTGAGCTGAATAAAAAAAAGGTAAATACTGCCATCCAGTGGCCTATATTCACATTACACCTCCATTCCAAAAGGGAAAAATTTTGACTCATAAAGGCAAAATTTTTCTTTTCAATACAAAATGGTTAAGTGAACACTTGTCTATATATACATATCATACAATATTCAAATAAACACAGGATATATATATATACATATTCAAACACGGGATAAGCAATCAGCAATTACATTGTCTGTACCCTTCACATGCTTAATTTCCAAGTCAAACTCCTGTAAAATCAAACTCCAATTCAACAATCTCCGATTCTTGTTTTTCATCTTACTCAAAAACATTAACGGATTGTGGTCAGTGTACACAATCATTGGCTTTTCCCCTGTACAAACATAAACCTCAAAGTGTTGTAAAGAAAGGACCAGAGCCAACAGTTCCTTCTCTATTGTGGAATCGTTCCTTTGGTGGCGATTGAACTTCCTGGAGAAGTATGCCACGGGATGCTCAATGTCATCAGAGTCACTTCTCTGTAGGAGCACAGATCCACAAGCTTGGTCGCTAGCATCGACCGCGATAGAGAACGGTTTGTTGAAGTCAGGAGATTTGAGCACGGGGAAGTGACACAGTAGAGACTTCAGGCGATCGAAGGCTCTCTGGCATGCATCATCCCAGGTGAACTTTACGCCTTTCTTCAGTTGGTTAGTTAGACTGAGAGCAATCTCAGCAAAGTTCTTGCAGAACTTGCGGTAGTACCCGATCATTCCAAGGAAGCGGCGCAAAGCTTTTTTGTTGTCAGGCACTGGAAAGTCCATGATGGCTTGGACTTTAGCATTTATGGGTGCCATCTTACTCTGGCCTATGACGTAGCCAAGATAGGTGACAGTAGCACAACCAAAGTCACTCTTGCTCAGGTTAACAGTCAGGTTAGCCTGGGTCAGGCGCTGGAACAACGTCTCTACATCTTTTAGATGTTCTTCCCAGGAGTCACTCCATGTGATCAGGTCATCGATATACGCACCCGTGTGTGGCAATCCGGCGATTGTAGACGGTATCATCCTTTGGAATGTGGCTGGGGCATTTTTCATGCCAAAGTGTAGGACTTCATACTGGTACAACCCAGATGGTGTGGCAAAAGCAGAGATGCTCTTGGCCCTCTCAGTTAAAGGCACACACCAATAACCCTTCAATAAATCAATCTTGGTCAGAAACTTTGCTTGCCCTACTCTATCAATACAATCATCAATCCTAGGTATTGGAAACACATCAGTTCTAGTTACAGCATTGACTTTGCAAGAATCTGTACAGAATCTAGTACTTCCATCAGGTTTTGGAACTAGCACACAGGGTGAACTCCAATCTGAGTTGGAGGGTCTGATAATATCATGTTTTAACATGTACTCAACCTCTTTCTCAGCAATCTTTCTCTTTTCAGGATTCATCCGGTATGGATGCTGTTTTATTGGTTTGGCATCACCAACATCTACATCATGAGAGGCTAGAGTAACTCTCTTTGGAACATCAGGAAACAAATCCTCATATTTCTTGATCAACCTTTCAAACTGATCTCTCTGTGAGGGTTCTAAGTGCTGGAGTTTTACATCAAGATTTTGCAACACTTCAGTGTTTGACAATTTACATGAGAGAACTTCAGCTTTAATTCTTGGTTCATCATCTTGAAACTCCCCCTCATCTTCACACGTTTCGACCATTGGAGAATCTGAAGTGACAGCTGCAACCCTAGCATTTCTGTCATGATAAGGCTTTAGCATGTTAATGTGACACAATTGTTTTGGTTTTCTCCTATCTGGAGTCTTCACAATGTAATTGAGATCATTGAGTTTTGTCAGAATTTCATAAGGACCATGAAATCTAGCCTGCAATGGATTGGACTGCAAGGGAAACAACACAAGGACCTTGTCTCCTGGTTTAAACTCACGGCTTCTAGCCTTATGATCATACCAAGTTTTCATTTTTCCCTGACTTGATTTCAAGTTCTCTTTGGCTAGGTCACAAGCTGCACGCAATCTTTCCTTGAACTTGCTAACATAGTCTAACAGACTGATATGCGGCTCTTTCTCTTGCCATTGTTCACTCAATAATAGCAAAGGTCCTCTCACTTCATGACCAAACACTAGCTCAAATGGACTGAATCCAGTAGACTCCTGCACTGCTTCTCTAGCTGCAAACAACAGCAAATGAACACCTTCATCCCAGTCTTTCTCATGGTCATAACAAAAAGTCCTCATCATTGTCTTGAGAGTGGAATGAAACCGCTCTAAGGCACCCTGACTTTCTGGATGATAGGCACAAGAAAGAATCTGCTTTGCACCTAGTTCATACACAACCTGCTGAAACAATCCTGAAGTGAAATTGCTACCTTAGTCTGACTGAATTTCCCTGGGAAGGCCAAACAACGTGAAGAACTTTATCAAAGCCTTCGAGATTGCAGTTGCCTTGATGTTACGTAGAGGTATGGCTTCAGGGAATCTGGTAGATGCACACATGATTGTCAACAAGTACTTATTTCCAGATCTAGTCTTGGGTAATGGACCAACACAATCAACAATGACCTTAGAGAACGGCTCCCCAAATGCTGGGATAGGCTGCAATGGAGCTACAGGTGGGTCTAACTGGTGTTTTCCAACTACCTGACAAGTGACAGGTTTTGCAAAAGTTGGAAACGTCTTTCCGAAGCCCAGGCCAAAAGAAGTGTTTCATGATCTTATCAACAGTCTTGTTAACACCAAGATGACCTCCTAAAGGTAAACTATGAGCCATTGTTAAGATCTCATTCCTATAGACCTTCGGAACAACAATTTGCCTGACCACTGCCCAATCTGCATTGGCAGGGATATCAGGAGGGCGCCACTTCCGCATCAACACACCATCCTTGAGATAATACCCAACTGGAACTGCGTCTATTTCTTTATCAGGAAGGGCTCTCCTCTTTAGTACACAAATTTCAGGATCATTAGTTTGCTCCTCAATCAACCGCTTTCTGGACAGAGACAAGTCTCCAGACACATCAGAATCACCAGACCCATCCGGCTGGCTGAATAGAGAACTGATAAAAGTATCTGATAAGTCCTCAAACGGAGAAACCATAGTAGGCCGATCAGAGTCATGAGGCGAACCATCTGAGTCCTGACTATTCAATGTACTGGACGGCACCACATCATCTTCTTCTTTAGCCTTCTTGGCCATAGCACGAGTCACTGCGCAAGAAGGATACAGAGATGGGTCCTCATCCCCATCTTCAGTGCTCGGCTGTGAAGTAAGATGTACAGGGGGAACTACTTTGCCCCCAGCCAGGTCATTACCTAGCAACAGAGAAACACCCTTTATAGGTAGACTTGACATCAGTCCCACCTTTACCTGTCCTGTAACTAAATCTGACTTCAAGAATATAGAGCGCAGGGGTACAGATACAGTCCTCCCTTCAATACCTTGTACAAGTATGAAATCCCCTGAAGCGGTCTCACCACGTAACTCCAAGGAGTCCATCAACAAAAGTGACTGAGAAGCTCCGGTATCCCTTAGGATATATATGGGGACAGGAGTAGTATGCTCATTCAGAGCCACAAATCCCTCTGACACAAATGGAAGAAATTCCTCCCTCACAAAGTCAGCTGTATTAGGCTTTTTAGCCCCACAAGAAGCAGGCAATTTAGCAGATCGGTTATCTACTTCAGGGGTTTCTAACCTTGTTTTCACAAAGGCATTTGGTTTGGTATCCTTTTCTTTTTCTTTCTTAGCTTTAAGGAACCAACAGTTAGTTGTAACATGACCAGATTTCTTGCAATAACTGCAAACTAGACCACTTTTGTCACTGTCAGCTTTCACACTTTGATCAGACCTGTTACTGGATTTCTGAGCACCATCACCAGATTTGTCTTTGTCTTTGGGTGAGGAATCTTGGGTATCACCATAACCCTTTTTCTGAAATTGGGACCATCTATTATTACTGCTAGACTGAAATTTGGACTTATGTGTGAGAACATATTCATCTGTAAATTTGGCAGCTGATTGCAAATTCAGTGCTTGCTTCTCATTAAGGTAGGTCTTAACATCATCTTTAACACAGTTCTTGAATTCTTCAACTAACGCCATCTCTTTTAGTGAGTTGAAATCATCCTTGACCACCATAGAAGTACACCAGCGCTCAAAGCAAACCTTCTTCTCATTAGCAAATTCCACATAAGTCTGATTTTCAGATTTCTTCAGACCTCTGAATTTCTGTCGGTAAGCCTCTGGAACCAACTCATAAGCTCTCAAAATAACCTTTTTGACAACCTCATAATCAGAGGAATCATCTGCAGACAAAGTCGAATAGGCTTGTTGAGCTTTACCCTTGAGGACAGTTTGCAACATCAGAGGCCAGTGTTCCTTTGGCCACTGGCAACTCTTTGCTACCTTTTCAAAACACTGGAAATAGTTGTCTACGTCCTTTTCAGAAAATGGAGGCACCAGTTTTACCTCCTGACTGGCACAAAATTTATTTTTAGTTTCAATTTTAAATTTTAGTTGTTCCGTTTGGAGTCTTTCTTCTCTATCGAATTTCTCTAATTCAAAATCTCTCTGTCTCTGTCTCTCTCTTTCTGCTCTTTCCTCTTTCTCTCTCTCAAATTCTCTTTGTTTCTCTTTTTCCTCCCTTTCTTTTTCTCTTTCCTCCCTTTCTTTCTCTTTTTCCACCCTTTCTTTTTTCTCTTCTCTTGCTCATTTTTCCAACTCAAACTGCCTTTGTTTTTCTTTTTCTTCCATTTCAATCTCTAGCATTTTTAATTTAAGTTCCATTTCTGTATTTGGATTTTCCACTGGAAACTGTTCCAGATCTCCTGGTGCAAACACATTTTCATCAATGTAATATTCAACTATCTCTCTAGCCAGTCTTGCTTTTCGCATGGCTGGTTTTACCTCTGTCAGCTCCAAATGTCTGCATATTTCCAACAGTTCTGTCTTTTTAAAAGACTTCAAAACCCCTACGGTTGGTGATGCCAAGAAATCATCCATTGCTGTTGTCAATATATATGTATTCAATTAAAAAAATCAATTTTACAATTTGAAATGTTAGATTTTCAATAAACTACTCACACAATGGTCTGTGCCGGACTTGAGCCCCCAATTTGTTATGGCCCCAATTTGTTATTACATTACAACACAACAGCAACAGCAAGGGATGACAGACACAGTTTTTAAAACTCAAACACATTTAATTAACAAAGACTAAACTACTATTTACAACTTAGACCAAGATTGAATATATATATAAAAAAGAAATATTTACAGTCCCTTGTTTTGGTGGGGTGGCTTGGTGATGTCCTGGGTGAGGAAAATGCTGTAACAAAGGCAAAAATCCACAAAAGAAACTTCACAGGTCCTGAACAGAAATGACAGGTCTGGTCACATGTATCCTTCCTCTTGCAATTTCTCCTACTACTTTACTGTCTCAATTCTTTTCCTTATATACTCTTTTGCAGACCCCACCCACATTAAGACCTCTTTTTTTTACTTTTCCGGGACTTGCCCCAGACATGTCCAGGACACGTCTAAACATAGCTCCAGTCTGAGCTGAATAAAAAAAAGGTAAATACTGCCATCCAGTGGCCTATATTCACATTACACCTCCATTCCAAAAGGGAAAAATTTTGACTCATAAAGGCAAAATTTTTCTTTTCAATACAAAATGGTTAAGTGAACACTTGTCTATATATACATATCATACAATATTCAAATAAACACAGGATATATATATATACATATTCAAACACGGGATAAGCAATCAGCAATTACATTGTCTGTACCCTTCACATGCTTAATTTCCAAGTCAAACTCCTGTAAAATCAAACTCCAATTCAACAATCTCCGATTCTTGTTTTTCATCTTACTCAAAAACATTAACGGATTGTGGTCAGTGTACACAATCATTGGCTTTTCCCCTGTACAAACATAAACCTCAAAGTGTTGTAAAGAAAGGACCAGAGCCAACAGTTCCTTCTCTATTGTGGAATCGTTCCTTTGGTGGCGATTGAACTTCCTGGAGAAGTATGCCACGGGATGCTCAATGTCATCAGAGTCACTTCTCTGTAGGAGCACAGATCCACAAGCTTGGTCGCTGGCATCGACCGCGATAGAGAACGGTTTGTTGAAGTCAGGAGATTTGAGCACGGGGAAGTGACACAGTAGAGACTTCAGGCGATCGAAGGCTCTCTGGCATGCATCATCCCAGGTGACCTTTACGCCTTTCTTCAGTTGGTTAGTTAGACTGAGAGCAATCTCAGCAAAGTTCTTGCAGAACTTGCGGTAGTACCCGATCATTCCAAGGAAGCGGCGCAAAGCTTTTTTGTTGTCAGGCACTGGAAAGTCCATGATGGCTTGGACTTTAGCATTTATGGGTGCCATCTTACTCTGGCCTATGACGTAGCCAAGATAGGTGACAGTAGCACAACCAAAGTCACTCTTGCTCAGGTTAACAGTCAGGTTAGCCTGGGTCAGGCGCTGGAACAACGTCTCTACATCTTTTAGATGTTCTTCCCAGGAGTCACTCCATGTGATCAGGTCATCGATATACGCACCCGTGTGTGGCAATCCGGCGATTGTAGACGGTATCATCCTTTGGAATGTGGCTGGGGCATTTTTCATGCCAAAGGGTAGGACTTCATACTGGTACAACCCAGATGGTGTGCCAAAAGCAGAGATGCTCTTGGCCCTCTCAGTTAAAGGCACACACCAATAACCCTTCAATAAATCAATCTTGGTCAGAAACTTTGCTTGCCCTACTCTATCAATACAATCATCAATCCTAGGTATTGGAAACACATCAGTTCTAGTTACAGCATTGACTTTGCGAGAATCTGTACAGAATCTAGTACTTCCATCAGGTTTTGGAACTAGCACACAGGGTGAACTCCAATCTGAGTTGGAGGGTCTGATAATATCATGTTTTAACATGTACTCAACCTCTTTCTCAGCAATCTTTCTCTTTTCAGGATTCATCCGGTATGGATGCTGTTTTATTGGTTTGGCATCACCAACATCTACATCATGAGAGGCTAGAGTAACTCTCTTTGGAACATCAGGAAACAAATCCTCATATTTCTTGATCAACCTTTCAAACTGATCTCTCTGTGAGGGTTCTAAGTGCTGGAGTTTTACATCAAGATTTTGCAACACTTCAGTGTTTGACAATTTACATGAGAGAACTTCAGCTTTAATTCTTGGTTCATCATCTTGAAACTCCCCCTCATCTTCACACGTTTCGACCATTGGAGAATCTGAAGTGACAGCTGCAACCCTAGCATTTCTGTCATGATAAGGCTTTAGCATGTTAATGTGACACAATTGTTTTGGTTTTCTCCTATCTGGAGTCTTCACAATGTAATTGAGATCATTGAGTTTTGTCAGAATTTCATAAGGACCATGGAATCTAGCCTGCAATGGATTGGACTGCAAGGGAAACAACACAAGGACCTTGTCTCCTGGTTCAAACTCACGGCTTCTAGCCTTATGATCATACCAAGTTTTCATTTTTCCCTGACTTGATTTCAAGTTCTCTTTGGCTAGGTCACAAGCTGCACGCAATCTTTCCTTGAACTTGCTAACATAGTCTAACAGACTGATATGCGGCTCTTTCTCTTGCCATTGTTCACTCAATAATAGCAAAGGTCCTCTCACTTCATGACCAAACACTAGCTCAAATGGACTGAATCCAGTAGACTCCTGCACTGCTTCTCTAGCTGCAAACAACAGCAAATGAACACCTTCATCCCAGTCTTTCTCATGGTCATAACAAAAAGTCCTCATCATTGTCTTGAGAGTGGAATGAAACCGCTCTAAGGCACCCTGACTTTCTGGATGATAGGCACAAGAAAGAATCTGCTTTGCACCTAGTTCATACACAACCTGCTGAAACAATCCTGAAGTGAAATTGCTACCTTAGTCTGACTGAATTTCCCTGGGAAGGCCAAACAACGTGAAGAACTTTATCAAAGCCTTCGAGATTGCAGTTGCCTTGATGTTACGTAGAGGTATGGCTTCAGGGAATCTGGTAGATGCACACATGATTGTCAACAAGTACTGATTTCCAGATCTAGTCTTGGGTAATGGACCAACACAATCAACAATGACCTTAGAGAACGGCTCCCCAAATGCTGGGATAGGCTGCAATGGAGCTACAGGTGGGTCTAACTGGTGTTTTCCAACTACCTGACAAGTGTGACAGGTTTTGCAAAAGTTGGAAACGTCTTTCCGAAGCCCAGGCCAAAAGAAGTGTTTCATGATCTTATCAACAGTCTTGTTAACACCAAGATGACCTCCTAAAGGTAAACTATGAGCCATTGTTAAGATCTCATTCCTATAGACCTTCGGAACAACAATTTGCCTGACCACTGCCCAATCTGCATTGGCAGGGATATCAGGAGGGCGCCACTTCCGCATCAACACACCATCCTTGAGATAATACCCAACTGGAACTGCGTCTATTTCTTTATCAGGAAGGGCTCTCCTCTTTAGTACACAAATTTCAGGATCATTAGTTTGCTCCTCAATCAACCGCTTTCTGGACAGAGACAAGTCTCCAGACACATCAGAATCACCAGACCCATCCGGCTGGCTGAATAGAGAACTGATAAAAGTATCTGATAAGTCCTCAAACGGAGAAACCATAGTAGGCCGATCAGAGTCATGAGGCGAACCATCTGAGTCCTGACTATTCAATGTACTGGACGGCACCACATCATCTTCTTCTTTAGCCTTCTTGGCCATAGCACGAGTCACTGCGCAAGAAGGATACAGAGATGGGTCCTCATCCCCATCTTCAGTGCTCGGCTGTGAAGTAAGATGTACAGGGGGAACTACTTTGCCCCCAGCCAGGTCATTGCCTAGCAACAGAGAAACACCCTTTATAGGTAGACTTGACATCAGTCCCACCTTTACCTGTCCTGTAACTAAATCTGACTTCAAGAATATAGAGCGCAGGGGTACAGATACAGTCCTCCCTTCAATACCTTGTACAAGTATGAAATCCCCTGAAGCGGTCTCACCACGTAACTCCAAGGAGTCCATCAACAAAAGTGACTGAGAAGCTCCGGTATCCCTTAGGATATATATGGGGACAGGAGTAGTATGCTCATTCAGAGCCACAAATCCCTCTGACACAAATGGAAGAAATTCCTCCCTCACAAAGTCAGCTGTATTAGGCTTTTTAGCCCCACAAGAAGCAGGCAATTTAGCAGATCGGTTATCTACTTCAGGGGTTTCTAACCTTGTTTTCACAAAGGCATTTGGTTTGGTATCCTTTTCTTTTTCTTTCTTAGCTTTAAGGAACCAACAGTTAGTTGTAACATGACCAGATTTCTTGCAATAACTGCAAACTAGACCACTTTTGTCACTGTCAGCTTTCACACTTTGATCAGACCTGTTACTGGATTTCTGAGCACCATCACCAGATTTGTCTTTGTCTTTGGGTGAGGAATCTTGGGTATCACCATAACCCTTTTTCTGAAATTGGGACCATCTATTATTACTGCTAGACTGAAATTTGGACTTATGTGTGAGAACATATTCATCTGCAAATTTGGCAGCTGATTGCAAATTCAGTGCTTGCTTCTCATTAAGGTAGGTCTTAACATCATCTTTAACACAGTTCTTGAATTCTTCAACTAACGCCATCTCTTTTAGTGAGTTGAAATCATCCTTGACCACCATAGAAGTACACCAGCGCTCAAAGCAAACCTTCTTCTCATTAGCAAATTCCACATAAGTCTGATTTTCAGATTTCTTCAGACCTCTGAATTTCTGTCGGTAAGCCTCTGGAACCAACTCATAAGCTCTCAAAATAACCTTTTTGACAACCTTATAATCAGAGGAATCATCTGCAGACAAAGTCGAATAGGCTTGTTGAGCTTTACCCTTGAGGACAGTTTGCAACATCAGAGGCCAGTGTTCCTTTGGCCACTGGCAACTCTTTGCTACCTTTTCAAAACACTGGAAATAGTTGTCTACGTCCTTTTCAGAAAATGGAGGCACCAGTTTTACCTCCTGACTGGCACAAAATTTATTTTTAGTTTCAATTTTAATTTTTAGTTGCTCCGTTTGGAGTCTTTCTTCTCTATCGAATTTCTCTAATTCAAAATCTCTCTGTCTCTGTCTCTCTCTTTCTGCTCTTTCCTCTTTCTCTCTCTCAAATTCTCTTTGTTTCTCTTTTTCCTCCCTTTCTTTTTCTCTTTCCTCCCTTTCTTTCTCTTTTTCCACCCTTTCTTTTTTCTCTTCTCTTGCTCATTTTTCCAACTCAAACTGCCTTTCTTTTTCTTCCATTTCAATCTCTAGCATTTTTTATTTAAGTTCCATTTCTATATTTGGATTTTCCACTGGAAACTGTTCCAGATCTCCTGGTGCAAACACATTTTCATCAATGTAATATTCAACTATCTCTCTAGCCAGTCTTGCTTTTCGCATGGCTGGTTTTACCTCTGTCAGCTCCAAATGTCTGCATATTTCCAACAGTTCTGTCTTTTTAAAAGACTTCAAAACCCCTACGGTTGGTGATGCCAAGAAATCATCCATTGCTGTTGTCAATATATATGTATTCAATTAAAAAAATCAATTTTACAATTTGAAATGTTAGATTTTCAATAAACTACTCACACAATGGTCTGTGCCGGACTTGAGCCCCCAATTTGTTATGGCCCCAATTTGTTATTACATTACAACACAACAGCAACAGCAAGGGATGACAGACACAGTTTTTAAAACTCAAACACATTTAATTAACAAAGACTAAACTACTATTTACAACTTAGACCAAGATTGAATATATATATAAAAAAGAAATATTTACAGTCCCTTGTTTTGGTGGGGTGGCTTGGTGATGTCCTGGGTGAGGAAAATGCTGTAACAAAGGCAAAAATCCACAAAAGAAACTTCACAGGTCCTGAACAGAAATGACAGGTCTGGTCACATGTATCCTTCCTCTTGCAATTTCTCCTACTACTTTACTGTCTCAATTCTTTTCCTTATATACTCTTTTGCAGACCCCACCCACATTTAGACCTCTTTTTTTTACTTTTCGGGGACTTGCCCCAGACATGTCCAGGACACGTCTAAACATAGCTCCAGTCTGAGCTGAATAAAAAAAAGGTAAATACTGCCATCCAGTGGCCTATATTCACATTACACCTCCATTCCAAAAGGGAAAAATTTTGACTCATAAAGGCAAAATTTTTCTTTTCAATACAAAATGGTTAAGTGAACACTTGTCTATATATACATATCATACAATATTCAAATAAACACAGGATATATATATATACATATTCAAACACGGGATAAGCAATCAGCAATTACATTGTCTGTACCCTTCACATGCTTAATTTCCAAGTCAAACTCCTGTAAAATCAAACTCCAATTCAACAATCTCCGATTCTTGTTTTTCATCTTACTCAAAAACATTAACGGATTGTGGTTAGTGTACACAATCATTGGCTTTTCCCCTGTACAAACATAAACCTCAAAGTGTTGTAAAGAAAGGACCAGAGCCAACAGTTCCTTCTCTATTGTGGAATCGTTCCTTTGGTGGCGATTGAACTTCCTGGAGAAGTATGCCACGGGATGCTCAATGTCATCAGAGTCACTTCTCTGTAGGAGCACAGATCCACAAGCTTGGTCGCTAGCATCGACCGCGATAGAGAACGGTTTGTTGAAGTCAGGAGATTTGAGCACGGGGAAGTGACACAGTAGAGACTGCAGGCGATCGAAGGCTCTCTGGCATGCATCATCCCAGGTGAACTTTACGCCTTTCTTCAGTTGGTTAGTTAGACTGAGAGCAATCTCAGCAAAGTTCTTGCAGAACTTGCGGTAGTACCCGATCATTCCAAGGAAGCGGCGCAAAGCTTTTTTGTTGTCAGGCACTGGAAAGTCCATGATGGCTTGGACTTTAGCATTTATGGGTGCCATCTTACTCTGGCCTATGACGTAGCCAAGATAGGTGACAGTAGCACAACCAAAGTCACTCTTGCTCAGGTTAACAGTCAGGTTAGCCTGGGTCAGGCGCTGGAACAACGTCTCTACATCTTTTAGATGTTCTTCCCAGGAGTCACTCCATGTGATCAGGTCATCGATATACGCACCCGTGTGTGGCAATCCGGCGATTGTAGACGGTATCATCCTTTGGAATGTGGCTGGGGCATTTTTCATGCCAAAGTGTAGGACTTCATACTGGTACAACCCAGATGGTGTGGCAAAAGCAGAGATGCTCTTGGCCCTCTCAGTTAAAGGCACACACCAATAACCCTTCAATAAATCAATCTTGGTCAGAAACTTTGCTTGCCCTACTCTATCAATACAATCATCAATCCTAGGTATTGGAAACACATCAGTTCTAGTTACAGCATTGACTTTGCGAGAATCTGTACAGAATCTAGTACTTCCATCAGGTTTTGGAACTAGCACACAGGGTGAACTCCAATCTGAGTTGGAGGGTCTGATAATATCATGTTTTAACATGTACTCAACCTCTTTCTCAGCAATCTTTCTCTTTTCAGGATTCATCCGGTATGGATGCTGTTTTATTGGTTTGGCATCACCAACATCTACATCATGAGAGGCTAGAGTAACTCTCTTTGGAACATCAGGAAACAAATCCTCATATTTCTTGATCAACCTTTCAAACTGATCTCTCTGTGAGGGTTCTAAGTGCTGGAGTTTTACATCAAGATTTTGCAACACTTCAGTGTTTGACAATTTACATGAGAGAACTTCAGCTTTAATTCTTGGTTCATCATCTTGAAACTCCCCCTCATCTTCACACGTTTCGACCATTGGAGAATCTGAAGTGACAGCTGCAACCCTAGCATTTCTGTCATGATAAGGCTTTAGCATGTTAATGTGACACAATTGTTTTGGTTTTCTCCTATCTGGAGTCTTCACAATGTAATTGAGATCATTGAGTTTTGTCAGAATTTCATAAGGACCATGAAATCTAGCCTGCAATGGATTGGACTGCAAGGAAAACAACACAAGGACCTTGTCTCCTGGTTTAAACTCACGGCTTCTAGCCTTATGATCATACCAAGTTTTCATTTTTCCCTGACTTGATTTCAAGTTCTCTTTGGCTAGGTCACAAGCTGCACGCAATCTTTCCTTGAACTTGCTAACATAGTCTAACAGACTGATATGCGGCTCTTTCTCTTGCCATTGTTCACTCAATAATAGCAAAGGTCCTCTCACTTCATGACCAAACACTAGCTCAAATGGACTGAATCCAGTAGACTCCTGCACTGCTTCTCTAGCTGCAAACAACAGCAAATGAACACCTTCATCCCAGTCTTTCTCATGGTCATAACAAAAAGTCCTCATCATTGTCTTGAGAGTGGAATGAAACCGCTCTAAGGCACCCTGACTTTCTGGATGATAGGCACAAGAAAGAATCTGCTTTGCACCTAGTTCATACACAACCTGCTGAAACAATCCTGAAGTGAAATTGCTACCTTAGTCTGACTGAATTTCCCTGGGAAGGCCAAACAACGTGAAGAACTTTATCAAAGCCTTCGAGATTGCAGTTGCCTTGATGTTACGTAGAGGTATGGCTTCAGGGAATCTGGTAGATGCACACATGATTGTCAACAAGTACTGATTTCCAGATCTAGTCTTGGGTAATGGACCAACACAATCAACAATGACCTTAGAGAACGGCTCCCCAAATGCTGGGATAGGCTGCAATGGAGCTACAGGTGGGTCTAACTGGTGTTTTCCAACTACCTGACAAGTGTGACAGGTTTTGCAAAAGTTGGAAACGTCTTTCCGAAGCCCAGGCCAAAAGAAGTGTTTCATGATCTTATCAACAGTCTTGTTAACACCAAGATGACCTCCTAAAGGTAAACTATGAGCCATTGTTAAGATCTCATTCCTATAGACCTTCGGAACAACAATTTGCCTGACCACTGCCCAATCTGCATTGGCAGGGATATCAGGAGGGCGCCACTTCCGCATCAACACACCATCCTTGAGATAATACCCAACTGGAACTGCGTCTATTTCTTTATCAGGAAGGGCTCTCCTCTTTAGTACACAAATTTCAGGATCATTAGTTTGCTCCTCAATCAACCGCTTTCTGGACAGAGACAAGTCTCCAGACACATCAGAATCACCAGACCCATCCGGCTGGCTGAATAGAGAACTGATAAAAGTATCTGATAAGTCCTCAAACGGAGAAACCATAGTAGGCCGATCAGAGTCATGAGGCGAACCATCTGAGTCCTGACTATTCAATGTACTGGACGGCACCACATCATCTTCTTCTTTAGCCTTCTTGGCCATAGCACGAGTCACTGCGCAAGAAGGATACAGAGATGGGTCCTCATCCCCATCTTCAGTGCTCGGCTGTGAAGTAAGATGTACAGGGGGAACTACTTTGCCCCCAGCCAGGTCATTACCTAGCAACAGAGAAACACCCTTTATAGGTAGACTTGACATCAGTCCCACCTTTACCTGTCCTGTAACTAAATCTGACTTCAAGAATATAGAGCGCAGGGGTACAGATACAGTCCTCCCTTCAATACCTTGTACAAGTATGAAATCCCCTGAAGCGGTCTCACCACGTAACTCCAAGGAGTCCATCAACAAAAGTGACTGAGAAGCTCCGGTATCCCTTAGGATATATATGGGGACAGGAGTAGTATGCTCATTCAGAGCCACAAATCCCTCTGACACAAATGGAAGAAATTCCTCCCTCACAAAGTCAGCTGTATTAGGCTTTTTAGCCCCACAAGAAGCAGGCAATTTAGCAGATCGGTTATCTACTTCAGGGGTTTCTAACCTTGTTTTCACAAAGGCATTTGGTTTGGTATCCTTTTCTTTTTCTTTCTTAGCTTTAAGGAACCAACAGTTAGTTGTAACATGACCAGATTTCTTGCAATAACTGCAAACTAGACCACTTTTGTCACTGTCAGCTTTCACACTTTGATCAGACCTGTTACTGGATTTCTGAGCACCATCACCAGATTTGTCTTTGTCTTTGGGTGAGGAATCTTGGGTATCACCATAACCCTTTTTCTGAAATTGGGACCATCTATTATTACTGCTAGACTGAAATTTGGACTTATGTGTGAGAACATATTCATCTGTAAATTTGGCAGCTGATTGCAAATTCAGTGCTTGCTTCTCATTAAGGTAGGTCTTAACATCATCTTTAACACAGTTCTTGAATTCTTCAACTAACGCCATCTCTTTTAGTGAGTTGAAATCATCCTTGACCACCATAGAAGTACACCAGCGCTCAAAGCAAACCTTCTTCTCATTAGCAAATTCCACATAAGTCTGATTTTCAGATTTCTTCAGACCTCTGAATTTCTGTCGGTAAGCCTCTGGAACCAACTCATAAGCTCTCAAAATAACCTTTTTGACAACCTCATAATCAGAGGAATCATCTGCAGACAAAGTCGAATAGGCTTGTTGAGCTTTACCCTTGAGGACAGTTTGCAACATCAGAGGCCAGTGTTCCTTTGGCCACTGGCAACTCTTTGCTACCTTTTCAAAACACTGGAAATAGTTGTCTACGTCCTTTTCAGAAAATGGAGGCACCAGTTTTACCTCCTGACTGGCACAAAATTTATTTTTAGTTTCAATTTTAAATTTTAGTTGTTCCGTTTGGAGTCTTTCTTCTCTATCGAATTTCTCTAATTCAAAATCTCTCTGTCTCTGTCTCTCTCTTTCTGCTCTTTCCTCTTTCTCTCTCTCAAATTCTCTTTGTTTCTCTTTTTCCTCCCTTCTTTTTTGTCTTTCCTCCCTTTCTTTCTCTTTTTACATCCTTTCTTTTTTCTCTTCTCTTGCTCATTTTTCCAACTCAAACTGCCTTTGTTTTTCTTTTTCTTCCATTTCAATCTCTAGCATTTTTAATTTAAGTTCCATTTCTGTATTTGGATTTTCCACTGGAAACTGTTCCAGATCTCCTGGTGCAAACACATTTTCATCAATGTAATATTCAACTATCTCTCTAGCCAGTCTTGCTTTTCGCATGGCTGGTTTTACCTCTGTCAGCTCCAAATGTCTGCATATTTCCAACAGTTCTGTCTTTTTAAAAGACTTCAAAACCCCTACGGTTGGTGATGCCAAGAAATCATCCATTGCTGTTGTCAATATATATGTATTCAATTAAAAAAATCAATTTTACAATTTGAAATGTTAGATTTTCAATAAACTACTCACACAATGGTCTGTGCCGGACTTGAGCCCCCAATTTGTTATGGCCCCAATTTGTTATGACATTACAACACAACAGCAACAGCAAGGGATGACAGACACAGTTTTTAAAACTCAAACACATTTAATTAACAAAGACTAAACTACTATTTACAACTTAGACCAAGATTGAATATATATATAAAAAAGAAATATTTACAGTCCCTTGTTTTGGTGGGGTGGCTTGGTGATGTCCTGGGTGAGGAAAATGCTGTAACAAAGGCAAAAATCCACAAAAGAAACTTCACAGGTCCTGAACAGAAATGACAGGTCTGGTCACATGTATCCTTCCTCTTGCAATTTCTCCTACTACTTTACTGTCTCAATTCTTTTCCTTATATACTCTTTTGCAGACCCCACCCACATTTAGACCTCTTTTTTTTACTTTTCGGGGACTTGCCCCAGACATGTCCAGGACACGTCTAAACATAGCTCCAGTCTGAGCTGAATAAAAAAAAGGTAAATACTGCCATCCAGTGGCCTATATTCACATTACACCTCCATTCCAAAAGGGAAAAATTTTGACTCATAAAGGCAAAATTTTTCTTTTCAATACAAAATGGTTAAGTGAACACTTGTCTATATATACATATCATACAATATTCAAATAAACACAGGATATATATATATACATATTCAAACACGGGATAAGCAATCAGCAATTACATTGTCTGTACCCTTCACATGCTTAATTTCCAAGTCAAACTCCTGTAAAATCAAACTCCAATTCAACAATCTCCGATTCTTGTTTTTCATCTTACTCAAAAACATTAACGGATTGTGGTCAGTGTACACAATCATTGGCTTTTCCCCTGTACAAACATAAACCTCAAAGTGTTGTAAAGAAAGGACCAGAGCCAACAGTTCCTTCTCTATTGTGGAATCGTTCCTTTGGTGGCGATTGAACTTCCTGGAGAAGTATGCCACGGGATGCTCAATGTCATCAGAGTCACTTCTCTGTAGGAGCACAGATCCACAAGCTTGGTCGCTAGCATCGACCGCGATAGAGAACGGTTTGTTGAAGTCAGGAGATTTGAGCACGGGGAAGTGACACAGTAGAGACTTCAGGCGATCGAAGGCTCTCTGGCATGCATCATCCCAGGTGAACTTTACGCCTTTCTTCAGTTGGTTAGTTAGACTGAGAGCAATCTCAGCAAAGTTCTTGCAGAACTTGCGGTAGTACCCGATCATTCCAAGGAAGCGGCGCAAAGCTTTTTTGTTGTCAGGCACTGGAAAGTCCATGATGGCTTGGACTTTAGCATTTATGGGTGCCATCTTACTCTGGCCTATGACGTAGCCAAGATAGGTGACAGTAGCACAACCAAAGTCACTCTTGCTCAGGTTAACAGTCAGGTTAGCCTGGGTCAGGCGCTGGAACAACGTCTCTACATCTTTTAGATGTTCTTCCCAGGAGTCACTCCATGTGATCAGGTCATCGATATACGCACCCGTGTGTGGCAATCCGGCGATTGTAGACTGTATCATCCTTTGGAATGTGGCTGGGGCATTTTTCATGCCAAAGGGTAGGACTTCATACTGGTACAACCCAGATGGTGTGCCAAAAGCAGAGATGCTCTTGGCCCTCTCAGTTAAAGGCACACACCAATAACCCTTCAATAAATCAATCTTGGTCAGAAACTTTGCTTGCCCTACTCTATCAATACAATCATCAATCCTAGGTATTGGAAACACATCAGTTCTAGTTACAGCATTGACTTTGCGAGAATCTGTACAGAATCTAGAACTTCCATCAGGTTTTGGAACTAGCACACAGGGTGAACTCCAATCTGAGTTGGAGGGTCTGATAATATCATGTTTTAACATGTACTCAACCTCTTTCTCAGCAATCTTTCTCTTTTCAGGATTCATCCGGTATGGATGCTGTTTTATTGGTTTGGCATCACCAACATCTACATCATGAGAGGCTAGAGTAACTCTCTTTGGAACATCAGGAAACAAATCCTCATATTTCTTGATCAACCTTTCAAACTGATCTCTCTGTGAGGGTTCTAAGTGCTGGAGTTTTACATCAAGATTTTGCAACACTTCAGTGTTTGACAATTTACATGAGAGAACTTCAGCTTTAATTCTTGGTTCATCATCTTGAAACTCCCCCTCATCTTCACACGTTTCGACCATTGGAGAATCTGAAGTGACAGCTGCAACCCTAGCATTTCTGTCATGATAAGGCTTTAGCATGTTAATGTGACACAATTGTTTTGGTTTTCTCCTATCTGGAGTCTTCACAATGTAATTGAGATCATTGAGTTTTGTCAGAATTTCATAAGGACCATGAAATCTAGCCTGCAATGGATTGGACTGCAAGGGAAACAACACAAGGACCTTGTCTCCTGGTTTAAACTCACGGCTTCTAGCCTTATGATCATACCAAGTTTTCATTTTTCCCTGACTTGATTTCAAGTTCTCTTTGGCTAGGTCACAAGCTGCACGCAATCTTTCCTTGAACTTGCTAACATAGTCTAACAGACTGATATGCGGCTCTTTCTCTTGCCATTGTTCACTCAATAATAGCAAAGGTCCTCTCACTTCATGACCAAACACTAGCTCAAATGGACTGAATCCAGTAGACTCCTGCACTGCTTCTCTAGCTGCAAACAACAGCAAATGAACACCTTCATCCCAGTCTTTCTCATGGTCATAACAAAAAGTCCTCATCATTGTCTTGAGAGTGGAATGAAACCGCTCTAAGGCACCCTGACTTTCTGGATGATAGGCAGTAGAAAGAATCTGCTTTGCACCTAGTTCATACACAACCTGCTGAAACAATCCTGAAGTGAAATTGCTACCTTAGTCTGACTGAATTTCCCTGGGAAGGCCAAACAACGTGAAGAACTTTATCAAAGCCTTCGAGATTGCAGTTGCCTTGATGTTAGGTAGAGGTATGGCTTCAGGGAATCTGGTAGATGCACACATGATTGTCAACAAGTACTGATTTCCAGATCTAGTCTTGGGTAATGGACCAACACAATCAACAATGACCTTAGAGAACGGCTCCCCAAATGCTGGGATAGGCTGCAATGGAGCTACAGGTGGGTCTAACTGGTGTTTTCCAACTACCTGACAAGTGTGACAGGTTTTGCAAAAGTTGGAAACGTCTTTCCGAAGCCCAGGCCAAAAGAAGTGTTTCATGATCTTATCAACAGTCTTGTTAACACCAAGATGACCTCCTAAAGGTAAACTATGAGCCATTGTTAAGATCTCATTCCTATAGACCTTCGGAACAACAATTTGCCTGACCACTGCCCAATCTGCATTGGCAGGGATATCAGGAGGGCGCCACTTCCGCATCAACACACCATCCTTGAGATAATACCCAACTGGAACTGCGTCTATTTCTTTATCAGGAAGGGCTCTCCTCTTTAGTACACAAATTTCAGGATCATTAGTTTGCTCCTCAATCAACCGCTTTCTGGACAGAGACAAGTCTCCAGACACATCAGAATCACCAGACCCATCCGGCTGGCTGAATAGAGAACTGATAAAAGTATCTGATAAGTCCTCAAACGGAGAAACCATAGTAGGCCGATCAGAGTCATGAGGCGAACCATCTGAGTCCTGACTATTCAATGTACTGGACGGCACCACATCATCTTCTTCTTTAGCCTTCTTGGCCATAGCACGAGTCACTGCGCAAGAAGGATACAGAGATGGGTCCTCATCCCCATCTTCAGTGCTCGGCTGTGAAGTAAGATGTACAGGGGGAACTACTTTGCCCCCAGCCAGGTCATTACCTAGCAACAGAGAAACACCCTTTATAGGTAGACTTGACATCAGTCCCACCTTTACCTGTCCTGTAACTAAATCTGACTTCAAGAATATAGAGCGCAGGGGTACAGATACAGTCCTCCCTTCAATACCTTGTACAAGTATGAAATCCCCTGAAGCGGTCTCACCACGTAACTCCAAGGAGTCCATCAACAAAAGTGACTGAGAAGCTCCGGTATCCCTTAGGATATATATGGGGACAGGAGTAGTATGCTCATTCAGAGCCACAAATCCCTCTGACACAAATGGAAGAAATTCCTCCCTCACAAAGTCAGCTGTATTAGGCTTTTTAGCCCCACAAGAAGCAGGCAATTTAGCAGATCGGTTATCTACTTCAGGGGTTTCTAACCTTGTTTTCACAAAGGCATTTGGTTTGGTATCCTTTTCTTTTTCTTTCTTAGCTTTAAGGAACCAACAGTTAGTTGTAACATGACCAGATTTCTTGCAATAACTGCAAACTAGACCACTTTTGTCACTGTCAGCTTTCACACTTTGATCAGACCTGTTACTGGATTTCTGAGCACCATCACCAGATTTGTCTTTGTCTTTGGGTGAGGAATCTTGGGTATCACCATAACCCTTTTTCTGAAATTGGGACCATCTATTATTACTGCTAGACTGAAATTTGGACTTATGTGTGAGAACATATTCATCTGTAAATTTGGCAGCTGATTGCAAATTCAGTGCTTGCTTCTCATTAAGGTAGGTCTTAACATCATCTTTAACACAGTTCTTGAATTCTTCAACTAACGCCATCTCTTTTAGTGAGTTGAAATCATCCTTGACCACCATAGAAGTACACCAGCGCTCAAAGCAAACCTTCTTCTCATTAGCAAATTCCACATAAGTCTGATTTTCAGATTTCTTCAGACCTCTGAATTTCTGTCGGTAAGCCTCTGGAACCAACTCATAAGCTCTCAAAATAACCTTTTTGACAACCTCATAATCAGAGGAATCATCTGCAGACAAAGTCGAATAGGCTTGTTGAGCTTTACCCTTGAGGACAGTTTGCAACATCAGAGGCCAGTGTTCCTTTGGCCACTGGCAACTCTTTGCTACCTTTTCAAAACACTGGAAATAGTTGTCTACGTCCTTTTCAGAAAATGGAGGCACCAGTTTTACCTCCTGACTGGCACAAAATTTATTTTTAGTTTCAATTTTAAATTTTAGTTGTTCCGTTTGGAGTCTTTCTTCTCTATCGAATTTCTCTAATTCAAAATCTCTCTGTCTCTGTCTCTCTCTTTCTGCTCTTTCCTCTTTCTCTCTCTCAAATTCTCTTTGTTTCTCTTTTTCATCCCTTTCTTTTTCTCTTTCCTCCCTTTCTTTCTCTTTTTCCACCCTTTCTTTTTTCTCTTCTCTTGCTCATTTTTCCAACTCAAACTGCCTTTGTTTTTCTTTTTCTTCCATTTCAATCTCTAGCATTTTTAATTTAAGTTCCATTTCTATATTTGGATTTTCCACTGGAAACTGTTCCAGATCTCCTGGTGCAAACACATTTTCATCAATGTAATATTCAACTATCTCTCTAGCCAGTCTTGCTTTTCGCATGGCTGGTTTTACCTCTGTCAGCTCCAAATGTCTGCATATTTCCAACAGTTCTGTCTTTTTAAAAGACTTCAAAACCCCTACGGTTGGTGATGCCAAGAAATCATCCATTGCTGTTGTCAATATATATGTATTCAATTAAAAAAATCAATTTTACAATTTGAAATGTTAGATTTTCAATAAACTACTCACACAATGGTCTGTGCCGGACTTGAGCCCCCAATTTGTTATGGCCCCAATTTGTTATGACATTACAACACAACAGCAACAGCAAGGGATGACAGACACAGTTTTTAAAACTCAAACACATTTAATTAACAAAGACTAAACTACTATTTACAACTTAGACCAAGATTGAATATATATATAAAAAAGAAATATTTACAGTCCCTTGTTTTGGTGGGGTGGCTTGGTGATGTCCTGGGTGAGGAAAATGCTGTAACAAAGGCAAAAATCCACAAAAGAAACTTCACAGGTCCTGAACAGAAATGACAGGTCTGGTCACATGTATCCTTCCTCTTGCAATTTCTCCTACTACTTTACTGTCTCAATTCTTTTCCTTATATACTCTTTTGCAGACCCCACCCACATTTAGACCTCTTTTTTTTACTTTTCGGGGACTTGCCCCAGACATGTCCAGGACACGTCGAAACATAGCTCCAGTCTGAGCTGAATAAAAAAAAGGTAAATACTGCCATCCAGTGGCCTATATTCACATTACACCTCCATTCCAAAAGGGAAAAATTTTGACTCATAAAGGCAAAATTTTTCTTTTCAATACAAAATGGTTAAGTGAACACTTGTCTATATATACATATCATACAATATTCAAATAAACACAGGATATATATATATATACATATTCAAACACGGGATAAGCAATCAGCAATTACATTGTCTGTACCCTTCACATGCTTAATTTCCAAGTCAAACTCCTGTAAAATCAAACTCCAATTCAACAATCTCCGATTCTTGTTTTTCATCTTACTCAAAAACATTAACGGATTGTGGTCAGTGTACACAATCATTGGCTTTTCCCCTGTACAAACATAAACCTCAAAGTGTTGTAAAGAAAGGACCAGAGCCAACAGTTCCTTCTCTATTGTGGAATCGTTCCTTTGGTGGCGATTGAACTTCCTGGAGAAGTATGCCACGGGATGCTCAATGTCATCAGAGTCACTTCTCTGTAGGAGCACAGATCCACAAGCTTGGTCGCTAGCATCGACCGCGATAGAGAACGGTTTGTTGAAGTCAGGAGATTTGAGCACGGGGAAGTGACACAGTAGAGACTTCAGGCGATCGAAGGCTCTCTGGCATGCATCATCCCAGGTGAACTTTACGCCTTTCTTCAGTTGGTTAGTTAGACTGAGAGCAATCTCAGCAAAGTTCTTGCAGAACTTGCGGTAGTACCCGATCATTCCAAGGAAGCGGCGCAAAGCTTTTTTGTTGTCAGGCACTGGAAAGTCCATGATGGCTTGGACTTTAGCATTTATGGGTGCCATCTTACTCTGGCCTATGACGTAGCCAAGATAGGTGACAGTAGCACAACCAAAGTCACTCTTGCTCAGGTTAACAGTCAGGTTAGCCTGGGTCAGGCGCTGGAACAACGTCTCTACATCTTTTAGATGTTCTTCCCAGGAGTCACTCCATGTGATCAGGTCATCGATATACGCACCCGTGTGTGGCAATCCGGCGATTGTAGACTGTATCATCCTTTGGAATGTGGCTGGGGCATTTTTCATGCCAAAGGGTAGGACTTCATACTGGTACAACCCAGATGGTGTACCAAAAGCAGAGATGCTCTTGGCCCTCTCAGTTAAAGGCACACACCAATAACCCTTCAATAAATCAATCTTGGTCAGAAACTTTGCTTGCCCTACTCTATCAATACAATCATCAATCCTAGGTATTGGAAACACATCAGTTCTAGTTACAGCATTGACTTTGCGAGAATCTGTACAGAATCTAGAACTTCCATCAGGTTTTGGAACTAGCACACAGGGTGAACTCCAATCTGAGTTGGAGGGTCTGATAATATCATGTTTTAACATGTACTCAACCTCTTTCTCAGCAATCTTTCTCTTTTCAGGATTCATCCGGTATGGATGCTGTTTTATTGGTTTGGCATCACCAACATCTACATCATGAGAGGCTAGAGTAACTCTCTTTGGAACATCAGGAAACAAATCCTCATATTTCTTGATCAACCTTTCAAACTGATCTCTCTGTGAGGGTTCTAAGTGCTGGAGTTTTACATCAAGATTTTGCAACACTTCAGTGTTTGACAATTTACATGAGAGAACTTCAGCTTTAATTCTTGGTTCATCATCTTGAAACTCCCCCTCATCTTCACACGTTTCGACCATTGGAGAATCTGAAGTGACAGCTGCAACCCTAGCATTTCTGTCATGATAAGGCTTTAGCATGTTAATGTGACACAATTGTTTTGGTTTTCTCCTATCTGGAGTCTTCACAATGTAATTGAGATCATTGAGTTTTGTCAGAATTTCATAAGGACCATGAAATCTAGCCTGCAATGGATTGGACTGCAAGGGAAACAACACAAGGACCTTGTCTCCTGGTTTAAACTCACGGCTTCTAGCCTTATGATCATACCAAGTTTTCATTTTTCCCTGACTTGATTTCAAGTTCTCTTTGGCTAGGTCACAAGCTGCACGCAATCTTTCCTTGAACTTGCTAACATAGTCTAACAGACTGATATGCGGCTCTTTCTCTTGCCATTGTTCACTCAATAATAGCAAAGGTCCTCTCACTTCATGACCAAACACTAGCTCAAATGGACTGAATCCAGTAGACTCCTGCACTGCTTCTCTAGCTGCAAACAACAGCAAATGAACACCTTCATCCCAGTCTTTCTCATGGTCATAACAAAAAGTCCTCATCATTGTCTTGAGAGTGGAATGAAACCGCTCTAAGGCACCCTGACTTTCTGGATGATAGGCAGTAGAAAGAATCTGCTTTGCACCTAGTTCATACACAACCTGCTGAAACAATCCTGAAGTGAAATTGCTACCTTAGTCTGACTGAATTTCCCTGGGAAGGCCAAACAACGTGAAGAACTTTATCAAAGCCTTCGAGATTGCAGTTGCCTTGATGTTAGGTAGAGGTATGGCTTCAGGGAATCTGGTAGATGCACACATGATTGTCAACAAGTACTGATTTCCAGATCTAGTCTTGGGTAATGGACCAACACAATCAACAATGACCTTAGAGAACGGCTCCCCAAATGCTGGGATAGGCTGCAATGGAGCTACAGGTGGGTCTAACTGGTGTTTTCCAACTACCTGACAAGTGTGACAGGTTTTGCAAAAGTTGGAAACGTCTTTCCGAAGCCCAGGCCAAAAGAAGTGTTTCATGATCTTATCAACAGTCTTGTTAACACCAAGATGACCTCCTAAAGGTAAACTATGAGCCATTGTTAAGATCTCATTCCTATAGACCTTCGGAACAACAATTTGCCTGACCACTGCCCAATCTGCATTGGCAGGGATATCAGGAGGGCGCCACTTCCGCATCAACACACCATCCTTGAGATAATACCCAACTGGAACTGCGTCTATTTCTTTATCAGGAAGGGCTCTCCTCTTTAGTACACAAATTTCAGGATCATTAGTTTGCTCCTCAATCAACCGCTTTCTGGACAGAGACAAGTCTCCAGACACATCAGAATCACCAGACCCATCCGGCTGGCTGAATAGAGAACTGATAAAAGTATCTGATAAGTCCTCAAACGGAGAAACCATAGTAGGCCGATCAGAGTCATGAGGCGAACCATCTGAGTCCTGACTATTCAATGTACTGGACGGCACCACATCATCTTCTTCTTTAGCCTTCTTGGCCATAGCACGAGTCACTGCGCAAGAAGGATACAGAGATGGGTCCTCATCCCCATCTTCAGTGCTCGGCTGTGAAGTAAGATGTACAGGGGGAACTACTTTGCCCCCAGCCAGGTCATTGCCTAGCAACAGAGAAACACCCTTTATAGGTAGACTTGACATCAGTCCCACCTTTACCTGTCCTGTAACTAAATCTGACTTCAAGAATATAGAGCGCAGGGGTACAGATACAGTCCTCCCTTCAATACCTTGTACAAGTATGAAATCCCCTGAAGCGGTCTCACCACGTAACTCCAAGGAGTGCATCAACAAAAGTGACTGAGAAGCTCCGGTATCCCTTAGGATATATATGGGGACAGGAGTAGTATGCTCATTCAGAGCCACAAATCCCTCTGACACAAATGGAAGAAATTCCTCCCTCACAAAGTCAGCTGTATTAGGCTTTTTAGCCCCACAAGAAGCAGGCAATTTAGCAGATCGGTTATCTACTACAGGGGTTTCTAACCTTGTTTTCACAAAGGCATTTGGTTTGGTATCCTTTTCTTTTTCTTTCTTAGCTTTAAGGAACCAAAAGTTAGTTGTAACATGACCAGATTTCTTGCAATAACTGCAAACTAGACCACTTTTGTCACTGTCAGCTTTCACACTTTGATCAGACCTGTTACTGGATTTCTGAGCACCATCACCAGATTTGTCTTTGTCTTTGGGTGAGGAATCTTGGGTATCACCATAACCCTTTTTCTGAAATTGGGACCATCTATTATTACTGCTAGACTGAAATTTCGACTTATGTGTGAGAACATATTCATCTGCAAATTTGGCAGCTGATTGCAAATTCAGTGCTTGCTTCTCATTAAGGTAGGTCTTAACATCATCTTTAACACAGTTCTTGAATTCTTCAACTAACGCCATCTCTTTTAGTGAGTTGAAATCATCCTTGACCACCATAGAAGTACACCAGCGCTCAAAGCAAACCTTCTTCTCATTAGCAAATTCCACATAAGTCTGATTTTCAGATTTCTTCAGACCTCTGAATTTCTGTCGGTAAGCCTCTGGAACCAACTCATAAGCTCTCAAAATAACCTTTTTGACAACCTCATAATCAGAGGAATCATCTGCAGACAAAGCCGAATAGGCTTGTTGAGCTTTACCCTTGAGGACAGTTTGCAACATCAGAGGCCAGTGTTCCTTTGGCCACTGGCAACTCTTTGCTACCTTTTCAAAACACTGGAAATAGTTGTCTACGTCCTTTTCAGAAAATGGAGGCACCAGTTTTACCTCCTGACTGGCACAAAATTTATTTTTAGTTTCAATTTTAATTTTTAGTTGTTCCGTTTGGAGTCTTTCTTCTCTATCGAATTTCTCTAATTCAAAATCTCTCTGTCTCTGTCTCTCTCTTTCTGCTCTTTCCTCTTTCTCTCTCTCAAATTCTCTTTGTTTCTCTTTTTCCTCCCTTTCTTTTTCTCTTTCCTCCCTTTCTTTCTCTTTTTCCACCCTTTCTTTTTTCTCTTCTCTTGCTCATTTTTCCAACTCAAACTGCCTTTCTTTTTCTTCCATTTCAATCTCTAGCATTTTTAATTTAAGTTCCATTTCTATATTTGGATTTTCCACTGGAAACTGTTCCAGATCTCCTGGTGCAAACACATTTTCATCAATGTAATATTCAACTATCTCTCTAGCCAGTCTTGCTTTTCGCATGGCTGGTTTTACCTCTGTCAGCTCCAAATGTCTGCATATTTCCAACAGTTCTGTCTTTTTAAAAGACTTCAAAACCCCTACGGTTGGTGATGCCAAGAAATCATCCATTGCTGTTGTCAATATATATGTATTCAATTAAAAAAATCAATTTTACAATTTGAAATGTTAGATTTTCAATAAACTACTCACACAATGGTCTGTGCCGGACTTGAGCCCCCAATTTGTTATGGCCCCAATTTGTTATTACATTACAACACAACAGCAACAGCAAGGGATGACAGACACAGTTTTTAAAACTCAAACACATTTAATTAACAAAGACTAAACTACTATTTACAACTTAGACCAAGATTGAATATATATATAAAAAAGAAATATTTACAGTCCCTTGTTTTGGTGGGGTGGCTTGGTGATGTCCTGGGTGAGGAAAATGCTGTAACAAAGGCAAAAATCCACAAAAGAAACTTCACAGGTCCTGAACAGAAATGACAGGTCTGGTCACATGTATCCTTCCTCTTGCAATTTCTCCTACTACTTTACTGTCTCAATTCTTTTCCTTATATACTCTTTTGCAGACCCCACCCACATTTAGACCTCTTTTTTTTACTTTTCGGGGACTTGCCCCAGACATGTCCAGGACACGTCTAAACATAGCTCCAGTCTGAGCTGAATAAAAAAAAGGTAAATACTGCCATCCAGTGGCCTATATTCACATTACACCTCCATTCCAAAAGGGAAAAATTTTGACTCATAAAGGCAAAATTTTTCTTTTCAATACAAAATGGTTAAGTGAACACTTGTCTATATATACATATCATACAATATTCAAATAAACACAGGATATATATATATACATATTCAAACACGGGATAAGCAATCAGCAATTACATTGTCTGTACCCTTCACATGCTTAATTTCCAAGTCAAACTCCTGTAAAATCAAACTCCAATTCAACAATCTCCGATTCTTGTTTTTCATCTTACTCAAAAACATTAACGGATTGTGGTCAGTGTACACAATCATTGGCTTTTCCCCTGTACAAACATAAACCTCAAAGTGTTGTAAAGAAAGGACCAGAGCCAACAGTTCCTTCTCTATTGTGGAATCGTTCCTTTGGTGGCGATTGAACTTCCTGGAGAAGTATGCCACGGGATGCTCAATGTCATCAGAGTCACTTCTCTGTAGGAGCACAGATCCACAAGCTTGGTCGCTAGCATCGACCGCGATAGAGAACGGTTTGTTGAAGTCAGGAGATTTGAGCACGGGGAAGTGACACAGTAGAGACTTCAGGCGATCGAAGGCTCTCTGGCATGCATCATCCCAGGTGAACTTTACGCCTTTCTTCAGTTGGTTAGTTAGACTGAGAGCAATCTCAGCAAAGTTCTTGCAGAACTTGCGGTAGTACCCGATCATTCCAAGGAAGCGGCGCAAAGCTTTTTTGTTGTCAGGCACTGGAAAGTCCATGATGGCTTGGACTTTAGCATTTATGGGTGCCATCTTACTCTGGCCTATGACGTAGCCAAGATAGGTGACAGTAGCACAACCAAAGTCACTCTTGCTCAGGTTAACAGTCAGGTTAGCCTGGGTCAGGCGCTGGAACAACGTCTCTACATCTTTTAGATGTTCTTCCCAGGAGTCACTCCATGTGATCAGGTCATCGATATACGCACCCGTGTGTGGCAATCCGGCGATTGTAGACGGTATCATCCTTTGGAATGTGGCTGGGGCATTTTTCATGCCAAAGTGTAGGACTTCATACTGGTACAACCCAGATGGTGTGGCAAAAGCAGAGATGCTCTTGGCCCTCTCAGTTAAAGGCACACACCAATAACCCTTCAATAAATCAATCTTGGTCAGAAACTTTGCTTGCCCTACTCTATCAATACGATCATCAATCCTAGGTATTGGAAACACATCAGTTCTAGTTACAGCATTGACTTTGCAAGAATCTGTACAGAATCTAGTACTTCCATCAGGTTTTGGAACTAGCACACAGGGTGAACTCCAATCTGAGTTGGAGGGTCTGATAATATCATGTTTTAACATGTACTCAACCTCTTTCTCAGCAATCTTTCTCTTTTCAGGATTCATCCGGTATGGATGCTGTTTTATTGGTTTGGCATCACCAACATCTACATCATGAGAGGCTAGAGTAACTCTCTTTGGAACATCAGGAAACAAATCCTCATATTTCTTGATCAACCTTTCAAACTGATCTCTCTGTGAGGGTTCTAAGTGCTGGAGTTTTACATCAAGATTTTGCAACACTTCAGTGTTTGACAATTTACATGAGAGAACTTCAGCTTTAATTCTTGGTTCATCATCTTGAAACTCCCCCTCATCTTCACACGTTTCGACCATTGGAGAATCTGAAGTGACAGCTGCAACCCTAGCATTTCTGTCATGATAAGGCTTTAGCATGTTAATGTGACACAATTGTTTTGGTTTTCTCCTATCTGGAGTCTTCACAATGTAATTGAGATCATTGAGTTTTGTCAGAATTTCATAAAAACCATGAAATCTAGCCTGCAATGGATTGGACTGCAAGGGAAACAACACAAGGACCTTGTCTCCTGGTTTAAACTCACGGCTTCTAGCCTTATGATCATACCAAGTTTTCATTTTTCCCTGACTTGATTTCAAGTTCTCTTTGGCTAGGTCACAAGCTGCACGCAATCTTTCCTTGAACTTGCTAACATAGTCTAACAGACTGATATGCGGCTCTTTCTCTTGCCATTGTTCACTCAATAATAGCAAAGGTCCTCTCACTTCATGACCAAACACTAGCTCAAATGGACTGAATCCAGTAGACTCCTGCACTGCTTCTCTAGCTGCAAACAACAGCAAATGAACACCTTCATCCCAGTCTTTCTCATGGTCATAACAAAAAGTCCTCATCATTGTCTTGAGAGTGGAATGAAACCGCTCTAAGGCACCCTGACTTTCTGGATGATAGGCACAAGAAAGAATCTGCTTTGCACCTAGTTCATACACAACCTGCTGAAACAATCCTGAAGTGAAATTGCTACCTTAGTCTGACTGAATTTCCCTGGGAAGGCCAAACAACGTGAAGAACTTTATCAAAGCCTTCGAGATTGCAGTTGCCTTGATGTTACGTAGAGGTATGGCTTCAGGGAATCTGGTAGATGCACACATGATTGTCAACAAGTACTGATTTCCAGATCTAGTCTTGGGTAATGGACCAACACAATCAACAATGACCTTAGAGAACGGCTCCCCAAATGCTGGGATAGGCTGCAATGGAGCTACAGGTGGGTCTAACTGGTGTTTTCCAACTACCTGACAAGTGTGACAGGTTTTGCAAAAGTTGGAAACGTCTTTCCGAAGCCCAGGCCAAAAGAAGTGTTTCATGATCTTATCAACAGTCTTGTTAACACCAAGATGACCTCCTAAAGGTAAACTATGAGCCATTGTTAAGATCTCATTCCTATAGACCTTCGGAACAACAATTTGCCTGACCACTGCCCAATCTGCATTGGCAGGGATATCAGGAGGGCGCCACTTCCGCATCAACACACCATCCTTGAGATAATACCCAACTGGAACTGCGTCTATTTCTTTATCAGGAAGGGCTCTCCTCTTTAGTACACAAATTTCAGGATCATTAGTTTGCTCCTCAATCAACCGCTTTCTGGACAGAGACAAGTCTCCAGACACATCAGAATCACCAGACCCATCCGGCTGGCTGAATAGAGAACTGATAAAAGTATCTGATAAGTCCTCAAACGGAGAAACCATAGTAGGCCGATCAGAGTCATGAGGCGAACCATCTGAGTCCTGACTATTCAATGTACTGGACGGCACCACATCATCTTCTTCTTTAGCCTTCTTGGCCATAGCACGAGTCACTGCGCAAGAAGGATACAGAGATGGGTCCTCATCCCCATCTTCAGTGCTCGGCTGTGAAGTAAGATGTACAGGGGGAACTACTTTGCCCCCAGCCAGGTCATTACCTAGCAACAGAGAAACACCCTTTATAGGTAGACTTGACATCAGTCCCACCTTTACCTGTCCTGTAACTAAATCTGACTTCAAGAATATAGAGCGCAGGGGTACAGATACAGTCCTCCCTTCAATACCTTGTACAAGTATGAAATCCCCTGAAGCGGTCTCACCACGTAACTCCAAGGAGTCCATCAACAAAAGTGACTGAGAAGCTCCGGTATCCCTTAGGATATATATGGGGACAGGAGTAGTATGCTCATTCAGAGCCACAAATCCCTCTGACACAAATGGAAGAAATTCCTCCCTCACAAAGTCAGCTGTATTAGGCTTTTTAGCCCCACAAGAAGCAGGCAATTTAGCAGATCGGTTATCTACTTCAGGGGTTTCTAACCTTGTTTTCACAAAGGCATTTGGTTTGGTATCCTTTTCTTTTTCTTTCTTAGCTTTAAGGAACCAACAGTTAGTTGTAACATGACCAGATTTCTTGCAATAACTGCAAACTAGACCACTTTTGTCACTGTCAGCTTTCACACTTTGATCAGACCTGTTACTGGATTTCTGAGCACCATCACCAGATTTGTCTTTGTCTTTGGGTGAGGAATCTTGGGTATCACCATAACCCTTTTTCTGAAATTGGGACCATCTATTATTACTGCTAGACTGAAATTTGGACTTATGTGTGAGAACATATTCATCTGTAAATTTGGCAGCTGATTGCAAATTCAGTGCTTGCTTCTCATTAAGGTAGGTCTTAACATCATCTTTAACACAGTTCTTGAATTCTTCAACTAACGCCATCTCTTTTAGTGAGTTGAAATCATCCTTGACCACCATAGAAGTACACCAGCGCTCAAAGCAAACCTTCTTCTCATTAGCAAATTCCACATAAGTCTGATTTTCAGATTTCTTCAGACCTCTGAATTTCTGTCGGTAAGCCTCTGGAACCAACTCATAAGCTCTCAAAATAACCTTTTTGACAACCTCATAATCAGAGGAATCATCTGCAGACAAAGTCGAATAGGCTTGTTGAGCTTTACCCTTGAGGACAGTTTGCAACATCAGAGGCCAGTGTTCCTTTGGCCACTGGCAACTCTTTGCTACCTTTTCAAAACACTGGAAATAGTTGTCTACGTCCTTTTCAGAAAATGGAGGCACCAGTTTTACCTCCTGACTGGCACAAAATTTATTTTTAGTTTCAATTTTAATTTTTAGTTGTTCCGTTTGGAGTCTTTCTTCTCTATCGAATTTCTCTAATTCAAAATCTCTCTGTCTCTGTCTCTCTCTTTCTGCTCTTTCCTCTTTCTCTCTCTCAAATTCTCTTTGTTTCTCTTTTTCCTCCCTTTCTTTTTCTCTTTCCTCCCTTTCTTTCTCTTTTTCCACCCTTTCTTTTTTCTCTTCTCTTGCTCATTTTTCCAACTCAAACTGCCTTTGTTTTTCTTTTTCTTCCATTTCAATCTCTAGCATTTTTAATTTAAGTTCCATTTCTATATTTGGATTTTCCACTGGAAACTGTTCCAGATCTCCTGGTGCAAACACATTTTCATCAATGTAATATTCAACTATCTCTCTAGCCAGTCTTGCTTTTCGCATGGCTGGTTTTACCTCTGTCAGCTCCAAATGTCTGCATATTTCCAACAGTTCTGTCTTTTTAAAAGACTTCAAAACCCCTACGGTTGGTGATGCCAAGAAATCATCCATTGCTGTTGTCAATATATATGTATTCAATTAAAAAAATCAATTTTACAATTTGAAATGTTAGATTTTCAATAAACTACTCACACAATGGTCTGTGCCGGACTTGAGCCCCCAATTTGTTATGGCCCCAATTTGTTATTACATTACAACACAACAGCAACAGCAAGGGATGACAGACACAGTTTTTAAAACTCAAACACATTTAATTAACAAAGACTAAACTACTATTTACAACTTAGACCAAGATTGAATATATATATAAAAAAGAAATATTTACAGTCCCTTGTTTTGGTGGGGTGGCTTGGTGATGTCCTGGGTGAGGAAAATGCTGTAACAAAGGCAAAAATCCACAAAAGAAACTTCACAGGTCCTGAACAGAAATGACAGGTCTGGTCACATGTATCCTTCCTCTTGCAATTTCTCCTACTACTTTACTGTCTCAATTCTTTTCCTTATATACTCTTTTGCAGACCCCACCCACATTTAGACCTCTTTTTTTTACTTTTCGGGGACTTGCCCCAGACATGTCCAGGACACGTCTAAACATAGCTCCAGTCTGAGCTGAATAAAAAAAAGGTAAATACTGCCATCCAGTGGCCTATATTCACATTACACCTCCATTCCAAAAGGGAAAAATTTTGACTCATAAAGGCAAAATTTTTCTTTTCAATACAAAATGGTTAAGTGAACACTTGTCTATATATACATATCATACAATATTCAAATAAACACAGGATATATATATATACATATTCAAACACGGGATAAGCAATCAGCAATTACATTGTCTGTACCCTTCACATGCTTAATTTCCAAGTCAAACTCCTGTAAAATCAAACTCCAATTCAACAATCTCCGATTCTTGTTTTTCATCTTACTCAAAAACATTAACGGATTGTGGTCAGTGTACACAATCATTGGCTTTTCCCCTGTACAAACATAAACCTCAAAGTGTTGTAAAGAAAGGACCAGAGCCAACAGTTCCTTCTCTATTGTGGAATCGTTCCTTTGGTGGCGATTGAACTTCCTGGAGAAGTATGCCACGGGATGCTCAATGTCATCAGAGTCACTTCTCTGTAGGAGCACAGATCCACAAGCTTGGTCGCTAGCATCGACCGCGATAGAGAACAGTTTGTTGAAGTCAGGAGATTTGAGCACGGGGAAGTGACACAGCAGAGACTTCAGGCGATCGAAGGCTCTCTGGCATGCATCATCCCAGGTGAACTTTACGCCTTTCTTCAGTCGGTTAGTTAGACTGAGAGCAATCTCAGCAAAGTTCTTGCAGAACTTGCGGTAGTACCCGATCATTCCAAGGAAGCGGCGCAAAGCTTTTTTGTTGTCAGGCACTGGAAAGTCCATGATGGCTTGGACTTTAGCATTTATGGGTGCCATCTTACTCTGGCCTATGACGTAGCCAAGATAGGTGACAGTAGCACAACCAAAGTCACTCTTGCTCAGGTTAACAGTCAGGTTAGCCTGGGTCAGGCGCTGGAACAACGTCTCTACATCTTTTAGATGTTCTTCCCAGGAGTCACTCCATGTGATCAGGTCATCGATATACGCACCCGTGTGTGGCAATCCGGCGATTGTAGACTGTATCATCCTTTGGAATGTGGCTGGGGCATTTTTCATGCCAAAGGGTAGGACTTCATACTGGTACAACCCAGATGGTGTGCCAAAAGCAGAGATGCTCTTGGCCCTCTCAGTTAAAGGCACACACCAATAACCCTTCAATAAATCAATCTTGGTCAGAAACTTTGCTTGCCCTACTCTATCAATACAATCATCAATCCTAGGTATTGGAAACACATCAGTTCTAGTTACAGCATTGACTTTGCGAGAATCTGTACAGAATCTAGTACTTCCATCAGGTTTTGGAACTAGCACACAGGGTGAACTCCAATCTGAGTTGGAGGGTCTGATAATATCATGTTTTAACATGTACTCAACCTCTTTCTCAGCAATCTTTCTCTTTTCAGGATTCATCCGGTATGGATGCTGTTTTATTGGTTTGGCATCACCAACATCTACATCATGAGAGGCTAGAGTAACTCTCTTTGGAACATCAGGAAACAAATCCTCATATTTCTTGATCAACCTTTCAAACTGATCTCTCTGTGAGGGTTCTAAGTGCTGGAGTTTTACATCAAGATTTTGCAACACTTCAGTGTTTGACAATTTACATGAGAGAACTTCAGCTTTAATTCTTGGTTCATCATCTTGAAACTCCCCCTCATCTTCACACGTTTCGACCATTGGAGAATCTGAAGTGACAGCTGCAACCCTAGCATTTCTGTCATGATAAGGCTTTAGCATGTTAATGTGACACAATTGTTTTGGTTTTCTCCTATCTGGAGTCTTCACAATGTAATTGAGATCATTGAGTTTTGTCAGAATTTCATAAGGACCATGAAATCTAGCCTGCAATGGATTGGACTGCAAGGGAAACAACACAAGGACCTTGTCTCCTGGTTTAAACTCACGGCTTCTAGCCTTATGATCATACCAAGTTTTCATTTTTCCCTGACTTGATTTCAAGTTCTCTTTGGCTAGGTCACAAGCTGCACGCAATCTTTCCTTGAACTTGCTAACATAGTCTAACAGACTGATATGCGGCTCTTTCTCTTGCCATTGTTCACTCAATAATAGCAAAGGTCCTCTCACTTCATGACCAAACACTAGCTCAAATGGACTGAATCCAGTAGACTCCTGCACTGCTTCTCTAGCTGCAAACAACAGCAAATGAACACCTTCATCCCAGTCTTTCTCATGGTCATAACAAAAAGTCCTCATCATTGTCTTGAGAGTGGAATGAAACCGCTCTAAGGCACCCTGACTTTCTGGATGATAGGCAGTAGAAAGAATCTGCTTTGCACCTAGTTCATACACAACCTGCTGAAACAATCCTGAAGTGAAATTGCTACCTTAGTCTGACTGAATTTCCCTGGGAAGGCCAAACAACGTGAAGAACTTTATCAAAGCCTTCGAGATTGCAGTTGCCTTGATGTTAGGTAGAGGTATGGCTTCAGGGAATCTGGTAGATGCACACATGATTGTCAACAAGTACTGATTTCCAGATCTAGTCTTGGGTAATGGACCAACACAATCAACAATGACCTTAGAGAACGGCTCCCCAAATGCTGGGATAGGCTGCAATGGAGCTACAGGTGGGTCTAACTGGTGTTTTCCAACTACCTGACAAGTGTGACAGGTTTTGCAAAAGTTGGAAACGTCTTTCCGAAGCCCAGGCCAAAAGAAGTGTTTCATGATCTTATCAACAGTCTTGTTAACACCAAGATGACCTCCTAAAGGTAAACTATGAGCCATTGTTAAGATCTCATTCCTATAGACCTTCGGAACAACAATTTGCCTGACCACTGCCCAATCTGCATTGGCAGGGATATCAGGAGGGCGCCACTTCCGCATCAACACACCATCCTTGAGATAATACCCAACTGGAACTGCGTCTATTTCTTTATCAGGAAGGGCTCTCCTCTTTAGTACACAAATTTCAGGATCATTAGTTTGCTCCTCAATCAACCGCTTTCTGGACAGAGACAAGTCTCCAGACACATCAGAATCACCAGACCCATCCGGCTGGCTGAATAGAGAACTGATAAAAGTATCTGATAAGTCCTCAAACGGAGAAACCATAGTAGGCCGATCAGAGTCATGAGGCGAACCATCTGAGTCCTGACTATTCAATGTACTGGACGGCACCACATCATCTTCTTCTTTAGCCTTCTTGGCCATAGCACGAGTCACTGCGCAAGAAGGATACAGAGATGGGTCCTCATCCCCATCTTCAGTGCTCGGCTGTGAAGTAAGATGTACAGGGGGAACTACTTTGCCCCCAGCCAGGTCATTGCCTAGCAACAGAGAAACACCCTTTATAGGTAGACTTGACATCAGTCCCACCTTTACCTGTCCTGTAACTAAATCTGACTTCAAGAATATAGAGCGCAGGGGTACAGATACAGTCCTCCCTTCAATACCTTGTACAAGTATGAAATCCCCTGAAGCGGTCTCACCACGTAACTCCAAGGAGTGCATCAACAAAAGTGACTGAGAAGCTCCGGTATCCCTTAGGATATATATGGGGACAGGAGTAGTATGCTCATTCAGAGCCACAAATCCCTCTGACACAAATGGAAGAAATTCCTCCCTCACAAAGTCAGCTGTATTAGGCTTTTTAGCCCCACAAGAAGCAGGCAATTTAGCAGATCGGTTATCTACTACAGGGGTTTCTAACCTTGTTTTCACAAAGGCATTTGGTTTGGTATCCTTTTCTTTTTCTTTCTTAGCTTTAAGGAACCAAAAGTTAGTTGTAACATGACCAGATTTCTTGCAATAACTGCAAACTAGACCACTTTTGTCACTGTCAGCTTTCACACTTTGATCAGACCTGTTACTGGATTTCTGAGCACCATCACCAGATTTGTCTTTGTCTTTGGGTGAGGAATCTTGGGTATCACCATAACCCTTTTTCTGAAATTGGGACCATCTATTATTACTGCTAGACTGAAATTTGGACTTATGTGTGAGAACATATTCATCTGCAAATTTGGCAGCTGATTGCAAATTCAGTGCTTGCTTCTCATTAAGGTAGGTCTTAACATCATCTTTAACACAGTTCTTGAATTCTTCAACTAACGCCATCTCTTTTAGTAAGTTGAAATCATCCTTGACCACCATAGAAGTACACCAGCGCTCAAAGCAAACCTTCTTCTCATTAGCAAATTCCACATAAGTCTGATTTTCAGATTTCTTCAGACCTCTGAATTTCTGTCGGTAAGCCTCTGGAACCAACTCATAAGCTCTCAAAATAACCTTTTTGACAACCTCATAATCAGAGGAATCATCTGCAGACAAAGCCGAATAGGCTTGTTGAGCTTTACCCTTGAGGACAGTTTGCAACATCAGAGGCCAGTGTTCCTTTGGCCACTGGCAACTCTTTGCTACCTTTTCAAAACACTGGAAATAGTTGTCTACGTCCTTTTCAGAAAATGGAGGCACCAGTTTTACCTCCTGACTGGCACAAAATTTATTTTTAGTTTCAATTTTAATTTTTAGTTGCTCCGTTTGGAGTCTTTCTTCTCTATCGAATTTCTCTAATTCAAAATCTCTCTGTCTCTGTCTCTCTCTTTCTGCTCTTTCCTCTTTCTCTCTCTCAAATTCTCTTTGTTTCTCTTTTTCCTCCCTTTCTTTTTCTTTTTCCACCCTTTCTTTTTTCTCTTCTCTTGCTCATTTTTCCAACTCAAACTGCCTTTGTATTTCTTTTTCTTCCATTTCAATCTCTAGCATTTTTAATTAAAGTTCAATTTCTATATTTGGATTTTCCACTGGAAACTGTTCCAGATCTCCTGGTGCGAACACATTTTCATCAATGTAATATTCAACTATCTCTCTAGCCAGTCTTGCTTTTCGCATGGCTGGTTTTACCTCTGTCAGCTCCAAATGTCTGCATATTTCCAACAGTTCTGTCTTTTTAAAAGACTTCAAAACCCCTACGGTTGGTGATGCCAAGAAATCATCCATTGCTGTTGTCAATATATATGTATTCAATTAAAAAAATTAATTTTACAATTTGAAATGTTAGATTTTCAATAAACTACTCACACAATGGTCTGTGCCGGACTTGAGCCCCCAATTTGTTATGGCCCCAATTTATTATTACATTACAACACAACAGCAACAGCAAGGGATGACAGACACAGTTTTTAAAACTCAAACACATTTAATTAACAAAGACTAAACTACTATTTACAACTTAGACCAAGATTGCATATATATATAAAAAAGAAATATTTACAGTCCCTTGTTTTGGTGGGGTGGCTTGGTGATGTCCTGGGTGAGGAAAATGCTGTAACAAAGGCAAAAATCCACAAAAGAAACTTCACAGGTCCTGAACAGAAATGACAGGTCTGGTCACATGTATCCTTCCTCTTGCAATTTCTCCTACTACTTTACTGTCTCAATTCTTTTCCTTATATACTCTTTTGCAGACCCCACCCACATTTAGACCTCTTTTTTTTACTTTTCGGGGACTTGCCCCAGACATGTCCAGGACACGTCTAAACATAGCTCCAGTCTGAGCTGAATAAAAAAAAGGTAAATACTGCCATCCAGTGGCCTATATTCACATTACACCTCCATTCCAAAAGGGAAAAATTTTGACTCATAAAGGCAAAATTTTTCTTTTCAATACAAAATGGTTAAGTGAACACTTGTCTATATATACATATCATACAATATTCAAATAAACACAGGATATATATATATACATATTCAAACACGGGATAAGCAATCAGCAATTACATTGTCTGTACCCTTCACATGCTTAATTTCCAAGTCAAACTCCTGTAAAATCAAACTCCAATTCAACAATCTCCGATTCTTGTTTTTCATCTTACTCAAAAACATTAACGGATTGTGGTCAGTGTACACAATCATTGGCTTTTCCCCTGTACAAACATAAACCTCAAAGTGTTGTAAAGAAAGGACCAGAGCCAACAGTTCCTTCTCTATTGTGGAATCGTTCCTTTGGTGGCGATTGAACTTCCTGGAGAAGTATGCCACGGGATGCTCAATGTCATCAGAGTCACTTCTCTGTAGGAGCACAGATCCACAAGCTTGGTCGCTAGCATCGACCGCGATAGAGAACGGTTTGTTGAAGTCAGGAGATTTGAGCACGGGGAAGTGACACAGCAGAGACTTCAGGCGATCGAAGGCTCTCTGGCATGCATCATCCCAGGTGAACTTTACGCCTTTCTTCAGTTGGTTAGTTAGACTGAGAGCAATCTCAGCAAAGTTCTTGCAGAACTTGCGGTAGTACCCGATCATTCCAAGGAAGCGGCGCAAAGCTTTTTTGTTGTCAGGCACTGGAAAGTCCATGATGGCTTGGACTTTAGCATTTATGGGTGCCATCTTACTCTGGCCTATGACGTAGCCAAGATAGGTGACAGTAGCACAACCAAAGTCACTCTTGCTCAGGTTAACAGTCAGGTTAGCCTGGGTCAGGCGCTGGAACAACGTCTCTACATCTTTTAGATGTTCTTCCCAGGAGTCACTCCATGTGATCAGGTCATCGATATACGCACCCGTGTGTGGCAATCCGGCGATTGTAGACGGTATCATCCTTTGGAATGTGGCTGGGGCATTTTTCATGCCAAAGGGTAGGACTTCATACTGGTACAACCCAGATGGTGTGCCAAAAGCAGAGATGCTCTTGGCCCTCTCAGTTAAAGGCACACACCAATAACCCTTCAATAAATCAATCTTGGTCAGAAACTTTGCTTGCCCTACTCTATCAATACAATCATCAATCCTAGGTATTGGAAACACATCAGTTCTAGTTACAGCATTGACTTTGCGAGAATCTGTACAGAATCTAGTACTTCCATCAGGTTTTGGAACTAGCACACAGGGTGAACTCCAATCTGAGTTGGAGGGTCTGATAATATCATGTTTTAACATGTACTCAACCTCTTTCTCAGCAATCTTTCTCTTTTCAGGATTCATCCGGTATGGATGCTGTTTTATTGGTTTGGCATCACCAACATCTACATCATGAGAGGCTAGAGTAACTCTCTTTGGAACATCAGGAAACAAATCCTCATATTTCTTGATCAACCTTTCAAACTGATCTCTCTGTGAGGGTTCTAAGTGCTGGAGTTTTACATCAAGATTTTGCAACACTTCAGTGTTTGACAATTTACATGAGAGAACTTCAGCTTTAATTCTTGGTTCATCATCTTGAAACTCCCCCTCATCTTCACACGTTTCGACCATTGGAGAATCTGAAGTGACAGCTGCAACCCTAGCATTTCTGTCATGATAAGGCTTTAGCATGTTAATGTGACACAATTGTTTTGGTTTTCTCCTATCTGGAGTCTTCACAATGTAATTGAGATCATTGAGTTTTGTCAGAATTTCATAAGGACCATGAAATCTAGCCTGCAATGGATTGGACTGCAAGGGAAACAACACAAGGACCTTGTCTCCTGGTTTAAACTCACGGCTTCTAGCCTTATGATCATACCAAGTTTTCATTTTTCCCTGACTTGATTTCAAGTTCTCTTTGGCTAGGTCACAAGCTGCACGCAATCTTTCCTTGAACTTGCTAACATAGTCTAACAGACTGATATGCGGCTCTTTCTCTTGCCATTGTTCACTCAATAATAGCAAAGGTCCTCTCACTTCATGACCAAACACTAGCTCAAATGGACTGAATCCAGTAGACTCCTGCACTGCTTCTCTAGCTGCAAACAACAGCAAATGAACACCTTCATCCCAGTCTTTCTCATGGTCATAACAAAAAGTCCTCATCATTGTCTTGAGAGTGGAATGAAACCGCTCTAAGGCACCCTGACTTTCTGGATGATAGGCAGTAGAAAGAATCTGCTTTGCACCTAGTTCATACACAACCTGCTGAAACAATCCTGAAGTGAAATTGCTACCTTAGTCTGACTGAATTTCCCTAAGTAGGCCAAACAACGTGAAGAACTTTATCAAAGCCTTCGAGATTGCAGTTGCCTTGATGTTACGTAGAGGTATGGCTTCAGGGAATCTGGTAGATGCACACATGATTGTCAACAAGTACTGATTTCCAGATCTAGTCTTGGGTAATGGACCAACACAATCAACAATGACCTTAGAGAACGGCTCCCCAAATGCTGGGATAGGCTGCAATGGAGCTACAGGTGGGTCTAACTGGTGTTTTCCAACTACCTGACAAGTGTGACAGGTTTTGCAAAAGTTGGAAACGTCTTTCCGAAGCCCAGGCCAAAAGAAGTGTTTCATGATCTTATCAACAGTCTTGTTAACACCAAGATGACCTCCTAAAGGTAAACTATGAGCCATTGTTAAGATCTCATTCCTATAGACCTTCGGAACAACAATTTGCCTGACCACTGCCCAATCTGCATTGGCAGGGATATCAGGAGGGCGCCACTTCCGCATCAACACACCATCCTTGAGATAATACCCAACTGGAACTGCGTCTATTTCTTTATCAGGAAGGGCTCTCCTCTTTAGTACACAAATTTCAGGATCATTAGTTTGCTCCTCAATCAACCGCTTTCTGGACAGAGACAAGTCTCCAGACACATCAGAATCACCAGACCCATCCGGCTGGCTGAATAGAGAACTGATAAAAGTATCTGATAAGTCCTCAAACGGAGAAACCATAGTAGGCCGATCAGAGTCATGAGGCGAACCATCTGAGTCCTGACTATTCAATGTACTGGACGGCACCACATCATCTTCTTCTTTAGCCTTCTTGGCCATAGCACGAGTCACTGCGCAAGAAGGATACAGAGATGGGTCCTCATCCCCATCTTCAGTGCTCGGCTGTGAAGTAAGATGTACAGGGGGAACTACTTTGCCCCCAGCCAGTTCATTGCCTAGCAACAGAGAAACACCCTTTATAGGTAGACTTGACATCAGTCCCACCTTTACCTGTCCTGTAACTAAATCTGACTTCAAGAATATAGAGCGCAGGGGTACAGATACAGTCCTCCCTTCAATACCTTGTACAAGTATGAAATCCCCTGAAGCGGTCTCATCACGTAACTCCAAGGAGTCCATCAACAAAAGTGACTGAGAAGCTCCGGTATCCCTTAGGATATATATGGGGACAGGAGTAGTATGCTCATTCAGAGCCACAAATCCCTCTGACACAAATGGAAGAAATTCCTCCCTCACAAAGTCAGCTGTATTAGGCTTTTTAGCCCCACAAGAAGCAGGTAATTTAGCAGATCGGTTATCTACTACAGGGGTTTCTAACCTTGTTTTCACAAAGGCATTTGGTTTGGTATCCTTTTCTTTTTCTTTCTTAGCTTTAAGGAACCAACAGTTAGTTGTAACATGACCAGATTTCTTGCAATAACTGCAAACTAGACCACTTTTGTCACTGTCAGCTTTCACACTTTGATCAGACCTGTTACTGGATTTCTGAGCACCATCACCAGATTTGTCTTTGTCTTTGGGTGAGGAATCTTGGGTATCACCATAACCCTTTTTCTGAAATTGGGACCATCTATTATTACTGCTAGACTAAAATTTGGACTTATGTGTGACAACATATTCATCTGCAAATTTGGCAGCTGATTGCAAATTCAGTGCTTGCTTCTCATTAAGGTAGGTCTTAACATCATCTTTAACACAGTTCTTGAATTCTTCAACTAACGCCATCTCTTTTAGTGAGTTGAAATCATCCTTGACCACCATAGAAGTACACCAGCGCTCAAAGCAAACCTTCTTCTCATTAGCAAATTCCACATAAGTCTGATTTTCAGATTTCTTCAGATCTCTGAATTTCTGTCGGTAAGCCTCTGGAACCAACTCATAAGCTCTCAAAATAACCTTTTTGACAACCTCATAATCAGAGGAATCATCTGCAGACAAAGCCGAATAGGCTTGTTGAGCTTTACTCTTGAGGACAGTTTGCAACATCAGAGGCCAGTGTTCCTTTGGCCACTGGCAACTCTTTGCTACCTTTTCAAAACACTGGAAATAGTTGTCTACGTCCTTTTCAGAAAATGGAGGCACCAGTTTTACCTCCTGACTGGCACAAAATTTATTTTTAGTTTCAATTTTAATTTTTAGTTGCTCCATTTGGAGTCTTTCTTCTCTATCGAATTTCTCTAATTCAAAATATCTCTGTCTCTGTCTCTCTCTTTCTGCTCTTTCCTCTTTCTCTCTCTCACATTCACTTTGTTTCTCTTTTTCCTCCCTTTCTTTTTCTCTTTCCTCCCTTTCTTTCTCTTTTTCCACCCTTTCTTTTTTCTCTTCTCTTGCTCATTTTTCCAACTCAAACTGCCTTTGTTTTTCTTTTTCTTCCATTTCAATCTCTAGCATTTTTAATTTAAGTTCCATTTCTATATTTGGATTTTCCACTGGAAACTGTTCCAGATCTCCTGGTGCAAACACATTTTCATCAATGTAATATTCAACTATCTCTCTAGCCAGTCTTGCTTTTCGCATGGCTGGTTTTACCTCTGTCAGCTCCAAATGTCTGCATATTTCCAACAGTTCTGTCTTTTTAAAAGACTTCCAAACCCCTACGGTTGGTGATGCCAAGAAATCATCCATTGCTGTTGTCAATATATATGTATTCAATTAAAAAAATCAATTTTACAATTTGTAATGTTAGATTTTCAATAAACTACTCACACAATGGTCTGTGCCGGACTTGAGCCCCCAATTTGTTATGGCCCCAATTTGTTATTACATTACAACACAACAGCAACAGCAAGGGATGACAGACACAGTTTTTAAAACTCAAACACATTTAATTAACAAAGACTAAACTTCTATTTACAACTTAGACCAAGATTGAATATATATATAAAAAAGAAATATTTACAGTCCCTTGTTTTGGTGGGGTGGCTTGGTGATGTCCTGGGTGAGGAAAATGCTGTAACAAAGGCAAAAATCCACAAAAGAAACTTCACAGGTCCTGAACAGAAATGACAGGTCTGGTCACATGTATCCTTCCTCTTGCAATTTCTCCTACTACTTTACTGTCTCAATTCTTTTCCTTATATACTCTTTTGCAGACCCCACCCCCATTTAGACCTCTTTTTTTTACTTTTCGGGGACTTGCCCCAGACATGTCCAGGACATGTCTAAACATAGCTCCAGTCTGAGCTGAATAAAAAAAAAGGTAAATACTGCCATCCAGTGGCCTATATTCACATTACAGAGTATTATTGGCAGACAGATAAAACGTTCCAAGTGGCCAAGATTGGCAAACTTCTGTTTGCGATGGTGTGTGGAGCAGGGTCACTGAAAGGGAAGAGTCTGCAAACACTAGACTCTGTTGTCAGTGGTATTGTAATGGTCTAGCCCGGCAGGCCCTCCCCCCTCCTGTTTACACCTCCACCTCAACGAGCCACAGCTGCTGCTCGTGGAGGTGGTTTGTAGAGTATTTATGTCCTGCACTGCCAGTGTGACAGTGCAGCTGGATTCTGTAGGCTCTATTTGTTTGTTGGCCGTGTGTTATGGAGCCCTGATATCTTGCTGTGGTTCCCCTGGGTGTTGTCTTGGTTTTTAATTAAACTTTATATTTTACTCAGCCTGTGCACTTGGGTCCCTCAATTCTGTTTTGGGTACATGGTCCCAGTGCCCGCCGGCATGCTTCCTTATGCCGGCGGGACTAAACGATGACTGGTATGTACATTAATACCTTTTTAAAGTCATCACTCTTCCAATTACCCTGTCTTCTGTCATTCTCTTTGTCTCCGTCTTTCTATGTCTTTCTGTTCACTATGTGTATATCTTTCTTTTATATCTGCAAATTTTCGACTTTCATTTAATGCCATTGTAAAAGTCAGTTTCCTGATTTCCTATTGCGAATATTTTCATAGGCAGAGGACATGCAGCCACCCCAACCAATGGTCTCAAAGGTGTCGAAAAGAGAAGGATGTCAGATGCAGGCAGACAACGGGAAGCTCATGATGGTATGTAATAAAAATCACATCAGAGGTCATATTAGGTATAGGGCTGTCAACGCTATGGTGTTAATGCTTGTGATTGATCTGGAAACTGTGTGTGTGTGTGTGTGTGTGTGTGTGTTGGGGGTTTTTTTTTTTTTTTTTTTTTCCTTCGATTAATCATTCATAAGTTTGACCTAATGTTGACCAGACGTTTGTCGGAACTTAGAACCAAGACATCAGTAAAACACTAATAGGTGACTTCCGGTTTGATGAGGTAGAGCATAGCTGTGCGAGTGAGGAGCTCCGGCTGATCTTTTCATTTACTTTTAAAGTCTACCAATTTAACAGCGCTTTTTTTAGGGCGGACTCGTGTATTATAGATCTTTTATGGGGGAAAGAGTATTGCGACGTAATGAGCAGCTCAAAGTCTAAACATCAACCGACAACAACAACGCGAGCAGCTAGCATCTCGGCTAAACTAGCTAGCATGGCCGCCGCCGCGGCCTCAGAGCGCCCAGAATCCGGGGGCAATGGAACCGACAGCGGGGGCCACTCCGACCCAGTCACCAAGATCGACCTTGAGGCTCTACTTAACAAACAGCGTGATAGCTTCAAAGCTGACATGGCTATTCTGATTCAACAGTCAACTGAATCTCTGAAGCAGTCAGTCGATTCATTGGGGCAGCAGGTTACGTCATTTAACAACCGTCTCACTAAAACTGAAGTTGTAGTGGGTGAAAACTTCGAGAAAATCACTGAGATGGAAGCTGTGGTTAAGTTACTACGGTCCCAAACCACGGTGCTCCTGGAACGAGTGGATGACCTCGAGAATCGGTCCAGACGTTCTAACTTGAGGATTGTCAACATACCAGAAGGGAGCGAAAAGGACCAAGACCCGACAAAGTTTGTCGCCAACCTGCTAATGTCGATGATGGGCACTGACCTTTTTCGGCAGTCCTCCTGAGATAGAGAGAGCTCACCGCTCCCTCGGCCGCAGGCCAGGCGATGCCGGCGCGGGGAAACCAAGGACCTTTATCGTTAAATTTCTCCGTTTTCAAGAGAAAGAAAAAGTCCTCAGATGGGCCAGACAGCACAAGATGGATTACCGTGGCTCCGAGCTGAGAGTGTACCCAGATATCAGCGCTGTTCTGGCTAAAAAGCGGGCTGCATTTAACGCAATCAAGAACTCTCTCTATTTGAAAGCAATAAAATTCTGGCGACTGCATCCTGCCCGTCTCCAGGTCTCGTTTCAAAACGAGAACTTTTACTTTGACTCTCCACAAAAAGCCCAGGTGTTTTACGACGAGCGCATCGTTGCCACCGGCTAGTGGAATCAACGCCGGCTGCATTTGGACTTAGTGCACATTAAAGTTTGGACGTTCATAAACGGTCAGTGACGGAAAAGATGTGAAGTGAAAGTCATTGTGCATTAATGTGTATCCTAGCTGGCATATAACCGGGGGTGGCACTGATGTTGGATATCAGGGGCTCTTTTTGTTATTGTTTTGTAGCTTGAGTGCTGATTTTGGTGAATGGCTGCCCCCATCTATATTTTTTCATTTCGTGCCTTCTGTACATCGTAGACACATTTGCAGATATAGGAGCCCCGCCTGCTCAGTGAGTGATTAGTTCACAGATATATGTCATACGGAAGTTATAGAGTTTATGGAGTCCCGCTGCTAGTTCTTGTTCTTCGGACAAGCTTAGGGAGGTATAGATGTGTTTATGTGTTCCCTGTTTTGAGGGTTTTTGTTTTGGGGAATTGGGGTGGTAGGTCCTACAGATTTGCTTTTATTTTTATTATTGTTTATGTGTTGTTAACACTACTTCCTTTTGAAAGCATTGCTTCTTTCCATCATATTCTTACAAGTTTGACTATGGCTAATACTACAAAAAAAGGGGTATCTAGTTTGAGATTTGTGTCTTGGAATGTTAAAGGGATCAACGGCCCAGTTAAAAGAGGTAGAGTGTTTTCCCATTTAAAGCGTCTTAAAACAGAAATTGCTTTCTTACAGGAGACACACTTGATTACTCAGGATCATCATAGGTTAAAGGCTTCATGGGTTGGCCAGAGTTTCCACTCCAATTTTAATAGCAAAGCAAGAGGTACAGCAATTTTAATACATAAAAAAATACAGTTTAGCCCAACAAACGTTATAGCTGACCACCAAGGCCGGTTTGTTATAGTCTCAGGCTCCCTTAATAATGTACCTGTTGTTCTTGTCAATCTTTATGCGCCCAATTGGGATGATGAGGCTTTTATTGGGAAAGTAACCTCACTTTTACCAGATCTAACTTCCTACCACTTCATTCTGGGGGGTGATCTGAACTGTACAGCGGACCCTTTGTTAGACAAATCCTGCCCAAGGCAAGATTCTCCTTCTAAAATGGCCAAAGCAGTTTCTTCATTTATGGATCATTTAGGAGGTATGGATCCATGGCGCTTTCTTTACCCTGATAAAAAACAATTTTCTTTTTACTCTCAGGTCCATAAAACATTCTCAAGAATTGATTACTTTTACATTGATAATTATTTTCTTCCTGCTGTTGATAACGTAGAATATTCAACGATAGTGATATCTGACCATGCTCCATTGCTGCTTGACCTTTCGTTTGCACTTTTACAAAAAACACGCCCTCTATGGAGGTTGAATTGTACATTGCTAAATGATGATGGATTCTGCCAAACAATCTCAAAAGTAATTGATGATTTTCTTATTACCAATAAATCTAATCTCATATCCCCATCTCTACTCTGGGAAACACTGAAGGTGGTAGTCCGAGGTGAGATTATATCTTATTCTGCAAGACTAAACAAACTGAAAAAACAGGAACAGGAACACCTTATGGAAAGCATAACAGAATTGGACAGAAAATTATCAGTATCTCCTTCCCCTGAATTGGACAAGGAGAGACAAAACCTTCAAATGAACTACAACTTACTTTCAACTCAAGAAACCGAAAAATTACTGTTGCGATCGCATGGATTTCTTTATGAGCATGGTGAGAAGGCAAGACGTCATCTATCACGCCAAATTAAAAACCAATCAGTATCCCAGCAAATTAAACAGGTTAGAACTCCCTCAGGTGAACTTACAGTAATGCCTTCTGTCATAAATGAAACCTTTAAAACATTTTACTCTGAATTATACACTTAACAATCCCCAGCCGACAAGACAAATATGATGAATTTTCATGATGGCCTGAAATTTCCATCCTTATCTTCCACTCAGAAGAGCGAAATGGATCGACCCTTAGAAATTTGTGAAATAGTAGATTCTATTAAACTGATGCAAAGTGGTAAGGCCCCTGGCCCAGATGGCTATCCTATAGAGTTTTTAAAAAAATTTGCTGATAAGCTAATCCCTCTCCTTTTAGACATGTTCAATGACTCACTAGACCGGGGAGCCCTGCCCCAAACTCTCACAGAGGCATCAATAACCTTATTACTAAAACCAGGTAAAGTAGATTCTGACTGTAGTTCCCACCGTCCCATTTCGCTTTTAAACGCGGATTACAAGATTTTAGCTAAAGCTTTGGCCTTACGACTTGAATCAGTTATACCAAGCATCATTTCACCCGACCAAACCGGGTTTATGAAAAACCGACACTCTTTTTCCAACATCCGACGCCTTCTTGACATTCTTTTTTCTCCGGCATCCGAGGAGACACCAGAAGTGGCGGTCTCCCTGGATGCGGAGAAAGCTTTCGATAGGGTGGAGTGGAGTTATCTATGGGAGGTCCTCAGGAGGTTCTGCATTGGGTCTAAGTACATATCTTGGATTACACTTCTATATTCCTCCCCTAAAGCCTCTGTAAACGCCAATGGGCTGAAATCCCAATACTTCACACTTAGCAGAGGAACCCGCCAGGGGTGCCCTCTGAGCCCGCTGTTGTTTGCCGTGGCAATCAAACCTTTATCTATAGCACTGAAATCGGCCAGTTTTGGCAAAGGAATTTGCAGATACGGTTTGGAACATACACTTTCTTTATATGCAGATGATTTATTATTATTTATTTCTGATCCAATAACGACCATTCCTAAGACAATTGAATTGTTGAGCAGCTTTGGAGCATTTTCGGGTTATAAACTGAACTTCTCAAAAAGTGAATGCTTTCCCGTAAATAACTTAGCTCTTGGGATCCCTGACATGTGCTTCCCATTCAAAATGTCCAAATACAGTTTTAAGTATTTAGGTGTGCATATTTGTCGTAAGATGGCAGATCTCTTTAAGAATAACTTCCCCCCCCTAATCGACAAGATTAAATCAGATCTGGAAAAGTGGAATAATTTGCACATAACTTTAGCAGGCAGAGTAAACTGCATTAAAATGAACGTGCTTCCACGCTTTTTGTATCTTTTTCAATGTTTGCCGATTTTTTTACCCAACTCCTTTTTTCGCATTATAAATAAACTAATTTCATCTTTTATATGGAAAGACAAGACTCCCAGGATAAGGAGAGAGTTCTTACAAAGGCATAGGTCTGTTGGAGGTCTGTCACTCCCTAACTTAAAATTCTACTACTGGGCTTCTAATATACACAAAATTACTCTCTGGATTCGCGAACCTGAATTAAACTGGTGTAAACTGGAAGCTAAATCCTGTTCTACCTCACTTTTAGCTCTGCTTACATCCAAATTGCCCTTTCAATCATCCCAGTTTACCAGTAACCCAATCGTCGTCTCCACCCTTAAGATTTGGTCTCAATTTAGATGTGCTTTTGGACTCCAGGAATTGTCTAATAACAGCCCCATTCATTATAATCATCTCTTCCTCCCTCCCAGCACAGATAATGCTTTTTCTCTGTGGCAGAGTTCAGGCCTAGTCAGGCTAAGGGACCTCTACATTAATAATGTCTTTGCCAGTTTCAATGAACTAAGTGGAAAGTTTAACCTTCCAAGATCTCACCTATTCCGATACTTCCAGGTCCGTAACTTTGTTAAATCAAACAGCACTTCTTTTCCCAATATTCCACCTAACTCAGCAATTGACTTAATTTTGGACATTCCTACAAATCAGAGAGGCCTTATTTCAAAAATTTATACCTTAATCTCCCATCTTAAAGAGACATCTCTTGATAAAGTCAGGAAAAATTGGGAAGAAGAACTTGGCGGAGTTATAGATGATGGTGTCTGGGTCTCCGCATTAACTCGAGTAAACAACAGTACATCTTGCTCCAGGCTTAATTTGATACAGTTTAAGGTGGTCCACCGTATTTATTTTACCAATTCCAAACTTTCCAAAATTTATCCCAATATCACAGACTCATGCAATAGATGTCACATGACACCAGCAAACATGACTCACATGTTTTGGTCCTGTCCCAATCTGCAAGAATATTGGACAGCGATTTCCAGGCATCTTGCAGAGGCACTGAATGTGAGGTTGACGCCTTGTGCAGAGTTGGCCATTTTTGGAGTACTAGCAGACCCTCAAACACTTAGAAAGAAGTTTAAGGATAGTATCGCCTTTGCATCCCTATTAGCACGTAGGAGAATTTTTTTTGAATGGAAGTCGCCGTTTGCCCCCAAAGCTTCCCGGTGGCTTAAGGACCTCATGCTATACTTAGACCTGGAGAAAATGAAATATAATCTGAGGGGGACACCTGGAAAATTTGATTCTGTTTGGGGCTGCATGATTAGTTACATAGCTAAATTAAAGACACTACAGGACAAATGAAATTCTCTCCTCTGACAATGTACTTGTTTATATTTATATTCCCCTATGTGTTGTTTCAATTCATTGTCAATGCTATACCTCTGCTTGTTTTTGTTCTTACTTTCTATGTACTTTTATAGTCGTTTATGTGCTTATGGCAAGAAGGAAGGATGTGGTTTATTTCTTATTTTTATTTATCTGTAACAAGATTATGTAGGACTTGGGGGGTGGGGGGGGGGGCAAGGGGTCGTTCTTGGGAAAAGAAAAAAGAAAGTCAATTATTTTTCACTGTATGTACTTTTTCCTGCCAAATGAATAAAAACATTTATTAAAAAAAAAAAACACTAATAGGTACCAGTTTGCAATGCAACCTCTGGCAGCTGAACCAGAACCAGTGCTTTCCATGGTTATGGTACACAAAAGCACATGCATACATGGCGTATGTCCATTCTGACCAGGGCTTTTTACTTTTTACTACAAAAATAGAACAGGGACAAATGCCTAATCAGAAAGGGAGTTTATGATAAAATGTGAAAGATAATGTTTTAATGCTGTTAAACTACAGCTGGTTAGTAACTCCTCTGCTTAAAAAAAATCTCATTTTCTCTGTGTCCAGCGCATTTTCCTACACAATAAAAGCCTCTCACTAAGAACTAGAGTGAGCAGCTTCTGCCTATTTACCAATAGCTTTATGGAAAACTAGCTAACATGAACAGAAGAAAGGGTTGTTTTATTGCCTCCCAAAGTACAAGTAAATATGAGCATTTCAAACTTTCTTAATTTGTGACTTGTTAATCACAATAATAGGCTATGATTAAAGATGATTAGTCACACCGTATTTTAATTAAGGCAATGAAATGTTTCACTTGACAGCTCTAAAAGATTTCTGTCTGAGCTCACAGTTGAAAAGTCAACTACCATCCATGCTTGAGCATGTTTGTTAAAAAAAAATAAATTGGCACAAATTATTTGCTTGACTGATCTGAGGCTTAAAGGTGTTCTTCGCATCACTAAATTATTTGACTGTGAATTCACAGTAAATGACTGGCTTCTATTTGCATGACTTTCACAGTAAATTACTGTGAAAAAAAATTCAGTTACTGTGTCATACTTTTACAGTAAAGTATTGTGAAACAACAGCTATGTACTGTGACCTTACAGTAGTTATGCTATATATTACTGTAAATTAGCAGGACATGATTACAGAATTGCTGTATTAACTGTAACTTCACAGTAACCTGTAAATGTTACACTATTACAAAATGCTGTAAATTTAATGTTTTCGCCATTTTTATCTGTTAACTGACCAGTAACCTAAAAACAGTGAAAAATAGTTAAGACAAAAACATGTTCCATTTTACACCTTTATTTAACAGTAAAATTATTCACATTCTATAAACATTTCATACTTGTGCTGTGTTCTTGCCTGTCACATGTCAACAGTGAAATCTGTCACAGTCAGTGAGTTTTCTGAGGAGTGTGCACACTTGCTGACTGATCTGTCCTCGGTGCCTCTCTGACTCTCGGCCTGTCTCTGGGTTACTGCCCACCAAGCCCTAAAACAAAAGGACCAAAGAAAGCTGTTAGTTTCATTCAAGTAAGATGAAAAAGTTGTGTCAGTTCTAAAGCAGTCACCACTGCTGTCAGTGGGTCACTGTTCCTGCAGTGTGAGAACAGGAAGTACACAAGTTCATAGAAAAATCCATAACTATATATTGGTTTATTTATCTTATTTAGTTTCATTGTTTATTTCATTTCAGCGTGTACAAAATACATTTACAATGAAATCTGAACTATTTCATATTAATTTCAAACACACAAGGGCTAATTTTATTTATTTTTTTCAAATGTTATATGATGTTTAATACTTTTGAGATGCTCTGCACATTGCCCATGTTTTATTCTATGAGTTGTTCTAATCTGCACTACATCTGCACTAAAACATCACTCCAGCAAGACAGTCGCCATGTTTTTATTCAGGGGCATCATGTTCAGTATGGACACTGTCATGTTACTGTTATGAGTCAGTGTGCCTTTTTGTTTACTGGTCAGTCCATCTGACCCTACAGAGCCACTAGAGTGGTGTACCATTCATGGTTGAACCGATATGGTTCTGATAGCAGTACCTGGATTTTGGTATTGGAACCCAATGGTACTTTTGTATTTTACTCTCTCTGTAATAAACAAAATTTTATTTTTTCAGTAAAAAATTAGTTTAAACTTATTTAAGGCATTTTAAACACCACACAAAATTAAATCCCTCCCTCTCCCCTCACAAACGGTATCTATAGTTGTTATAGTGTTGGGTTACACACCGTTGTGTCTGAGGAAGTCGGGAGTTAAAGGTGAAAGTGTATTTCTACCAGGTTGGTGTGCAACCTTAAAGAGACACTCACTATATCAGTACCAAAAGCACAACAAAAGCACAACTTGATGCTATTAAATACATCAATTACAATTACATTAGGATCATATCAGCATTACCTTGGACAATCAAGCGAGGGGTGCACGGCAGTGTCACTGTCCTCTCAGCATCAATGGCTCTCAGCTGCAAAAACATGATATTTTAATAAGACTCGACTGTTAACATTGTGTACCCATGGTAGCTCCACAGGTTTATCGTATTATTATTAGACAATACATATCTGGCATCAACAGAAAATTCCAACACCACAGAACCAACAGTATTTTATGTTGCTATTTATATGCATCTATTTATTTCTTTGATATTATTATTATTGTTAATAATAGTTTATTGAATAAAATATTGTCCTCTCACGGAAAAATCCTCTGCAGACGGCGAAGAAGCAGCGAATCACAAGACTTTTGACTTAGAGACTATATAAACTGGGACAACAAGGAAGTCGGGAGAGAGCGCTCTCCAAAGAGAACACACACTCTTTGTTTTGCATGTACCTCAATTCTGATCATTATTTAATCATTCTTGTATACATTTGGGACTCTGACTAAATTACTATCAGAAGGTTGAATAAGCACCTGAATTTGCCTCATGAAGGATCCTCTCTGAGGATCCCTAACAAGACCTAAACTATAAAAGAGTTGAAAAGATGACAACCATTATTGATGTATTGATGATGTGATGTTTAACGATTGAAATCTGTATGGAAAAAAAGAAAAACATAATCTTCAGTTGTATATATAGAACTCCAGGATCCAATATTGACATTTTTACTAACTGCATGGAGGGATTATTTACAAACTTATACCACAAAGGGCTGTTTACTTGTGGAGACTTTAATATAGACTTACTAAATCCAAATCATAACAAAAGTGTAGATGAATTTATAGATGCCATGTTCAGCATGGGGCTATTTCCCCTAATAACAAGACCAAGTAGAGTAACAACACATAGTGCCACTTTAATAGATAACATATTTACAAATATAATGGATGATAACATTAAAAGTGGGTTATTAATCAATGATATCAGTGATCATCTACCAGTTTTTGCTGCTTATGATTGTAATTGCAAGGGTAACAGAATCAAAAGTAACATAATGTATAAATGAATCCGTAAAGAGAAGACATTAAATATCTTTAAAAATGAGTTGCTAAAGCAAAATTGGAATATCATATATGAAGAGACTGATGTTAACAAAGCATATGAAACATTTTTACAGATATTTAAAATACTATATGATAAACACTGTCCAGTAGTACAATGTAACATGAAACGAAACTACTCAGGAAGACCATGGATGACTAAAGGGCTACAAAATTCCTGCAAAAAAAAGAATGCCTTATATCGAGAATTTATTAAGCATAGAACTATTGAAGCAGAAAATAAATATAAAAAATATAAAAATAAGTTAACCAATTTAATGAGAACGTGTAAAAAGGAGTACTTTAGTAATAAATTAGAATATAATAAAAATAACACAAAAGAATTATGGAGTACATTAAACAGTGTAATTAAAAATGAAAAAAAACATGATCAATATCCTCAGTATTTCATAGATGAAGGAAGCTGTGTTAAGAAAATGAAGGATGTTGCAGATGTATTCAACTCATTTTTTGTAAATATTGCACCAAAACTGTCAGAGGAAATAATGGTGGAGGGAACAGAAATTGATCCTACAGACTATGTTGAGAGGAATAATAGTTCAATGTTTTTAACAGCTGTAGAAGAAAAAGAAATTTATGATGTAGTCAAAGGATTTAAGAACAAAAACAGTATAGATTGTGATGATATTGACATGTTGACTGTGAAGAATGTTATTGATGGTATTACTCAGCCACTTATGTATATTTTTAACCTGTCTTTTCAAAATGGGTTATTTCCAAATAAGACGAAAGTAGCAAAAGTTGTTCCCATTTACAAAGCAGGCGATAAACACTACTTCACTAATTATAGGCCGATATCAGTGCTTTCCCAATTTTCAAAAATATTAGAAAAAGTATTCATAAAACGATTTGATGGTTTTGTTGAGAATCACAAGTTGTTAACAGACAGTCAGTATGGATTTAGAAATAATAGATCGACAGCCATGGCACTGTTAGAATTGGTAGAAGAAATAACACACTGTATCGATACAAAGAAGTGCGCAATGGGAGTGTTTTTAGATCTCAAGAAAGCATTTGACACAGTCAATCATGACATATTGATTAGAAAATTGGAGAAATATGGTTTTCGAGGTCATGTTTTGGATTGGCTGAAGAGTTATCTACTAAACAGACAGCAATTTGTACAAATAAATCAGAATACATCAAGTTTTATGAATATTACATGCGGGGTGCCTCAAGGATCCGTTTTAGGACCAAAACTATTTATTATGTATATTAATGATATTTGCAGGGTATCTAATGTATTAAGATTTGTGTTATTTGCAGATGACACAAATATTTTTTGTTCAGATGTGGAATTACAGCAGCTTTTGGAGGTGATTACAAAGGAAATGAATACCTTAAAAAGGTGGTTTGATGCTAATAAATTGTCTTTAAATCTGAACAAAACTAATTTTATGTTGTTCGGACATTATAAGAGAAATATAGATATAAAATTAAACATTGATAATATTAGCATAGAAAGAGTAAATGAAATCAAATTCCTTGGTGTAATTCTAGACCACAAAATCTGCTGGAAACCACATATTAAATATGTTCGGGGGAAGCTGGCACGGAGCATTGCCGTCCTGGGAAAAGCAAGGCAGATCTTCAACTTGAAAGCTCTATATATTTTATATTGGGCATTAATTTTACCTTATCTGACCTATTGTGTAGAGGTATGGGGAAACACACATAAAAGTAATCTTCAAACAATAAATATAATGCAGAAAAGGGCTATCAGATTCATTCACAATGTAGGATTTAGAGACCACACAAATAGACTTTTCTTAAAACTGCAAGCTCTAAAATTTCAAGATCTGATTGAGTTTAAAACAGCACAAATAATATTTAAAGCAAAAAATAACTTACTCCCAGGAAACATAAATAAACTGTTCTCAGAGAGAGAAGGAGGCTATAATCTAAGAGGGGAACTGAACTTAAAAATAAATCGTGTCAGAACTACCTTGAAAAGCATGTGTGTCTCAGTCTCTGGGGTCAAATTATGGAACAGTTTAACAGATGAATTAAGGAAATGTAAAACCATTGGCAAGTTTAAAAAAACATATAAAAAACAAATTTTAAATAAATATAAGGATGAGGAACAGCAGTTTGACCCAGGACGGTAATGGCAGGGTTAAGAAAAATGTGGATACATTGTCTAGTTATGTCTTCTTTTGTGTGTGCGCAGGGGGTTCTAGAAGTATAGAAATTCAGTATTATATACAGGTGCAATATTCTGTGTATATTTGTATATAAGTAGCTTATTGAATATTATAGTCAACAAATTGTAAGTACCATTGGTTCTTGAATAGACGGTGAATGTTGTAAATATAATAATAGAGAATTTAATAACTTGACTGTAGAATATGGTAATACAAGGGGTAGGATTAAATAAGTTCTTACTTCTTCCTACTCCTTTTCGAGCATACAATCTTGCTGCTCATGCAAGACAGTTATCAACAGTTTGCTTTTTGTTTTTGTTTTTGTTTTGGTATTGGCATGGTGGCCATTTGTTTTGGTGATTATCTCTGTTTTATCTTTTAACGTGTTCGAAATAAAGATTTCATTTCATTCATTTCATGTGACAAATGAGTGACAGCTCCAGGAGAGTGAGGCAGCGCGAAAAATTTACAATAGCTTCCTGTGATGGCCACACCTACTATAATTTCACAATAAAATTTGGAAAATGGTATTATTTTGTGAAATCACAGTTAGATCTTATGAAGTGATAATAATGTAATTTAGTGTGAAATATCGCAGTTACATATTGTGAAATCCTGGAAATAATTTACAGTGTAGTTTCTCAGAAAAACTTGTTGTGATTGTCTAAATGTCTCTACTGTATGCTCCTTCAGATACAGAACAGCTGTCCAGCCCAAGCTCATCAGTTCATAGGCAAAAGAGTACTGTCACAAAACGAAGACATGATGAAGACGATGACGACACCGGTAATTCCAGGCAATATTAACACAAGTGAAGAGTCTCAAAACTCAAAACATTGTATTAATGACATCTTTCACAGATGGAGAGGTGCCACATTCAGCTGCAGCAAGGTCACTTGTAAAGAGACAACGGCAGACTGCAAGAAGAAGACATGATGAAGATAATAGTGGTGCTGATGAGGATGATGGGAGTGATAACAACACCAGTCAAGGCATTGAAAACACAGGCAACGCTCATAGTGTGACTCTTCTTTCACTGCACCATTGTCGTGTTTCTGAGATGTAAGCAATTTCATTCTACTTTATTTCAGTAAATGTAAAGTTGATGTTGAGTTGGTCCTAAGGGACATTGTGTCGGAATTTCTCCCATCTAACGTTGAAGTCATGTGTCACATTCAAACGAATAGTGCACTCTAGGGCCTCACTTTTTCAAACACATGTTACAACAGCAAGCCTTGACAACACTGATGAAACCATGTCATCCGATCGGATGACACATGAGGGGAGGCATGTGACTAAAAGCCGATGTTTTTACTGCAACTTTGAAAGCACGTAGACACACACTTATGTACCAACGAGGCTGGTGTGTTTTAGCAGGATCTACTGTTATGCTGCCTATGGTAACGGGCAACACTGTCTAACAAAACCAAATGTAAAAAGTTAGTGTTAGGCTAATTTAGGCAGTAAAGCTGACTTACTTGTTGAGAAGAAAGCTGGCAACTTCAGCGTCCCTTAGAAAATCTTTCTCCTTCATTAGCTCCTTCCACCTGGGGAAGGCTGGCCCGATGTTAATCCTCTTTTTTTGAATGCACCGGTTGCGCTGCCTTCTAAGTTCCCTTTTTCGCTTTCTTGGCGATGAGAATTACGTCTCCTGTGCTGCTGCTGCATATTCATGGTCCTGAGTTATGCTGCAGTAGTGCAGATTTTTAAACTTGCCGCGATAGCCTCTCTCGCTGATCTTCTCCTCCGGCGTCTCGATCAGTCTGTGCTGGCTCGTAGGAAAAACGTGTTAATCCGCGTTGGCGCTATTTGTCCCTTGCCGGCGGTGGTAGTTTCAAGATGGCAGTTCCCTACCGGCTTACCCATCGTACACTCAACAAAAATATAAATGCAACACTTTTGTTTTTGCTCCCATTTGTCATGAGATGGACTCAAGGATCTAAAATTCATTCCAGATACACAATATTACCATTTCTCTCAAACATTGTTCACAAATCTGTCTAAATGTGTGATAGTGAGCACTTTTGCTTTGCTGAGACAATCCATCCCACCTCACAGGTGTGCCACGTCAAGATGCTCATCAGACACCATGATTAGTGCACTGGTGTACCTTATACTGCCCACAATAAAAGGCCACTCTGAAATGTGCAGATTTGTCTCACAGCAAAATGCCACAGATGGCGCAAGCATTGAGGGAGCGTGCAATTGGCATGCTGACAGCAGGAAAGTCAACCAGATCTGTTGCTCGGGGATTGAATGTTCATTTCACCACCATAAGCCGTCTCCAAAGGCGTTTCAGAGAATATGGCAGTATATCCAACCGGCCTCACAACCGCAGATCACGTGTAACCACACCAGCCCAGGACCTCCACATCCAGCAGGTTCACCTCCAAGATCGTCTGAGACCAGCTACTCAGACAGCTGCTGAAACAATTGGTTTGCATAACCGAAGAATTTCTGCACAAACTGTCAGAAACCGTCTCAGGGAAGCTCAACTGCATGCTCGTCGTCCTCATCGGGGTCTTAACCTGACTCCAGATCGTCGCCGTAACAGACTTGAGTGGGCAAATGCTCACATTCGATGGTGTCTGGCACGTTGGAGAGGTGTTCTCTTCACAGATGAATCTCGGTTTACATTGTTCAGGGCACATGGCAGACAGCGTGTGTGGCGTCTTGTGGGTGAGCGCTTTGCTGATGTTAATGTTGTGGATCGAGTGGCCCATGGTGGTGTTGGGGTTATGGTATGGGCAGGCATCTGTTATGGACGTAGAACACAGGTGCATTTTATTGATGGCATTTTGAATTCACAGAGATACCGTGATGAGATCCTGAGGCCCATTGTTGTGCCATACATCCATGAACATCACCTCATGTTTCAGCAAGATAATGCACGGTCCCATGTTGCAAGGATCTGTACACAATTCTTGGAAGCTGAAAATGTCCCAGTTCTTGCATGGCCAGCATACTCACCGGACATGTCACCCATTGAGCATGTTTGGGATGTGCTTGACCGGCGTATACGACAGCGCGTACCAGTTCCCACTAATATCCAGCAACTTCGCACAGCCATTGAAGAGGAGTGGACCAACATTCCACAGGCCACAATTGACAATCTGATAAACTCTATGCGAAGAAGATGTGTTGCACTGCATGAGGCAAATGGCGGTCACACCAGATACTGACTGGTTCTGAGTCCCCAGACCCCAATAAAGCAAAAACTGCACATTTCATGGAGGCTTTTTATTGTGGACAGTCTAAGGTACACCTGTGCACTAATCATGGTGTCTGATGAGCATCTTAATGTGGCACACCTGTGAGGTGGGATGGATTGTCTCAGCAAAGCAAAAGTGCTCACTATCATACATTTAGACAGATTTGTGAACAATGTTTGAGAGAAATGGTAATATTGTGTATCTGGAATGAATTTTAGATCTTTGAATTCATCTCATGACAAATGGGAGCAAAAACAAAAGTGTTGCGTTTATATTTTTGTTGAGTGTATGTATAAAAAAATCTAAGATTCTTTGCTTCCGAGAATGTGTCAGATTATTTGCGGAGGTCATAATACACCAATGATAACACATATAAATGCAGACATCAATTTAACAGAAAATGTTACATAATGCCCCTGTAACTTCATAAAAACATGAATTTCAAGTAAACTGAAAATTAAAAATAATGTGAAATGCACAACCCACATGAATCATCCCTTGAGTGTACTTTTTGTTACTAAGGTTTAAGTCAACAAAGTTGTTTTAAGGTGGGTGCTTAAAACAAAGTAGTGAATCAATGCAACTTTTATATTTTTTATTCAGTTTTTATTCTGTTTATACTGTTATTAGTCAATCAAGGGTGGGTTCAGATGATAATATAAACAACTTCTTAATACAACTTTTGTAATACAACTTCAACTTCTCAGTTTATAATTAACTCAACTTCTAGTAAACTCCTTTTGGTTTTTGTTTTATACTTGCTCCAGTAATGGAGGTGCAGAAACAAGGCAAGAGACCCTGGACTGACCAGGAGAGAACTGCCATCAAACGACGGCTTGCTAAGTTCATCGCACTGAAGAGGGTTCCAGCAAAGCAGGACTGCCTAATGTGTATTTGCAAAGAGTCTCCAGTTCTGAAAGCGCGGATGTGGAAAGACGTGAAGTATTTTGTCTACAATGAAATTGTTAAAATCAAGCGAAAGCTTGCATTTTGAATTAACAGAGGGAGGAAACTGAGATGAGGGGCTAGAGCAAAAAAAAAAAATTTTCTAAACTGATCAAATTAGACTTGAGTAAATCAGTAAGCTCCAAATTGGGTTGCTGAACACGGGTGTTTTGAATTCTTTCAAATTATTTTTCCTGAACTTAATAAATGAACATGAAACGAAACAGGTGTCACTTTCTTGTTTGCCAAATAAATTGTTGGTTTTTGCAACCAAGTGTTGACAGTTTCACCAATGAGGAACCTATTGCTTGTTTATGTTGATTAAGGGTTCAGTCAAATAATTTCCCTCTGCAGTTTTTCATACTGGTTTCTAACATCTCATCGTGCCTATGAAATTTTAATTCTTCATGGCATGTGTAGATTTGTCAAATGCGGCTCAAGAGGACAAATAACTGCTGTGAACATGAATGCACCCATTTAAGGCAAATCAACAGCTTGTTTAAGTCCTAAGATTGCAATTGTGGTCAGAACAAAACCCAGCAAACATAGTGGGGCGCCAGCACCGAGTTTGAGAACCACTGGGCTAGAGGATGGGAGAGAGCAAGAGGGCGATTATTCCCGTGTTTTAAAGGGCTTCATATTGTCTGTTCATTTGTACATAGGTATTAGTTTACGCTGGGAAGGAACTGACACCTGCAGCTTGTTGCCTTTCAGGAAGATGTCTCAGGATAACCAGGGTGTTCTGTATTGTTCCAATAAACTGCTGCATTTTGAATAGGTGCAATACTTTAATATCTACTGTACTCTCCACAACTGAAGAGTCTTGTAACTGGAGTATTTGGTTGCCAAGACTGAGTAAAAACTAATCCAGCATTCACCAGTTTCAGCTATTATTGTTGTTTTATTATTGTAACTCTGCTGTGCAGGCGTCCGAGGGCTTTGTTGAGTCGGGTGTATACTTCGGTGTCAAGGGAGCAGTGTGAGGACAGAGTGGAGCCGAGGTAGGTGAAGTGATCAACTGTTTTAAGTGGGATACCATTTACATGGAAGCTCAGGGGCAATCAGGTTAGCTGGTGAGTTGGAACATGTCTTCAGTTTTTTCGGTGTTGACCTGAAGTCCAAAGGATTGGTACAGACAAGATATGGTGTTGAGGGCATAGTGCAAGGATTCTGGGCAGTGTCCTAGAACTGCACAGTCATCAGGATATTGCAGCTCACAGATTTGGTTAGTCTTTGTCTTAATGTGGACCTGGAGGCCTCGGACATTGAAAAGACTTCCATTCAGACGGTATTCTAAGTTGACACCGTCTCCAGGTTCCAAGGCACAATGGCAAAGATCTGTGATGGCAGAGAGGAAGAGATTGAAGAGTACCAGTGCTAGGACGCAACCTTGCTTTAACACAGCATTCACTTCGAAGGGCTCTGACTGGAGATCTCCAGTGAGGGCCTTGGCGTGCATCCCATCATGTAGCTGTTGCAGCATGGAGAGAAACTTGGGTGGTACCCCAAGTTTGGAAAGTTGTTTCCAGAGCATCTCTCAGTCAATGGTGTCGGAAGCTTTGCTGAGGTCAATGAAAGCAATTTAGAGGTCTTTACGCTGCTCCCTGCTCCATTAGCTGTTTTAAGACGAAGACCATATCAGTGGTGGATCTAGTCTTCCGGAAGCCACATTGTGTCTCCGGGAGAACAGGTTCTGAAATGTGCTTTACCAGTCTGTTGAGCATGACCATTGTTCGGACTTTCCCTGCGACGGAGAGGAGGGAGATTCCACGGCTGTTCCCACAGATTGCTCTGTTACCTTTGCGTTTGTAGATGACAATGATGTTAGCATCCTTCCAATCCTATGGGAGGGTCTCATATTCCCAGATGTGCGAGATCAGAAGGTGCACAAGGCATGTTAGAAGGTATCCTCTGTGTTTTAAAATCTCATCATCAGGTCCTGCACTTCTATTGCTTTTCAAGCTTCGGATGGCCTGGCGGATCTCTGAGTATCGTGGCGGAGTGTTGCAATACATGACTGCTGCCAGGTCAGGCAGTTTATCCAGAATGACAGGGTCTGTGTGGTTGGTGATATTGAGCAGAGTCTTGAAATGGTGTGCCCTGCAGACAGGGGTCTTGTCACGGTCCTGAAAAAGAGTGGAGCCATCAGCAGAACGCAGGGCAGTTGCGAGGACTTCTGCACCCCTTGACAGAATATCACTGTGGGCCTCCGCCCCCGACTTTTCATTGCCATTTTTGTGCGACTATGTATCATGATGTTATTCTTTACTTTTTCTGTTTCTCAGTGTTCTTAGCAGTGCCTAATGCAATACACCCAATTTTTTATGATTAACCACTCAACAAAAAGTCAGAGTATCATCATGTTAATTATGAATTATTAATTGTCTTATTCACATTCACTCGCTCACTCGCCATCAAAAACATCTTCAGACTGCTGTTGGTGAGGGTCTATTGCTGGGTCAGTGTCAGATGAAGTGACCACAGCTGATTCTGGAGTAGCAGTGCATAAAGGTTTAATTGTTCCATTTCATATTACTTTCATAAACATTTAACATGATGTTCCATGGAACAACGGATGAAGAACTAACCTACAAAGTCTTGGAATAAACAAATTCTAACTGGGCTTCTCAGTACCATAGCTCTAAGAACTCAGCTTCATTTTGCTATTGTTAGGGAGGACAAGCTCTGCAAAATTACCCCCTGTGTGAACAAGACTTATGTCAACAGGCTAAAGTAGCAGTTTATTTTTAGTAAACACTAAAGGTAAAAGTAATGTCAGCCTCGTCAAGCGATTATTTAAGTTACACCTAAGGTTACCATACTGACTGCATGTAGTTCGCTAGCCAAACCTAGCCTGTACAGTCACGTACAGCTAGAGAGAGCAAAGTGTGCAATAACCACTCATAAGAACAGAGGAACGTGTCCTAAGCTGCTGCTACCAAATTTTTAGACGGCATATTATAATGGCTGGTGAATGATGACCTTATCGATCTTTTCTGTGGATGATACCGTTAATAACTGAGTAATGTCATTGTTGCCAGGCAATCATTTACTCAGCCCCTGCTTGGCTCCTGCTGTCCTATCTCTATTCTTTTCAGGTGTCCAGATTTGTGTGTTATTTATTTATTTTTTTTTGGACATCATACTCGCAAGGGTGGTGCACCCTGTTTGCTGCCAGCAAAAAGGCACAGACAATTTTCCAATTTAAGCACAAAGAATGGATCAAACCATTTTTCAAGAAGGGGGTTACAAAGGTGGCTTGGAAGGTGGGAGATCCAGGGCAGGACATGAGAGCTTTACGAGCTTAATGTTTTGACTGTAGAAGTGACTGTATGTTGGCTGAATTGCAGTCACACCAGTCCTTGACGGACTAAGTGCCTCTAAGGCTGCACTGTAGATGGCATGATGCAGAGTTAGCCAGTCGGTGGAATCCTCCAAGATCTGGTCAAGGTTTGCTGCCAGGGGCCGTCGAAGGTTGTCTTTGGTGGTGGGACTGTTAAGGGCTGCGCAGTTGAGTTTTATGATTGGGGCTTTCTTCAGAGAACGGAGTTGGATGTTCATGAAGAGCTTGGACCTGACCATGAGATGATCTGTCCAACATTCAGCTCCACGCATGACTCGGGTGCAAGTGACCTCCCGTTTGTCCTTTCGACGGACAATCAGGTAGTCCAAAAGATGCCAATGCTTTGAGCAGGGGTGGTGCCAGGTGGATTTGAGCTTTTTCTTCATCCGAAACATGGAGTTGGTGATGACCAGGTGATGTTCTGCACAGAGGAAGAGGAGCTGTAGCCCACTGGAGTTCATTTTCCCCACACCGTGTTGACCAATAACCTGGTTTCATACCAGATGGTCTGTGCCCACTCTGACATTGAAGTCTCCCATGAGTATGAGTTTGTGCGTGGTTGGGATTTTCTGGTTGATTGAGTCAAGCATCTGGTAGAAGTCCTCTTTGATGTTGTATTCAGCATCAAGGGTTGGTGCATAAGCACTGATGAGGATGGCGAAGCGTCCTTTTCTAAGAGGAATATGCCATGTCATCAGTCTTTCATTGATGCCGCAAGGGGATTCTGGGATGTGCTGCAGCAGTTTGCTACTTCACAGCAAAAACACGGGGACCCCTTTCCAGAAAAAGGTGTAACCTGCACCAACCTCGGTCAGGGAGTCTTCTCCATGCGATCTGGTCTCGCTGAGTGCTGCGATATCAATGCTGTATCGGGCAATCTCCAGGGCCACAAGCGCTGTCCTACAGTGTGGCCTGTCAGGTGTTTCGGCCAAGTCCAACAGTGTGCAGACATTGCACGTAGCAATGGATAGAGGTATTTTTCTTGGTTTTGTTTTTTGACTGGGAGGAGAGATGCTCCAACGGTTGCAGCAGGCTGTCCGGAGGTTGGCGAGCAGACAATTTTTAGACCACCAGGTCCTTCCCCTGTCAGGGATGAGCATGTGCTGCCGTGGGGAGGCAAGGTAAGGGTCTTGGTGAAGGAGAGGCTATGTGCTGACCGCGGTAGACTAACGCACTCGGCTTCCTTTTCCCAGACTGGTTCGGTCAGCGGCAGGAACTAAGAGAAGGGGTCACATCCATCTCTACATGCAACGCCTCTCTAGCATGCTGCACTAGACACATCACTACACCCTTTGAGCAAGTCCGCTCACACACACAAATATAATGCACTCACACACACAACCACACACACGCACACATATATTATACACTCACACACACTCATACACACACAACACACATGCTCAACGGCAAGATCGGCATGCCTCAGGGTACGGCTCTGACATGCACACACACGAAGATACTATACACTCACACACATACACGTATACTATACACTCACAAACACTCATACACACATAACACACAGGCTCCACAGCAAGATCAGCATGCCTCAGGGTACAGCACTGACACTTACAGACACACACTCACACATAATGTCCACTCACACACACACACATAACCTTCTACATTATATTCATCTCCATCCTCTTGACTAAGTCATGTCTCTGTAATCCCAACTACAGCACACTCCATAATTATTGTCACCCCTGGTTAAGATGTGTTCTTTAGCTTCTGATAAATTCATTTTTTTCCTAAATGATGTAGGACCACAATGAAAAAAAGAGGAAAATCCAACCTTTAATTCAAGTGCATTTATTCAGTGGGAAAAAAAATTCCATATTAAGAAATAATTCTTTTACATCAAATCATGTGTGCCATCTGACTTTCCCCCGACAGTGTCCTGTGAGCCGAGTTCTGTCCAGTTTTGGTCAAAGCGAAAGTAGTTCCGGCAGGTTTCCTGGGGTCTGCAAAGTAAAACGTTTTTCTTCTCAAAACAGTATGTGTTCGAACGAGTGATTTATTTGCATAACAAAACCCTGGTAATCCAAAAAGTCACATCTTGTAATTGCTTGGGGCTGCTTTCTCTCAATAGCGATCACTGCGCTCTGTCACTGCTAACAGCTGTGCGCACTAGCCAAATGCCTTCATCAGTTGTTCGACAGTATTTACCGACTACAGACCTACGACGCTAACGAGGTAGTTCGAGAGCTAGAGTGAGAAGTTCATCAGCTTCTCCAGGAAATGCTTTCCACAAATAATAACAATGACAAATATGTTTATGTGCAATTATTCCACTAAGAAACATTCTCTGTGATAGAATACCTAGGCAGAAAGCGTAAGCTTCGACTTTTCATGTCCTTTTTTGACTGATTTCCAAATGACACGGTCACTGACCATCCTCGTCATTTGGAAACTTCCTTACAGCTTACATATTCCAGCCAGAGTAGGATGTCTCCTTACGGTCGAGGACGGCAGACTCGAGAGAAACTACTACTTCTTAGCGAACTGACCCAGGGATAACCGGAGCACTCGGAGTAACTTTCCAAAGGATTTCATTATTATTTCGGGAAGACGCTGGTGCGTCGACACCAAAATAAATATGTATGCTGGGTGCTGCGATCATCCCTCGCTCTAGTAGCTGAGAAAGTGACGCTTATGAAACATAATATGTATTGTTATCTTACCTAACGTAAAAATCCTTTATTTTGATTGGCTGACAGACGTTTAATTCTTTTCCACATATGATCATATACCCCGTGAGAGTATGATTTTGAATTCCTTAAATTCGATTCAACCGCTTGTTTGCCGATGTAACGGAACGTAAATCTGAATTGTTTACCGCGTTTCGTCTGCTTTTGACAGCTGTCAAAATGGCATCGAAACGTTTCGCTTGTCACACAGACGACATTCTTGAGAAACGCGCAAAAGTGATCCCCCAAAATACAAAGTCAAATACCTTATCTTCGTCTATGTTGCCTGAATACCTAACAGAGAAGGAGAAGATGTGGACTTTGAATGCTTCGACAGCGTTCGCTTGGCTTTGTTATCTGTCACAACAATATTCTGCAGTAAGCATAATGAATTCTGTTTATATAGGTTGCCACCGTAAGATAAAAACGGTAAGATAAAAACGTTGGACAGCTCTTTCAAGGGGATCTTGGGGAACATAGATTCAGAGGCAGGGTACATCACGCCATATACCCCTTGAAAGAGCTGTACAACTTATATTACTGTTACTGTTGTAACAGTTACTGTTATTACAATCGTCAGAAACTACGTGGACGGGTATGGATGGTTTCTAGGTTAGAATGAGAAGTCCATGACTCCAGTCACAGCGTTGGCTAGCATAATCAAGACAAACTTGGCTACCATTCTCAGCTACTAGAGCGAGGGAAGACCGCAGCACCCAACATACATATTTATTTAGGTGTTGACGCACCAGCGTCTTCCCGAAATAATAATGAAATCCTTTGGAAAGTTACTCCGAGTGCTCCGGTTATTCTTGGATCAGTTCGCTAAGAAGTAATAGTTTTTGTCGAGTCTGCCGTCCTCGACCGTAAGGAGACATCCTACTCTGGCTGGAATATGTAAGCTGTATGGAAGTTTTCAAATGACGAGGATGGTCAGTGACCGTGTCATTTGGAAATCAGTCAAAAAAGGACATGAAAAGTCGAAGCTTACGCTTTCTGCCTAGGTATTCTATAACAGAGAATGTTTCTCAGTGGAATAATTGTACATAAACATATTTGTCATTATTATTTGTGGAAAGTATTTTCTGGAGAAGCTGATGAACTTCTCACTCTAGCTCTAGACCTAGCGTCGTAGGTCTGTAGTCGGTAAACACTGTCAAACAACTGATGAAAGTATTTGGCTAGTGCGCACAGTTGTTAGCAGTGACAGCGCGCAGTGATCGCTATTGAGAGAAAGTAGCCCCAAGCAATTACAAGATGTGACTTTTTGGATTACCAGGGTTTTGTTATGCGAATAAAACACTCGTTCGAACACATACGGTTTTGAGAAGAAAAACGTTTTACTTTGCAGACCCCAGGAAACCTGCCGGAACTACTTTCGCTTTGACCAAAACTGGACCGAACTCGGCTCACAGGACACTGTCGGGGGAAAGTCAGTGTGTGTGTGCACGAGACTAAAGACGGTGATGCCATACAGATGTGTGAAAAATCCCGAACTATCCCTTTAGTACTTTGTAGAACCCCGTTTTGCCAACAAAACAGCACCTAATATTCTGTATTGTTTCACAAGATGGGAAAATACAGAAAGAGGGATCTTCGACCATTCCTCTTAGCACAATCTCTCCAAATCATCCAGCGACCTGGGTCCTCTCCTCTGCACTCTCCTCGTCAGCTCACTCCACAGGTTTTCAATGCGGTTGAGATCTGGGGACTGAGATGGCCATGGGAGAAGCTTGATTCTGTGTCTGGTGAACCATTTCTGTGTAGATTTGGCCACATGTTTAGGGTCATTATTTTACTGAAAGACCCAGTGACCACCCATCTTCAGCTTTCGGGCAGAGGCCACCAGATTTTGATGTAAAATGTCTTGGTATTTCAAAGCGTTCTTGATCCTATGCACCCTAACAAGGTTCCCATCTTTTGTGTTCTGCCAGAGCCACTTAGAGCTTTTTGGCAACAAACACTCAATCTTGGTCTCATCTGACCAAAGCACATGGTCCCAGTTGAAGTCCCAGTACCGCTTAGTGAATTCCAGATGTTTGCGTTTATGATTGTGAGTGAGAAAAGGTTTTTTCCGTGCACGCCTCCCAAACAGCTTGTTGGCATGTAGATAGTGCCTGATGGTTGTTTTGGAGACTTTGTGACCTCAAGATGCTACCATTTGTTGCGATTCTTTAACAGTGAGGTCTGGAGAACTTTTTATTTCTCCTACCATCCTCCTCACTGTGCGTGGCGGTACAATAACCTTGGGTCCTTGTCCAGGCTTGTTTACCACTGTTCCAGTTGTTTTAAACTTCTTAATGATTCCTCTGACAGTCGATATGGGCAGGTGCAGGTGAGTGGCTATTTTCTGGTAGCCACTGCCTGTCTTGTGAAGTTCGACACATCTGCCTTACTTGAATGGTGTGTTCCTGATATGAAATCAGGTAGACACCAGAAGCGAGGTGAAGGGGAATGAGGATTTATTGAAAACAAAATAAAACAGGCACAAGGGCCAACAAAAAAACTTGGCCCAAAGGGTTGCAAAAGACAAACTAAGGTAGGCTGCACAGAGCTGGGAAACTAAATGGCAAAAAACGGCAAAAACAAAAAAACCACTGGAAACTCCAGGCAGAAATCCAAGAACGAAAATAAACAACAAGACTAGGGCTATATACACAGGGACTATGAACAGGACTTGGAACCATGAACAAGGACTTGAGAGCATGACCATGAGCGACAAAACTTGCAAACATGAGCTAGAACTTGAGACACTGTCTGCCAGCCAACTTCCACCGCATCCAGATAAAGACTGAGAAATCAAGGACGCATGAGGGGCAACACCTGGAGAAGGAGAACAAGATCATGAGACATGGACTAAGATTGGATGACAAGACTTGCTCATTAAGAGAATGAGCGTGCTCAGCTTAAGTACCAATTAAGCATGCAGCTTGAAAACAGCATGAATGTTCAGAACAGAAAAGCACAGCAAGATCATGAAATAGCAAAGCAGGAATCATGACAATAAACTCCCTGTCTAAATTAGTAATATTAGTAATGTGCCTATCTAAGAATTACACCACCCAGTGAGTGTTAGTAAATGTTAGTAACTTAAAAACAGTTAATTGCCAATTAAGCTTAGACAGCCCCGAATCAGCACAGCACAGAAGGAAGGGAGAAACACCAAAGCCAACCAGAGCTCTGAAATGTGCAACGACGAAGGCACGGGGCGGAACGCAGACAAGCGGTGGAGTGGCATGGCAGACCTGGCATGAACAAAAACATGGAAAAGTAAAAACATGGACTATAAATGTGAAACATGAAATGGGAAAACCTGATACAAGAAACTGTTAAAACTGTGACTATGAACATGACTGGACTATGGACTATGAAACTATGAAATCTTGAAACATGAAACTGTTAAAACCATAAATTCTGTCCTGGCCAAAGGCCAGGACCCCAGAACACAACAGTTCCATTGTCTTTCCCATGTTGAAGAGTGGATAAGAGAAATGGCCTCTGTGTCACGTCATATTTACAAATGTATTACCCAGGGAAACAGCAAGCGATGAGTTACTAATTAAATGTTCCTAGATACTCTGATCAACTTTGTAAACTACTGTAGAAATGACAGAAATACGTCAATTACATTTATTTCATAGGAATTGTGGTGGAACAGGTGATTTTATGAAAAACAATTATTTCTTAGTCAGGGGTTTTTTCCCCCTTTAAACTCACTTGAGTTGAAGGTTACATTTTCAACAATTTTCAGTGTGAGAGTATGCTTCTGCAATAAAAATTGAATTTATTTTCAGGGTTTTAAAACATCTTAACCAATAATAATTATGGAGGCCGCTGTATGTCATAGCTCTCACTAATAATAACGGCCTCAGGTTCTGGAAGTTTATTTTTTATGCTTCTTGCATTTAGCAGGGATGTGATTTGGGTGAAGTGAAATTATCTGAAAATTTAGCTGGGGCCACAGAACATCCGTTTAAAACAATTATTTGTCAAGACCTGTTCTGAGTCATTTTCAGAATTAACAAAAAAATCACTCCGAGAGCACTCCCCGCTGTTAGTTGCTGGTAGTTCTCCTCGTTTAGGTAAGAAAATGTAAGAGGGAACCCAGGAGATAACATGGACATGCGACCAAAAGTGCCTATTGCCCTCTGTTCTTAACATAGTTGGGTAATAAAGTCATCAGGGTCCTGAAATTCTCTACAGCTGTCCCCCACCCCCCCCCCCCCCCCCCCCCCCCCCCCCCCAATTCTACCAAGTCTCTGTGAAAAGCGCTATACAAATCTAATGAATTGAAATTTTATACACAGTGAACCAGGCTCTGCTGGGGGGGGGGTTGTGATCTCCTGGGATGTCTGTGTCATGCTTGCTCAGATTGTTCCAGAGTATCACTTGAGCAGAGTCAACACCAAATCCAAATGTATGTCATTTCAAATAAATGGTTATATCTGACACGAGTGTCCTGTCTGAACTGGAATTTATGAAAAATCACCATAATTTTTTTATTCTTGGAGAATAAAGAATCTTGAAACTTGGAACCTGGTGTATTTTTGGGTGCTCTTTAACATGCTGCAATCAAAATCACTGTAAGACAAATAGTTTTCAAGCTATCCTGACCATGTTGACTTCTTTCGTTGCCTGAAAAATATTCAAGGTGCCAGTGTTGGTGAAAGAAAAGGACAAAAAAGATTTTCACGCTCAAAATGTTCTTTGTTGCCATTTTTCAAAAAGGATTACAAGTGATAAGTTGATTCAATTCAATTCAATTCAATTTATTTTGTATAGCGCTTTTCACAGAGACTGTCACAAAGACGCTTTACAGTGAGAGTTTAAAGAAATAAAAAGGCAGTGCCCAGCCTATTCCCCACTACAGCAAATGAGGCAAAAAAAACTCCCAGTAGGGAGAAAAATCCTCCAACAGTGGTGAGAAAAAACTCCCCAGTGGGAAGAAATCTCAGGAGGAACCCGGCCATAGTGGGGGAGCCCATCCTCCGCGGGCTAGCTAATTAAGAACAAAAAGTAAAATGGAGTGAAACGACAGAAGAGTTCCATTTAAGTCCATCTAAAGTGGCAACGGTAGCTTCAGAAAGTGGCAAGTCGAGGATGGTGCAGGACTGGACCAGGGCCAAACCGGATCGGATTAGGACAGCAGGACAGCAGCAGCCAGCGCTCATGGTGAGGGACAGGGCTCATACGGTCCAGGACTCAGGGAAGTGGAAGGAAGATCCTCGGAAAGAGACACAGAAGAAAGGGGTGTGAGGCACTGGATAACTACTGCATGATAATAAAAGTACCGTCCTCTGGCATGTGCCAAGTGAGCCTGGTCAGGAAACAGTCAACACCCCTCCATCCACTTCCTGCAGCACAGAGGCCCAACACTTATTCCAGGCTGTTAGATCACTTTTCATTTTCTAAACAATAGTACCATATGGACCTCCCCGGTGACTAAGGCTATAGCAAGCCCCACTGGTGCCGTGTAAGTGCAATCTCAGTGCCACCGGTTCCACATGGATTTAAGCAATTTTAACGACCAAAAGCTAGTAACCTTCATCCATTTAATGCAGCGCAGAGGCCCTGAATTCTATCCGACCAAGGCTGCGTAATTTTTCAATCAAATACCACCAACACCATGTGGACCTACCCGGTGACTAAGGCCGTAGCAAGCCCACCGGTGCCGTGTAAGTGCTATCTCAGTGCCACCGGTTCCACATGGATTTGCGTAACACTACACCAGTACCATATGGACCTCCCCGGTGAATAAGGCTGTAACAAGCCCCACTGGCACCGTTAATGCATGCTCAGTGCCACCGGTTCCACATGGATTTACTTAACTCAGGCTTCCAATAGCTTATGAACCCATCAACTAGGTTTTAGTCAGTCCCATCCGAACCAAGTAATGTTTTATACATAATGATCTAAACATGATCTAATCATAGGCTTGACTAAAAAGGTAAGTTTTTAGCCTACTCTTGAACACAGAGACTGTGTCTGAGGCCCGAATGTCCGTTGGGAGATTGTTCCACAAGATTGGGGCTTTGTAGGAGAATGCTCTCCCTCCAGATGTAACTCTAGATATAGTTGGAATTTTCAAATATCCAGCACCTTGTGAACGAAGTAATCTTGGAGGGGAGTAAGGAATGAGAAGTGCACTAAGATATTCTGGGGCCAAATCATTTAAGGCTTTGTAGGTAAGCAGTAGAATTTTATATTCAATTCTAAATTTGACAGGCAGCCAGTGAAGATTTTTGAGTACTGGGCTAATGTGGTCATATTTCTTCGTCCTGGTCAGAACCCTAGCAGCAGCATTCTGCACTAATTGAAGGTGATTCAGAATAGAACTGGTGCAGCCTGACAGTAAAACGTTACAGTAATCCAGCCGAGAGGACACAAATGCATGAACCATTTTTTCGGCGTCCTGAAGAGACAGCATTTTTCTCAGCTTAGATATATTTCTAAGATGAAAGAAAGCCACTTTTATGATGTTGTTAATGTGACAGTGCAGAGAGAGTTCTGAATCAAGGGTGACACCAAGGTTTTTAACAACAGCTTTTGCAGAAACCCGGAGACTGTCGACATTGAGAGAAAACTTGAGGAATGTGTCTCTGAGTGATTTGGGACCAATTACCAATATTTCAGTTTTATCTGGATTTAAAGAGAGAAAATTCTGTGTCATCCATGCTTTAACAGCTTTAAGACACATCTCTAATCTAGTTAGTGGATCGATTTCACCTGGTTTAAAAGATATATAAAGCTGCGTGTCATCTGCATAACAATGGTACTTCACATCATAACTACTTATGATGCTTCCAAGGGGAAGCATGTATAAGGAAAACAGCAGAGGGCCCAGAACAGATCCTTGAGGTATTCCAAAATTCACCTTGGAATACTCAGAGGAATTACCATTTACTCTGACAAACTGACATCTATCAGAAAGATAGGACTTAAACCATGAAAGGGCGAGTCCAGAAATACCAACCAGATTTTCTAGCCTGTGAAGAAGAATATGGTGGTCTATCGTGTCGAAGGCAGCACTCAGATCTAGTAGGACAAGGACAGAGATGCGGCCACAGTCCATGGAGAGAAGTAGATCATTCATTACTACAGTGAGGGCTGTTTCAGTGCTATGATGTTTTCTAAAGCCAGATAGGTTTCAATCATTTACCTTATTCGTTTGCAAGAAGCAAGTGAGCTGTTGGGCAACACATTTCTCAAGGATCTTGGATAGAAATGGAAGGTTTGAGATCGGCCTATAATTGGCCAAAACTGTTGGATCTAAATTTGGTTTTTTGAGGAGAGGCTTAATTTCAGCAATCTTAAATGAAGTCGGAATCAAACCTGAAATCAGGGAAGAATTGATTATGTGCAGAATTTGACTGCCAAGAATGGGCAGGAGTTCCTTCAGTAACTTACTTGGGATGGGATCTAAGAGACAAGTTGTTGATTTGGAAGTAGCGACCAGTTTGGCAAGTTCGCTCGGGGATATGGGAGAGAATGAATTAAATTGGTTTATATGCATAGCATGAGGTTTTAAGTTAAGGCCTTCATCAACTGCCAGGGAAGCACTAATATTTTCTCTAATTTCAATTATTTTGCCACTAAAGAATTTTAGAAAATCATCACTGCTGCAGGATGGTGGAATTTGAGGGGAACTTGCAGCATGGTTGTTTGTTAATTTGGCCACTATTTTGAACAAGAATCGAGGGTCATTTTTATTTTCCTGTATAAGATTTGCAAAATATGACGACCTAGCAACAGACAAAGCCTGCTTATACACAACAAGGCTCTCTTTCCAAGCACAATGGAATACCTGGAGTTTAGTGCAGCGCCATTTGCGTTCTAGTTGACGGGATTTTTGCTTTAGAGTCCGCGTCCGGTCAGTGTACCATGGGGCTGGTCTCTTATTCTGAGTAGCCTTTTTAAATTTCAATGGGGCAACTACATCAAGTGTACTACGGAGGGCATTAGCAAACTTACCTGCCATTTCATCAATACAGAGGGGGCTGGCTGGATAATCAAGATAAGTTGGTAGTACTTCAATGAATTGTGAAGATGTTGTGGCAGTAAAAGTACGACTTACGTACATCCTATTTTCTAATAATACAGGGTGGGCCAATTGTAGACTGGATGTTAAAAGAAAATGGTCCGATAAGCTGGGATTGTGTGAATGGATGTCAACTTTGGCAATCTCAACACCAAAGCTTAAGATCAGGTCTAAAGTATGACCATGAATATGTGTTGGGCCAATGACACTCTGAGTGAAGCCAACCGATTCCACAAGATTAGTAAAGATGGATGTTGAAGAATTATCTACCCTCTCGAAATGCAGGTTAAAATCACCCAAAATAACAATTCTATCATAGCTTAAAACTAATTCAGAAAGGAACTGCGAGAAATCATGCATGAAGCCAGAATATTGACCGGGTGGCCTATAGACTATCACCAGAGCAATAGACCAAGAAGGGATGGAGTTCATACTTGCATCAAGATATGAGAAATTCATTAATAGTACCTCAAATGAATCAAATTTATGTTGCAGTTTGGGCACAGAGTGAAAGGAGTCATTATAAATAACAGCGACGCCCCCTCCTTTCCGGTCAAGACGGGGGTTATGAGCAAATATAAAACCAGGTGGAGAAGCTTCATTCAAAGAGGTGTTTTCATCTGATTTCAGCCAAGTTTCTGTAAGGCATAGTACATCAAGACTATAATCAGAGATTAATTCGTTCACAAGAGCTGCTTTCGAGTTTAGCGACCTTATATTAAGTAGACCAAATTTGAGAGAGGGTTTTGAATTCATATATGGGTTAATATAGTTTGTTTCAATGAAGGTCAGGTTATTGTGGACCACACCACGATTCTTCCTTTTTAATTTTATTGGGATTCGGGGAACAGACACCGTCTCTATTAAATTTGACCTAAACAATGATTTATCAGGAGTAACTGTATAAAATGCCTGCGATCTAGAGTGGACACTTGGCAGTCAATTGCACTGGTTTAAACAGTAGGTAAAATTTTTTGACAAAAGGACGGTGCCCTCTCGAGAAGGATGAACACCGTCCCTCCTCAAAAGGCCAGGTCTGCGCCAGAAAGTTCGCCAATTATCTATGAAGCCAACATTATTTTCTGCGCACCACTCAGACAACCAACGATTGAGTGAATCTAATCTGCTGTACATTTCGTCACGACATCGGATCGAATATGGCCCAGATACAGTCACCGAATGCGACAGTTTCTTAGCTTGGGCGCAGACAGACTTAAAACCACTTTTCGTTATCTCCGATTGTCTTAAACGAATGTCATTTGTACCAGCGTGGATAATTATTTTGGAATACTTGTGTTTACCCTTCTCAAGTAATTTCAAATTAGCTTCGATGTCCGTGACACGAGCGCCGGGAATACAGTTTACTGCAGTAGCTGGTTCAAACACCCTAACATTTCTCACTATTGAATCTCCGATAATTAGTGCGTTTTCTGGTACTGGTTCATACAACTGTCGATCTATGAGGGCAGCGAATGAATTAGATTGTTCGACAGGAGAGAGAACAGGTAGCTGTACGTGTTTCTTTCCCCTCCGTTTACCTCTAACTGTTACGAATGTGTCCTGCTGCGGAGACGCTACCACAGCAGGCATGGAGTAGGAAACCGAAAGAGAACTAATATTAGCGCAACTATCAGGCTGGACAGAGAAAGAGTCAATGAACTCCTCATTGGCCCGAATATTCTGAAGAGTCTCGATACGAGCTTCCAACTCCAGAATCTTTTCGGCTAAACTGGCATAGGCAATGCATTTCTTACAAGTGTAAGTGCCACTGAGGGTGGAAGTGTCGTAACAAAACATACTACATTCAGAACACAAGACGGGAAAAGACACCGGGGAACAAGGAGAAGCAGCCATGATTACTTACACGAGATAGGTGCCGATGAGGTTTGTCAGGCCGAGTCAGAAAGTCTTGATGGAAATTTGCGGGAGAAAAATTCAAATTTCCAGGGAATCAGAAACTACAGTCTCCAGAACGTTTATGAGGTTTTAAAACGGCTAATTATTTCAATATTAAATACTGAGGAAAATGCTCGCGCGGCAGGTGCTGCGAGTCAATCGTATGCCAACGGGAAGACAGGAAACAGGAAACGATTTGAAAAGAATAAAATAATAATAAAATGAAAAGGAATTCACAACAACCCACTACTACTTTTGAGATGATAATGATATAACATAATAGACTCCTTGTTCTTTATTCCAAACTAAATTGTACCAAGCATCCAACAATAAATGGAAAAAAGTCATGGATGCCCCCACCATTACCCACAAACCCTGCCTACCACCTTCCACACATGTGGCCCAGCCTGGCTCAACTACCTTTTTTTGGAAGTCAATTTTAAATTCCCGCGAGGAGCCAGCTGGATAAACCTTACATGAATAGAAGCCCAAAAAGTCGATTTATTGCATCAAAAAGTGAATTTAAGGACTCCTTACCTACTTATCCCTCATTTGAAATGTTCATTTGGTGTGTAATGAGGGTTAAATCCGTAAAATTTCGGCAACAATTGCATCAAAAGTTCATCACATATATAAGTTTTCAAAACCGAAACTTGCATAACAGAAAATTCTACTCTGCATGCACAACGCACAAACAGGTAAAACCCTGCCTGGGTTGAGTGTACTTCATAAACACTGCCGAAAGTGCCGCAGTGGCGCCCCTAGCAACAATTGCCATACCTACATATCGAGTGGAGCCATGTCTTTAATTGCCAGTGAATTATTACGATAATTTGAAAACAAGAATACGTCCAAACGACATTTTTTCGAGGTCTTCCACTAACGTCTAAATGACGTCCCCGGAGGAGCCAGAAAGAAAGTTTTTATGACGTGTTTTTAACGACGTCCTCTGGACGTCCCACATCGACGTCCACCAGACGTCTGCGCAAGGTTAAAAATTAGTTCAACCGTGGTCATTCCAGGCATCTTTTCAACGTCAAAGGCGCAATTATTTTAGAGGTAACTTGATAAAATTTTTTTTTTTAAATTTGCTTTTTTGTCTCCTCCCTCGCGACACTTCCCAATTTTAATTAGCTCTTACATGTTGTTCTTGAGCAGTTGAAGTGAGCACTCACCTTATTTTTACAAGCAATGTTCCTTTTTTGCGGTGATAATGGGAATCGAACCTTCGACCTGTTGATAACTGAGCTATACTCGCTACCGACTGCTCCACGAAATTAAGATGTGTTTCCCAATGATTACTTTCCACGGGTGATTAAACAAAGTTATAACAACTTGTATCCATAATATGAAAAATAATGTACTGGACTTTTAGCATTATAGTTTTGGGATAATAAAAACAATGAATAATTATGTTAACATGCAATTCTGTGTTTTAATGTTATCATAGTTGTTTGTTAGTTGAAAGTGGCGACTCACCCAGCAGGGAGGTTAATTGGGGGAAAGAGATTGGCTATCTGCGGTGTGAACAGGAGCAGCAGTTCTGCTATTGGCACCGCGGCGGGGCAGATAAGAGAAGCACTTCTGCTATTTGCTCCACAACTGGGCCAATAAGTGATTTCATTTTATAATCCGCCCCAGTCTTTGAACTTTCATGCCGGAGCGCTGCAGGACGAATAGCCTCTTCTTTGTTTGTTTGTTAGTAATTAACCTTAAGGGGGATTTACATTTGAACGTACGGGCGTCTACGTGCAACTTACGTGCGAAATTTGGGAAAAATGACTGCGTGCTCGACGTGGCGAGTACGTGACACGTGCGTGTTTTGCTGGCCGCAGGGCACGTAGAACCACCCGTAGCAAAGAATTGGTCTGCAAATTAATTCCACGGTGCACGCAGCGATCAGTCGAAAATAGTCCACGCCAAGTACATGGCAAGTACGTCACAAGTGCGTGTGCTGTAGATATATATAGGGTTTTATGGGGAAAATTCCATTAAAATTAATTCAAAATGAATCATATATCAAGAATTTTAAAATATTTTTAATATTGTAAGCATATGAATATACACCCACGCAAGTGCCACGCACGTGGTAAGCACTTCTGTCGTCCGGGTAGCGCAAAACTGACTTACTTTCCACGCACGACACTGGCGGAGCAAGCAGGTCGGACGTACGTCTCACGCAGCGCACGTACGTGGCAAGTACTTGCACGTGCGGGTTATTTAAACCCGGTCATTTGCCAGTTCTTGAACAGTTGTGAAAATGCCACCCAGGAGATCCAAGAAATCACCAGCTTCCAGTCAGCTTTCTGCTTCCACTGCCTCCACTTCCAAGGATATCAGCACGGATGAAGATGACAAATGATGCTGAGTCCTGTTACATCAGCATTTTTAAATAGTACCCCAACCCGCACTGGCCATGTAGAACACGTACTCCACACTCACTTGCGCCTTGTCGTCGACGTGCATGCCACTCAAGTGGCAATCACGTTACACGTGCGTGAACCCCTCCCGTACGTCTGTAGTACTTGCCACTTGAATCGCGCGTGCATGTTAAGTACTCTCCACTTGCGAGCATCACGTCCCGCCTGCGTGTGAAAAGGTCCCTGATCGTCACGGATTTCGCAGATCACGCCAGCTTCATGTAAGTGGCACGTATTGAACAAGCACTTACCCTGTACGACCAGAAAAATTGGCTGCGTGCGCCACGATCGGTCTGCGGGTCAGTTTTGGCCGTAGAATTCGGGTCGCCCGTACAACACGCAGTTCACGTAGACACGCACGACCAATTGTAAATAGCCCCTTAAAAACCTCACAAATCTCGATACCTTGTAATACCTTGTGCCGCACGCAATGACTCTGATGCGCATTTCATGTGAGTATCCTCTGTGCCATCCTTTTCGCGTGCAGTGCGGTCTTTGGTCCCACCTCCCAGGGTATATACGATTGTGAATCAATCTTGACCGAGACATGTTGGCAATTTGTAAGATTGACATTCAACAGTCTTCATCACTGTTTAACCCTCTCCAGCCCAATTTATTATTTTGAGATATGAAAAATCTTTCATTCATGGAGACTAGTTCTCATACACTAGTGGCTGCAGGTGGAAGTAACGGTGTATTTTTGCAATACTGAGCTAGAAGGGTAGCTTTATCAAACCATGTCAGTCATCAATTGATTTATTGTTCCAAATTTGCAACATGAGCCTGGAGAGGGTTAACTTCATGAACATCCCTATACTCCCATCTGTACATAATAAGTAACCCACCACTTCTTGGAGCCCAACATATGTACTCTTGAAAATAAAAAAAACTCCACATTGTTAACTCAGATTACATTAATTGGCAAAAACTGAGAGCATTCATGGATTCACATGATCTGAACTCCGGGCAGACGTCTCATGTTTGCTGGGTTAATAATAATAATAATAATAATCATCATCAACAACAACAACTCCCTCTGTGCTCTCGCTCCAGTTCTTGCCGATTATTGTTTCATTATTTGTTGGACCTTTTACACAAAGGCCATTTTGTCATGTCAAAGCACAGGTAAAAAAAAAAAAATCATGGTCTCATTCCATTTAGGTGTTTTGAGACCATATTGCCTTTGCGCAGTGGTTCCTGTCTCACTAGAATAGTTGTGGCACACTTATGGTAGTGAAACATTATCAATTTTATTAGCTAATCACACATTTGCTTGCCCTGCTTTGTCTGGTAAAATGGCTACTATGAAAACGACCGAAATTGTGCACCTGTCCTGCATGTTAATTGACATCCAAAAAAAAAACCTAATATTGACGTGTAAGTGTAGAACCACATATCAGTGGTGTCATCTGAGTTAACACTGCAGTGTGTTTTATTTTGAAGAGAATATACGTTGAGCTACAGGAAGTGGTGGGTTCTGTATTGTGCAGACAGGACTATGGGGATGCTCATGCTCTTAAACAGCGATACAAACTGTTGAAAAAAAATTTCCAACATGATATGCACGTCAGGCAGACGATCTTCTGAGGTTCAGTCAAAGGTTCAATCTTGCAGGGCCGGATTATGGGGGTCTGCAAAGTCGTCCACATCAAAGTCGAGCTGTCGAACAAACTCTGATTCTATTGCTAGAAGGGAAAGTGAATTCAACCGATTTTGGCACATTTTCATCCTGAGCTCATTTTTAATTCGACCAGTCTGGAGAATGACCGTTCCCCTTCTCAGTTTGTTATTGGCAGGGTCAAAAACAGTCTGAGTGCTTTGTAAACATTTGGGAAAGTGGACTGTAAATCCAAATTTACCATGGTCTTTAGCATTGTATTTGGGCATTTTTGTTCTTCTGAAATGAATGATTGTACTGAACAAGTTCATCTGCCAAGCTCATGGTCAGATCAGTGGGATATGCTGCAGCAAGAGATTCGGCCCTTAAAGTGAGCTCACTGTTGGACACATTATCAGGCATGAAAAGAACATGAAAAAGATTGGTCAAGTGTGTGTATGCAGTTAACCGATGGTTAAGACAGGACACAAGTTTGTCAATTAGAACATTGAACGTTTCAATCCGAAACTTTTCTTTTCCACTAAATTCAACACCTGGCTCTGCACTTTCATCAGCCATACATTTGCGCTTCTTTGTGCGCTGGAGGTCATGTCTGTAGTCTTGGGAGACTGAATCGGTAACATTTAAAGCTGACCCTTCAAAAAAGGCAAAATTTTCTCTCTGTGCTGCCACAAAGTCACGAAGTGAAAGGAGAAGCTGTGTAGCTGTGTGTATGTCAATGTCATGTTTCTGCAACTGCAGGCTCGTGGCATGGAACCGCTGCAGTATTGTATCCCAAAAGTGTGCCATGAAAGCTATCTCTAGGGTGTCCAGCTTGCCACAGAGTACAGAGGCCTCGCTTCTAGTTTCACGTTTCTCCTGTGAATCTTTGGAAATATTGTTCAATACCTCTCTCAATTGTGCATAATATTTCAAAAGAGCCTTTGTTGATTAAGCTCTTGAACTCCACCGAGTACCTGACAAAGATTTCAGTGTGAGTTTCACATCTGTATCACGGAACACTTTTCCCCACCTGTGTGTTGTTGACGAGGCACAAAATGTGTACAATGATTGCAGGAAGTCAAAAAAACAACCAGCTTCTGGGCTACTGTCAACAGCATTGACACAGACTAAATTCAATGAATGTGCTGCACAGGGGACATAACAAATCAATGGGTTTATTCGTTTCAGATGAGCTTAGACTCCATTGTACTTTCCGGACATATTACTTGCATTGTCATAAGACTGGCCTTGACATTTAGTTAAGTCTAGGCCCAGGTTCTCCACCATTGCAACAACACACTCAGCCAAACTGTTCCCACTATGATTTTCAATAGGCTCAAAAGCCAGAAAACGCTCAACTACTTCTCCACCATTATTTACAAACCTGAAAATAAAAGTGAGTTGGTCCACATGAGCAAGGTCTGGAGTGGAATCAACGATAAAAGAGAAGTATTTAGCCTCTTTAATCTCGCTGACAATTGCTTCCTTTGTTCTTTCTCCCATTAAGTGGATAAATTCCTCACAGATTGTGGATGAGAGGTAGGACACAGAGTCTTTGCCCTTGCCTCCAAACCTTTGGAGATGGTCAGCTAGAAAAGGGTCAAATTTGGCCAACAGTTCGACAATGCCCAAGAAATTACCATTGTGAGGTGATCCCAACCGCTCATCATCTCCCCTGAAAGCAAGGCCCCTCCCCCAAAAACTGAATTACAGCAACAACTCTTTTCAAAACTTCCCACCAGTATTGACTCTCTGCATCAATTTGTTTGACAAGATCAGATCAACTCTTCCTGTGTTTTTGGAGCGACTGTGTAATGCTAACATGCAAGCCCTATGCTCCTCACTCCTCTCATGCTCACCGATACGCTCAGAATGTTTCCAATCAGAAAACCGGTGGACAAACGCATTGTGCTTACTTGAAAACAGTTTGCAAGCAAAACAAAAGATGCAAGAGTCAATAAGAGGTTCATGACCGTAGTTGGTGTTCCCAGCTTCTGGTGTGAAACTGGGCTCCGTGCAATCCTCCTCACTTGGAAAAATTTTCTCAGGTGATGCCTGGTCTGAGTGTGGGCCTGAGGCCTGAGCCTGACAGGCCGGGTCTACGCTTGATTGTGTCTGTGAGGGCTCCGGTATGATCAAACCAGTGGTGATCTCTTCATTGCTGCAACTCGGGCGACTGATGACATTAGCAATATTTGAATCTTGAGGCTTGTCAAAAAAGTTATAAATCAAAGGCACATTTTTAAAAAAATCGGCCTGCTTTACCTCCCTATTTTTTTGGCTTTTCGTTTTGACGCCCCACTTTTTTCTTTGCAATCCATACTACTGATGTTAGAGTGTTATATCTATTGGATTCTCACGGGGACTTTCACAACTGATTGCAATAATATAACAATAAAAATAATATAGTACAGTACAAACGAGTACCCACAATACAATACAAGGCAACAAGCCTTCAAAAAGGGCGTTGGAAATGCTTTAGCCTTTTACAAAGGCTGTGAGCCTTTGAAGGTGGAGTGTTGTTTCTAATAATATAATATGATATAAATGGATATAAGCCTTTAAAAAGGCTGTTGAATGTTTAACTGCTGAACAAGTCTGGTTGCACAGGTTGAATACAAAGCCAGTTGTGGAGCTGAAAGGTCAGGTTGTGAGGAGTAGTGAAGCAGGGGGCTATATATATCTCCGCCCCTTCATTCAGTCAATTGGAAAATCGATATTGGAATTCCACTTTGACTTCCAAATTTGTTCACTGAAAATACAGTAGTCTTACAATGGCTTTAAGTCTTAAGGTACACTATTATTACAATACAAAATAATACAATATAAATGTCAATGAGCTTATAATGACAGGTGAATCTGCTGTGTATTGTGACTGGACCACTGTACAGCCCACCCCTGAGTCTAGCTCGGCTATTGGACACTTGCTTCACTATATGGTCGCGACGCGCGATAAATTTGCATGGAGTTAGAGATTTCTGAACTTTCGGACGTGTCGCAATGACAGTTTCGATGCACTCCAAAGACCATTTCGTATTGTGTACTCTCAATACTGTGCGGGAGCAAAATCACTTCTCATAGGAAATAGGTCCAGCTTCTACTAGCTGTCTACTGGGGCCAGCGTTAGGCCCAGGATATGCTTGCCGTGTGCACATTTTATGCCCGAATGCGTTGCCATGTGTATTTTATGTCGATGTTGCGCGTGGTAGCACACTTGAACACAAGGCACGCAGACATGTGCGCATGTTGCAATATTGACACAACCGCTAGGGGCGATCTTCCGAACTTCCATGTTGAGCTCATGGTAGAGTCAAACAATGGTGGGAAATATTAATGAGAGCCCAGTTGGCTATCTGCTCCCTACATGATACCGCCAGTATCCAATATTGCCAATTTAGCAACTTTGTCGCTAGATTTAGCGACTTTTGGCCTTCTCTGGCAACTAAAGCCTTATCTAGCAACTTAGCGGCTTTTTAGGTGAATCTGGCGACTTTAAAAAAACACATCTCTCGAGTGTAAAAATCATTGTTTTTCTATGTAACTTCAGCTCTGCACCGCCACCAGAAGCTTATTTCATGGTTAAGCAGCACTGCACATTAGCCCCGATCTCGAAACTGTACCCTTTGGGATTGTCAACATGGCCATGTAGACACATTTTCTTGAGATCAGTGAGTCGTGCGTGACGTTATGACATCAAAGGAACGTCATGACGTAATCTAGCGACTTTCCAGATAGCCAATAGCGACTTTTGGTGATTTGTTTTTGGCAACACTACCAGTATCATGCATAGTGCTCTGATCGTTCTGCTGCAAGTATTTGCGGTTGCGCACGTAAATTAAGTCACACTGCTAGCATATCCTGGGCCTTAGGGCTCGCTGAAAGGACTTTCATTCAAAACCCTTGGTAAATCAGAGGCCCATTGTAAAAACATTTGTAATCAGAAGGCTCTCTTAACAGCATGCTCTCCCATTAGGGCTCTCCCTAGGGCCCCCACATAGCTAGAAGTCGCGACCCTTAGCAGGGGCTTTCATGATCATAGGGCCCTCTGAAACCATTCCCCCCCTACTTCCTTGAACCCCTAGTTGGTAAACATTAGGGCTCCCTTAGGAGTATTCACGAGAGGCACTACAGCAGGGCCAGCCCAGTGGCCCTCTGACTGCCGTCCCCCATAGCCCAGGGGCTCTCTGACTGCCGTCCCCCATAGCCCAGGGGCTCTCTGGCTGCCGTACCCCAAAGCCCAGGGGCCCTCTGACTGCCGTTCCCCATAGCCCAGGGGCCCTCTGACTGCCGTCCCCCATGGCCTAGGGGCCCTCTGATTACTGTCCCCCGTGGCCCAGGGGCCCTCTGATTGCCATACCCCATAGCCCAGGGGCCCTTTGACTGCCGTCCCCCATAGCCCAAGGGCCCTTGTCTTATTCCTCTTTTGATTACGGTGTTGACATAAAAAACGCAAAGTCTGCTTTCCCTGTAGAACAGTATCAAAAAAGATCCCACCTTAATCAACCTCCCCAGTTTTTTTTTTTTTGTTGTTGAAAAAACGGAACAAGAACGATGGATTAGGGCTGGCTCGCCAATAATGTGGGATTTTAAAGAGAGTTTGCTGTAATCCTTGGTACTTCTGTAAGTAGAAAAATCAATGCAGGCACGTCTTAGTTGCAAAATGGATAGTTTAATAGAGTAGAGGAACTAGTGGGTCTGTTCTCCAAGTACAGATGAACAAGAACCAACAACTGAGGGAAAATGTGATCACTTATAGCTGAAAGTGCAAAGCATGCAAAGGAACAAATGGTAATTTGCCTAGAGTGATAGGAGGAGGGGGGGAGAGACAAACAAGGTGAGGGGAAATTGGGGTGTTGCCTGAGGGGTGATGAGGTTAACACACAGGGCTGAAGGGTGATGAGGTTAACACTCAAAAGAAATGATCAAGGAATTCTATTCAAGAAGCATTGGGGCCAGACAAGGTTGTGTATTGGCCCTCTACAATGTGCAAAACTTCAGAGGGCCTATCTGCTATTAACACCCATGTTTTCCAACACTGGCTAGAGAGATTGTTGAATATTACATTGATGAAAATGTGTTTGCACCAGGAGATCTGTAACAGTTTCCAGTGGGAAATCCCAATGTAGAAATGGAACTTAAATTAAAAATGCTAGAGATTGAAAGAGAAGAATAACAAAGGGAATTTGAGAGGGGAGAAAGAAAGGCAGTTTGAGTTAGAAAAATTAGCAAGAAAGAAAAACAACGAGGATTTGAGAGAGAGAACGAGGGAAGTGAGAGACAGAGACAGAGATTTTGATTTGACAGAAGTTAGATAGGGAAGAAAGGCTCCAAATGGAGCCACTAAAAATCGAAATAGCAACTGAAAACAAATTTCGTGCTAGTCAGGAGGTAAAGCAGGTGCCTCCATTTTCGGAGAAGGAAGTTGATAAGTATTTCCAGTGCTTCGAGAAGGTAGCGAAGAGTTTCCAGTGGCTAAAGGAACACTGGCCTCTTATGTTGCAAACTGTCCTCAAGGGTAAATCTCAACTAGCATATTCAGCTTTGTCTCCAGATGACTCCTCTGATTATGACATTATCAAAAAGGTTATTTTGAGAGCTTATGAGTTGGTTCCAGAGGCTTACCGACAGAAATTCAGAGGTCTGAAGAAATCTGACAATCAGACTTATGTGGAATTTGATAACGAGAAGAAGGTTTGCTTTGAACGCTGGTGTACTTCTATGGAGGTCAAGGATGATTTCAACTTACTAAAAGAGATGGTAAGTTGAAGAATTTAAGAGCTGTGTTAAGGATGATATTAAGACTTACCTTAATGCAGTGGTTCCCAAAGTGGGGGGCCCGCAGAGCAATTGCAAGGGGGGCGCGGGGTGCGGGAGTTCCGGACACCAACAGAAAATCATTTGCATACAGTCCATTCGCTGCCCAGAATTCTGCGATTACATCGTAAATGCCTGCCTTACTCTCAACATAACTGTTCGCCAAATCATTCATCTAGCCTGCCATTTTCATAAATAATTTATGAATGTAGTTGTTCAAATATTTGAAGCCGGTAATGTAGTCTCGCGATACCCAACTCGCCGCTTTTTATCCTGCACTGATCTGGCATATTGATAATAAAATGGTAAGTGACACCGAACAAAATCCGATGAATACAAAGCAGAAATAACCGAGATTGCGTCATCTTATTCTCGATAATATGAATGCTCTGTATACCGACAGATTATTTTTATCTAGCCCACCAACTGAACGTTACAAACATATCGGCAGGTTCGGCAAGTGGTGTTCATGAATTTTTTTTCGTACTTCGCTGTCTTTCTGCATCATAGAAACATAATTTTAAGTAGACGGCTATACTCAGGCAGAGGAGTGTGATACAGCCTAATGATTTTATACTTTAAAAGAGATTTTGCATTATTAAATTTTCGTGTCCTTAATTGGAAAATAACTGTGGCCCTTTCCAAACGTGCCAATCATTTTTAATGTTCCCAGCTAGGCTGGACAAAAATCATCTGTGCAGAGCATTCATATTTTCTAGAATAAGCTGACGCGATCTCGGTTAACGTATTTTAACTTAAAAGTGCGAGGCCAGTGAAGAGAGGAAAATGTAACTGTCTCGAGACACTCCTTCAGCGGTCCGCACAAGGTTGCTGATTGGCTGTATGCAAGTAAGTTTCTGTTGGTGTCCGGAAAATGCATAAATAGCAATGTTGTTGTATATTTAAAAAAATAAACCTGTTACACTGAACATAATTACACAGTTAAGGTGCTTGAAAACAGTTACACTTAAAATAATTACACCGTGGTTGTTTGTTATTTTGCTATTTCCAATTCTAAAAGTAGCCTAGTTTTAGTTTATGACAATCTACAGTTTATGACCGTTTACTTACATTTTTTTCCAAAAAGGTTGAGGTTTATATAAATTACAATGAGTGAAATAAACTGCAATGGTCTCTGAAAACAAAATGTGCGTATGTATTACCTGTTTTTTTGGGGGGGAGGGAGGGGCGGGGGCGCAAACATTTTTTTTATGTACCAAAGTGGGGCCCAGCAGAAAAAGTTTGGGAACCACTGCCTTAATGAGAAGCATGCACTGAATTTGCAATCAGCTGCCAAATTTGCAGACGAATATGTTCTCGCACATAAGTCCAAATTTCAGTCCAGCAGTAACAAAAGATGGTTCCAATTTCAGAAGAAAGGTAATGGTGATACCCAAGATTCCTCACCCAAAGACAAAGACAAATCTGGTGATGGTGGTCAGAAATCCAGTAACAGGTCTGATCAAAGTGTGAAAGCTGACAGTGACAAAAAGTGGTCTAGTTTGCAATTATTGCAAGAAATCTGGTCATGTTACGACAAACTGTTGGTTCCTTAAAGCTAAGAAAGAAAAAGAAAAGGAAACCAAACCAAATGCCTATGTGAAAACATGGTTAGAAACCCTTGTAGTAGATGACCAATCTGCTAAATTGCCTGCTCCTTGTGGGGATAAGAAACCAAATACTGCTGAATTTGTAAGGGAGGAATTTCTTCCATTTGTGTCAGAGGGATTTGTGGCTCTGAATGAGCATTCTACTCCTGTCCCCATATATATCCGAAGGGATACCGGAGCTTCTCAGTCACTTTTGTTGATGGACTCCTTGGAGTTACGTGATGAGACCGCTTCTGGGGATTTCATACTTGTACTGACTAAACCCTGTATAGTCATGTACTGGCGGCTGATAGATGGATAAGTTCTGACATGCGCCTATGCACTTGAATGATGGAAAAACGGAGGTTTTGAGTCATATGATAACGTGGGTTTATTTTCCATGGCAGGTTACCACAATGGCAAATAACTCATAATAAATGAAAATAAATGAACTGAAAATGACATAAACTGCTGCTCACCAAACCATAGTCCCATTTTCCCATTTACAGCAAACAACGCACAGTCGAAATCTGTTTGCTTCCCATCAGCCCCTGCCCTACATGTTTCACCATGGGTATTTAAATGCTTCCCCGTTTACCATACATGGAAATCCCTCTAGTGGCATGGAGGCAAATTACAACAAAACACAAAAGTAGTGCAAAAGGAAAAAATGGCTCATACACACCCACCCCTAATTGAGTGTTCAAGAGAAATAAAAAAAAATCTAATGAGCCATGAATACCAAAGTGAAACAAAACAAAGAGAATGAAGGAAAAAGTAGTAACCAATTACTTTGCTTCTTTGAGCGAACATATTTTGGTTATGGGTCGTTCAATGATATTGGTCTAGGTTTGTAAACGAGCCACTCGTACTAGACCCGCCTTGTCGAGGAATGTTTCAAGTACGCGGCCAAGCATCCATGACCCACGTGGTGCTGTGAGATCCGCGACCATGACTAGGTCTCCTGGAACAAAGTTCCTCTTCTCATGATTCCATTTCTGACGCTCTTGTAAGAGTGGTAAGTATTCGCGAATCCATCTCTTCCGAAAGAGATCTGAAATGTACTGGGTTTGTTTCCATCTTCTCCTTGCATATACATCCTCTTTGTCGAATAGTCCTGGGGGAAGAACTGGTTTTCCTTTCAAGAGTAGCAGATGGTTTGGCGTTAGTGCCTCAAAGTTCAGTGGGGTCCCCTGAGAGCCATGTGATGGGGTGATCGTTCAGCATAGCTTCGGCTTCACAGAGCACAATATGAAACATTTCATCATCTGGGGTTTGCTGACGGAGTACAGAGCACAGAATCCTCTTGATCATACGTATAATGCGCTCCTATGCGCCACCATGATGGGATCCGGCCGGAGGGTTAAAGCTCCACTCGATTCCCTTTTGAGACAAGACTCTTTCAATGCGTGCATGGTTCAAAGAGGCTAAGGTTTCTCGGAGCTCTTTTTCTGCACCCACAAAGTTGGTGCCGTTATCAGATCTCAGGTGTGCCACTTGTCCTCTTCGTCAGATGAATCTACGCAATGCATTAATACAGGAGACTGTGTCGAGAGAATAGGCCATTTCCAAGTGCACGGCCCTGCTTGTCATGCAAGTGAACACCACGCCATATCTTTTCACAAGACTGGGCCCCTTTTTCACGTCAACTGGCCCAAAGTAATCTACACCAACATTGGTGAATGGCAGTAGATCAGGAACCACTCTCTCCTCTGGCAGGTCTGCCATTTTTTGCACACCAGGTTTCCCACTATGAAACTTACAGATAAGGTATCTGGATAGAACCTCTCTCACTGTAGTCGGTCCACTTGTGATCCACTATTTTTTCCTGGCAGCAGAAAGAACATGGTTTTTACCACCGTGCCCAAGCTGTGGATGGAGGTAATTAAGGATTAATTCTGAAATGTGCTGATCTTTAGACAAGATGAGAGGGTGTTTGATATTCTCGGGAATTGCTGCCTTGTTCAGCCGACCCCCAACTCGCAAAAGTCCTCCTTCTAGCACTGGATTGCTAGAAAATGCTGCTACTTCTTAGTACTTGTGATTTGCTAAGAGCTAGTGAGGCAAATTCAACGGGGAATCTCTCTTTCTGGCAGAAAGCGATGATAAAGGTCTCAGCCTCCAAGAGTTCTTCCAGGGTCACTTTCTGATTCCCAAGTTCTGTTGAGAAAGCTTGCATCTCCCTTTGAATGTCAGACATTACTGCTCTGGTAGCATGGGCATTTGCCATCTCCAACTCTTTCATTTTCTTACTCAATTTGAACAGGGTTCTTTTCAATTTCAGGAACCATGCAACTGCAACCTGCAATCTTTGCCATTCAGAGAAGTGGGTAATCAGTTAGGATGCGGCATTGGTGTCGACAAGTACTGCATTGACAGTCAGTCACGTTGTACTGCAACACTGAGGTTGTTTGGCATCGAAACATCTTTGCTTTTGAAAGGCAGTTCAAATGTGTAGTGACCTTCCTGCAGCTGAGCGGAGCTTTCCATTGTCTCCACAAACCTTTTGTCTTCTTGCAACATTTCCTCCTGTTCATCAGCAGCTCGCTCATTGAAATCGTAATTGTACTGACTAGTTAGCAGTTCTTCAATTCTATCAATGGCAATTCTGTTGGCATGAATTGGAGGATGATCACTAGGTATGGCCATTTTCTCAGCTCCCTTCCACTGATGATGTTGGCTGTAGAGATGGGCATATCTTCCTGTGTACACACTTTGGGAAGTGGATGGAAGCAGTCATCTGAAAGGGCTGATATCTCCAGATTGTCGACAACAGAGCTCTCTACCACATTGGCATTGCCTAAGGTGCGGATATGAAGCTTGAGTTTGCGCCTATCCACATTCAGCTTCTCAATAAGGTTTCTGGTACAAACAGTTCCTGTACTTCCTGAGCCTAAGAAAGCATGGGTTTCAATGACTTTGTTACCCTTGGAGCACTTCACTTTTACAGGCAGAATGGGCAGAATTCCGTTGCAGTGTCCAGCCCCTGTAAGACCACAAGCGGATGATGTAGAACAGCTGTCAGATAGTTTTGAATGTTCAGAATTCTTCTGCTCGTCATCCTTCTGAGCCACTCTTTGTTTGCCTCCGATGTGTAATACAGTGGGGTGTGTTCCATTACACTTCTCGCAATTGAGGCGCCTGTCGCAGTTCTTGCTTATATGTCCTGTGCACAAGCAACTGAAACTCAAACCATTGTCTTTTAAATAATCCAGTTTCTCCCTATGCAGCTTTCTTCCCAGCTTAAAGCATTGATCCAAAGTATGACCACTAATATTGCAATACATGCAGGAAGTGGAATTAGTCTTAGTGGATGTTACTTTGTCATCATCATCATCGTCTGGTGTGCTGGATCCATCCTGAATGACCAACTGTGTGGCAAAGCTGTTGCGTCTCAGGTGTGGTTTAATTGGTGACTTGGTTGGTTTGACTGCCCCACTGACAACAGGTGAACCATCCTGTATGTCACCAAAGACAGGATCTGAAATGATCCTCACCTGGCGCTCAATGAAATTCACAATGTCTGAGAACTGTACTCTTCAATTGGTTTTCTCCAGTATGTCGCAAGCCTTAGTTCTCAACTTATCTCTAAGTTTATATGGCAGTTTCTGACTCAGAATCTTGATGTTACCTGGCAATTTCAGTTCCTCCAAATACTGAAGATCGGCTATGGCAGTGAAAAATTCACGCAAGAAAAGTCCATAGGCTTTGAGCGCTTCAGGGTCCTCAGTTTTAATGCTTAGCTATCCTATGACCTTTTCCATGTATGCTGCGGTGATCTTGAATTCATATCCAAAATGCTCTTTTAGCAACTTCTTTGCTATTGCAAACCCTGTGTCAGCAGGCATGTGAATGCAGCTACAAACCATTTCCCTTGGCTTCCCCCTAGTGAATTGCTCGAGGTAGAATAAACAGTCTCCTTTAGATGTTGTTTTTGCTACCACACAGTGCTCGAAGGCTCTGATAAAGGTGTTAAACTGCAGAGGATCTCCATCATAAATGGGCATTTCCCTGCGTGGTAGCTGTTGTGAGGTTTGCATATGAACAAGGAGAGCCGTAATGTCGTTCTGTTGTTGCAGCAAACTGTAAAGATCGAACATTTGACTTTGGCCTTGCATGGGTGGAGACACTTGTTGGCCTAGAATAGGCTGAAAGCCTTGACTGAACGTGGTCCTTGGTTGCAATAGAGGGTGTTGGGAGCCTTGACTGACAACGGGCATTGATTGTGATGCATAGTGAATCGTTGAGGATGCTGAAACAGCACATTGATTGTTACCAAAGCTTGGCATGGTAGGTGGCATTATACGTGAAGCATTCTTTTGCAGTTGTTGTGATGTATGTTGCTGTGATGGCGGAGGCACAAATGTTAGCATGACTGGTCCAAATGCAGAGGCATTACTGTCCAATGGTTGAGTTGTAATCTGTTGTGATGGTGGAGATACAAATGTTGGAGCCTGTGGATTGAGTGAGGTATGCAAGATCTTAGGCCTAGCCCCTTTCCTCATATAAGAAGACATTCCATCAGATCGCTTTGAGTGGATACTGCTACCAACCTTAAGCACTGATAACTTAGCTGTAACTTCAGCCAACTCTGTGTCCAACTTCAGTTGCTCCTTCTGTCTCTTCAAGATAAACTCCTGCTCCTCCAATGCGTGTTTATCCTTCAGAGCAGCAGCCCGAGCCAAGAGTGCATCCCTTTTGCCTCTGCTTTGCATCTAGCAGCTGAATAAGTGGAAGAGCTGCTACCTGAGGAGCTAATTGAACCATGGTGATGTGATGGCACATTTGAGATGCTGTCATGCGGTTCGATGGCATCTTCCTCTTCTTTCTCAACCGTAGCTTCATTCCCATTGCTGTCATTAATTTCCTTTTCAGCAGTTTGAATTTCAGTTTGACCCAATAAACCATTATTTTTTTGACCATAGTCACCACAGACTCTGGTGGTTGAGCCTTCTTTAACGTCAAACAGCCATTTGTTTACACATGCATTTTAGCTTGATACCAAATGTCATGTTTGCTTGCTTCATCAGCAGGCAACAAACCCAATAGAGATTTATGCACCTGTAGTATGTTTTCACAAAGCCCATTGAAGTTGTTAAATTCGGTTTCAACCTCATGAACATGCATTTTATCCCCCATCAGTTTAACAATAGTCTCTTATTTTGTTCAATTTACCAAATTCAGACTTTCTTTGCCTTTCTAACATGCTTATCTTTTCCAACAGTGCCTTTGGTGTTAATTTAATTACATGTTTTTCAGTGACAGATTTTACCTTTGCACTTTCACAAAGTTCAGTCTCTGTAGTAAGTTGGCTTTTCTCCTCTTCAGCCATAATGGCCACGAATGCAAACCAATGCGCAAAAGGTTTGACAAGCAATGGTTCCTCGACGAAGAGCGAAAGTTATTTTTAGACTCACGCGAGTCAGTCCGCAGACAATCAATGTTCCACAATAAGTCGACGTGCAAAGTTAATTTAAAATATAGCGAGAACGATACCAATGCATTGGTTTAAGCGAATGTGTGCACACAAATTAACATGGCCATTCAAACATCAGCGCTGATAACCACATACCCCAATCGAGCGTTGGCCGGCTTTGATGAGTTGTTCTTGGTGTGAAGACGCTGGTGCTCGGCTTGCCACTGCAGCTTGCTTCGGTGTAGCTTCCATTAGCAACTATGGCAATCTTCGGCAACTCCAAACTTTTGCCCTCCTCACATCCGGAAACGAACACAATAATCCACTCGACGAACAATAATCCAACTTGAAGCAGTTTTCGACCTAATGTACTGACTAAACCCTGTATAGTCATGTGCTGGCGGCTGATAGATGGATAAGTTCTGACGTGCACCTATGCACTTGAATGATGGAAAAACTGAGGTTTTGAGTCATATGATAACGTGGGTTTATTTTCCATGGCAGGTTACCACAATGGCAAATAACTCATAATAAACGAAAATAAACGAACTGAAAATGACATAAACTGCTGCTCACCAAACCATAGTCCCATTTTCCCGTATACAGCAAACAACGCACAGGCACAGTCGAAAAAATTGTTTGTTTCCCATCAGCCCCTGCCCACCATGTTTCACCATGGGTATGTAAATGCTTCCCCGTTTACCATATATGAGAATCCCTCCAGTGGCATGGAGGCAAATTACAACAAAACACAAAGGAAGTGCAAAAGGAAAAAATGGCTCATACAATACTTGTACAAGGTATTGAAGGGAGGACTGTATCTGTTCCTCTGTGCATTGTATTCTTGAAGTCAGATTTAGTTACAGGACAGGTAAAGGTGGGACTTATGTCAAGTCTACCGATCAAGGATGTTTCTCTGTTGCTAGGCAATAACCTGGCTGGGGGCAATGTAGTTCCCCCTGTTCATCTTACTTCACAGCCGAGCACTGAAGATGGCGATGAAGACCCATCTCTGTATCCTTCCTGTGCAGTGACCTGTGATATGGCCAAGAAGGCTCAAGAACAAGATGATGTGGTGCTGTCCAGCACATTGAATAGTCATGACTCAGGTGGTTTGCCTCATGACTCTGTTTGGCCTATTATAGTTTCTCCATTTGAGGACTTATCAGACACATTTATCTGTTCTCTGTTCAGCCAGCCAGATGGGTCTGGTGATTCTGATGTGTCTAGAGACTTGTCTCTGTCCAGAAAGTGCTTGATTCAGGAGCAAACTAATGATCCTGAAATTTGTGTACTAAAGAGGAAAGCCCTTACTGATAAAGAAATAGACGCATTTTCAGTTGGATATTATCTCAAGGATGGTGTGTTGATGCGGAAGTGGCGCACTCCTGATATCCCTGCCAATGCACATTGGGCAGTGGTCAAGCAAATTGTTGTTCCGAAGGTCTACAGGAATGAGATCTTAACAATGACTCATAATTTACCTTTAGGAGGTCATCTTGGTGTTAACAATACTGTTGACAAAATCATGAAACACTTCTTCTGGCCTGGGCTTCGGAAAGATGTTTCCAACTTTTGCAAAACCTGTCACACTTGTCAGGTAGTTGGAAAACACCAGTTAGACCCACCTGTAGCTCCATTGCAGCCTATCCCAGCATTTGGGGAGCCCAAGGTCTAAGGTCATCGTTGATTGTGTTGGTCCATTACCCAAGACTAGATCTGGTAATCAGTACTTGTTGACAATCATGTGTGCATCTACCAGATTCCCTGAAGCCATGCCTCTACATAACATCAAGGCAACTGCAATCTCAAAGGCTTTGATAAAGTTTTTCACGTTGTTTGGCCTTCCTAGGGAAATTTAGTCGGACTAAGGTAGCAATTTCACTTCCGAATTGTTTCAGCAGGTTGTGGATGAACTAGGTGCAAAGCAGATTCTTTCTAGTGCCTATCATCCAGAGAGTCAGGGTGCCTTAGACAGTTTCATTCCACTCTCAAGACAATGATGAGGACTTATTGTTATGATCATGAGAAAGACTGGGATGAAGATGTTTATTTGCTGTTGTTTGCAGCTAGAGAAGCAGTGCAGGAGTCTACTGGATTCAGTCCGTTTGAGCTAGTGTTTGGCCATGGAGTGAGAGGACCTTTGCTATTGTTGAGTGAACAATGGCAAGAGAAAGAGCCACATCAGTCTATTAGACTATGTTAGCAAGTTCAATGAAAGACTGCGTGCAGCTTGTGACCTAGCTAAAGAGAACTTGAAAACAAGTCAGGGAAAAATAAAAACTTGGTATGATCATAAGGCTTGAAGCCGTGAGTTTAAACCAGGAGACTAGGTCCTTGTGTGAACCCAGAATTAAAGCTGAAGTTCTGTCATGTAAGTTGTCAAATTCTGAAGTGCTGCGGAATCTTGATGTAAAACTCCAGCACTTAACCCTCACAGAAAGATCAGTTTGAGTAGTTGATCAAGAAATATAAAGATCTACAAAAGTATTTCCTGATGTTCCAAAGAGAGTTTCTATAGCCTCTCATGATGTAGATGTTGGTGATGCCAAACCAATAAAACAGCATCCGTATCGGATGAATCCTGAAAAGAGATAGATTGCTGAGAAAGAGGTTGAGAACATGTTAGAACATGATATTATCAGACCCTCTAACTCAGATTGGAGTTCACCCTGTGTGCTAGTTCCAAAACCTGATGGAAGTACTAGATTTTGTACAGATTATCGCAAAGTCAATGCTCTAACTAGAACTGATGTGTTTCCAATACCTAGCATTGATGATTGTATCGATAGGTTAGGGCAAGCAAAGTTTCTGACCAAGATTGATTTATTGAAGGGTTATTGGTGTGTGCCTTTAACTGAGAGGGTCAAGAGCATCTCTGCTTTTGCCACACCATGTGGGTTATACCAGTATGAAGTCCTACCCTATGGCATGAAAAATGCCCCAGCCACGTTCCAAAGGATGATGCAGTCTACAATCGCCGGATTGCCATACACGGGTGTGTACATCGACGACCTGATCACATGGAGTGACTCCTGGGAAGAACATCTAAAAGATGAAGAGACGTTGTTCCAGCGCCTGACCCAGGCTAACCTGACTGTTAACCTGAACAAGAGTGACTTTGGTTGTGCTACTGTCACGTATCTTGGCTACGTCATAAGCCAGGGTAAGGTGGCACCCATAAATGCTCAAGTCCAAGCCATCATGTACTTTCCAGTTCCTGACAACAAAAAAGCTTTGCGCCGTTTCCTTGGAATGATCGGGTACTACCGCAAGTTCTGCATGAACCTTGCTGAGATTGCTCTCAGTCTCACCAACTCACTGAAGAAAGGCGTAAAGTTCACTTGGGATGAAGCATGCCAAAGAAGTCTCTGCTGTGTCACTTCCCTGTGCTCAAATCTCCTGACTTCAACAAACCGTTCTCCATCGCGGTCGATGCTAGCGACCAAGCTTGTGGATCTGTGCTCCTACAGAGAAGTGACTCTGATGACATTGAGCATCCCGTGGCATACTTCTCCAGGAGGTTCAATCACCACCAAAGGAACTATTCCACAATTGAGAAGGAGCTGTTGGCTCTGGTTCTATCCTTACAACACTTTGAGGATTATGTTTGTAAAGGGTAAAGCCAATGATTGTATATACTGACCACAATCCGTTAATGTTTTTGAGTAAGATGAAAAACAAGAATCGGAGATTTTTGAATTGTTTGATTTTACAGAAGTTTGACTTGGAAATTAAGCATGTTCAGGGTACTGACAATGTAATTGCTGATTGCTTATCCCGTGTTTGAGTATGTGTATATATCACGTTTAGCATCTTGTATTATATGTATATAAACACAAGTGTCTACTTCACCATTTTTGTATTGAAAAGAAAAAATATGCCTTTATGAGTCAAAATTTTTCCCTTTTGGAATGGAGGTGTAATGTGAAAGAATTGTATTGACCTTTTTTGTTAAACCCAGTCTGGAGCTAGGTTTGGGCATGTCCTGGGCATGTCTGAGAGGGGAAGTCCCAGAGAATTGAAAAAAGTCTGGAAGGTGGGAAGGGGCTGCAAAAGAGTATATAAGGAGAGAAATTGAGAGAGTAAAGCAGTAGGAGAAATTGCAAGGAGAAGGATACATATGACCAGACCTGTCACTCTTTTCAAGACCTGTGAAGCTTTTTGTGGATTTTTGCCTGTGTTGGAGCATTTTCCTGACCTGGAACATCACCAAGCAACCCCATCTCAAGGGACTGTAAATATTTTTTTTCTTGTATATTATCTATCTTAGTCAGTAGTATACATTGTAGGTTAGTGTCGGTCTGAATTAAATCTGTTTTAGTTTTAAAATTTTGTCTGTCATCCCTTGCTGTCTTATATGTCGTAGCAAATTGGGGCTATAACACCCAACATACTGGAAAACTTTTGGGGTGCCTGTTTTCATCCGCAAAGTTACGCAACACCCTCAATATGATGCTATCTTACACAGGATTCCGTAAAAGCTGATAGACTGGTTTGCAGTAAGCTTCCACAAGAACATAAAATTTCTGCAGTAATTGGGTAGATCCACTATGCAGTGAGGTCACACACATAAGGTGGCGTAATGCCGCATGTAAACTGACTATGTAAACTATGGATACGATGGGCCCCATGCCTGTGTGTGCCTTGGGCCCTCAAATTGCTGAATCCACTTCTGATAACATTGCCAAACCATCCCCTGCTCTCTCTCCCCATCTGTTTTTCACCGTAACGGGGATGCTATCGGTTGCTGTAAAAAGCAGCTAAACTTGTGCACAGAGCATTTGACTCAGTGGGAAGTGTGGGACAGTGTGATAGTCATACTGAAGGTGACTTAGTTATGACCTGCATGAAATTAATTGCTGATTACCACATTGATCTCCCTTAAAAATTATGGCAACACTCTTCAGGGGCGATCATAGAAGCGGGGCACCCACCCCCCCAAAATATGACTGGCCCCCCCAATCCATTGGGCTATGGTGCTGTTGATCTTACGATTTTGATTTCCATTGGATCAGAGTTCTGTTTCTTGGCTGCCTGTTGCTCCAATAGTGGCCTTTCCATTTGTTAATTGCTCGACACCATTAAACCAGATGGCTGTCAATCAAAGGTACTTGTTTTCCAATACGAAGAAAGAGTTTACCCACAGCCTAAACATTTGCTCATGGAAACAAACTGTGATCTGGCATTTTTCCAGATTTTTAGCTAACTGGCCCTATGGGCCGATAAGCTATTGTGATGGTGTGGCGTCTGTCGTCCGTTGTCAGGAATATTTTTTATCTTTCTTTTTCATGGCCTGATGAATTTTCGTATGAATTTGCCATAACATTCTACTAGACCATATCTCCAGATGTTTTTTCGGATTTTTGATTGAATCATTTTTGTCCGTTTTATGGGCCATATATATACTCAGCAACAAAAGTTTCCGTGACACCAATATTGTTAATTATTTTTCATAACGCAATTATGAAATTGTCATACATGGTGATATCAGACTGAAACAGTACACGTAAACACAGCATTGAAATGGAAATCATGAAAATGCGAGAAAATGACTTTGCACGTGAAAATGTGCGTAAATCATGCTTGTGGATGGCAATAAAAGAGGAGAATTTTTGGAATGTTCACATTGTGCCTGATGAACGACGGAAGCATCACTTATCGAAAACACAGCCATTTCGGATCAGGAACTCTACCCTCTAAATGCCAAGACTGTCTGAAAATGATCGGCGGAGGGCCATTGGGATGATTGAATCCGGAACCTCGCAGAGGGAAGTTGCTCATCGCCTGAATGTCCACCGAAACACCATTTGGAACTTATGGCAGCGTCATCAGCAGACAAGACATGTCAGAGACCGTCCTCGCAGCGGCCGTCCACGAGTAACCACTCCCAGATAGGACAACTGGATTCAAACAACCCATCTCCGAAATCGATTCCAACCTGCAACCATAACTGCAAGAACGATACCTGGTTTGAGGCGACTGTCTGCACAGACAATCCGTCGCCGTCTCCGTCATTTTGGCATTGTCCCACGTCGGCCAGCAAGACGTCCAATACTCACAGTACAACACTGAAGACTGCGTCTACAGTGGGCACAACAACATCGACGGTGGATCCAACGTCAGTGGGATCTTGTACTCTTCACTGATGAATCAAGATTCATGCTTAACCGATGTGATGGTCGTTTACGTGTATACCGTCGACGTGGAGAACGTTATGTAAACAACTGTGTTCAGGAATTTGATCGTTTTGGAGGTGGTAGTGTCATGATTTGGGGAGGGATCACGGCTAGAAACAGAACAGATTTGCTTGTTATTGATGGAAATCTGACAGGTCAAAGATATCGCGATGAAGTGCTACGGCCATTGGTGGTACCGTTTTTGATGCAACATGGTCCGGGAATAACGCTGCAACATGATAACGCCAGACCACACGTTGCAAGGATTGTACAGCAGTATCTGATGCAACAACATGTCAATGTCCTGCCATGGCCAGCCAGATCCCCAGACATGTCCCCAATCGAGCATCTTTGGGACGAGATGGATCGACGTTTGCGGCGGTTGGATAACCCGCCAGCTACACTCCAGGAATTGCGACAACGTCTACGTCAGATTTGGAATGACATCCCACAGCAATTTCTGGCACATCTGATTCGGTCCATGCGCCGGAGATGCGTTGCTTGCATCATGGCACGAGGAAGTCACACCCGGTATTGAAGTGTGAAGGTCACAATTGGTTAGACGTCAGACAAGTGCTTCATGACGCATGAAAATGACATTTTTCGTTTTGAGTGACGTTGGCACTGAAAAGTCAGTGTTTCTCCTGTTAAATAAACATATTTTATTGCATTGAGATCTTTGCGTGTCATTTATAACATACCCATAAATGGTGTCACAGAAACTTTTGTTGCTGAGTATAAAAGTCATATATAACCTATATTTTGGATGTGTTAAAGTTGACCTCAGATGACCTCTCAAGGTTAAACGAGGTCAAGCCAAATGTTACAATTTTCAAAGCCTTCTATGCTCAAAAATATTGAAGATTGGGAACATATGTGTATTGAACACTGATAGGAAGTCATGTATGAACTTTCATGAGGTGGCCTTGAACTTGACCTTCAAAGGTCAAACTTAACATAGTGAAAATTCAATGACTTCTACCACCAAAACTACAACTGACAGAACTTAGATTTGTATTGTGGGCATATTGGAAGTCATGTATGAGGTTTCACATGGTGACCTTGAACTTGACCTTCAGTAACCTCAAACAGCCCAACTTAAAAGTGAAATTTCAATGACTTATATCCACAAATTGTTTGTATTGGAGATGTATAGGAAGTTGTATATGAACTGTCATTTGGTGACCTTCATATTGACCTTATGAAGTAGAAATTCAATGACTTCTATCACTAAAAAGGTCACAGATGGAGCCTAGGTTTGTATTAGAGACATATAGGAAGTCATACATGAACTTTCATTTGGTGACCTTCTTATTGACTTTCAAAGGGCAAATGTAACTAATTGAAAATGGACTGACTTGTATCACTAAAATGATCACAGATGGAGCCTAGCTTTGTGTTCCAGACATCCAGGAAGTCACATATGAACTTTGCTTGACTTGAGATCGGAAGGTCCCGAGTTCAAGCCCCGGCCATGGCCTTTGCGGTGTGTTCTTGGGCAAAACAATTCCCTCACTCCACCCAGATGTATAAATGGGTGCCAGCAAATAGTCAGGGAAACCTGACTAAGAGCTGGGGGGACTACCTGCAATTGGCTGGCATACCATCCAGGGGGAGTAGTAATACTCCTAGTCGCTTCATGCCACAGAAACCGGGGTTAAGCGCCCAGCCGATGGGCCACGAGGCTCGAAACAGGCTTACTTCTTCTTCTTCTACTCGTATCACCAAAATGGTCACAGATGGAGCCAAGGTTTGTAGAGAGACATATAGAAAGTCCATTTAAGACATTTAGAAAGTTACATTTATGAGGTCCATTTGCTGATCTCAACTTGACCCTCTGCGGCCTTTCAAGTTCACAATTGACATATTGAATTTTCAATGATTTGTATAAGCAAAGCTGCTTCAGGGCTTAGGATTGGTTTTACAGGGGTCTTACAAATGTATATGAACTTTTATTTAGGGACCTTCACATTTATCTTCAATAATTAGAAGGTCAAACCTAACATGAAATTTTCATGACTTATATCATCACTACAAGACTGCTTTCTGGTAAGCTACAGGACCCTTGGTCCTATTTTTCTTCATCAAATTACATAACTGTGTGTTGCCCAACACATGACATATTTTTGACATTACCGGAAGCAAAAATCGCTTTTGTGGAAATATCACTGTCTTAGAGCATGGGAATAAATCGTTCTACGTTAAATCATGCTGTAAATAATTAGCCAAACTGAAAATTCAGTGTCACGCCAGTTAAATTGGCATGGCTTAGCCAATGAAATCACCCAAAAGTGTGGCACACAATACTGGGGCAGTGAGCGATCACATGACAATAGACCAGACAGGGGGATACAAAGTGCAATGCATGGTAAGAGACAAAACATGGACCGGAATATAACTGAGGGAATGGACTATGGGAGAATATGCAGGAATAAACAGGAACAAAACATGGCATAGATCAAGACATGGCAACACATGAACAAAACAAGGCAGAATCATAACAGGTAATCTTTCAGAAAACTATGAAAAATAAGATTTGCCTGCAATCTAATATTCCCACTACTCAGCGGGGCACAACAGAAAAATGCCGTATTTTGGCTTTGGAATGTGTGGTAGGCATAATAATAATAACAATAATAATAACAACTTTATTTTATATAGCGCCTTTCTAAAACCCAAGGTCGCTTTATTGAGGGTGGAACATACAGGACAGAACCAGAGAGACAGACAGTGCAAGGGACAGAGCAGACACACTAAAGACAACAACAAGTAACCAGATAACAAGTCTTCAAGCTGACTAAAGATTGAAAGCAACGGTAAACAGGTGGGTTTTGAGCACAGTTTTGAAAATGTCCAGGGTTTGGGAGTCGCGGATGACCTTAGGGAGAGCATTCCAGAGTGGGGGCTGCAACGCTAAAAGCTCTGTACCAAAAGGTCCGGAGTTTGGCACTGGGTTCAGTGAGCAGGCCCATGTTAGGGACCTCAGAGATCGGGATGGGATATAGTGGTGGAGGAGATTGGAGAGGTTCTGGGGGGTCAGGACATGAAGGTATTTATAGGTGAGGAGGAGGGGCTTGTATGTGATGCGGTGTTTGACTGGGAGCCAGTGCAGATAGGCCAGGATGGGGGTGATGTGCTGCCAGGGCTTGGTATGGGTGAGAACGCTGGCATGTAATGTACCGATCAGGAACCAGTCGCGAGAACCAGGAAATGCAGTAGAGCTTGTTTTATTGGTAAAGGGGGGTAACCCCCGCAGGGGAGAAGGCAACAGTACAGAGTCCGAAATCCAAAAGTCAAAATCCAGTTGGGCAAAAATAGTATCAAAAACCAGGGCAGCAATCACAGTAATCGTAGTCGGACAGAAATGGGTCTGGAACACAGGAATAGTTCTATCAGAGAAGCAAGCCAGAATCCACAGGACGTAATCCAAATCGTTACCAGGGCAGCAAACAGAGATCTCGTAGTCGGGCAGAAAAATGGTCAAAACACACAGATGCAACAGTAATCCAAAATCACAAAGGCAAAAATCGAAAGTCGGGAAATCCAGTCAGAAAGATAAATCACTAAGAATCGAGGCGAGAAACAAACGTGGCACAGGAAGCTAGGAAGAACGATCTGACAACTGGAAGTGACTAAACAGACATCTTAAATACACATCCGGGTGAAACACATGACCAGGGAGAACAGGTGCAATGATACAATTATCAGGAGTGACACATGAGGAATAATCTAATTACATGAATTTGGCAAATGCTAAAACGCAGACAGGGATCACAAGACAATCCTATGAACAAACAACAGCTCCGGTTAAGGAGAACTAAAAGTGCATAGTCTAAAGAAAAGGAAAGCATGAGATATAAGTGGAAATTCACAGAAGCTGCAACAGAGATAGGCAAGAGGGCGGAGATTAGAATTAGGCAATTGCTGAGAGATCGTTAGTCAATTAGTATGTGCAGCTATACAATCCAGAGAGCACGTTAGTAAGTTAGTAAAAATATACAATGTTAATATTGGTTAGTAATTATCAAAAACAACAAACTGTTAGTATGAATTAGTAGATAGTACAAGAGAGGGGAAGGAAGCACACGAGATAATGAAGGAAGATTGAAAACCCAGAAACCAATAAATCACCCAAATGAGTGGCAGGCAAGACTAGGGACTGTGGGCAAAGACCTACACAAGACAAGACAGGGTAGACGTAGTTCAATGCATGGAAATGAAAACATGGCATGGAAACTTAAATGATCGAAACATGAAAAATAATAAACAAGAAATCTAAACTACCAAAAACACAATACACACTCTTAAGAATGGTCAGACATGCAGTGGTCACTAAACACAAGAATCCTAAACATGGCAGAGCCAGGCACAGAACTTAAACATGAGATGCAGAATCACAACATGGCAGCGGAGTTTTGCACGTACTGGAGCCTGTCCAGGACAGTGCCAGGTAGCCAGGACAGGACTCCATTGCAATAATCAAGGCTTGAAGACATGAGGGCATGGATGAGAGATTCAGTGACGTAGTCTGACAGATATGGCCGGTGTCTGGAAATGTTCTTGAGGTGGAAGAAGGCAGATTTAGTGATGGATTAGATGTGAGACTGAAAGGAGAGATTGGAGTCCAGAATGACACCCAGGTTGCGGAAATCAGGGGATGGAAAGATGGAGCAGCCATCCACCTGAAGGACCAGATCTCCGACCTTCTTGAGCAGAGCTGGGGTTGCCACAAAAATGAGCTCAGTTTTCTTGTGGTTGAGTTTGAGTAGGTTAGCTGTCATCCAAGTGTTAGTTTCATCAAGGCAGTTGGTGAGTGACTGTGGAGGGAGCGGTGAGGATGGTGAGGTGCTGAGATACAGCTGAGTATCATCAGCGTAACAGTGGAAGTTGAGTCCATGGGGATGGATGATCTGAGCAAGAGGGAGCGTATAGATGTTGAAAAGGAGTGGACCAAGCACAGAACCTTGAGGGACACCGTGGTAGACTGGGGCCAGGGGGGAGCTCTAACCGGTGAGGGTGATCAACTGTTTCCGGTTGTTGAGATATGATTGAAACCAGGAGAGAACTGTACTGGTAATGCCCAGATGGTCAGATAGGCGTGGAATTTAAGAGTGGTCCATAATCACCATGTCTCCGCACGGTAAGTGTAAACATAATTTCATATCCTGAAATATTGAAAAAAACGTTATTTGCAAATTAATGCTGGTTGCTATTACGCTGTGGTCAACTCAACCCTGGCAAGTAATGAACCAAAAGCGACCACAAGTAATATAAATTAACTTTCCCAGCAAGCTATATATTTGCTTATATGCCTATGGTGTCTACAGATTTGCCTAAATCTAAACATTTCAACTATCTTGATGAAAATACAGCGATCAGATGAAGGACATTGAGATTTCAAGCTGTAGTACGGTGTCTGCCGTTAGCATTACATTTCTTTCGCTCTCTCTCATCTAAATTGCTTCGGCTGGCATAGTGAATCTGACCACAATCGACTAGGATATTGACACATTGCTTTTACACACACACTCACTACAATGTGAAACAGCTGTTTTCTTTTGTTATGAAATTAGTACCATGGATATTTTTGTGTAATAGAATTTCCAAAATTCTGACACCAAGGAATTGTTTTTGTTTTGTTTTGCACTGGAACGGTTTTTGAAACAGTGGAACACTTAGCCTAAAAAAATGCTCATTGAAAATAAAAACAAGTAAAATTAAGAATGAAAATTATTTCCAATTTAGCATACTTACATTGTCTTCTATTCTATTCTATCCACCCCACTTCAAAAATCCCGTAATCGCCCCTATTTACTTTAATTAACATTAGTTAATTCAATAATCAGCATAAACTAACTGTTAGTTAACAGTTAACTAATACATTTAATAGTCTAATATTCTATGAAGGTATTTATTTGTACACTATTGAATAGTTTAGTACTTGAGGAATACTGAAGGAATTTTTTCAACTTCACAAGGAGAGACAAACAATATTAATAACTAGAAAATTCCAGAAGAAATTTTGAATGTGCCTGCTGCTCTACACCAACAGTGTTTGAGGTGCTTGTCAGGGATCTGGAAAGCCATTGATATGGTGTTCTGGGTGCTCTTTAGGGTGTTGCTAAGCAGTTACTATGGTGTTCTGGGTGGTTGCTAGGGGGTCGCTAGGCGGTTGCCATGGCATTCTGACTGGTTGCTAGGGCATTGCTAGATGGTTGCTATGGTGTTCTGGGTGGTTGGTGGGGTGTTGCAAAGCGGTTGCTATGTTGTTCTGGGTGGTTGCTAGGGCATTGCTAGGCAGTTGCTGTGGTGTTGTGGGTGGTTGCTAGGGCATGGCTAGGCAGTTGCTATGGTGTTCTGGGTGGTTGCTTGGGCATTGCTAGGCAGTTGCTATGGTGTTCTGGGTGGTTGCTAGGGCATTGCTAGGCGGTTGCTATGGTGTTCTGGGTGATTGCTATGGCATTGCTAGACGGTTGTTATGGTGTTCTGGGTGGTTGCTAGGGCGTTGCTAGGCAGTTGCTATGGTGTTCTGGGTGGTTGCTAGGACGTCGCTAGGCGATTGCTATGGTCTTCTGAGTCGTTACTAGGGCGTTACTAGGCGGTTGCTCTGGTGTTCTGAGTGGTTGCTAGGGCGTTGCTATGCAGTTGCTGTGGTGTTCTGGGTGGTTGGTTGGGCGTTGCTTGGCAGTTGCTATGGTGCTCTGGGTGGTTGCTAGGGCGTTGCTTTGCAGTTGTTATGGTGTTCTGGGTGGTTGCTAGGGCATTTCTCGGCGGTTGCTATAGTGTTCTGGGTGGTTGCTAGGGCGTTGCTAGGCAGTTGCTATGGTGTTCTGGGTGGTTGCTTGGGCGTTGCTAGCCGGTTGCTATGGTGTTCTGGGTGGTTGGTAGGGCATTCTGGGTGGTTGCTATGATGTTCCTAATAATTGATTGGGCATTGCTTGTCAATTTTAGAGAGTTGGTCACTCGGAACTTCTCAACAGATTCTGCTGCTCTTCATCAAGCCTCAGTGGGTGACAGAAAGTTGATATGTTGCTCTACAGACAAATGTATATGGTTCCAATATAAAATTTACCAGAAGTCATATTCTTGCCTTCATCACTGTCCTGCCATTGGGGTGCGAGAGCCCGATCATCACCACTTGCAGCTATATTTTGTATTACTATTATGTGCTGTATGATGTTGATGACAATGATACAGCTATAGTGATGTAATAATAAAAGTAAATAAAATAACTTCATCATCCAGTGCCAGTACTGTAACCAACGACAATAATGACAATCATACTCATCATTTACCTGATTTATGCTACTTACCCAAGCTGTAGCTTGCAAACAATATTAACCTGTACCAAAAAATCAACCTCTACTGGTCACTTTGACCATGCAATTCATGGTCATCATTGTCGACCACATCTTTACCTTCACCAATAAAGTTGGGGCGGAGATTTGTTTTTGCCCGTTTGTTTGTTTGTCTGTCTGTTTGTGAACAACATAACTCAAAAAGTAATGCACGGATTTGTCTGAAATTTTGTGGGTGGATTGCTATCACATTAAGGATGGGCACTATTGATTTTGACCGCAAACAGTCAAATAATATCTTGAAACACCATCACATGCGATAACTCAACTTTGCTCCCACTCACGCACATTTGGATTGTGCTGCCTTGGGGGAGGTTTGCACTCTACGAGTGCCTCTCGTTCTTTTAGTTCCGAAGACCTGATCGCACAGCACTAGACACGACAGTGCATAAAAATACATCACCGTACGCAGAGAATCCTGCTATCACATGCAAACTCTGGAAAATTTTGTCAGGCAACGGTCAATTATTTGGGCGAGGTTTGTGGTGGGCATGCCAGTCCTTTGTATACAAATGTTACAGTTAAAAGGCAAACTGTTGGCTTTCCTGTTACGGCATTGTAGCATCTTTGAATGTCTTTGGCGTTTTCTCTTCAGCTGAACAAAATCACACTCAGATCAAACAAGAGGATTTGGGTAGGAAATAATTTTATTTCATCAAGAGAATATTAACAAAACAGCATCTTTTTGTGAGGTATAGTTCAGGAACCACTTGTGAGAGACAGGAATCCAAAAAACGTATGCCTTTAATGGGGTCCGAGTCAAAGCCAAAAAACACAGGAATTGCCAAGCCACAATACGAAATCCAAAAACAGTATTGACTAGACAGGCAGGGGTCAGAACCAGTAAGACAGATGAGCAGAGATACAAAAACGATAAACAAAAAGTCGTAGTCAAAGAGCAAAGCCAAGGATCATACACAGGGCGTCCAAACACAGAAATCGCGGTCATACAAAAATGGGTCGTAATCCAAAAAGTCAAAAACAATACAAAAAGGGTAATGGCAAGAATCAAGGTCGGGCAATCCAGTAGAAGGGAAACAATATTCTATGGCATACGAGGCGCTCTGCACAAAGAAGTATTGATCAACGTTCTGACAAGAACTGTGAGTGAAAATACAGCTAATATACACAGAGGGAAGGTCACATGCTATACAGAAAACAGGTGTAGGGAATCAGACTAATTACATCAGATGAATCACATGAGGGAAGCCCTAACCACGAAAATTGGCGAAAGACAAAATACGAACGGGAATCACACAAACAGCCTCTGACATTTAAACAGCTCCGGTCCAGGAGTTCTACGTGCACAGAAAATGAGCGCAGGAGAGTGATTACGCACGTGCTAGAGATTCTCGCTGTAGCTCTGGAGAGGATAGAGACAGGCAAAGGGGCGGAGTATAGAACAGGGCGATTGCAGAGAGGGAGTTAGTCTAAATTAGTAGCGGTGCAACTTAATGTGCAACACACACCAGCAGTGCAACATATTAAACTAGATTAATGCTCATTAGTAAGTTAGTAATCTTATATACATGGATTAGTTGTGTTACAAGACTATGATAAAAAATACAAATGTTAGTCTTGTTAGCAATCAGAACAGAAGGGCGAAGGAAGAAAACGAGACTCAAAGGAATATTTTAAACACCGGAATTAATTTAAATCACCTGAAGTCAGTGAGCATGCAGAGAAGGAAGACGGACTGAACTAACTAGATCACAAGACAGGGGAGACAAGTGCAACGGAACTGAGAAATGGAATGAATCAAATAACAATAAGTGTTACAATAACAAAAAAGAATAAATAAAGACAATAATCATGAACACAAAACCAGCACATAAACATGACCAAAAAGCAGAATCACAACACTTTTCCAAATTAATTTTCTCAATTTAACTGAATTCAATAATTCACTTTCAATGACGTGACTAAACCATGCAACAGCATCAGCGTCTGCTATGGTAGCGGTGTACGAAGAAACAAAATGGCTCCAGCTAACGTGACACAGATCAATGATATTACTTTTTCTGAGTATCACTTCGGTCTTACGGGCCCCTAAAGAGCAAGATATCTAGAATAGGTTTCTCTAAGTGGATTCGACCCATACAGAATGCTAAAAAAGTGTCAGATTGTCGCAAAGATGTATCTGGTAGGGATGCACCGAAATGAAATTTTTTGGCCGAAACCAAAAACCGAAAATGAGAAACACTTGGCTGAAAACCGAAACACCGAAAGAAATTATGCCAATTTTTAGCACCACTGCATTTATGGCTATGACTGTGTACTTACCTAACTAAAGTCAAGGCATTGCAATGGCATAAATTAACATTCACGCTTCAAAAAACAAATCGAACACAAAATTATGAAAAAATGTATTTTGTACTGACATTCCAACAAAGCACAATATAAAATAAAACTAGAACGGGCACTCGGTAGAGCGCATACCTTCGCCGACGCCACTGAATCCCTCGCCACATAACTCTGAGGACCAATTTTTATTTTTTTAAATGATCGATGAATGAGAAGAGTACGATTTTTTTTTTTTTACATCAATACGCCTTTAAGTTCGAAAGGTAATGACCCCCCTGACCTTTGACCCCCAACCGCTAAGAAGGGTATTGACCCCATTGTACCGTGTTTCACATCACAGGATCAGGTATATAATTCTGCACATTTTGGCGTTGGTTTCATGCCGATCGGATAGAAATTGACCGAGATATGGCCGAAAGTCGGTTTTGACCTTTTCGTGGCCTTGACCTTGACCTTTGACCCGATCACTCCCAAAATCTAATCGATTGATCCTCAGGTCATGCCAAATCAACCCACCAAATTTTATGAAATTCCGTTTGGTACTTTTTGAGTTATTCGATACACATACATACACACAGACAGACAGACAGACACACAAACAAATAAATACACGGGGATCAAAACATTACCTTCGTCAGCGAAGTCGCTGGCGAAGGTAATAAAATTATAAATAAAATGTTTAACTTGACCCCACTCGTGAATAACCTACAGGCCTATAACTGACTGGCCTATTACTGGCTGCTGAAAAATTGTAAAATATGTTACATGACGAGCATAACAGCAGCCCACTGATTGGTCAGAGAGAATTGGCTGCGATAGACAACTCGCTTCCGCATTATCGCAAGGAAACAGGCTTCACTTTCCATCACTGAAACAGGTCTTCAGATTGTAGTTATGAAACG